>JAZKJV010005985.1:0-727904 GCA_037367405.1 Ottelia alismoides
GTTATGCACGCTAATTACTATTCCGAAATACTAAATTTAGCTAGATTTATTTTTGTATTGTTCACAATACCATATTTAAAAAAATATCCAGTTTTTTGCGGGCGACATTGCGTGGGTAATGTTTGTATCCTAATGTGGTTTTTTTTTGTAGAATATGCGGTTCTTTTTGTAACGATTGTATGTTTTTTGTATTATCCGTAGTTCATTCAAAAAGTCATCAGTTATTTGTAAATTTTGCATCATTCTTTGTAGAATGCAATTCATATAAGCAATTAATGGTGTGGTTCTTTGTATTGATTGTATGATTTTTGTAGAAAAAATTTGGTATGCTTCTTTGTAAAAACACGGTAGTCATTCACGTTTATTTGATGATTAAATATAAACAAAAAAATGTATAATAATTTATCTAAAATATATAATGCACATCCAAAATATGTAATGCACATCAAAATATATGAGATATATAAAAAATTACATTTTTCGTTCGCAACCAATTGAAATGTAAAAATACATAATAAATTTGTATAATACATATCATAATTGTGTAATACACATCAATATTGTATAGTACACATCAATATTGTATCAAACTAGGAATCGTTCTTCATCCAAGGACTGGGTGTAATACGCCCCGCGTGAAGGAGCACCCCCTTCCTTGGAGCTCGCGCATCTCTCCTCCGCTCGATGCAAAATCTGATCTCCTCTGTTAAACCATCTACATCGCATGTTCGTCCACCTCGGGCCGGCCACCGCACTGCCAACAGCACAGGAGCCCTATCTCTCCCCATCCCGCGCTAAGCCATCGACCACCTCCGCGCGCTCCACCAGGACCTCCGTCCGCCGCAGACTGCCCGCCTAGAGAAGCTGTGTCCTGATGAGCTGAAAAAAGCCAAGAGACTAAGGGAGATAGGTATTAATGGTCGTTGCAACCTCAACCCCTCGAATCGGACTCAACAAGAAGATAAGACCACCAAAATAAGTCAAAAAGCCAAGAAATCAAAGAGTGGTCTCCGCTATTTATTTAACCTGGTATAGCGACCAGGGTCGAACTCAAAGAGTACGGGTTGGTCGAATCGTCCTACGAAGTAGTCAAAAATAAAATAAAATAAAGAATAATTTTTGGGTTATTTTATGAATTTTTAAATTTTTTTGTATATTTAATTATAAAGAAAATGTAAGAAAATGGTAAAAAGTACACCAACAACAATTTATTCAACACATCAAATTTTTGGTTAATTTTATAAAAATAAAAAAAAGGAAAAAACCAGTGAAGTAATGTGCAGTCAGATTTGAAAGGTTAAATAAAAATAGACAATTAGCCTATAAAAATCTGAAGGCAATTTTTATGAAAAAAAAGAAATAAAAACTAAACTACAGAAACTAAAATTGTATTTTTTTTATTTTTATATAATTATCAACCATTTTTATAAGGTTTTCAGGGTTTTATATTTTTATGGGTTTTATAAATCCTAATAAGACAAAAATTGGACAAAAGCAAGAAAACACTAAAACAATCAAATCTTAATTTTTGTAATTTTTAGATGAGTTTTTATATTTTTAATCGATTTTATAAACCAAACAGTAACAAAAATGAAGGTTTTTTATTTTTTAAAAATAACAAAAAACAACAAAAATGTCCCAAAAAATTATGAAATTTTTACACAGTGACATGGGCCACGTGTCCAAATTTCACAAGATTTGGATTTTGTTTAATATTTTATTCGACCACTACAAAATCTACAGCACACATGGACCTATATGTAAAGAAACAAAGTTCTAGGGGCAAAACAAAAACACGTGCAAGAACTATAAGGGCATCGGTGTAAAATTCACATCAATTCAGCACATGTTTTAAACAACCTTGCATAGGGGCATTTTTGTAATATTCAAAACATAAAATGCAATTCAAAACATCCAAAAACCCCATCCCAAATCATGCAAAAAGCCCACGATATCACGTGGCGAGCACGTGGTTCACAATCAGAGGGATGAAACAGTCATTCCTATTTATAAAGATTCCTAATCGTAACATCCATCAACCCGAGCCTCTTACATGCAATTACCCAAAAGCTGGCGTGTCGAAGCACGTGTTCCACGCAAAATGGGGCTAAATCGCAAATATGAGAAAGTCTAAGGTCCTCGGTGCAAATTTTCAAAAATAAAAACAATTATTCTACATATTTACAGAACTAAACTATAAATGCAAAAAAGAACAGGGGCCTAAGTGATATTACCCCATTATTACGATCCACAGCCGAAGGGGTGCCACATGGAAGATCTGACGGTGGAGAACGACCTTCACCCCTTTGCTGATCGACGCTCCAGATGAGGTGCTGAGCTCGATCCAACGGTTGCAAGCTCCCTAGACACGAACGGTGGCGATCTAATCTGGTGCTGGGGAATCTATCGAACGACAGAGGAAGGTCCTCGAAGAACAAGTCACCAGCGAGGTTCGCCAGCCCAATGCGTGCGCGGAGGGGCTCCTCAGATGCTGCGGAGGTGGGCGAATCGAAAAGGAAACTCTTCCGCAGCGATGGGTGTGCTCAGATGGTGCCGGAGGCGTCGGAGGAGCTCCGGCGACGGGGAGGAGCAGAACCTGTGCCTGAACGGTTGGACCTCCATATGGGGTCCTTCTTCGATAAAACCTGTACAGAAAGAAAGCGGGGTCGAGGGCAAAGTGCCTCGACCCGGTTATGGGCGAAGTGGGTGAACAGGTGGGTCAAGGCATGGTCGTCCGGCGAGTGGCGGCGGAGGAGGACCTAACTCCTGGTTCCGGGGGCGAACCAAGATGATCGGAGGAGCGGAGAATGTGGGGAGAAGTCTCATGAAGATGATACAATGGTCGGATGGGAAGATGGTAGATCGAAGCGGGGTGAATCGGCCGGCGACGGTCGACGGCGCAAAATCAAAGAATGAAGATTAAAGCTGATCTAATCACTGGATTGTTGGACGCATCTGTGGGGGAGTTGTGGAGTCTTCCTAGGGCCCTTGCCTCGATGGAGCGATGCCTCCAGAGGCTCGTGCTTGCCGGTGGCGGAGCTCGACAGTGTTGACCGCCGGACCTGGGGCTAGGGCGACTCAATCCTCGCTGCGACACCTCCCAAAGCTTGCTGTCACTCAAGGCAGGAAGGTGGAGGTCCTGGGAATCGAAGACGGTAGCCGAAGATGCATGAAATGGTGGAAGGAGATGATGCTCTATACTAGTAGGGGTCCGACAAGAATGGAGTCGGGCAGGCAAATCGGAGCACGGACCCCTAAAAAGAACCTCGGGCGTGGATCATGGATGATTTGTGGATAATCGGGGCTCGGGGTTTAAGGAAATGGGTGGCGGATCGTGATGCGAAAAATGGGAGAACTCGGGTCGGGACGCAGATCCACCTTGAAGTGGTCCTGGGGGGGAGAGTTGACCGGGGGTCAACAATCCCCCGTGGACCAATGGGAAATTGTATTGGAAAAAGATTTGGAAAATCAAAATAAAATAGAAAATGACTTCATTTAAAACTATTTACAAAATAAAAAATGTTTATTTATTTTCAAAGTATTTTTAGCAATTTTTATTTATTTTTTTGAAAAATAAATTATGTATTTACAATATATTATTATTATTTACAAGTATATATACCTATGTACTTTTGAAATTTATTTTTATTATTTTATTTATGTACATTTATTCCAATTTTTATATTTTATCTATTTACGCCATAAAATTTGGAATATATAAAGATTTTTATTTGATTTTTATTAATTAGTTACAAAGGTGAAATAAATACATCTTTTATTTTATATACATGGTATATATACACTGATGAGAGAGAAATTGTTTATTTTTATTTTTCTTTTATTTTTCCCATGTTTATTTTATTTTTATAAAAATATGCAAAATAAAGGGAACACATAAATATTTTTATTTGTAGAAAATAAAATATTTAAACAAAGAGGGGTATTTGTATAAGGTTGAGTCACCCTATCTCTCTCTACTTATTTTATTTTGCGGTCATGCCCTTGTAGAGCCTTCCCTTGGATTTAGGTCACTCAATATTTATTCTAAATATTTCCCTCTTTTTCTTTATTTCTTTATCTTTTATTTTTGCACAAAAACATGCTAATTATGAGTATTTACGCAATGCATGCTTTTTGATAATTTATTTTATTTACAAACATATACATGGTGTTTTGCAAAGGTTTTTAGCTAAAATAAAAGAATAAAAGAGCGATGAATGAGGATTCATCACCCCCCTATACTTAACTTTGCTAGTCCCTTAGCAAACACTTATTTGAAAAAGAAGTGAAAAAGAAAAGAAAAAAGAAAAAAGAGGGGGAAAATGAATGAATCATTGTTGATTATTAAACTTGCCTTCATTAAATTGAAGTATGGAGCTCAGTTAAATCTTTGGATTATTAATGTGTCAGAACCTTATTTGGACTTAGGTTTAAAACTTAACAGCCTCTAAGTTCCACTAATCTATAGTTAAGACTCCTCAATAATCTAGATCAGAACAAGTCTACATACACAAACCTGAAGACTATGAATCTTTCTTGTACTGTGTAAGTGAGGTCTAGCTCTCCACCTCAGAAGTAGCAAAATGACAACCCTACCCAACAAGGTAACTCTAAGACCTTAGTCTGACCACTCTTTCCTCGAGGAGTGGGGTATTCCCTTCTAAGTTCAAGTTCAACCGGCTCAAGAAGAGGGGGAAGATGAGAATGGACCATGGCCAGTGTAGCCATGTATCCTTGGGAGCTCAACCAGTGTAGCTAAGTCTCCCTACTGCAAGCTACATAAGATGAAACATGGGTCTCAAGCTTTGTTTTTTGCACTATATACACTCCAGTGGGATTATCATTTTCGATCGGACCCACCACTTTTTTGGAGTTCTTTTCTTTTTGCATTTTTTTGATGTGCATATATACAACATATCTACAAAGTGCAGCATATATACATAAGGAGTTTTCCTCTTGAGCCAGTAGACTATCCCTCTTTTGAAGCATTATTACAACCCACAACTCCTGTCGTTAGACCTCATGGCGACCAGACCAAGTTGAGACGCACTTACTTCACTATAAGAAGAAGAGAGGTTCTGCGTAGAAGTACTACCCTCATATGCTACCCCAAGTCAAGGAAGACTGCCTCCTCACCACCTCATCTATAGAGAGCTTGGTGTAAAGTGTTGGTCCAAGTAAAACCATTGCCTATATGAGTCATGTGTGTGTTGTTAAGTGCTCTACTTAGGCTCATCGAGATGACATATGATCATAGGCCTAGTGGACTCAAAGAATTAAGTCACCATGGACCTGAAAAGTCTCAACCCTAAGCCCTATAAGGTTCCTCTTAGAATTAGGTGGATTAAGATCTTATCCAAGCTCTATTTTTCAATTTAATTCCAGGCTAGTTTTAAATGTCAACTATGATCCAAGAAAAATTGTACAAGTATTTACAAAGATGTTATTTACAAAATATTTACACATGTGCAAAATTTTTTAAAAAAGTTTTGAAAGCATGGATGTATGCATGAACGTAAGTTTTGCAAAATATTTACACAAATTTACGCAAGGTTTTTGCAAGCTTATGATGTTCAAAATATTTTACAAAATATTTGTACTATATACATAATTTTCATATGAAAATATTTACAAACTATTTACACAAAAAGTTTTTACAAACTTTTACAAAAATATTTGTACAAATAGCTATGTATGTGTAAAAAGAATTTTATTTACAAGGAAAATTTTTTTTAATTTTTATGGATTTTTTATTTTAGCCATTTTTATTTATTAACACACTCACACAAAGTACGAGTTATGGCTAAAGTATATATGAAATATATACACACCCCCTATACTTAGCTCGAACGATGTCCTCAGAGTCAAGAGCGATGAAGAAGACATAACTCGTGCTTAGTATAGGGAAGTGAAAAAGGACGGTTATATACAAAGACGAATGAAAGAATAGAAATACATGAGAATCTCGGGGTTTCCCCCTATACTTAGGATCAAATAATCCTAAGTATAGCAGGTTGTACACAAAGGGAAATCCGAGTGAGGAATGTACATGGTCTACCTCCCCTATACTTAGGGTAAAATATCCCTAAGTATAGGCAGCAAAACAAAGATAGAAATGAATCAAAAGAAACTCAAAAGTATCACCCCCCCCCCCCTATACTTAGGGTAAAGTGCACCCTAAGTATAGCAACGTCGAAAATGTAAATGGGGTGTTGGACTGAAGAATAGTGAGATATGGACAACTGGATCTATACAAGTCAGAGAAACAGTGATAATCAGGCGTGAGATGCAATAGATGTGAGTCAAGAGACCACATCTCACGCAAAGTGAATCGAGGCAACGTCAATGACCAGCGGCTCGTGATCTAGGTATGGCTTGAGCCGCTGCCCGTTAACACGAAAGGTACTCTCAAAAGAAAACTCAGATATATCAATACTCCCATTGTCGTGTACCTTTCTAACCAAATAAGGTCCCTTCCATTTGCTCTGTAGCTTCCCTAGAAATAATCTAAACCTGGCTTTGAACAACCATGCGCGTTGTCCTGGCTCAAACTGCTTTTGGCTGATATGAGAATCATGCCACTCCTTCACTCTCCTTGTATTGTAGGCTGCTCGAAAAGGCTGCATCATGAAGCTTCCTCTAGGGTTGCTAACTCTACCCTCCTTTGATCTCCTACACTCACTGGATCCATGATAATATTTGTGACTGCCCAGAGTGGCCTATGTCTAAGCTCAACAGGTAAATGGCAGAGCTTGCACAAACGAGGCGAAAGGGAGACGTACTCAACGGTGTCTTGAAGGACGTCCGATATACCCACAAGATCGAGTCCTAGAGCTGTGACCAATCCTTTCGGTCAGGGCGGACGACCTTCTGCAATATAGTCTTGATCTCCCTATTCGACACTTCAACAAGACCATTGGTTCGAGGATGGTATGGTGTAGCTACTCGATGGTCTATGTTGAACTCGCTAGCAAGGGCCTTTACCTTGTCGTTGCCGAAATGAGACCCCCCGTCAGATATCAAAACTCTAGGAACCCCAGACCATGAAATGATATTCTTCCTCAAAAATCTGCAAACAGTCCTAGCATCTGCGGTTCGAGCGGGGATGGTCTCAACCCAACGACTAACATAATCAACGGCCAATAGAATGTACTCAAATCCCTGACTCCTAAGGTATGGAGCCATGAAATCAATGCCCCATGCGTCAAAAAACCTCATAGAAGTGAATGGGTTGCACCGTCATCATATCACGTTGTCCACAAGTGCCCATCCTTTGACAGTCAGTACACCTCTTCACGACCTCATCAGAGTCCTTTAAGTGGGGTAGGCCACCATAGGTCGGATTGGAGCACTTTCTGTGTCGTTCTCCTCCCAGAGTGATGTCCTCATGCCTCAAGCTTGTGGCAGTAAGTGAGGACGTTGTGGTGCTCCTCCCTGAGAAATGCACCTACGCCAGACGCTATCCCTTCCTTCATGATAAAGGACGGCATCCTCTTAATGGTAGAACTTGGCCTTCGCAAGGAAGGTCTCAAGTCGCGGCCAGGGCCAATCCTGTGGGACTTTCTTGGCAACAAGAAAGTTCCCAATATCGATGTACCACGGAGAGAGGCGATAGCAAGGATTGCCTCATCTGGGAAGGTCTCACAAATAGGCTCGATATGCTCAGAATCCTCAAGATACTCCAATTGGGAGAGATGATCCGCCATCACATTCTTGACTCCAGGCTTGTCCTTAATCTCTATATCAAACTCTTGGAGTAGAAGGATCCATCTGGTCAATCTGGCTTTGGCATCCTTCTTTAACATGAGGTACCGGATGGCGGTATGATCAGTGAAGATGGTCACTCCTAGATCCAATGATTTAAGATCTGAACTTATCAAGGGTAAACACTACGGCTAGCATCTCCTTTTTAGTGACGGTGTAGTTCTGCTGAGCGGCATCCAAAGTCCGGCTAGTGTAGCGAATAGCAAAGGGGACTCCATCCCTCCTCTGTCCTAGTACGGCCCCTACAGCAAAATCAGAGGCATCCATCATGATCTCGAATGGGAGAGACCAATCAGGCGACTGAAGGACAGGAGCCTCTACAACTAGACTCTTGAGAGTCTCAAATGACGCTAGACACTTATCATCCACATCGAACTCGGTGTCTTTCGTCAGCAGATCAGTCAACGGTCGGGCAATCTGGCTGAAATCATGAATGAATCGTCGGTAGAAACCGACGTGCCCCAGAAAAGACTGTAACTGTTGCAAGTTGGATGGTGGACTGAGTTTTCTAATGATATCCACCTTGGCCGGATCAACCTCCATGCCCATGTTGGAGATGATATGGCCAAGCACCGTCCCTTTGAGTCACCATGAAGTGACTCTTCTCACAAGAAAGCCCCAGGTGCACCTCAATACATCGCTAGAGGACGCGGTCTAGGCAGTCATGATAAGAATCAAATCTGTCGCCATAGACTGAAAAGTCATCCATGAAGACCTCCAAGCACTCCCCCACCATATCCGAAAAGATGGACAACATGCGCCTCTGGAATGTTGCCAGAGCGTTGCATAATCCAAAGGGCATCCGTCTGAAAGCATATGTCCCAAGGGACAGGTGAAGGTAGTCTTGTCTTGGTCCTCTGGCGCAATCGCCACCTGGTTGTATCCGGAGTACCCATCCAAAAAGCAGTAATGATTCTTCCCTGCCAGCCTCTCAATAATCTGATCAATAAAGGGCAGGGGGAAATGATCCTTCTTGGTGGCCTAGTTCAATCGTTTGCAGTCCACACAGACCCACCACGAAGTGGGTACCCGGGTAGCGATCTCCTCTCTAGACTCGCTGACAACTGTAGTGATGCCCGTATTCTTGGGCACCACATGCAATGGACTGACCCACTTGCAGTCGGAGATAGGGTAGATAAAATAAGCGCTCCACCATTTCAAGATCTTCTTCATGAAAACATCTCGAAGATTCGGGTTCAGCCGCCGTTGGAACTCATGCGACGGCTTCGCATCCTCCTCGAGATAGATATGGTGGGAGCACAGGGCTGGACTTATCCCCTGGAGATCGTCTACCCTCCATCCAATCGCCTTGCGGTTCTTTTCAAGAACCCCCATCAGACGGGATTCCTGCTCTCCAGTCAAATCCGCTGAGATAATGATTGGGTACACATCCTGCTCACCCGCAAGGAACCTATACATCAGCAATGGTGGAAGCGGCTTCAGCTCTGGACAACACTGTGTTGATGGATCTGGCCTCTGAAAAGTCTGAGTGAAAGCGGCCAAATCTGCATGGGAGAATGAGAACTCTCGCTCGCAATCTAAATCTGGCGAAGGCTGCTCTGTTAGTGTGTAGCTGCTTTGTGTGGAATCAGCCTCCTCCCTAGTTGTAGGCTCTGTGGAAGTCAGACACAGTATCAAGTCAGCAAACTCAACCCAGTCAAAATCTGACTCCGAGGGATCTGTATCAGAATCACAAAAATGCCTCACGATCGGGAACCGGCTCTGTTGCTTGAGATGTATCCTGGACCAGGGGTGCGCTATCCAAGCTCTCCTCTGCTGTCATCTGTGCATCAGTAAACTCTGAAGGTGAGAAGATGGCTTGTGCTGCTGGGTCTGCCCAAATTGCCTCGTCATCTGTGATCATAAAGTCGCAGTTCCAGTGGTTGGCTCGCCCTGCCTCTGTCATCTGCTCTGAATCTGAAGTCAGCTCGGAGCAAGCTGAATCTCTGGCTCTAGTCTCCTCGATCGTCTCTATTTGTATACTCTCGCCCTCGATGCGAAAGTATATCTTCCCGCTATCATGATCGAACACCACCTTGGCTGTGGCCAAGAACGGGCGTCTAAAATGATGGGGGTATCGGTCACGGACTCAGGAATCTCTATGTCCAACACAACGAAGTCCACGGGGAATTTCAGGCCCTGAATCGTGACGACAACATCTTCAGCAACCCCTTCGACCTCTTGACAGATCAATCAGCAAACTGAAGGACCGTCCTGCTCTGTCATAGAGGGCCCAACTCGAAGCGGTCGAGTAGGGTTGCCGAAAGTAGGTTGATCGAAGACCCGCTGTCTAATAGAGTATGATCGAACCTCTGCTCCTGAATATAGCATCTGACATAGGGGGCTCCTGCATCTGGCCTCTTGGCTGGCAGATGATTCTGGATCGCAAAGCATGTGGCGCAAGTGAGCACATGGATCTCTGACTGGTGGTTCCTCCTCTTCCTCCGAACTATGGTCATGTCCCTGAGTGATCTCTGGAAGAGAGGGATGTGCTCCAAGGCCTCATGTAGAGTCAACTTTATCTGAAAACGGTCAATCATGTGCTGGCTGAACTCTAGGTAGTGGGACTTTTTTGGATCTTTTTGGTCCCCTTAGCCAAGCGGAGTGCTTGGGGGAAGGGGACTGCTGGGTCCTTCTCAGATGAAGGACCAGGATAGGGTCTGGGCTGCTCAAGCATGGCAGAATCCACACATACATCATCATGCAACACAGGTGGATCAGAATAAATCAAACCCTTTCTTTATTCACAGAAAAGTCCTGAGGTACATGCACAGAAAGGAAAACAACAGGACTAGCAGCAGAAGTAATGGTGGCCTCAGCACCACCCTTAGCATCTGGATCTGCAGCATCAGTACCGCGCTCTGGATCGGCAACAAGTCTGGTGGCATCAGTACCACCTCCTCCATCTGGTAAAATGACGGCCTCAGTACCGTCGGTTGGATCAACGTCCGTGGTGGCGTCAGTACCACCTTCATCATCTCTGGTGGCATCAGCACCGCTCTCCTCCTCGTCTGGTGCTCCTGTAGTAGCATCGAGTCATTGCTCAGACGAGGCGTCTCCTGCTGGCATCCTACCTCTCCTAAGTGTAACAAAGTCAACATCAAACATATATGCAGAAATGTCACCAAGTGAATCACTAGGAGTGGTGGTCTCTATGAACTCTACCTTCTTAGACTTCCTCTTCAGGCTGTTTGGGTTAGGCTCGATCTGGGCAAGAATGGCGGCCATCCCTCTCATAATCTCCCTCATCTCCTGACGGATCTCGTCCATCTCCCGTCGAAAGGTAGCCTGCTGCTCAGACATGAGGCGGGCTAGATTATCCAAGGCAGAGTTCTCATAGGTCGGTCCATGAGAACCTGACGGGTGGCCTCGCTGGTAGTGAGGTTGTTGCTGCTGCTGGTGAGGGTAAGAGGGGTACTTGTGATGATACTACTGCTGAGGGTGCTCTCGCCTCCAAAGTTGTCCATGCTGATAGGGACGAGGACCATACTGCTGGTAGTGGGATGACTGTTGCTGCTGCTGAACGGGCCTGCTGGTGCTGGTGCTGCTCACACTACTGGCCGTACTGGCCACCCTGAACTGGAGGCTGCTGCTGGGAACTGGTGCCTCCGACCGACCAGCGAAATCTGGGATGGTCTCGTCGGATATCGGTCTGGGATCGGTCGTACCGAATCCCGTTGACATCCATCAACAGCTCCTGCTCGTAAGAGAAGGCGGGGGTAGTACTGCTAGGGGTTGATCTGACTGGTAGACCACCATCTGAGTGACCTGGGATGGTGGTGGCTGGTATAACTACGGTGGATGTTGGTACAACTCCACCTGGACATGGTGAACCTGTCTAGGCTGACTGGAGTGCTGGGACGAGCTACCACTGCTGCTCGGATCTCCTCGTGACCTGAGACGGGGTTGGGAAGTCGTCTGTGCCCTCTTGGAGACACATGATATGTGTCTTTAGGTCACCCAACGTCTATTCCATCTGGTCGATCTACGTCATGCCCTGGCACTGCTTCTTCTCTATCAGCTCGATCCGGTCCAGCTTCTCGCTGATGATGCCCATGTCTGTAGCTGTAGACTCGGTCTGTGCGGCTGCCGCGGATGAAGTGGAAGGACCGGCATCGACCGGTGCTATCCTCTGAAACTGCACGGCTTGTGGTTGGGGGTGTCCCTGGGTGTAGAGTCGGGTCTGGGACATCACGGGGTAGTTCTCATCCATCTCCTCATAGATATCCCAGACCTGATCCTCATCCTTGGCGAAGTAGGAACCGCCACAAGAAGCATTCACCAAGCCCTGCAGCTCTGGTGTCAGCCCGCAAAAGAAGCTCTGAACTAGGTTTGGCTTCGAGATATCGTAGTGCGGGCATCTGTTTGTGAGCTCTCTAAACCTCTCCCATGCCTCATGGAACTACTCGTTGGGGAGCATAGAGAAGTTGCTGATCAGGGCCCTCGCTGCATTGGTCCACCCGAGTGGATAATACTTGTTCAAGTACTCAGTGCGGAGCTGCTCCCAGGTAGTGACAAACCTCCCCAAATGCTTCAGCCAGTTGGTTGCTCTGTCGACCAGGGAGAAGGGGAAGGCAATCATCCGAATGGTGTCCATGTCCACCTGTCGATCGGAGACGGTGCTGCAGATCATCTCAAATTCCTGGAGGTGGAGATGGGGCTCCTCAGTCGCAAGCCCGTGGAAACGGGGTAGAAGTTGTATCATCTGTGGGGGGGAACTTGAAGTCCCCCACGATCGTCGAAAGAACAATCCATTGGTGGGTAAGCATCGATCCGGGGTTGTGCAACTCCCGCATCGGTATGGCTCCTGCTGCTGCCGGCTGGACTGGCTCATCAGGCTGATCTGATATCTTTGGCCCGTCTCCTGCGGGCATGCGCTGCTCGTGGTCGGCTCTCATCCGCTCCATTTCTCTCCTCATCTCTACCATGAAATCTTCCTAATCCTTGATCTGCTGCTGCATCATCTCGAGGGAATCTATCAAGGTGTTGTTGATTGCACCCTGGTCCAGGACATAGGTCTGCTCTACTCGTGGGCCTCCAGTGCGGTCGTCACTGCTGCCGGCCATGGTCTCTGCAAAGGCAAAAGACCCAAGCTCATGTGTCGAAATATAATGTCTGTTTCTCTATCTGATCGGGCACCTCTGGACTGTCAGACGAAAGGTGGTCGGGGGGAACAGGATGGAAGCGAACTCAGGTTCGAAGAGCGGGTCTCGGCTCTCACGAACCGACCTAGATGAACGGGCCGGAGTGCTCGTAAGCGGTGCAGTCAAAGGCTGCCTAAGGGACCTCTGACCCATCATCATGATCTGGCGAGTCGGGCAGATGGGATCTGGAAAGCAAACAGGATGAGGCAAACAAACCCAAGTTCACCAACGCGACGCGAGCTGATGACTGTAAGAGTTCGGTCTTTTATCTTATCTTTTTTATTTTAGTGACAATACAGTCTAACAGAGCAATTAAACGAGCTGTTGGGAATCCAACGCCCCCAGGAGACTGTCCCGATCCCGAACTAGATCTTTCTCAACCAGTACAAGCCGCAGACTGTTTACCGGCTACCCGATCGGTTTGCTCTATTAAGGATATCACGGCCTGCTTTACCGGAAACCGGAGCGATCCTCACTGGAGAATGACTATCCCAGAAGCAGTAATCTGAAGAAGGGTCGTATATGGCTCTACCTAGTGTGCGGGTGACTCTCTCGCCCAATCAAACCATACAAGGTGGGGGTTGCTGTCCCAATGCAATTTTTTTGGTGAAGTGTTTTTTAGGTCCAATTTGCTTTAGCAGTCCCAAATTTTATGATTTTTCTTTTTAAATATTTTTCAAGCAAACAAATGCTTAACGAATTTTTCGGGTTCTCCTGATTATTTAAGTCCAGAAAACGAGAGTAGAAGACGAAAAAATCGATGCGCGATGAAATCAATGATGCATGCAGAGTAAGAAATGCATACCTGACTCCAGCACTCTACATGTAGGGTGATCTGCGCATAAAAGTAAAGACAGAGAATAAACTACCTATATGATGCACGAGGAAAATGGCCTTAGACGAAGCATTTTCTACACGGGGAGAACAAATAGCTAACGGGTCAACGGGAGGGGTCGGGGTCTAGTCTCTGATGTTGATCGGTGTCCGCAAAACGGATCCTGCCAGCGCTATATATGGAATCTAGCGGCACGTGACCCCTCAATTGACCAGGTTAGCTTTTTCTTTATTAATTTTAATTAGGTCCAATTACGATCTAGTAGGAGCAGGCAGATAATTAGGGTTTGGATCCTAATCAGTTACGTCATAATCAGAAGAAAATCTTAAGCTAAGGCCAAAACCACGTAAATTAGACAAGCTGTTAGAATAAAATGCGAGAAAAATTGAAAACCGATGAAAAACGTAATGAGGTCTCCCGAGTACACTGGCGCTTGGCGAAACAGACCCCGGTAGTCATCGATAAAGTCCAAGTGTCTAAGAGTCTGGTTGTCCCTGTATTATTACAATAATCAAATAATCTGAAAATAAAACTATCCTAAACCTCTCCTCTCCTGCTCAATCTCTAGCTCTCTCTTGTGGCTCCGTACAGAAGGGAGCCACCTTTAGCTTCCGCGGTTGCTTCGGCTTTCCAAAGAAAGCCGCCTCGATCCTCGGGCCCTCGCAAGAAATCAAACAAGAATGTCAGACCAGATTATTATAAAAATATGCAAAGGAAATAAAATAAAATAAAATAAAATGACAACTATATGCAAAAATAAATTAAAGACAAATAAAATAAAACAAGCAAAAGCAAAATTAAAAGAAAAACAAAAGAAAACAAAACGCAGCGAAAAGCCGCAAAAATGAAAATCGAACAAAAATGAAAATAAAAGACTACTAAGCTGTGCTCCCCAGCAACAGCGCCATTCTGATGAGCCAAAAAAAAGCCGAGAGACTAAGGGAGATAGATATCAATGGTCATTGCAACCTCAACCCCTCGAATAGGACTCAACAAGAAGATAAGACCACCAAAATAAGTCAAAAAGCCAATGAAATCAAAGAGCGGTCTCCGCTATTTATTTAACCTGGTATAGCGACCAGGGTCGAACTCAAGGAGCACGGGTTGGCCAAATCGGCCTACGAAATAGTCAAAAGCAAAATGAAATAAAGAAATGAATTTTTGGTGGATTTTATGAATTTTTAAATTTTTTTTGTATTTTTAATTATAAAGAAAATGTAAGAAAAGGGTAAAAAGTACACCAATAACAATTTATTCAACACATCAAATCAAGCCAGAAAATTTAAATAAAATTGTTTTTGTATTTTTTATATTTTTAAGTATTTTTGTTAATTTTTTAAAAATTTTATAATTTTTTGTTAATTTTATAAAAATAGAAAAAGGTAAAAATAGTGAAGTAATGTACAGTCAGATTTGAAAGGCAAATTAAAAATAGACAATTAGACTAAAAATCTGAAGGTAATTTTTATGAAAAGTAGAAATAAAAACTAAACTACAGAAACCAAAATTGCATTTTTTTTATTTTTTTATTTTTTAACAATTTTTATAAGGTCTTTAGGGTTTTATATTTTTTATGGGTTTTATAAATCCAAATAAGACAAAAATTGGATGGAAGCAAGAAAACACTAAAACAATCAAATCTTAATTTTTTTGAAATTTTTAGATGAGTTTTTATATTTTTAATCGATTTTATAAACCAAACAGTAATAAAAATGAAGGTTTTTTATTTTTTAAAATAACAAAAAGCAACAAAAATGTCCCAAAAAATTTATGAAATCTTTACACAGTGGCAAGGGCCTTATGTCCAAATTTTACAAGATTTGGATTTTGTTTGATATTTTATTAGACCACTACAAAAGGTACAGCACACAGGGACCTATATGCAAATAAACAAAGTTCTAGGGGATAAACAGAAACACGTGCAAGAACTATAAGAGCATCGGTGCAAAATCCACATCAATTCAGCACATGTTTAAACAACCACGCACAGGGGCATTTCTGTAATATTCAAAACGTAAAATGCAATTCAGAACATCCAAAAACCCTAGCCCAAATCATGCAAAAAGCCCACGATATCACATAGCAACCACATGGCTCACAATCAGAGGGACGAAACTGTCATTCTTATTTATAAAGATTCAAATCGTAACATCCAGCAACCCGAGCCCCTTACATGCAATTTACCCAAAAGCTCACGTGTTCCACACAAACAGGGGCTAAATCGCAAATATGAGAAAGTCTAAGGTCCTCACTGTAAATTTTCAAAAATAAAAACAACTATTCTACGTATTTACAGGACTAAACTATAAATACAAAAAGAACAGTGGCCTAAGTGATATTACCCCATTATTACGATCCACGGCCGAAGGGGTGCCACGTGGAAGATCTGACGGTGGAGAACGGACTTCACCCCTTCGCTGATCGACGCTCTAGATGAGGTGCGGAGCTCGATCCAACGGCTGCAAGCTTTCCAGACACGAACAGTGGTGATCTAATCTGGTGTTAGGGACGCTATCGAACAGCGAAGGAAGGTCCTCAACGAACAAGTCGCCGACGAGGTTCACCGGCCCAATGCGTGCACGGAGGGGCTCCTCAGATGCTGCGGAGGTGGGCGAATTGAAGAAGAAACTCTTCCGCAGCGATGGGTGTGCTCAGGTGGGGCCGGAGGCGTCGGAGGAGCCCCGACGACGAGGAGGAGCAGGAGCACCTGTGCCTGAACGTTTGGACCTCCAGATGGGGTCCTTCTTCGATGAAACCTGCACAGAAAGAAAGCTGGGTCGAGGGCAAAGTGCCTCGACCCGGTTAGGGCGAAGTAGGTGGACAGGTTGGTCGATGCGTGGTCCTCCGGCGAGTGGCGGCGGTGGAGGACCTAACTCCTTGTTCCGGGGCGAACTAGGATGATCGGAGGTGCGGAGAATGTGGGGCGAAGTCTCATGAAGATGATACGATGGTCGGATGGGAAGATGGTCGATCGGAGCGGGGTGAATCGGCCGGCGACGGCCGGCGGTGCAAAATCAAAGAATGAATATTAAAGCTGATCTAAGGGATAGCAAGGTCACCTGATGGTCAGACGCGTCTGTGGGGGAGCTGCAGAGTCTCCTAGGGTCCTTGCCTCGATGGAGCAACACCTCCAGAGGCTCGTGCTCGCCGGTGGCGAGCTCGACGGTGTTGACCGCCGGACCTGGGGCTAGGGCGCCTCAATCCTCGCTGTGACACCTCCCAAAGCTTGCTGTCACTCAAGGCAGGAAGGTGGAGGTCCTGGGAATCGAAGACGGTGGCCGAAGGTGCGTGAAATGGAAGAAGGAGGTAACGCTTTATACTTGTAGGGGTCCAGCAAGAATGGAGTCGGGCAGGCAAATCGGAGCACAGACCCCTAGGAAGGACCTCAGGCGTGGATCATGGATGATTCGTGGATAATAGGGTCCCGGGGTTTAAGGAAATGGGTGACGGATCGTGACGCGAAAAATGGGAGAACTCGGGTCGTGATGCAGATCCGCCTCGAAGTGGTCCTGGGGGGAGAGTTGACCGGGGGTCAACAATCCCCCGTAGACCAATGGGAAAAATGCATTGGAAAAAGATTTGGAAAATCAAAATAAAATAGAAAATGACTTTATTTAAAAATATTTACAAAATAAAAAATGATTTTTATTTATTTTTTTGAAAAATAAATTATGTATTTACATTATATTATTATTATATACAGGTACATATGCCTATGTATTTTTGAATTTTATTTTTATTATTTTATTTATGTACATTTATTCAAATTTTATATTTTATCTATTTACATCATAAAATTTGGAATATACAAAGATTTTTATTTGATTTTTATTAATTATTTACAAAGGTGAAATAAATACATCTTTTATTTTATATACATGGTATATATACACTGATGAGAGAGAAATTATTTATTTTTATTTTTCATTTATTTTTCCCATTTTTTATTTTTATAAAAATATACAAAATAAAGGGAACACATAAATATTTTTATTTGTAGAAATTAAAATATTTACACAAAGAGGGGTATTTGTATAAGGTTGAGTCACCCTATCTCTCATTACTTATTTTATTTTGCAGTCAGGCCCTTGTGGAGTCTTCTCTTGGGTTCAGGTCACTCAATATTTATTCTAAATATTTCCCTCTTTTTCTTTATTTCTTTATTCTTTTATTTTTGCACAAAAACATGCTAATTATGAGTATTTACGCAATGCATGCTTTTTGATAATTTATTTTATTTACAAACATATACATGGTGTTTTGGAAAGGTTTTTAGCTAAAATAAAAGAATAAAGAGTGATGAATGAGGATTCATCACGTCCCTATGCGAGCCTCCGGAGCCCCACCATCGTTTCCTCCTCTCATGCGCCACCGTCATTCTTGTGGGATTAGGAGAGAGATTAATGATATGATTTGGGTATGCGTATAGGATTTTTGGAAAGTGTAGGAGAGAGATTAATGAGGAGATATTTTGAGATGCTACATACTATATTTAGATAATGCATAATGATTAAAATGGGTTTTTTATTAATTAAATAATAATATTAACATGCCTTTAATAACAACCGTTTGATTAATTATGGATGCACATGATCGTTGGCCTTCCTTAGAGATGGAAGAACCATGTCTCATTTGAAAGATATCATATATATATATATATATATAAGTTAGCAGCGAATTAGAAACGTCCGATCATAGCAAGAGGAAGATGGTGGTTTTATGTAGCTAGGAAATAGGAAGTATGCACCAAGGTACGTAATAAGTTTACATATATTGGTTTCAAAAACATCCATTTTTTATTTTTTAAATTGAAACCTTGGGGATTTAGATCATTATACATCACCATGGTGTCATTTCATATTCAACTCAATTCAACACTTATATCCTCTTCATCAAGACCATCAGATTTTAATGGTTTTAAAATTAATGAAATGGACTCCTAGATGGACATGTTAAGAATGTTTGTTTACATAAAATGTGAAACATGTATTTTGTTAATCATTCTAAGTAGATTCCCTAAGGTTTCATTTAAAAAATAAAAAGTGTATGTTTGTGGCACCGATGCATGTAAACTTGCACGTACCCTGGTGCATACTCCCTATTCCATATATATGAGAAAAATGGGGTTGCCCCCAATAGGTAGCCACCATCCCATTTGTCAGCTATTTTTATTTTTTTAAATACAGTTACATACTTTCATCACTTTATCCCTCTAATATGGCAATTTCTATTTCATCAGAAATTAAGACCCATATGCTCCCTATTTAGAACAGGTTGATTACAACAATTCTATGACCGTTAAAATTACATGTTTTAGATGGAGGGCACAGGAGTCTCTGTTTCTGACGAAATTGGAATGACATTAGAGGGATATAGTGATGAAATATGAAAATATATTTCAAAAAATAAAAAAAATAACCGAAAAATAGGGCAAGGGCATCCCTATTTCTATATATATAGGGTAAAATGGGGTTGCCCCTCTCCCCTAACCTATTTTTCTCATTTTTTAATTTTTTTTTTTGAAAAATGAAATCGTGGAAAGTTATCACTATATCCCTATATTATGTCATTAAAGTTTCGTGTGAAATAGAGACTCCTGCAGCCTCCCATTCATACGAGATCGATTTTAACAATTCTGCACCCATTAAAAAATGATTATCGAGATGAAGGTTGTAGGAATTTGTTTCGTACGAAACTTAAATGACATAATATAGGATATAGTGATGAATTTCCGCAATTTTATTTTTCAAAAATATAAAAAATAGAGGAAAAATAAGACTGGAGTAGTCCCATTTTACCCTAGCAAACGACATAAAAGGAGTAAAATCTCAAGCCACCTAGAAAATATAATAAATATAGAAGGAAGGAAGGAAAGAACTCGCGATCAACTATTAAACACGTTATTTTTATTACTAAATGAAAAAATGTTTATTGGAGTATATATCCCGTTGATGTGCCCTTTCAAGTACGTTTTGACAATCAAGTCAAAACAGCTCCAATTTCAAACTGAATTTATTATTGCATTAAGAGCTAACTTCTGATCTCCTCTCTATATATAAGGCCTTTGCTATCTCCACCATCATCTATATCTTCCACAAAGCTAAGTGTCCACCTCACCCGAAATGGCGACTGCCATACGTCGCCATCGAATGGCGGTCTTCGTCGTGTTGATGGCAGTGTCGATGTTCTCATCGGCATCGGCTCAAACCCCACCGCCTCCGCCTCCGTCCTTGGGCACTTGCATCCTCAATTGCGTGACTACAGAGTTGAACTGCAGGATCGCTTGCTTCGTCGATATCACGTGCTTTACTACATGTGATAATGCATACTTTTCATGCATAAACAGATGCATATTTACTCCGATACCTCCACCTCCACCGTCTCCACCGCCTCCGCCATCTCCTCCGCCGCCCCCACCGTCCCCTCCTCCACCGTCACCACCGCCACCATCTCCACCTCCACCACCATCTCCACCTCCGCCATCACCACCCCCACCATCCCCTCCTCCACCCCCGCCATCTCCGCCTCCACCCCCAGCATCAGGAGTCGGATGTGTCATAGGATGTGCCACTACACTTGCAACATGTCAAGCTCCTTGCGGCATATTGGATTTCGTCTGCTTCAACAACTGCATCACTACGTACTCCTCATGCGTGAGGAGGTGCTTTGGACTGTAACTCTCTCTTCTCTCTATCACAAACACGGATGTACTATTAAATAAGGAGGATGCAAAATATGTACTAGTCTTCCTAAATAAATGCCACCTTAGTATGGAAAGGTGCAATAAATCAAGTCTAGTTTTGGACGCAGATCGTTGTCCAACTTGCTTTCTATGACGGGATGCTAATGTTATCCGTCACTATATCACTCATAAAGAAAATATATCGATCTTTATGTGGAAAAGCGTGGAAAGCTCGTGATGGCTCAACCAACTCCAACATATAATAGGTTGATGTGTTGTTAAAAATCTCAACATAACATCCGAGCATGTTCTTCTTTTCGGTCCTTGGTCGACGACCAATCTTGCCTTTCCTCTACTGTCCACCTCTCATGGGTTTGATGGAACTTACGAATAAGCTGGGAAGTCTTTGACAACTTCGTGATCGTGTGGGTGGATCCACTCAGGGCCACCCTGGGCATTGTTTTGAGGTGCAATTGCCCAGTGCCCATTAATTTTAGGGGTTCAGGTTTTTATATAATCTGATTTTTAGTTTAGGAATAAAATAGTATTTGTCGTTGAAACAACTCACTGAAAAAAGGCCCATATACATTAGGGATGAAAACAGATGGGATACGATTGGATATGCCTATTTCCATATCTATATTCATTTTATCGCTATCGACGATACGGATGTCATTCGGATATGCATTAAGGAAATCATATCCTTAAAAATACTGATACGAATTCGAATCCGAGTATGGATCGAATAAAGAGCGGACCCTAATACGGATCAAATAAAGAGCTAATCCGTATATGAATCAAATAAAAAGTAAATTCAAATATGGATCTAATAAATATGGAATCCGAATACGGATAGAATAAAGACCACATACGAATACGAATTGAATTTCTATCAAAGTTCAAAATGATTTTAAAAAAATGACAATGAAATATAAATAAGTTGCATCATGACATGAGGTAGTGTTGAAGTAACATGTGTTCTTAACTGGAAGCAAAAGGGGGATAGGGTTTCGTAACTTTTGTTCATCTCCATTCCCAAACAAACGGAAGTGTATTGATACCATTAATATATATTAATATATAATATATAATACTAATAATAATATGATATTGTGACGTATATTACATTAACTAATATATAAAACAATGAGGAAAGGGATCATACTCCATGGAGTAGGTAACTTACCTACTCCACTTTCTTTTTTTTCAAAAATTTTTTATTTTTTTTGAAAAATGCTTCCATAGATTTTCATAATTATATCCCTCTAATATGTCATTCATATTTCGTCAGAAATAGAGACTCATACGGCCTCCATCTAGACCATGAAAAATACAGCAAATCTGTGACCTTTAAAAAATGATTGTCTGGATGGAGGCCGTAGGAGTCTCTATTTCTGACGAAATTTGAATGGCATATTAGAGGGATATAGTTATGAAAATCCATGAAGCACTTTTCAAAAAAATAAAAAAATTTTGAAAAAAAAAAAGAAAATGGAGTAGGTAAGTTACCTACTCCATGGAGTAGGATCCCTTTTCTCTAAAACAATATTAAATATTGTATTTGGATTTCTAGATTTGGATCCGGATATTCAAGCCATTATTGTATCTGTATATGTATTCGGAAAATTTTTACAACCTATATCCATATTCGATCCATATTCTATAGTAGTTGGATAAGGATATCCGTATCCAGTAATTTTTTGAATACGGTAAACAGATATTCGAATATATTCGTATTCGTTTTCATCCCTACTATAAATTCGAATTTTCGGTGAATAACTCAATGATAAATTCAAAAATTTAATGAGATTATATAAGGGTTGATTGTTCCCCAAAAATAGAATATTTCATTTTATACTTGATGGTAAACACACTAGAGACAATTTGCTCTTATTAATTTTTTTTAATAAGGGCCTCCTTTTTCCTTTTGCCTCTTTTGCCTAAGACCCATGAAATATCAGGGACGGCAGTGGCCTCAAACATTTGATATAGGGATGGGCATTGGGCTGGGCCGGCCCGACCCAGCCCGAAGCCCGGCCCAAAAAGCCCGGCCCAACCCTAGCCCGAATGGATATTGGGCCGGGCCTGGGCCTAAAATATCGGCCCAAAAAAATATTGGGCCGGGCTCGGGCTTTGCTAGGCCCAACCCGACCCGGCCCGAGGCCCGGCCCGATGCATAGCCCGCCACATGGCCCGATATTAGGCCCGAAACCCGGCCCAAGAAAGAGCTCGGGCCTTAGGAAGGAGAACATTCCAATATGCATAACTGATAACTTCCAAGTCCGAACCCCACGATACCCCCAAGTCCGAACCCCACGATACCCCTAACCCTCGCGTCTCGCCGCCCTATCAAGGTAGCGATAATAGAGAAGTAGGTCAGTTCGTCCTCCTCTCAGCGGCGGCGCGCTACTAGGGTTTTCTCCTCTCCTCTGGTCCCCACCACGTCGGTTGCAAATCGCAATGGTTTGTCCCCATTTTTCTCCATTTACGACAATCTACCCAGAAAGCGTCGCTATGATCGTAAGCAGTCTGGTTACGGAGGGCAAACTAAACCCGTCTTCCACAAGAAGGTTCGTCTCCATCATCAAAAACCCATTTGTACATCTGCTGTTTTTTGTTACTTTTTTATGGTATTGGGTTAAATGTTTTAATTGACACTGTGTTCTCTGATGCCACTCAAGATTTCTTAAGGGCATATTTTTTTTAATGTTTTAAGTGATTTGTATCTTTCTTGAGAAATCTATTCAGGTTGTATGTGGTGATAAAAAGTGTTTTGATTTGATGAAGATTATCCTCGTCATATTGTTGTTGATTCGACGTATCGTTTAGATAGAGTAAAAAGGGGTCCCATGTAGTTTAGTATTTTGCTAAATTGGATCCACGTTAACTTGGACCAATCTTTTTTTAAAAAAAGACCTTAAACTCCTTATATGCTTTTGGTTTCAAGTATGATTGTAATTTAGGCTGATTTATTTATGCATCCGGCATTTTTGGCTAATTGTATTATATGGCAGTAATGTGTCACATAGAAAAAACAATTGAATGTTCTTTAAACTTTTTCTTTCTAGTTACTGTATAACAGGTGTCCTTAACAAAAAAAGTTTCTAAGCAGGGAAAATGGAGTACTTGTTTAGTTATGCTGGTCACTTACCTCTGTAATCTTTAAGTTGTGGTTATGAATTGTTGTGCAGTTTTAAGTCAGCTGAAGTAAAATTTTTAAAGATCTTATTTGTATGATTTGGCCTTGTATGGAGTGCTTGAGCCCTGATGTAGTTGAATACTTGTTATAGAGACCTTGACGTCGACTTGGTTTTATATTTAATCCTCAAGTAATAGATGGGCCGGCCCGGCCCAAGCCCGACCCAATGGAATTGGGCCAGGCTTGGGCTTGGGCCGACCATCAAAAAATTTTGTGGGCCCGGGCCCGGCCCAAGGCCCGATTTTTTCTAATGGGCTTGGGCCTGGGCCCTTCAGGGCCCGGCCCAGCCCGGCCCATGCCCATCCCTAATTTGATACCATAACTCGGGCATGCAATGATGCCATTGATCATCTTTGTGTCTTCCATCTTTCAGGGTCACCTCGCACCGATGACGTTTGGATCAGCAAGTCGCAGGTGTGCCTGCGATTCACGCTGGTCCCCCGATAACGACGCATCCGTTCTTATCTCGATGCATTGCGATTGCTGCGATTTCTTCTTGTTACGATATCCTTCAACGACCATTATCCTTGTCGCCAACAAACATTTCTCTTGAATACGCTCTAGGTAATTTCAAGAACTTTGGAAAGGAGGGTTAAGGGATAAAGCATTTTTCATTTTCTAATTAATTGCTCCGGATTCTCTCTTTTTCCTCTTTCCTCTCTTTTTCCCCTCTTCACGGATTTTGAATTTTAAATACATGTTCATTTCTTTGATCCTACTTTTTTATATGTTTTAAAATGTATCTTCTCTACTTATCCACATTCATCCTTTTTCTCCTACTGTTCTTCTTCCCATCTTCATCTATATCATCTACTAAATTCAAAAAAAAAGTCAGAAAATTAGTCGTAACTGAGTTCATGAAATTGAACAGCTTAATGCTAGGAATTATGAGAACAGCTTAATGCTATGAATTATTAGATGTTTGGAGTTGTAGAATATATTATCTTCTCATGCCCAAAAATCTCCATTTTGTGATCGATAAGAATGCCCCCGAATTGGTTAAGAATTCTACTGTTGAAAAAATTAGGACACATGAGCCGTAGAAGAAAATTGATCACAGTGCAAGAAGCTCCACATTGATCCACATGTAGAAAATTTTGATATGGGTCTTCGAAAGCCAACAAAATGCTTTGAGACTATGGAATGTTGTAAAGGAAAATAACACTCTAAATCAGAAGTAAGTATTCAACTCCTTTTACACATATAATTTCCTTAAGATAAAGGAAATAGGAACTTGAATCGACGTGGACAAAATGATCGATGTAGTGAAAGATTTACTACAAGAATGTTAATATGTGGCAATACATAATTTAAATATACCTTATCGATTATCTTGCAATGTTAAATATATAACAACAAATATTATTCATAGTAAAATTAGATTTTGTTATCGTTATTAGTAATAAATTTCATATTTGTTATTAAAGGCTTATATATCGAATTATTTGTTGGTTTATTTGTTAAAAATTATCTTAGTTGTTGCTAAATTTAACAATGATTAGAAGAAAAAGTCAATGGATAATCGTTGCTATATAATTCGTTAGTAGAAATATAGCAATGAATGCAATGATCATTGGGAATGTAAAGAATCAAGTAACGAATATCATTTATTGTTATATATTTAACTATGAAAGATGTGACAATGAATGTTAAGTTATTCATTTCCTTAGGTCAATGTTGTTGTAGTGGAAATAGTATGAGTATTTATCCATCACTCTTCCTTCCTTAAAGAGACTTAGTAGTTTAGGGAAGGGGCTTTTCCTCATATTTCAACTCTATTCAAGCCCTCAATCATCACACATTAGTTCCTTGGAAAGGGCGACCTTGTACTTAATTTTATAAATTAATGGAATGAAGATTAAGCTATCCAACTATTACATTAGTTGGCAAATATATAGTGTTGTTCGATCAACCTTTCTACCCTTCAAGATGTACTTGAACTAGAGACGTGCTCTCTCACCCATGCAGCATCAAGGAATGAACACACAGATGTCTAGTACGGCACTGCCAATGAGAACCCCCTCTAGCCAAAAGCCATCTCTCATCCCCTAAAAAAGAAACTATCTTCTCTCACATGCAAAAACATTGCTCGCACACTATTCAAAGAGAAGAGTGTGCGCTTAAGGGACCGATTATACTGAAAATTCCCAATTGATAGCAAGTGGCAACTGTCATCAACAGAATACCGTCCTCTTTTGATATGGTTTCACAACACTAGGATTGAGTGGTACCATTAAGAATGCTTACGAGCTTCCTACTTATTTGGCAATGAAACGAGACTTGGTCAATCAAAGAAAGAGAATGGATGTCTTGAAGTTGAAGTTGAAGTTGAAGGTGAAGCAAACATAGTGTAAAGCAAAAGTGGAAGGGACTTCCCAAGGCTGCATTTAAAGAAAATGAGAGTACCATGTGGCGCATGTTATTCTCGTGCGATCTTTAATCACTTCAAAGCCAACTACCCAAAGTGGAAGAATGTGAATGCTCCCAAAGGAAAAGAACATAGAAATCATCATAAGAAGGAATTGGCAGCAATGACAGAACATATGACCGAACATAACTTTGTGGTACAGAGTGCAAAGGCGATAGATTGACTATGATGCAATTAATCTTATTTCAAAGACCAAAGGACCTTGGTGGAGTTTAAAGAACTCTAAAAGAGTGAACAAATAGAATACATGGAGAATACCACTTATCTTGATGCTGAAGGTGTTGGAACATACAAGGCGGATCCAAAAAGTAGCATTATGATCCTGAATGATGTATTGTTTACTCTCAAAATCTGTTAAAACCTCATGTTTGTTCATACAGTGCTGAAGAAGAAGTTCAAATTCACTTCTATAATAACAGTGTTCCATTAGTAATATCAGAAAATTTTTGCCATGAGAAAACTTACAGGGGGAGATGAAATGTATGTACGCACTGTTAACATTGCTAGATCGGTAAAATGACCAGGAACCTTTTTTCAGAAGGAGCTTGATCAAAATAATTTGCAAAATCTTTTCAAAAATCCATAAAAAGTTCAAAATTAGATCAGAAAAATATTTTCTGCATTGTTCATAGCATTTACATTTTGATGATTGAGTTTGATAATTGGACAAGTCTAAGTAAAATCCGAAGATTGGAGCTTGATTGGACCTTAAATATACTTAATCACAGGAACCTCATAGGAACTGGAATTGAGATACTTCACGTCTAGTTGACTTAATTCTTTGAGATCAGGAGACTTGGTTCAATATAATCTTGACTGCCTAAGTTGAGTATTTCGAGGCACATGCACGACTCTTGTTGATAATGACCTAGCTTGTACACATGCAACTATCACTTTGCTCACCTCAATTGAAGTGGTAGAGGGCCGGATTTGCTGGCATGAGACACAAGCAACTGAAAACAGCAGAAGTCACACTTTTATGGCCATTGTACCCCAACTCAATCCTATGGCGACGAGGTCTAAAGACAGAAGTTGTGGGTTGTAATAAAGCTTCAAAAGAGGGACAATCTACTAGCTCAAGAGGAAAAAGTCCATATGTAAATGACGTTGTATATAGTATTTGAAAAAATAAAAAAATCAAAAACTCTAAAAAAAAGTGGACATGCCTGATTAAAAATAAAATGCATGTCGGAGTGTACATATTCGTATAGTCAATAAGAAAGCTTGAGCTTCAAAGTCATATGTATGTGAGCATGCAGCTGGATGACTTGGCTACACTGGTCAAGCATCCTAGGATAGGTAGCTACACTGACTACCGTCCATTCTTGTCTCCACCTCCTCTTCTTGAGCTGGTTGTACTTGAACTTAGAAGGGAATACCACACTTCTCGAGGAAATAGTTGTTGGATTGGGGAATTAGGATCACCATGTTGGAGAAGACTGACTTTTATCGCTCCAGCCGAGGAGAGCTACACATTACACACACTGTCCAAGATAGCGTGTATGAGTTGACTTCTTATGACCATGCTATTGAGGAGACTTGAGCAGAGTGTTGTGATTCTCGAAGGCTGTTGTGTTTCAAATCTGTTTCCCGGTAAGGTTCCGACCGCACCTAAAATCCAAAGGTCCGTCTTAAGCTCCAAACTTTGATTTTATGAAGACAAGTTTGAGAATTAAAATCAATCCACTTTCTTTCTTTCTTTTTCTTTTCTTTATTTTTATTTTCTGCACTTATTACATAAGTGTTTGCTAGGGACTAGCAAAGGCAAGTATGGGACATGATGAATCTCCATTTCATCACCTTTACTCTATTATTTTGTCCTTAAAAACCCTAGCTAATACATGTAAATGACATTATTTTGTACAAATTAACTATCAATATTTATTCTATTTATTGTATATAAAATATAGTTTTTAATGCCAAAATTATAGAACAAAGAAAAGAAAAGAAAAAGAATAAAATATCAAAGGTATTTTATGACCCTAATCCCCCAGACCTAGGCATCTTGATGACTGGATCGATAAGGAATAAAGTAGAGTGAGACAAGGGCCAAAAGTCCATTAAAAACCATATTATTTTATTCGACAATAAATTATTTTTGGGACTTATTTTATTTTTTATTTTTTATACCTCAAATAAAGAAAGTTTATTCATGAAAGTTGTAGATAACAATATATAGAAAAATACAAAATTATTTTCACATAAAAATAATATACAGTTTATTTTTTATAACTCAAAATAAGAATCCAAAACCCAAACATCCCAGACCCATATCTTCTCCATATGAATTCAAAATGTACCAAAATCACTTTAATTGTATATAACTTTTAGTAAGATATTTAATGAAGTGATTTCACTTAATATGAAGTTAAAATGCAAAAGCTAGATTTTGGACCCCTATTGTATAATATACCAGAATAAAATATTCATTTTATTTATTCTTTACATTTTTATAATTTTGTAAATATTATTTATAACATATATTTAAAATAGAATAAAAGTATAAAGAAAACATAAAATAAAATAATTTATATAAATACATAGATGAAATATCTATACGTATACATATATAATATATACCCCTATTAATTTAAGTGTACATATGATATCAAAAAAATGTATTTATGTGTATAAAAACAAGTTATAATTATATAAATTAAGTAAATAAAATAATAAAGTCAAAAATACAAAATAAAATTAAAATATGCAAACATATGTAAATATACATATAAATAAACCCTAAAATTAACTTACAATAAATTAACTCCTAAAAATAATAAAAATCATATTAAAATACTACAAAAAATAATAAACACTTTTTATTTTATAATTTAATTTAATTAATTCGTTAACGAATTAATTTGATTTTTCAAATAATTTCGGACTGCTTTTTTTCTGGTTGGTCTACATGGACCAACCAGGGGGAGTCAAGAGTTGACCGTTACCAACTCTTCTCCCCATGTCCTAGCCCTGTCAGAACCAAGCTTTGACCCCCTTTTCTCCCTTTTTCTCCAATCAATACAATCATCGATTCAAAAAGACTTCTTCATTTTTTCTCCTCGATTGATGCTCTATCACGCCCGACCATTTCCTTGAGGATTGCATCATTGCACCGTTCTAACAATCTCGATCTTCTCTATCTGCCTATCATTGGTACAAAAGCTTTGCCTACTCATCTTTGATTTTTGAATCCATTTCACCTTGTTTCTCCCCTTCCTATCGTGTTCTTGGGCTCAAGTTAAGTGATAGCTAACTCGCCCTCCCGTTTGGAGCGAAGAGGTCAAGTGGCGAGGTCGATTCCATCATCTCCGGTGAGCCCCATCCTGTCGAGGTCCATCTCCTTAGCTCCGACTGAGTGAGGTTTCTTTCTTGCTTTTTAGCTTAGGTTTACTTCGAGCATTTCATTCCGGCTATTATTTAGTGCTTGGTCCATTGCAATCGCGTAATTTAGCAGATTCATAGTTCGTCGGAGTTCTGCTCCAGGAACCCTCCATTGTGCTCCGCTCGTTTTCGACTCTCTCAACACCCCATATCCTTGCATGACTCTTCTCCTACGCCCCGCCGCACTCCATTCAACCTGATTCTTCTTGGATCAGGATTCCAGTGCTCCACCTCCTCCCTTCGCCGGAGCAGCCGCCACCACGACCCATCTTCTGCCCATCTCCTCTAATAAGATCCCCATTCCTCTCTGTTTTGTGTGCCTAAGTTTCCTGCAGGATCTGATGGTCCAAAGGACCCCTCCAGGGTTGATTTCGATAGAGAAAGAAGTACCTGGAGCCCCCTTACTTCCCCAAGCTCATCAGACTTCACCGGATCTCCATGGAACCCTCTGACACAGCCATCTAACGTGGAGGAGCTCTAGCTCCATTTTGCTCCTGCTCTGAGATTTCCAGGTGGTCAAAGGAGCAAAGCAGGGCAAATCGAAACTCGATCCAGCCGAGTTCTTGGCGTGTTCTTCTAACTGCTCTTCCAGTCGTCCGATCTTTTAGCTGCTCCACGTGCTGCAGATGTCGTTCGATCAAGCTTGCCTCAACCATGGATTCCAACTGTGAGATCTAGAATATCTTCCTCTGATCGACGAAGCATCATCGCGCCTCCTACGCGCCACATGTTTAAGTGAAGCGTCCACCGTTGTTCGATAAGGTGCTTAGGGGGTAAATTGCAATATTCATCCATTGTATTGTCATTTTATATTCAGTCATGTCTTATTTAATTAGTGTAAACTTCTTGGTAAATTGCATTGGAACCCCCTATCTTTCTTGTATTTGCTTTTTGGTCCAGTCCACATCACCTCACATACGATCCCACAAGAGGTGGCGATTTTGCAGATATATCCTTGCGGGTATTTGTATTTCACTTTAGTCTTGGAACTTTAAATATTAGTTCAATATTTTCAGGTATTTTGTAGAAAGCAGCTCGCCTTTATTTTTAATTGTACCAATGCCCTTGCTAGTTTATTAATTTTTGTAGTTTTTTCCTTTATCAAAAATATCATCTGCGCTCCAAAAATTCTCAAAAAATAAGATTAAGTGTTTGTTAGTGTACACATTCACATTTTATTTTTGCATTTGCAATTTAGGCACTTTATCTCTATTTGACTTATAAAATACCAAAAAATATAAAAATATTTTAAAAAATTCCCAAAATATATATTTTATCTATTATTGTATTTTCTAACTAAGGACTAAAATCCCTAAAAATGTAAAAAGAAAATGCCTAAAAATTAAAAAGCTCCAAAATCATTTATAAAAAAAATAAAAAATTTCCCAAAAATCCCAAAAACAATCATTTTGCTTTGTAATTTCCTTTATATTACATATTAATTATAAAAATTGATTTGAAGAATTTTCGACCTTTTTTTGATATTTTAAATCTTCTAATCAATTTGACAAATTTATTTAATCTCTATTTTGGGATATTTTTTACTTTAAAATTATATAAAAATTAGCAAAATTATCTATAAAATTGAAAAAATAGTAAAAAATATTTAAAGTCCAAAATTATTTTATTTTCTATATTTTGATTATTTTAGTAGTATTTATAGTTATATTTCCTTGTATTGTATATATAACCTTATACATTCTTATATAATATATTAAAAAGAAAAAGAATATTAAAATCAAATAATATAAAAATAAAATATAAAAATAATAATAAAAACCATAATAAAAAAATAATAAAAAACATAAAAAATAAAATCCATTAAAATATAAAATTAAAAACTCAAACAAAAACACATAGACAAGAAGAAGAAGCACAAATTTTTGCGTATTAATTTACCTGATCTATCTAATTTGCTCCATGTATTCGACACTCTACACATACTTACACATATACAGATATTTGTAGAGTTATAATAAATTAACTCCACATCTTAATTTTCATTGCTTGATTAGTATTGTAGGTTAATTGTTGAATTAATTAGAGATTCATGAGCAACTCCTCCAACCACTACCTCCTCCACCCCTCCCCCTCCGGCTCCTCCCCCACCTGCTCGTCCACTTCCTCCCTGTCCAGCACCTCCTCCCCCTCTGCTCGCCCTCTTTCTCCCCCTTCCAACACTTCCTCTCCCTCTGCCAGCCCTCTTCTTCCACCCCCAGGACCTCCTCCTCATATGTTAACCCTCTTCCTCCCCCTCTAACACACCTCCTCGTCCACTTGCCCTCTTCCTCCCCCTCCAATGCCTCCTCCCTCTTCATCTACCCTCTTCCTCCTCCCACTTCCATCCCCTCTGCCAACCCCATTTTCCCCCTCCAACACCTCCTCACCCTCCGCCAACCCTCTTCCTCCCCTTCCAATACGTCCTCCCCCTTCGCATGTCTCCTTCCTCCCCAGTCACATCAATTGCCTTCGACGAGTTGTTCCGAGAGATTATGTCATTGTCGAGGAGGGAACAATGGAGGAGGAGACTGTGGAGGGAGAGGATAGGTTAGAGGAGGAGGTGGGGGCTTTTTTCATATATGTCCCTTTTAACTACACCATGATTTGATTGAACCATGCTTTAGTTCAACTCATTGACAACCAGACTAATGGAAGTGCACAAGTGATCATTGTGAAAGAAGTCGGAGGATGAACTGATATTCCAAAAAAGAAAAATGTCCAGTTGTTATTGCAATATCTTGAAAGGGCACAACTGATATAAACACAAATTATAAAACCATCAAAATCTTTACTACAAACAAACTTAATTGAACCGACTTAACTTTCTTTAGGCACAACATGGAGGAAGTCATTGAATTTATCCCTTGATTTTTAATGTTGTTTTTGCCTTTAGGTAAAAAGGAAATTTGTATTTAGCTTGGTTCACGTGTTGTTTAGTTTGAGATTTTAAGAATAACTTGCAATAGATGCGATGTCTTGTGGAATGGCTTCTATGTGAGATTATAGTTTGAATTTTTTTGTTGGGATTAATTAATCATGAGATGTAAATCGCCAGAATACATTTGGAGCTATCTTGGCAGCCTTAACCTGAGTACTCTACTTGTACAAATGAATGCTAATTAAATTTCGGATTTGCCTTTTGCTGCAGGTGTTCCATGGGTACCCGTTACCAATTCATATTACCTATTCATATAGGTCAGGTACCCATTGGAACTAGTTACCCATTGGAACGAGTCAAGTCAACCCGTTGATCCTTTGCTCAACAGCTTCTGCTGTTAACACTTGTTGGGAAAGACCTTCACTTAATTATTTTAGAATCATGTACAATAAGCATTATAGGATACTCTTCAGTAATTGACTGCAAAACCAAATCTATGTAGTAACCACGAACCAAGAAAATGCACCTGATAACCATTACCCCCCTCCCCCCACAAAAAAAAATCCCAATTTTGCAAAGCATTTGAATTCAGAACCATAGGAATAATGCCGGAGTCTAGCCATGACGACGATGCACCAGTCTCTTGAGCTAAAGCATTGACACAATTTGCAAACATGAAATGAAATGAACACGTTTTCAAGATCTCAGAATCCAGCAATCCACAGGAACAGATCTTCAAGCCAATGACACATGCCATGAGGAATCCAATCACAAATGGATAGAATAATACATTACCTTGTGATCTAACTTAGGTGAACTTTTGGATGGAACTACGGAATGTCAAATAGAAGAGAAGCCTTAGCCCAGCACTCTTTGGCTGGAAATTTCAAAATACAAAAATGTCTACATCTTAACCTGAGACATATATAGCTTAAAAATCTATTACTGGCATGCAAATGGACGGCCTTCAAAGAGTCTGATTTAAGTTGCTTTCAAGTTTGCCCCCATTCTCACTTTAGTACATAAAGGCACGTTTCAAGTAGAAGCCGAACTACACCAATAATTCATCAAAAAATAGTTAAATAGCTCAATCCAAAAACAACCCGAGCATCATAGATTTAATAGCCTCATTTTTTCCCCGAGGTAGATGTACTTCGCTAACATGGGCAGGCAGACTACAAAGAGTCCAAACTATAGTACAAAAACAAATTATAATAAACAGCATTCTCCCATTAAGGGTAAGTGGCACAGACTGACATGGTAAAAAATTACAGAGGAATCAGTGGGGAAGAAATGCAACAAGGAAGCATCATTTGGTTTTTCTCCAAAGAAAACAATACAGCTACTTAGGCACTAAAAGAACAAAAATCATGTAAACTCTACTTAAATAACTATGGGAACTTACAAGGTCAGTGACCAATCACCACACTTTTGATCTACACGTTTAGGCTTCTTTCCTTGTGATCCTGCAACATTCAATGCTTAAGATGTTTCCGCAAAGACATGCATTTTCAACTGGTATAAGCAATAGGTATTTATTGTAGTTACCTGAAGCAGTAAATGCCAAGAGCTTTCGTTATCTCGTAGATGACAGATCTTGCAAAATGCCCGTATATGCTAACTGTTGATTTACTTTCCATTAGACATTGTGGATCAAAATAATTGCAGTTGATAACAAAGTGGGAAGATACAGCATCATCTCCTTTATTCAGTTATAAGAAACAACAGAGCTCAGATCCTCACGGATCTGTCTTGTTTGAAGTAGGATAGCACATGACTGCAATCGAACTAACAATTCTAAATAGTGCCAGATTCCTCGTAAGGTTTATCATGATATTCTCCCTATAGCTGATTGTGCACAGGATGTTTTTCATAGTTACACTGATGAGAAACTTTTCAGAGATTTCATAAATTGGCACATCTGGATGATGATCATTAGTTTTTTTAATGGATTGATGATCATTAGTTTTCGAACGTTTAATATTGTTGTTTTACATTATTTGTATTTTTCTGCATAAAGTGTAATCATTGTCGAGTTTCTCCTTTCTGTTCTGTGAGAGATTATCATTAAGCCCAACTTTTTGTCATTATTCCAGCTCATATAGCACAAGAGATCAAATATTCCACATCCCATCTCAATATCCCAGGTGTATGTTTCCCCTAAGATTTTAAATAACAAAATGTTTCTATTGAGCTTAGAACAAGAGGGAGGGTGCTGAAAGGATTGAGGAGTTTCGGCCTATTGCTATCTCCAACGCGCTGTACTTGATTGTTGCTAAAGTCTTCGCGACTAGACTGAATAGGGTGCTGGAGCACATTATTTCCCCTTTTCAGGTGGCCTTCGTACCGAGGAGGCAAATAGCGGATTGCTTGGTTATGGTGTCTAAGATTGTTGTTGATTGGAAGAGGAGCGGGAGGAAGGCGTTGCTATGGAAAGTGGATTTTACAAAGGCTTATGACACCTTGGACTGGCATTTCCTCTGGGTGGCATTGCATAGGAGAGGCTTTCCGGAGATCTGGATAACATGGATGAGGAGATATGTGACCACGGCGTCTATGGCCGTCCTCGTGAATGGGCGCCCGGAAGGAGGTTTTTTCCAGCCGCAGAGAGGGGTGAGGCAGGGTTGCCCTCGGACTCCCTTGCTCTTTATCATCGCCGCCGACGTTCTTGCTTGTATGGTTGACAGGGTGCAGCACAGTGGGATCAATGGTGGATACTCGAGGGATGGGTTGAGGATCCCGTTGATTCAGTACGTTGATGACACTATTTTCTTCATTGAAGGGGGTCCTGAAGAGGCTAGAGGCAGGGCAGAAATGCTCGAGCTTTTTAGTGAGATGTCTGGGTTGCTGCGAAAAACAAGTAAGTCCAAGATTGTTCCGTTCTCTCTGAGTGAGGAGGAGGCGGGTCTTTGTGGGGTGGCAATGGGAACTGAGTACGTCGGGCTTCCCATTCACTACCTGGTATGCCGCTGGACACAGGGAGGTCGAAGTTGGCGGATTGGTTGCCGCTGGTCAAAAAGGTGGAGAAGAGGCCCGCGGGGTGGAAGGCGGCGGTCCTATCTAAGGGGAGGTGTCTGGTGCTCCTGAAGGTGGTGCTCTCCGCTATATCTGCGTACTACTCCTCCACGAGGCTCATGCCGACTGGCATTAGGAGGAGATTGGAAGGGCTGATGCAGCGTTTTTTGTGGGGCAGGAGCGGTCAGGGATCTGCTGGTATTCACCTTGTCAGTTGGGAGGATATCACGCTCCAGAAGTGCGAGGGCGGACTTGGGATTAGTCGGACGGGCGCGTTGAACAAGGCCCTCTTACTGAAGTGGGTGGCCAGGATCTGGGGGAGCAGTGAGGATCTTTGCATCAGCCTTATTCGTCGGATCTACGCAGTCTCTGGTGCGGCGCCAGTGGGTAGTACACTGGGGCTGAAGCCCTCGCCTTTTTGGAAGGGCATTTTGGCGGTCACCCCCAACTTTCGGGAGTTATTCATGCCGATGCTGGGGAACGGGGCGAGCTTTCTTTTTGAAGGGACGACTGGACGGATGAGGGGGCTTTGTTTGAGTGTTTCCCACGTTTGTTTGCTTTGACGGCGGACCAGGATGTGCGGGTTGCCTTCTGCTAGTCGGAAGGGAACTGGATGCCGATGTTCCGCTCCAATTTTTCTGATCAACGCTTGGAGGAGTTTATGCGGATGCTTGACGCGCTTAAGGAGGTGAAGGGCCCTTCCACGGAGCGGGATCACTAGGTTTGGCGCGGGAGTTCTTTCACCGTGAGAAAAGCATATATGGCGATTTGTAGGCCCCCACCCTCTCTTTCGGCGGAGTTGGTGAGAGGTTGTGTTCTTCTGGGGACTGGGCCTTTCCGAGAGAATTGGTTTTTTCTTATGCTTGTTAAGGAGGAAGAGGCTGATGACGCGGGACCGTTGTGCTAGGCTGCTTAGGGTGGTCTCTGACAGATGCCTTCTGTGTGGTGTGGGAATTGAGACGGTAGAGCATCTCTTTTTTTCCTGTCAAGGTGTGACACCTATTTGGGATGACCCGGAGTTGGGATGGGTCAACAAGGAGAACCTTGGGGTTTTCTGTGGTAGCTTGGTTGCGGCCAAGCATCGTTTAAGGAGGGAGCTGCTTCGGCCGCTTGCGGTGATCTTGGCCATTTGGCTGGCTAGGAATGTGTTGTTGTTCTCTGGCAAAGGTTTTATAAGGAAAATGTTTGTACCCAGGTGTCGGGTTTGTTAAACTTGTGGCTTGCCTAATGCGTCTCTTTGTAACTGCTTTTTGCTCTCCTTTTTATTAATACATATTTGGGGTGAACACCTATGAGTGTTTCCCCCTTGTTTGGATTAAAAAAACTTAGAAAAATACATGTACTCTTAATTTTCCATTAAACAAGTCAATTTGTAATAACATAGTTTAAAATTTAGTGCACAAAGCCTTTCATGCACGATTCCACACTTAGAAATTCTATAGGTCAAAACTTGCACTGTTGTGTGCGTACATATACCCATGCACCGGTACATATTTATTATTGTGTGCGTACATATACCCATGCACCGGTATACGTTTTATACCTAAGATTTTGATTATTGTTTCACCGTACATAATGATTATACCAGTACACTTTCAGATGTTGACTTTTCGAATCTTGCCATTCTGAATTTTATATTCATCAAAACCCCCTTTGCAACGGTACAACTCCTATGCACCAAGACCGTTTATAGAAGTTTTATTCTCAAGGAAACAAAAGTACGACAATACAGACCCTGATGCTCCAATACACCTATTGGTAATATACTTATTAGTGGTTTGTTCTAGCCAAAGAAAGCTTTGTGAAGTTGTTCTCTAATACTTGCGTTCTTACTCTCCATCAAGCTTTGCTCCAAGCATTCTTCTCCGATTCACTCAATTCGCATTGCAATTTCATTTCTGTATTTACTTATATTTTAGACAAAAAGCCATTTTGTGTAATGGTCTTTCTTCCTAAGCGGAAGGCAAACTCTTACTAAGGTCGTGTATCTTGAAACGTACTCCATGAAAGCCTTTCATCTTGTTTAGAAGATAAATTGTATTAAGTTCTGTGCTTTATAAACATATAGACTACACCAAAAGTGGTTCTTATAGTGTGTTTATAAGCCCTACGAAGACCAAACTCATGCGCATGACATATACCTAAGAACTTGAGAACCGTTTCACTGCTACATAACGACTTGCACCATACAATTTCACGTGTTGACTTGTCAAATCTAGTCATCCTAATTTTTATATTTTTCAAAAACTCCTTTGCAATAGTAGAACTCCTATGAACTAGCACACCAATATTGTTGATAGAAGTTTTATTCTTGAGAAAACACATGCACCGATACACATGTCGGTGATTTACTTAGCTGTTTTTAGGTAAATTAAATCGGCTCCCCTATTATTCTTAGGTATCCTCTAAGCCTATAGAAGGGCATCTCATCTATATTGTTCCAACACACACCAATACATAAATCACTCATACTAGACAGTATTCACTAAATTTTTTCTACCAAGGAAAGCATCGTGAAATTGTTAAGACCATGGACTGAAATTTCCCCATATATCATCGATATATCCATAGCGGCAAGTTAGCGATACCAATATCATCCATGATATCAATATCAAGCGATACATCAATGAAATATTATCTCAACACCGATATCAACAAAATTTAGTACTATTTACTGCAGATTTTCCACCACTTTGATTTGTAACATCGATATTAATAGTATGCCATCGATATCAACCTTGTTGCTTGATTTCACTACATATTTTTACGAGGCAAGTAGCTCGGAAGGTAGTTTCTAACTTGGTAAGTTTATATATTTATCTGTTCAAGATTTTGTATAGTTGCACCTCGTATTGACATACGTGGATACAAATCCGACACGAATAAATAATCGACATTAGTAATCTATCGATATGGAACCAAGACAAGCCCTTTGTATTGATTATATTAATTCATGAGAACCACTGGTTCTAATCTATAATAGATCACATTCTTTCAAATTTATGGTTATTATGAATTGATCTACTATATAGAATACGTGTTATTGTATGATATTTGCTTATTTCATTTTGAATATCGCTAAGACTATTGTTTATACATAGTAAACAATGAAACATAGTGTTAATATTATAAATACATATCCTTCATGTCTATGAGAGTGTATTAGTAATTACTTATTGTTTTAAGAATTAAGATGATTTTAGTTCATGAGAAAGTTTTCTTTTGATCTATTTTTTAGTATTTTCACCGATATACATGATATATCTAAATATATCCATTTCCAAACTTATCAATATATCGATATCAAAATTCCAAGCCTTACTCCAATCAGCATTAATTTCATTTAGTACAATTATAAAGTTAGGTCTCCAAGATATTTTAATCCATCTTCTTTAATTCAAAGTTAGGAATGATGTCTTTCAAAAACTATAATGCTCATCCGCTTATTTGCTTGATATCTGATACAGCTCAACATTTTATTTATACATAATATCTAATGTGATACAAAGCTAATATGTTAAATGTCCAGCTGTCAAACAAATTCTCTAAGTTTTTATGATTCGAATTTCCGCATTTCCTTTCCACTATATCTCAGCAATCAACAATCAACGATCAAAAGTCAGCATCAACAACAACAATATGTGCAATATAATGTGTAATGGTATGCCAAATATACATGATTCTTGCATATAGGTATGTATTTGTATGCTATTTATTATTTTAAGAACTAAAATTATCTTAATTTGTGAAAAAAATCTTTTGAACCATTTCTGAGACTTCCACGGATATTATCGATATATCCTAATATATTCTCGATATATCCCTTTTTAGGTCGGCTGATACGATATTGATATCAATATTTCTAACCTTGATTAAGCCTTCTTCTCTGATTCACATGATTTGCATTTCAATTTCATTTCATGTTTTGAAAAACTTTAGTTATGATCTATAAATTTACTTTTATTCATGGTTAAAAGATGCTCTATGTAAATGTCTTTCTTCCTAGGTGGAAGACGAACCCTTAGTAAATTCCCAGTTACAATTATTTCCATTGGATAGTGCTGAATGCACCAATTCCATAATGATGTCTGCGTCCATGGCACAGCTCCCCATGCATATGGCAGTTGCGCACTTTATGTGTCCATTGCATTTGTGCCGCTAATGAAGGGCTCCATCCTTTGGAGATGCTAAAGGTTTACACCAATGCTTGTTAAGGTCTCCCACAACGAGCATCTGCAGCAACCGGTGTTGCTCACCACAAGCATTGACATCAATGGAATCTGCATGTGCTTATCGGATTCGATCGATTGCAATTTTGCATAAACATGTTCCACCCACACTTATCATTTGTGATCATTTGAGACATTGGGTCCATCCATGCTTATCATTTGTGATTATCTACAACAACATGCATGCGCCTGCTTATCATTTGCAATCATCTGCAACAACGGGTCTGCTCGTGCTTAACATTGGAACTCGGCTCCGACCAACCCTCCTTTGCGCACCACGAATCATTGTGTGCCCATTCCTAAACCCAAAGCTTGAGGGTGTGACAGGCATCCCCATTCTAATTGGTAAATTAGGTACGCATCCTCGTCTGTAGGCCCTCCATGAAGCTTATACCATGTCTTAAGTTGTCAAGTGTACTGTGACGTTTTGAAGCTTGCTTCTTGTGGAAAGGCGTGAAATAAGAAGTTGTATTCCACCGTAGCCCTAAAGCTCTCTTATATAGGAGAAAAGCTCAGAGGGAAAAATACATAATGTAGACAGAAGAAATAGAAAAATACCAAAAATAAGATAAGGAGGTATAAATATCTCAACACTCCCCCTCAAGCTGGAGCATGTATGTCTATCACGGCCTCTTGCAAGAGCTATGGTAAACATATCTGCAATCTGATCACCTAAAGCAACATGAGAGGTGGAAATAAGACCCTTCTGGATTAGATCACGTGTGTAATGGCATTCTACTTCAATGTGCTTTGTCCTTTCATGAAAAGATGGATTATTAGCTATGAATAAGGCAAGTTTGGTTATCACATTTGAGATGTACAAGAAGAGGCAACTCAATAGTTAGGTCAGTCAGGACAGACTTGACCCACATCATTTACGTGCTCCCTTGGGCCATGGCCCTATACTCTAATTCCAAGCTAGATCTAGCCACAACTGCTTGTTTCTTACTCTTCCATGAAACTAGCGAGCTACCTACAAACGTCGTGAAGCCCGAAGTGGAATTCATGTCCTTGGGGCACCCTGCATAGTCTGTGTCCGCACATCCAGTGACTGTGAGAGGGGTTGTTCCATAAACTTGTTGACTCTACTAATGGAAAATGATATATCATACCTGGTAATAGTGACATACAACTTTCCAACTAGCTCTTTGTATCGTCTCTTATCCACCTCCTTAGAGTAATCATCATAGAGTCTAGCATTAGGATCCATTGGAGTAATAGCAGGTCTGCATCCTATCATGTCCGTCTCAGATAAGAGATCAATGACATACTTCCTTTACGTCATTACCATACCATGTTGATTTCTTGCAAATTCTAAGCCAAAAAAGTAAAGTAGCTTGCCAAGGTCCTTGGTCACAAATTGTTGTCCAAGAAAATCCTTAGTTGTCTAAATGACATGCTCATCACTGCATGTAACAACAATGTCATCAACATAGACTAGGATAGCAATGGTACCTCTCTGGGTTCTCTTAACAAAAAGAGAATGATCTGCAGTAGATCTGACAAACCCTTGTTGTTCAATCAACTCTCAGAGCTTCTGAAACCAGACCATCGAACTCTGCTTAAGATCCCATCAACAGTAAACCCTGGTGGCTGCTGCATGTAGACTTCCTCCTGCAAGTCCCCATACAAAAACATATTCTTGCCATCTAATTGGAAAACGATCACCATGGACCACAGCAATAGTAATAAGAATCTGTAGCGTAGAGTGATGAGCAATAGGAGAAGAGGTATCCTGATAATCCACCCCGTAGGTTTGGGTAAACCCACGAGCAACCAATCTGGCCTTATACATGTCCACGGTACCATCCGTGTTTAACTGTAAACACCAATTTACTGCCAACAACAGATGCACCGGGAGGAGCTTGTACAACACTCCACGTACAACGAGACTGTAACGCTGTCATCTCCTCATCGATAGCAGGACGTCACTAACTGCTCTACAATGCCTCATGATAGGATCGTGCTATCCCCATAGCCGAGAGACCTACAACAAACCTCTGAAAATCCGTCGAGAGTCATGCCAGTGAAACATGGGAAGCAAGAGGATACATAGTGCATGCACGCCTCTTTTTCTTAAGGCCATAAGCACATCAAAGTCCTCAGCATCCTCAGTAGCAAAGACTAGATCATCGAAAACCTCCTGCACCTCAAGCCGCACACGCAAATCACCAGTGCCATTAGTGGAACTCAAATGTTCAGAACATACCTGGGGCATGCTGGATGATGGAGCAGGTTTATGAGCACGAGGTCTGTTGAGATATTTATCTCTTTATTATTATCTTGTAATTTTCTATTTCTTTTGTCTCTTTATGTATTTTTCCCTTAGAGATTTTCTTTTATATAAGAGAATTCTAGGGCTACAGTGAATGCATTTCTTTCATTTCAATCCTTTCCACATGGTATCAGAGCGGCGCTCCTAGACCGGAGCATGTGCCCTAGAATCCAAACACCACCAAAATCCTAGAGCGTCGCGCGACAGGCAGCCAACCGTCGCCCGCCCGCAAACAGCAGCCCACAACCGCCATCGCTTGCATGCCACCGCCCTCGCAGGCAGCAGCCGCCTGCAGGCATCCAGTCGCGGTTGCAGTCCGCCGTCGCCCTCACGCTCAAGGGGCACCCCCCCCCCCCGAGGGCTTGAGTCTGGAAGGGCTACTTCATCTTGGTTCTTGTAGGCTCGAATAGGTCTGATTTAGTTCCTAGAGATGGTTTTTTAAACTTCTAAAACCATCCTATGTACCTAAAGAAACTTTTTTTTGATGGAAGAGATTGTGGTATGAGTCTACACCCACAACCATCTTCCTATATGTCTGTGTAGACATAGTTACTCCACTTTGCAACCCTAGTCTTGAAGATCGTTGTCATCATGTCAGATAACAAAGCAGATGTTCCATCCTTGGGTGCCTTCAAAGGTCCAGCACACACCGTGAAGATGGATGGAATGAACTATGAACTGTGGGCCATGCAGTTCATGAGTCTAATGCAATGTAATGGCAAGAAGAATATTCTCACATAGGAGGAGCATGTTAACAAGATTGGGGTTAACGTCGCATGGGAGGCAGATAACACTTATGCACTTGTATGGCTTTCTGGGATGGTATCCATAGAGATAGCCAATGATATATTGAGTCAGCCCACGGCCAAGGCTATGTGGGACATTCTCGTTGCTACATACTCTCCAGCAAAAAACAAGTCGAAGATTCTGCAACTTCAACACGACATCTTCGCCTCTAAGCAGAATAGTCGCCTTCTCCATACCCTTTACACTTCTTTAAGGAGTATGTTTGAGAAGTTACATGATTACATTCCCTTGACTGTCACACCAGAGCAGCTCAAGGCATATAGGGATTCGATGATGACTGGAGTTTTTCTAGCGACACTTACTCTAAGTATGATTTTGCTAGAGCACAGATTCTTACTGATGCCACTATACCTCCAATGGAGGAGGCATATCGCAGGCTGAGCAGGCTCTCCATATCTTCTGGTGGTACTCAATTAACTCAGACTTCTTCAACCATGGCAGCATCTCATGGGGTTCCGTGGCTGTGGAAGAGGAGGGGGCAGTCGAACCCCTCATCAGCCTTGCACTTACTGCCACAGGTCAGGTCATTCTGAGCAAACATATTATTCTAAGCATGGGTTTCTCGCTTTAGCACGTGTGACAGAACAGATCCAGCATGGCAGCAGTTCTTCAACTGCATCTGATCAGAGATTTGATGAGTTAGTAGTGCGGCTCAGGGAGATTATGCCCTCTCTTGGGTCAACTAGCTCTCCATCAGGATCATCAAAGGTAGCAGCCTCAACCTCTGCATCTACATCAGGTATAGCATATGCTTTTACTAGTTGTTACAAGACAGACTTGTCGGAGTGGATTATGGATTCAGGAGCTTCCCATAATCTCTGTGGTGACAGAGGACAGTTTAGTACCTATAGCCTAACTCAGTCAGGCAGATCAGTTGTGATAGCAGACGGAACACACTCTCCCATTACTGGTCAGGGGGAGGTGCAGTTAATCCTTGTAATGCGACATCAGAACGTTCTTTACACTCCTAAATTCTCAATGAATTTACTATCTATTAGGTAAATCACCAAGGATTTACATTGTCGTGTCATATCTGACCCTTCTGCTCTTGTATTTCTGGACATTCTTACGGGCAAGGTGATTGGTTCTGGCTGTAAACAAGGAGACCTCTACATACTGGTGCAATTTCCTTATGCTGGTGCATCTTCTCTTCGCACTGGATCTGTTTCTCCCTATATGTGGCATCTTCAGTTTGGTCATCTTCCTCTGCAAAAGCTACGTCACGTTCTTCTTCAGATCTCTCCTCGCTCTACTTTTCAGTGCGAGGCCTGCCAGCTTGGGAAGCATCATAGGTCCACATTCCAGAGTCGTTAGGGTCAAAGTAGTCATAGTCTTTTTGAGTTGATTCATTTTGATATTTGGGGTCCCAGTCGTGTCCCAGAACTTCAGGGGCATAGATTTTATCTTGTTGTTGTTGATGAGTTCTTTAGATTATCATGGGTTTTTCTTCTTATGAACAAGTCTGATGTTGATCTTGTTATTCATTATTCCTTTATTAATGAAATAAGGAATGTGTTTTCTGCAAATGTCAAGTAAATACGTTCTGATAATGCACTTGAATTCTACACTACACAACTTTCTCAGTTTCTTAGATCCTATGGTATTGTGCATCAGACATCTTGTGCATATACTTCTCAACAAAATGGGGTGGCTGAGAGGAAACATCGCCATCTTTTGAATGTTATCAGGACTCTTCTGATTTAGAGTTGTGCTCCCCATTCTTACTGGGGGGACGCGGTTCTCATTACGTGTTATTTGGTGAATCGTATGCCTTCATCGGTTCTGGGGAGAAGATCATGTTCTCGATTGCCTTTTCCGAGACTGGTCTTTTCTCTCTCACGCCTTGTGTTTTTGGATCCGTTGCTTTTGTTCATCAGATGTCTCCAGATCTTGACAAGCTCTTTCCTAGAGCGATTAAGTGTGTGTTTGTTGGGTATTCCAAGACCCAAAAGGGGTATCGTTGCTTTGACCCTGCTCGACGAAGGTCTATGTTAGTGCAGATGTCACCTTCTTTGAATCCATTATGTATTTCTATCCTACAGGTGACAAGCTCATTCCTTCAGAAAGTGGGGAAGAGATTTATATGTCTCTACCTCCAGTCTCACCTACTCCAGGCGACACTACGATACCACCACCACCACCGTCCTCTCGTCCACCGCCACCTCCACCACCTCCTGCCACACCTACTTTCTTTCCGCAGGTTTATGAGCGTCGACCTCGTGCTCATGTACTTCTTCCATCAACCAACACGCCCAAGGTATGTTCTGAGCATTTGAGTTCCACTAATAGCATTAGTGATTTGAGTGTGCAGATTGAGGTGTAGGATGCCATAGATGATACTCCTTCTGAGGATACTATGGACTTAGACGTGCCTATTGCTTTACGTAGGAAGAGGCGTGCATGCACTATGCATCATCTTTCTTCTCATGTTTCCCTGGCACAGCTCTCTAGGGATTTTCAGAGGTTTGTTGTTACCTTATCAACTGTACAGATAGCTCGATCCTATCAGGAGGCTTTGCATAGGGGTCCGTGGCATATGGCTATGGAAGAGGAGATGGTCGTTTTACAATCTCATGGTACATGCAGTGTCATCTTCGCTCCCCCAGGTGCTTCTGTAGTTGGCAGTAAATGGGTGTTTACAATAAAACACCGTGCAGATGGTTTCGTGGATAGATACAAGGCCAGGTTGGTTGCTCACGAGTTCACCCAAACCTATGGGGTGGATTATCACGACACCTTTTCTCTCGTTGCGTATCACTCTACACTGCATTCTTATTGATGTTGTTGTGGTACATGACTGACCACTATTCCAATTAGATGTCAAGAATGCTTTCTTGTATGGAGATTTGCAGGAAAAAGTGTATATGCAGTAGCCACCAGGGTTTGCTGTTGAGGGGGAGTCCAGTATGGTGTGTAAACTCCACAAGGATGTATATGGACTTAACCAGAGCCCGAGGGCTTGGTTCCAGAAGCTCTCGGAGTTGATTGAACAACAGGGTTTTGTCAGATCTACTGCAGATCATTCTCTTTTGGTTAAGCGAACCCAAAGAGGTATTGCTGTTGTTTTGGTCTAAGTGGATGATATTATTGTTACAGGCAGTAATAACCAGGGTATTCAGGCAGCTAAGGATTTCCTTGGACAACAGTTTGTGACCAAGGATCTTGGCAAGTTGCGGTATTTTCTTGATCTAGAATTTGCGAGAAATCAGCAAGAAATGCTATGACGCAAAAGAAATGTGTCATTGATCTTCTATCTGAGAAGGGCATGACAGGATGTAGACCTGCTACTACTCTAATGGATCCCAATGCTAGGCTATATGATGATGACTCTACAGAGGTGGATAAGAGACAGTATAGAGAGTTGGTAGGGAAGCTATTGTATGTAACTATTACTAGATCTGATATATCGTTTGCTGTCAGCAAGGCCTTAAAAGTCGGATTTCGGTTTCGTTTCGGAGAGGGACCGAAATTTCGGTCATTTCGGTGGTTTTTTGAACTAGACCCCCCTAAATTTCGACCGATATAGCCATTTCGGCCAGATTTCGGTCACCTATCGAAACCGAAATTCGGCCGAATTTCGGCGAAATTTAAGGCCATGGCTGTCAGCAGGATCAGCCAGTTTATGGAGCAGCCTAGGCAGAGGCTCACATGGGTGATGTCAACATGATCTTGAGGTATCTCAAGTCTTCTCCAGGTGCAGGGCTTCTATTCAAGAGAGACACGCCTCTTGCAGTTTCAGGATGTGCGGATACAAACTATGCTGGGTGTCCTAAGGACAGGAAGTCTACTTCATGCTTCACTGTGTTTGTGGGCAGCTCATTGGTTTCATAGAAGAGCAAGAAACAGACGGTTGCTACCAGATCCAGCGTTGAATCAGAGTATATGGCCATGGCCCAAGGAAGCACAGAAATGATGTGGGTCAAGTCCATTCTGACTGACCTAGCTATTGAGGTGCCTCTTTCTATGCACCTTAAATGTGATAATCAAGCTGCTCTATTCATAGCTAATAATCCAGCTTTCTATGAAAGAACAAAGCACATTGAGGTTGACTGCCACTACACTTGTGATTTGATTCAAAAGGGGTTTATATTCACTTCTCATGTTGCTTCAGGCGATCAGATTGCCGACATGTTTACCAAAGCTCTTGCAAAGGGGCCTTTTCATCGTTGTTGTTCCAAGCTGAGCATGATAGATATATATGCTCCAGCATGAAGGGGAGTGTTGAGATATTTATATCTCTTTATTGTTATCTTGTAAATTTCTATTTCCTTTTGTCTCTTTATGTAATTTTCCATTAGAGCTTTTCTCCTGTATAAGAGAGATCTAGGGTTACGATGAATGCATCTCTTCCATTTCAATCCTTTCCACGTCGGCGCTGGTAAACCTACAGAAAGAAAGTAGATGTAGCAGGTGGTAGAGGTTGTAGTGGAGGAGGTGGTGGAGAAGACGGTGGAGGTGGTGGCGTAGTTGGAGATGAAATCAGAGGTAGAGGCATGTATACCTCTTCTCCATTCTTCGAAGAAATGAGCTTGTCACCTGTAGGGGAGAAATACATAATAGACTCAAAGAAGTTGACATCATCACTAACGTAATACCTTCGTCGAAGTCAAAGCAACAGTATCTCGTTGAGGCATGAAATACCCAACAAAAACATACTTGACAACTCGAGGAGAGAGCCTATCAAGACCTGGAGATAGCTGCTGAATAAAAGCAACATACCCAAAAACACGAGGTGTAAGAGAGAAAAGATCCGTCTTGGGAAACACAATCGAGAACGAGATCTTCTCCCCCATAACAGACGAGGGCATGTGTTTCACCAGGTAACAAGCAGTGAGAACTGCATCTCCCCAGTATGAATGAGGAGCACGACTCAGAATCAAAAGAGTCCTGGTGACATCCAAAAGGTGGTGATACTTTCGTTTAGCCACCCCATTCTGTTAAGATGTATAAGCACAAGATGTCTGATGAACAATACCATAGGTTCTAAGAAAATGAGAGAGTTGAGTACTGCAAAATTCTAATGCATTATCCGAATGAATGTACTTGATATTTGCAGAGAAAACATTCCTTATTTCTATAATAAAAGACTTAATAACAAGACTAGCATCAGACTTGTTCTTAAGAAGAAAGACCCATGACAATCTTGAAAACTCATCAACAACGATAAGATGGAACATATGCCCCTGATGGTCTGGGATAAGACTTGGACCCCAAATATCAAAATGAATCAACTCAAACAAACTATGACTACTTCGACCCTGACGGCTCTGGAATGTAGATCGATGGTGCTTCTCAAGCTGGCATACCTCGCATTGAAAAGTAGAGCCAGGTGAAATCTGAGGAAGAACGTGACAAAACTTTCGCAGAGGAAAATGACCAAACTGAAGATGTCATATGTAGGGAGAAACAGATCCAGTGCGAAGAGAAGAAGCACAACATATGGGGATTGTACCAGCCTATAGAGACCTCATTGCTCACGACCAGATCCAATTACCCTGCCCGTAAGAATGTCTTGAAACACAAGAGCAGAAGGATCAAATATGGCACAACAATGTAAATCCTTGGTGATTTGACTAGTGGATAGTAAATTCATAGAAAATTCAAGAGCATAAAGAGCATTCTGAAGTCATGTTGCAGGGGTTAATTGCACCTCCCCCTGGCATGTCATGGGAGAGTGTGTCCCATCAACTATTACTACCGACCCCCCTAATTGAGTTGGACTGTAAGTGCTAAACTAACATCCATCATCATAGAGATGATGGGATGCTCCTGAATCCATAATCCATTCTGATAAATCTATAACGTAACAGTTAGTAAGAGCATAGGCTATACATGATGTGGGCGTTGATGCTAAAGCAACTACATTGAGGATCCTGAAGGAGAACTAGTTGACCCAGGAGCAGGCATAATCTCCCTGAGCCGTGCTACAAGTTCATCAAATCTCTGATCAGATGCAGGTGATGGACTCCCAACCTGCTGAGGTTGCTCTACAACTCGTGCTGAAGCGGGAAAACCATGCTTGGAATAGCATGTTTCCTCAAAGTGGCCTGACCTATGGCAGTAGGAGCATGGCTGACGGGGTCGACTACCCCCTCCCTTACCATGGTTACCCTAACCGTAGTATTGCATAGGGCTCCTCCCCCTATCACGTGAGGCAGCCATAGCTGACAAGGTCTGAGACTTCTATGCACCACTAGAAAATATAGAGACCTGCTCAACCTGCAGTATGCCTCCTCCATTGGAGGTATGGTGGCATCGGTAAAAAGCTGTGCTCGAGCAGCGTCGTACTCAGAATCGAGTGCTGCTAGAAAAATCCGGTCATCACCGAGTCCCTGTAAGCCTTGAGCTGCTCTAGTGTGGCAGTCATGGGTATAAAATCATGGAGCTTCTCAAACATACCCCTCAGAGAAGTGTAAAGGGTATTGAGGAAGATCATTCTGCTTCGACGTGAAGATATCGTGTTGAAGTTGCAATATCTTCGACTCATTCTTTGTCGGAGAGTATGTAGCGGCGAGAATGTCCCACATAGCCTTTGCAGTAGGCAGACTCAGCATGTCATTGGCTATCTCCATAGACACAGTCTCAGATAGCCACACCCGTGCAAATGTATCATCTGCCCCCCATGAGGCATTAACCCTAATCTTGTCACCTAGCTCGTCTGGTGTGAGGATATGCTTCTTGTCATTACTGTTGGAGCATTCGTTGTATGCGCCCATTGTGTTGTAACAGGGTAAATGGATCCTGGAGGATATCCATTTACCCCATCTAGTGTTTAGTCCCACATCGTCCAACGGTGGGACTTGGAGGCTCTGGAGAGGCTATATAAGGAGCCCCAGACCTCCTGTATCTATTGAGAAAAAGTAATGCATAGCATGCCCCGTTAAGGGCTTCTCCCGTGGTTTCATCCCGCTCCTCACGGAGTAGGGTTCCACGTAAAATCACGCGTTCTTCTTTGATGTTTATTCTTTATCCATGTTTTAGCTTCCGCTTTTGATTTTCTAACATGGTATCAAAGCGGGTTCGATTCTCGAGGAATTTTATGTTCTTTATTTTTTCGAGATTCCATATGTTGTTCGTTGTTCGTGAAGATTTTTTTCAAGTTCAAAGTTTAAGATCTAGGGATTTGTTAAAACCCTAGACGTCCTGTTCAAGTTAAAGCTGCCTCATCCAGGGCTCGGTCGATGGCCGCCACCACACCTCATTGTCATTTGATCGGTGTTGCTGATTCGGCACCATTCCCAAGGCAGCGGCCTCCAGAGGGGTCTCTACCAGCGCATCTCCTGTGCACACCAAGGCGTTTCTTCTCCAAAGGCGGCGATATCCGTATCTCATCGTCGACACCTCACCAAGGCTCCCCCAGGCGGGGCCTCCCTCCTGATGTGCTGGCAGCGATCGAAGGGTGTTGGCCCAGGCGCACCCTCCTACAACGTATCCTCCTGCGCTGGTCTTCTCGCGGCGTTCCACCCTTGGATGCGCCGCCCTCCATCTCAGTTACACCAGCAGCCGTTGCGCGCATCTTCCTCGGCACATCTCCTTCAACATCGCCCTCGCCGCGTCGTGATGCGAGGCTCCCACCAACCTCGCGAAGGCGCGGACCCCCCTGTGCGTGTACCCCTGATGAACTTGGAGGCGCGCGGCGAGCAACATCCCTAGACGCAAGGCGGTGAAGCCGCCTCTCCTCCTCACGTGCGGGTTCCCAGGCGCGACCTCCCCTCGCGCACCTCTGCGTAGCATCGCCGCGAGCCCAGGCGACGAGGTTCCCTGGCATAGGCGGCGTGAGAGCAGAGCCTCCCCATCGGGGGTGTCTGGTTTTAAAAGGGAATATTAGGTTCCCATGTTGGGAACCCCAAAAGGGTAGCGGGCCCCATTTATTAAAAAAATTGTTGAGAGAGGAAAAGAGAAAGAGCCCATGTGGGCTGATGCTGTAAAAAAAAGAAAGGAGAGGAGGGAAGCCCAAGGGGGCTGCGGCAGAGAAGAAAAAAATGGGAGAATGGGCTGGGCCCAAGTGGGCCACATTAAAAAAATATGAAAAAAAAGCCGCGTGCCAAAAAAAAGGAGAAGAAGAGCCGCACGCAGTTCGAAAATTTTGTTTGATGAAAAGCCGTTAAAAAAAAAGAGGTTGAACGGCTTATGTTAAAAAAAATGGCGGCATTTGTTTGGACCCTATTTGGGTCAAGTTCAAAAAAAATGTGACGGCTTAAGAAAAAAGGAAAAGCCGCAAGTTCATGTTTTCTCCCCATTCTATCTTGTCTTCTCCCAACTTAGTCGATGTTCATTTTCTGACAAGTATGGGAGAAAGGGGGAGTATGGTGTAGAGTCACAGGTCTTGTATTCCAGATCCAGATTTCAGATGCCAATATCCAGACCAGCCAGATGATCAGACTCTACAGTTCGATTTCAGACTCGACGATTGTCTTCCGAGTCTCCAGTTTCAGACACGCACGAGTGTGCGGTCATTTTCAGATGTGCATATGTTGCCATCATTGTCAGAGGTCCCCATCATTCTTCTTGTTGTCAGGCCAGAGTTTTCATGTGAGCCATAGGGACTCCATAGCAGAGGACCATTCCCTTGAGGGCAAGGGTTTTCATGTGGTACCATAGGTACACCAGAGCAGTGCAACATTCTCTGAGCCAGATGGGAGAGACCCAGTTCTCCGACGAGGAGACTTCAGGCGTAGTTTCAGACTCGACGGTCAAATTCCGAGTCTTCAGTTGACTCACACTCCAGCTCGTTCGTCCTCCTCACCTGCACGGCATGAGAAGCAACGTCCTCGACTGCAGCAATGTGCACGTTGGGTTGATATTGTCCGTAGTGTCCTGTAGCGTTGAGTTGAGTTTATTTCTGTTTGTCCAAGTTGAGCATTGCATGCTCCAGCTTGAGGGGAGTGTTGGAGCATTCGTTGTATGCGTCCATTGTGTTGTAACAAGGTAAATGGATCCTGGAGGAGATCCATTTACCCCATCTAGTGTTTAGTCCCACATCGTCCAACGGTGGGACTTGGAGGCTCTGGAGAGGCTATATAAGGAGCCCCAGACCTCCTGTATCCATTGAGAAAAAGTAATGCATAGCATGCCCCGTTAAGGGCTTCTCCGTGGTTTCATCCCGCTCCTCACGGAGTAGGGTTCCACGTAAAATCTCGCATTCTTCTTTGATGTTTATTCTTTATCCATGTTTTAGCTTCCGCTTCCGATTTTCTAACAATTATAGTGCATTAAACTCATGAACTTCATGGTCCACAGTTCATAGTTTGTTCCATCTATCTTAATGATGGGTAATGGACCTTTGAAGGCACCCAGGATGAAACATCTGCTTTGTTGTCTGACATGATGACAACTCTATCCAAGACCGGGTTTGCATACTGTACTACCTACCTCTACAATGGCATATTAAGAGATAGTTGTGGGTATAGACTCATACCACAACCTCTCCCATCCTTTGGAGCTTTCTTTGGGTAATTAGGGTGATTTTAGATGATCAAATCACACCCTAGATACCAAAGAGCAAAACTAACATATGATGGAGTTGGTTGTGGGCAACCCGAGCTACGGGAGTCGAGAAGGCGACAGGCCAAAATATCGGCCAAGAACCCAGCGATGGTGCCGCGGATGGTGCAACGGCCTGGACTGTCGGTCCTCAAAGGGCATCGGCATGCATTGTCCACATCTCTGCATCACCATCCTCACCATAACTGCCACAACATATGCCACAATCACAAAAAGCAATGGGGTGAGGGGGCACCTTTGCCAGACTCCCCATTGTAATTGAAAAAAACCACCTTCAGGTTTCATATTAATCAATACTGACAAAGAAGTCATGGAATGGTAATGCATCTCTTCATCTAAGAAAAATCCACAAATTAGGAAAAACCCTTGCTTTGCCAAAGCCGCCCAGAGAAACCGTCCATCGATACAATCATAAATCTTTGAGAAATCAATTTTCCATAGTAGCCCCTGAACCCTTTTGCACTTCTAATCTCCCACCATTTTCTATTAATCTTCCACAAGATGTTCTAGGACATTTAAGCCACACTTAACAAACCCTTGTCCATGAAAAAGGGAATGAACTTGTGACGGTTCACCATCAAACCATGAGCCTCTCTCAACTACCGTACCAGCACTTGCTTCATTTGATTCGCGCCAACAAAGAAGGTTGTGTCATCGGCATATTGTAGCAGCGGGATAATGGCATAAACACCTGAATGGAGCTAGCATGCAAAACTCACAATAATTTTTTAAAGCATATTTTATAACTTCTGAAACTTCTATCCAAAGAGAATCAGTTATATTTATACCAAACAGATGAGTAATAATCATGCACAATTTCTTAGAAATGAATAAATCCGCACTCGATTGGCTTTGTTGATTTTTTGTATTGCCAAATTGTTTCCTCCATCATGAGTGTTTCCCTTTTTTGGGATTCCATTCACTATTCTAAAAGAAATACTCAGGACCAAAACTAGCATGTCCAGCCCTGGACTATCCAATCTAGGCAGCGCCGCCTAGCCCGCCTCCACTAGGGTAGACGATACACAAACCATGTTCTAACTGCTCTTCAAGACTATCAGTAAACTGCTTTTAAGTGCACAACTGACAAAAAAACATAACAGAATCTTTCTAGGAACAACGCCAAACAAGTTGCTGAGAAAATGAATAACACAGAAACTTAATCAGAAGAGGTACCAGCAACAAAAGCGTATCCGGAAGCAACTACAAATTCATCAACCCAAGGAGACCTGAATATCAAAATACAATAATTCCACTGCATATCAAGAAAAGAAACTAAAGAAAACGTTATCATGTAAATATATTACGACATTCAAAGAAATGTTTACCCGCCATTAATCTTTGCAGAAAGTGCATTTGCAACAGCAAGCGGAAGATAAAACAATGCCTATTAAAAGAGTCAGAACTGATAAGAAACCAGTATCTTAGAAATTTGCAGCTTCAAAATATTAAACTTAAAAGGGTTTATAGATGTTTACGCTAGAATAATGTGAAAGTAAGAAGCATTCCGATATTAACTAGTATAAAGTCATAGAGGAAAAAGATCTACAAAGAATGTTGTAAACATACCATGCACATTCCAGTCTTCAAGCCCTTGGGTTCATCACATAGATGAGCAAGTATCATCCTCCCCTGGGAATCCAAACAAATAGAACCTTAAACATACTTTTTTGAAAAGCATAACCACAGAATCTTCGTGCAACCCTCCAAATTCAGTAGCATATATACCCTAAAACATAATTCCTTGTGGAATATTATGTGCACAATGTGTGAAGGTGGTGGCGTAACCCTTCAAGGACTCCAGCATACAGCAAGTATTATGCACCAGACTGACCAATACATGTGAATTGTTACCTGTCTAATCTACAATCAAATGTGGACTAAAATGGATGAGTTGTATATAGTGAATATCGTGCACCGACCTGACCTTTATAGGAGAATATTTACCCATTTTTATAAAATCAAATATTTAGATTGAAAAGGGTAAATTTTGGTTTAGTCGGTGTCTTCCAGGAAAGTTACAAATTATCCATACTTTCTGCAGGTACGATTGGGCTCAAGACGAAAGTGAAGATCGTGCAGTTGGGCTCAAGATGGAATAAAACAACAGCGAAAAATGCATGATCATATGCAAATCATTCTCCTCTGGGGATACAAATCTACAAAGTCTAAAGAATGTTCACATAATTCTACAAATTTATACAGGTATGTTTAACCAAGGTGGTTCCTAGAGAGAAGCATGTGCACCGAGTAGACCCACAACGGTAGCTTGTATACATTTCCCCAATTACTTGCAAATTTTACATAGTATTTTTTTATCAAAAAGGGGGAAACACGTTAATTGGTGTCTGCCACAGATAGATAATGCCGATGGATTACAAGTCATGTCTCGAATAGAGATCTTGCTACTTTATATAGTATTATCTACCTTGATAAATAAAGTGGGTAGTTTTACATTTCTGAATGTGAATTTTGACTTAGTTTCTTCCAGGAAAGCTACCAAATTATCCATATGTTCGTTAGCTACAATTGGGCACAAGATGACAGTGGAGATCGTGTGATTGGGCTCAAGATGGATGTGGAAGAAGAGAAATTAAAGTTGTATTGCTCAAAGCCCTAGAGCTCTCTTATATAGGAGAAATGTTCTATGGGAAAATTACATAAGCTAGACTGGAGAAATAAACAAATATAAATAAAGACTAAGAGATACAAGAATCTCAACCCTCCCCCTCAAGCTGGAGCATATATGTCTATCATGCTCAGCTTGGAAAAGCAACGGTGAAAAGGACCCCTTGCAAGAGCTTTAGTAAACGTGTCTGCAATCTGATCGCCTGAAGCAACATGAGAAGTGGAAATCAGCCCCTTTTGGATCAAATCACGAGTGTAGTGGCAAACTTCAATGTGTTTTGTTCTCTCATGAAAGGCTGGATTGTTAGCTATGAATAGTGCCGCATGATTACCACATCTGAGGTGCATAGGAAGAGGCACCTCAATAGTAATGCCAGTCAGAACATACTTGATCCACATCATTTCTGTACTCCCTTGGGCCATAGCTCCATATTCGGATTCAACGTTGGATCGAGCAACAACTGTTTGTTTCTTACTTTTCCATGAAACCCGTGAGCTACCAACAAATACAATGAAGCCTGAGGTGGACTTCCTGTCCTTGGGACACCCAGCATAATCCGCATCTGCACATCCAAAAACAGTAAGAGACATATCTCTCCTGAAAAGCAGACCTGCACTTGGAGAAGATTTCATATATCTCAAAATCATACAAACTGCATCCATGTGAACCTGTCTAGGCTGCTCCATAAACTGGCTGACTCTGCTCACAGCAAATGATATATCAAGCCTAGTAATAGTAACATAACAACTTCCCTACCAGCTCTTTGTATCTTCTTTTATCCACCTCTTCAGAGTCATCATCATAAAGCCTAGCATTAGGATTCATTAATGCAGTGGCAAGTCCGCATCCTGTCATGCATGTCTCAGATAGAAGGTCAGTAACATACTTCCTTTGCGTCATAACCATACCCTTTTGATATCATGCAAACTCTAAGCCAAGGAAGTAATGTAGTGAGCCAAGGTCCTTGGTCCAAACTGTTGTCCAAGGAAATCTTTAGCTGCCTAAATGCCATGTTCATCATTCCCAGAAACAATGATATCATCAACATAAACTAGAACAACAACGGTATCTTTCTGAGTTCTCTTAATAAAAAGAGAATGATCTGCAGTAGATCTGACAAAACCACATATCACCACAAAAAGAGAATAATCTGCAGCAAACTCCGGTGGCTGCTGCATGTAAACTTCCTCCTACAGATCACCATACAAGAATGCATTCCCCACATCTAATTGAAAAAGCGGTCAGTCACATACCACAGCAACAGCAATAAGAATCCTGAGTGTAGAGTGGCGTACAACAGGAGAGAAGGTGTCCTGGTAATCCACGAGCAACTAACTTGGCCGTATATCTATACACAATGCCATCAGCACGATGTTTCACAGTAAACACCCACTTGTTGCCAACAACAAACGCACGTGGTGGAGCCTGTACAACACTCCATGTAAATTTCCACAGTAGACAGTCCCACAACAAACCTCTGAAAATCCTTGGAAAGATGTTCCAAGAAAACATGTGAAGAAAGGGGATGCATAGTACATGCCCTCTTCTGCTTCCTGAGAGCAATAGGTACATCCAGATCCTCAGTACGCACAGAAAATGTATCATCCAAGCCCTCCTGTACCTTTGTCTGTTCATGCAAATCACCAGTGCCATTAGAAGAACTCAAATTTCAGAACCAAGGCCTTAAATGTCGGTTTCGGTCATCATTTCGGTATCGACCAAAACAGAATTTCAATGGAATTTCGGTGGAATTTCGACCGAAATTTCGGTCATTTCGGTCATTTTTTGTAATAGGACCCCCATATTTCGGTCGTTTCGGTCATTTCGGTCGAATTTCGATTTCGACTGGATATCGATAGTCGACAGAAATTCGACCGAATTTCGCTGAAATTTGATGCCATGTTCAGAACATATCTTGGGTGTGCTGGATGATGGAGGAGGCACATGAGCATGGGATCATCGCCGGTAAATCTGCGGAAAGAAAATGGGTGATGGTGGAGGTGGCGGCGGAGGAGTAGAATGTGAAGAAGCCTGTGTAATGGAGATCGGAGGTAAAGGCATATAGACCTCTTCTCCATCCTCTGAAGGAATGAGCTTGTCACCTGCGGGAGAAAAGTACATAATGGATTCAAAGAAGGTGACATCTCTGCACTAATGTAGTACCTTCGTCGAATCGAGTCGAAGCAACGATATCCCTTTTGGGTCTTGGAATACCCAACAAACACACATTTGACAGATCTGGGAGAGAGCTTGTCAAGACCAGGAGACATCTGATGAAAAAAAGCTACCGATCTGAAAACACGAGACGTAAGTGAGAAAAGATCTGTTTCGGGAAACGCAATCAAGAACGGGATCTTCTCCCCCAAAACTGAAGAGGGCATACGATTTACCTGGTAGCAAGCGGATAGAACCGCATCCCCTCAGTATGAATGAGCGGCACGGCTTTGAATCAAAAGAGTTATGGTAATGTCTAAAAGATGGCGATATTTCGTTCAGCCACCCCATTCTGTTGAGAAGTATATGCACAGGATGTCTGATGAACAATACCATGAGATCTAAGGAATTGGAAAAGCTGAGTACTGCAAAATTCTTAACATTATCTAAATGTATAAACTTGACTTTTGCTGAAAAATGTTCATTATTTCATTAATAAAAGACTGAATAACAGGACCAGCATCAGACTTGTTCTTAAGAAAAACCCAAGACAACCTTGAAAACTGCAACAAGATAAGAACATGATGATATGGGACACGACTGGGACCCCAAATATCAAAATGAATTATCTCAAACAGAGTATGACTACTCCGACCCTGACGACTCTGAAAGGTAGAGTGATGATGATTCCCAAGCTGGCAGGCCTCACACTGAAAGGTAGAGCGAGGAGAAATATGTGGAAGAACGTGACAGCTTTTGCAGAGAAAGATGACCAAATCATAGATGCCATACATAGGGAGAAACAGATCCAGTGCGAAGAGAAGAGGCGCCAGCATAAGGAGATTGCACTAGTTTGTAAAGAACCCCTTGCTTACGGCCAGATCCAGTCACCCTGCCCAGGAGTATATCCTGAAACACAAGAGTAGATGGATCAAATATGGCGCGACAATGTAAATCCTTGGTAATTTGACTAACTGAAAGTAGATTCATAGAAAATTCAGAAGCATAAAGGACATTCTGAAGCCTCATTGTGGGGTTCAACAGCACCTCCCCCTGACAGGTGATGGGAGAGTGTGTCTCATCTGCTATCACAACAGATCGTCCAGACTGAGTCAAACGAAAATCACTAAACTGGCCTCTGTCACCACAGAGATGATGGGATGTTCCTTAATCCATGATCCACTCTGACAAGTCTGCCCTGTAACAAGTAGTAAAGGCATACGCTATATCTGATGTAGATGTTGATGCTGAGGCAGCTACCTCTAAGGATCCTGAAGGAGAGCTGGTTGATCCAAGAGTAGGCATAATCTCCCTGAGTCGTGCCACAAGTTCATCAAATCTCTGATCAGAAATAGGTGGAGGGCTCCCAACCTGTTGTGCCTGCTCTGCAACCCGAGCTGAAGCGGGAAACCCATGCTTAGTATAGCAAGTTCCCTCAGAGTGGCCAGATCTGTGGCAGTAGGAGCAAGGCTGACAGGGTCGACTACCCCATCCTCTCCCACGGCTAGAGCTCCCCCATCAACGATATGGTGTAGGGCTTCCCCTACCTCGAGACGTAGCCATACCAGAGGATATAGAAAGTCTGCTCAATCTGCGATATGCCTTCTCCATCGGAGGTATGGTAGCATCAATAAGAATCTGGGCTTGAGCTGCGTCGTATTCAGGATCAAGAGCGGCTAGAAAGACCCCAATCATCATAAAGTCTCTATATGCCTTGAGCTGCTCTGGTGTAGCAATCAAGGGAATGTACCCATGTAACTTAGAGGGTATGAAGAGGACAACCACTCTGCTTCGATGTGAAGATATTGTGTAGTAGCTGCAGTATCTTCGACTCATTCTTCGCCGAAGAATATGTAGCGGCGAGAATATCCCACATAGCATTTGTAGTAGGCTGACTCAAAATATCATTGGCTATCTCTGTAGTCCCAAATAATCACACGCGTGCATATGCATCGTCTGCCTCCCATGAGGCATTTGTCCCAGTCATGTCATGTGGCTCCTCTGTCATGAGGGAATCTTGCCACTGCATTGCATTAAACTCATAAACTGCATGGCCCACAGTTCATAGTCTGTACCATCCATTTTGACGATAGGTGATGGACCTTTGAATGCACCCAAGGATGGGATGTCAGCTTTGGTGTCAGATATGATGACAACGATCTCCGAGACTGGGTCAGGAACAAGAAAGACCTGCGCCTACACTGACATACAGGAAGATGGTTATAGGTTTAGACTTGTTAGAGATTGCAATAGATTGCATTGATTGAGAGTATATTTGTTAAGAGAATATTCTACAGAGAATATTCTATGTTTAAGAGAATATTCTCGTAATCAATAGGGGTATTTATGTATTTTTCTCCTTTAAGCACTCTAGGGTTTTGTCCTATATAAGGACCCCTAAACCTCTCGAATAAGACAAGTCTTTCTATTCATTCATACTTTGAGCAGCGGTCCTAGACCAGTGTTCTGACCAAATCCACCCCTTCCCCCCATAAAAGGACATATCGATTTCGATATCATTTCGATATCATGTTGATACGATATTTTGACGATATCTCAGCGATATATCACCGACATATCGCCCATATCGACGCACTTTTATGAAAGAAATGCCTGAAAAGGAGGATATATCGTCATATCGGTCTCATCTCGATATTTATATATCGGCGATATATCGTCGATATATCGCGATATTTCCTTCTGTGCTTCCCCCTCCCACCCCAGCCCCATCATGTGCCGCATCCAGCCGTAGGGGCGTCACCTCAGGCTCTCTGCGTTCCGCCTTCAGCCTTAGGGGCGCAGCCTCGGGCTCCCTGCGATCCCTTCCACCTTTCGCCTCCAGCCCTAGGGTGGCGCCTCGAGCTCCCTCCTCATCTATTGCGCGTCGTAGCCACGTGCGGCCCTAGGGAGCCCCTCCATTCCCTGTTTGCGGCCCCACCGTACCAACCTCACAGGCTGAGCGTCTCCAGACCGTGAGCCCCAAGCAGCCAGGCCGTGAGATCTCACTTCGCTAGGCCAGAGGGTGCACCATAAGGAGTCTCGTGCGTCGCCGGTCGCCAGGATAAACACCGCCCAGTGCTTCTGGTCCCTCATCATGCCGCCTGGGTGTTGCAAGCCGCTCACGCATCACCAGACGCCTTCACTGACCCTGCCAGGCCCTACTGCGCCACCAGACATCCTCACTAAGCCTGTCATGCATTCCTCCATGCCATCACTCTGGCACATTCTAGGATTCTAGGGGCATCTCCACTGGTTGGGCTACGTCGCGACTAGGTAGATTGCCTACCTCGAGCCACGCCTCGGCCCCTCCCTGCGCGACAATGTACTTGATGTTTGATTAAGAACAAGTCATATTCTTTAGGTCACTTCTTCTTGACCTAAGATGCCACCATGACGACCATCGAGACCAAGCCCGTGTACCCTACTTCTTTGATGGTACAAGGCACTTCTATCAAGCTGAAGGGTTCTGAAAATTATGTTCTATGATCTCGATCCTTCAAAGTATTTATCGTTGGCCAGTGCAAAAGCTATGTTCTTACAAAGGACCCACCTGCAGAAACTGACAAAGACTACGACACATGGTTTGTTGACAATTGTCAAGTTATCACCTAGAATACAAACAGTGTTGATCCAAATATTGTTGTTAATCTTCTTTACAAAGACACTGCTAAGGCAATGTAGGAAAACCTGGAGCGCACGTACTCTCAAAAGACGACCAAGACTCGTCTTTCTGACATATACACGAGGATCTGGTTAGCCACTCAGGGAGATGCGAGTTTTATTGAGTACTACAGGCTTCTTACAAGCCTATTTGAGGAGCTCCTTATCTTTTAGCCTGCATGTTGTGATAAACAGGTAGGCGAACGCATTGAATAGCAAGTTTAGCGATTTCTTTCAGGATTGAATCCAAAATACAAGCAGGTGAAAGATCAGTTTCTAATGGCAAACAATCTACCGAGCCTTGAGACCATCTTTGGACGATTACAGGAGCTTGAGGCTCCAATTCAGTAATGTACCATCTACCCTGCTACAGAGACGACGGCTCATTATACCTCCTCGGGATATAGAGGGCGTCAAGGAGGCATGGGTCAAAATTTTAGACGTGGACGTGGCCGTGATTCTGGACGTGGTCGTGATTCTGGACGGGGACGTGACCGTGGTCGTGGTCGTGATTCCTCTGCTACTCGGTATCCAGCTTGTGTGCACTGTAGACGCTGGAATCATCCTTCTAATAGGTGTTGGACGACTTTTGGCATACAGCCTAACGCCAATAATGCATATGACGAAGCAGCTTTTGATGTAATTGAAGATGCATATGCTCAGGAAACTGGAGGGGTACATACCCCATTTACTGCTTCTGAATATACTCGTCTGTGACAACAACTACAAGACTCTGCTTCCTCTGATGGCAATAATATCGTCTCTGCCTCTTATGCTAGTCTAGCTACTACCTCAGGTACATTAGCAAACTTAGTCTCTACCACTAAACATGCATGAATTATTGACTCTGGAACTTCTACCCATCTGACGAGAGAGGGAAGCTTGCTTACTTCCTCCCAACCGTCCTCATCAGTAAAGACTGTTCGGGTTGCTAATATGGATCATCTCTCGATTACTGATTTTGGTACTGTTGATTTCTCTCCCAAGCTGCAATTAACAGATGTTCATTGTGCTCATGCTTTTCCACTCAGTCTCTTACTGTACAGAGGTTATGTCGTGAACTTGACTGTCGTGTTATTTTTGATGGGTTCTACTATTATTTTCAGGACATCCGGATGAGGCAAATCTTTGATGGGGGACATGAGAGGAACGACCTCTATTACCTCAACATCCCTTCTGATTCAAATTTTGCAGGTGCAGTATCCATCTCTGACGATCCTCTTCTATGGCACCTTCGTCTAGGTCATCCTTCATCCAAAGCCCTCTCCATGATGTTCCCGAACTCTCGACGCCCAAACCCTTTGAGTGTGAGGCGTGTCAGTTCGGAAAGCATCATAGAGCCTCCTTTCCTACACGGACTGAGCCTCGTCGCAGTTCTCTTTTTTCTCTTGTTCATTGCGATATATGGTGATCCTATCTGGTCCGAACTCTGAGTGGTCATAGATATTTTGTTGTCTTTGTGGATGACTTCAGTCGATTATCTTGGCTCTTCTTATTAAAAGAATGTTCAGAAATTTATAACATTGTCAAGAACTTCTTTCTTTATGTCAAAAATATCTTCTCCACTACTATTAAAATCTATCGTTCTAAAATTGCCTTGGAATTTACAAACAAAGATTTGACGTCGTTTTTTACCTCTCACGGCGCCATCCACCAAAAATCATTCCCATATACCTCTCAACAGAATGGAGTAGCAGAAAGAAAACTAAGACATCTCCTTGAGAATGCCTGCTCCATTCTTACCCAAATGAAGATTCCCAGGAATAATTGGGAGATGCTATACTGACTGTTGTCCACCTTATAAACAGGGTTCCCTAAGCATCACTTAACGGATCTACTCCATTTGGCATACTATACCCAAATGACCGACCATTCCCTCTGCCTCAGCGGATTTTTGGATGCACAACATTTATTCACAATTTTCATACTCCCGATAAATAATCTCCTCATGCGATTAAATGTGTTTTCCTGAGCTACTCTCAGACTCAAAAAGGGTACAAATGCTATTAACCTTTTGTCCATCGATATTACATATTTGTCGATGTCACATTCTTTAAACAAACTTCCTTCTTTACTCAAGACGTGTCAGATATACCATTAGACCTTCCTACTCCACCTATTGTGTATAAAAGAAAACATGTCTCTGATCTTGCTCATGTTCCTTTACATGTTCCTTAGTTGCAGGAGAATACGCCAACTTCAAGTGCTCCCACCAACTATGTCACGGATGATCTTCAAGAGCTTCCCATCGCTCTACGCAGAACCAAGACGCAATGTATGCATCCAATATCTCATTTCACGTCCACTAATAGATTATCATACTCTGACAAGAGATATGCAGATGCTCCTATGAAATTTCGATTCCCAGAGATCATAATAGTGCGCTGAAGGATTCTGGATGGCGAAAAGCAATGGATGAAGAAATGGACGCTCTTAATTCCCGAAGAACATAGGATCTGGTGCAGTGTCCCCATGGAACAAAACATGTTGCCTACCGGTAGATTTTTACTACAAAGTAGTCTCCAGATGGCTCCATTGACAGATTGAAGGCAAGACTTGTGGCTAAAGGTTTTACACAAACATATGGAATTGACTACTTCGAGACCTTCTCACCTGTTGCACAAATGGGCTCCATACGGACCATCCTCTCAGTGGCAGTAAACAAGGGCGGGAATATTTTTCAACTGGATGTTAAGAATACATTTCTATATGGAGATCTAGAGGTTGAGGTTTACATAATGCAACCTCCAAGGTACGAAGTCGAGGGGAAGTATGTATGTCGACTTCGCAAAGCAATCTACGGCCTGAAGCAAAGCCCGAGGGCATGGTTTGACAGACTAAGTACAGAAATTAACACTCTAGGGTTCCAGAGAACTATATCTGACTACTCTGTTTTCATCTGAAAATGATCGTATGGTACTGTTATACTTGTATATGTAGACGATATGGTTGTTACAAGTGACGATGATAAAGGGGTATTGCAGACTAAGACTTTTCTGCAAAAGGTTTTTGTCACAAAGGATCTAGGACAACTTCGCTATTTTCTGGGCATAAAAGTCTTACGTACCAAGAAGGAACTTCATATGTCACAAAGGAAGTACTGCCTAGATATACTAACTGAGGTTGGATTACTTGGATGCAAACCCTCTGGTATTCTTGCAGAACCAAGGAAACACTCTACCTCTGTTGGTCCTCCATTTGAAGACACTACACGATACAGAAGCCTAGTTGGAAAACTGATGTACCTTATGGTTACTAGACCAGACATATCCTATGTGGTGAGCAGAGCTAGCCAATACATGGAGAAACCCTGTTACAGCCATTGGGAGGACGTTCTTTTGATCCTTCGAAGGAATCACCCGGACGTGGCCTATTCTATGGGGCAAATGGATCCACTGATGTTGTTGCCTATGCTGATGTTGATTATGCAAGCACGCCTGAGGACCGTCGCTCCACTACGGGCTATGCTATAGTAGGAGGAAACCTTGTTAGTTGGAGAAGCAAGAAGCAGACTGCAGTCTCCCGATCCAGTGCAGAGGCAGAATAGATGGCAATGGCTCAGGCTACATGTGAAATTACTTGGCTACTGACTTTTCTGCAAGAACTCAACATTGATATCACAACTCATGTTCCTCTATAATGTGATAACAAATCTGCTACTTACATTGCCACTAATCATGTATTCCACAAGAGAACCAAGCACATCAAGATTGACTGGCATTTCATTCGCGATGTTGTAGGAGGAGGCAAGATTGCTACACCACACATCTCGACATATCTTCAGCTTGCAGACATATTTACAAAGGCCTTTTCAAAGAAGCGCCTTTCCTGGATTGCTTCCAAGTAGGGCATGATCGATGGATATGCTCCAACTTGAGGGGGGGTGTTAGAGATTGTAACAGATAGCGTTGATTGAGAGTATATTTGTTCAGAGAATATTCTATGTTTAAGAGAATATTCTTGTAACCCGTAGGGATATTTATGTATTTTTCTCATTTGAGCACTCTAAGATTTTGTCCTATATAAGGACCCCTAGACCTCTCGAATAAGACAAGTTTTTCTATTCTTTCATACTTTCCACAAGACTCATGCCACAACCTCTTCCATTCTTTTGAAGACTTCTTTGGGTACCTAAGGTATTTTAGATTATGATGTCATACCCTAAGCACCCATACGCACGGTGTTGGCAACGACGCAGGAGGTGGAAGCCACGGCCCTTACGGGCGACGATGCGTGGGCGACACACACAAGCAGGCCGCACACGGGTGGCGACGCGTGGACTGCGTTGGCGTGTGGAGCGGTTGCGGGTGGAGCGGCTCTGGCGTGGAGCGATGACGCATGGAGCGGATGGGCGGAGGCTCCGCGTGTGGAGCACAGGCTAGGGTTTTGGTGGGGTTAGGTCTCTAAGGCACAAGCTCCAGTCTAGGACCGTCGCTCTAATACCATGTGGAAGAAGAAAAATGAAAGTTGTATTCCTCAAAGCCCTAGAGCTCTCTTGTATAGGAGAAAATCTCTATGGGAAAATTACATAAGATAGACTGGAGGAATAAAAAAATATATATAAAGACCAAGAGATGCAAGAATCTCAACAATGGACAAATACGGCATAACAAAAAATGCGTGATAGTACGCAAATCATCCTCCCTTGGGATACAAATCTACAATGCCTAGATATTATTCACAAAATTCTATAAATTCATAAAAGTATGCGTACCCAAGGTGCTTCCTAGAGAAATAAGCACGTGCACCGAGTATACACATTGCAGGACACAACACATATCCATTAATGAGTGGATCTTTGTCCATGCGATGTATAACCAAATATATGTTAAAAGGACATTTTGCAAACAGCTTCCAAACTATTCATGGATATTAAGAATGTAGTAGTATAAGTATCTGCGTCGAAGTAGAAGGACCCGAAATGAAAGGGATGGCCTATAATATAATAAAGAACATCAAAAAAGCTAACCACACTTCATAATGCACAAAACTTAGGCCGTGTGTTGTTGAGTGTAACATCCGGGAATTCGCGTAAACCCGAACTCGTCCGATTTTGGGTCTAATGAACCCAAAAACGTTGTCGGTCAATACTAAACAACCTAAAACGACTAATTGATCATAAATCAAAAGTCGTTCGGGCGAAATCGACCGAAAATCGGTCAAACCGTAACGCGCGCCGTGAAAAGCCGCAACGCAAATTCAGAAACCGCGAAACGAACCGAGACCATCATGAGATCCGATTCGACGACACGAGACCAACGGAATCGACCGTTCATCAATCGGAGGTCATATGATAATTTAAATTACAAAATTTAATCTTAAACAAAAACCGTATCCGAAAATTTCGGGTATTCAAAACCCGATCGGAAGTATGTCAATATTATACTCATTTTGATCGTCGTTCTGAGACGATCAAATCAAGATATTTTGCGTCACAATCCGAGGTCCGAGACGCAAATGCGAGCAACTTTAAGCATACTAAATAAGCAGAAATTTTGTTTAAAAAAAATAAAAATTAATATAATATACTTAAAACGTACAGAATGGGCTACAGTAAACAAGACTGTAGTAGACGTTATTAATTTCAATCTTAAAATAATAATTATTATTAAATTAACTCGATTATAAATATTGATATATATATAATCAATCTTGTTCTGTGCTACAGTAATAGTAGCACCGGTTTTCTCTCTACGAATAAAAAAAAATAAACTGCTACTGTTAGTAACAGCCTCCACATGCCCTTAGCTTTTCTCCACTTGGAATTTTTTCATTTACCACTTGGCAACTAAACTAAGCCTTACTCTCCCTATATAAACCATACCAGCGTCCATTCCCCTTCTTCCTATTTCCCCCTTTTCCTACGAAACCCTCTCGTTATTACTCTTTTCTATTTCTCTCCCACATTTCCCTAGATTCCAGTAGGAGCTTTTCTTTTTCCCTAAAACTCTAGCCAAGTAATAAGCTCCAGCTTCATCACTGATTTCAAGTGCAGCTCCAAAAACCTGGGTCTGTTCAATAAGCATTCCTTCTTGCCGATTGTGCCATTTTCATTTCAATTTGAAGAAATCCATAGGTACAATTCCATTCCACACCTCCTTGCTGCCATGCATGTATACATTTTTATACATTTGTTTTTTTTTATCTTGCCATCCTCCTTAGATAATAGTTGTTATCTGGAATAAATCCCTACAATTCATGATTTCTAATCAGGACACAATTCAAGATTTCTAAATTTCAGTTATTTAATTGATTATGTCCCTTGCTGATTCTAGCACAAATTTCTTAAAACAGAAGCTGAAGCAAGTTTCTGTAATAATTAGTATGTGTTTTATATTGTAATACCTATTGATATAAAATAGGTGAATTTCTTCATACACTGTCAACCATGGAACTACACTTAAATCCATCTCATCCTTATAAGTGTTTAATTGAAGATTGAAAATTCTCCATCCCTCGTAAGAATGAAATTATAGGTTGTTATCTTGCCTTCTCATCCTTTAGCTTCAAACACACTAAAAGATCTTATTATTGAATCATGATGAATAAACAAGGATGCTCTACCTTTATCTTTATTTTGAAAGAAACCTCCACCACAGATTCAATCTAGCACATATAGTAGCACTGAAGGATTCTCATTTTTCTAATTGGGTATAAGTAGGTAAAGGATAAATTTCTAGCCTTGGTTTAATCACTCTAAATTAATGTGGTGATATTCTTTTCACTAATCAAATTCTAAATGATTACTGAGTTAGTAACTATTGCTCAAGCCCTAAAGGTTAAAAGATTTAAAATTTGTATACTAGATTATGAATTCAGTTACTGCTCAATCTCAAAATGTAAAAAAAAATAATAATAATAAAAATAAAATAATAATAGCATAACCTAGTAGATTTCTTCAGCAATTATTCCTTCCTGTTGCTGGCCAATAAGGGAGAATTATGGATCTTGTGCTAACTTAATTTAAGTAGAATTAGCTCACAATGATGGGTTAGGCATGTATAGTTAAATTTGATTGAATATCCTTAGACTAAACTGTTAGACCAGTGAGTTAAGTTGTTATTCTTCAGGATTAGATATAGGAATTAAGTCTGCTAAGGAATATCATGTTTAAGTTAGGCAATCTGACTCATAAACAAGTATTGTGGAGTTGGTAGAGGACTGACTTTGGGAAATTCAGACACATGTATCATGGACAAATCAGTTACTAATATTGATCGATGATTTTATAAGTAAATCACATCAAATTTCATATCAGTCTAGGAAAAACTACAATGCTAGTATTTTAGAAGTTATGAGAAGTATGCAATTCGTCAATCATATCATACTAGAAGAAAAAAAAGACTGCAAGGATCCAATTTGAACTACAGTTCATATCAATGATTAGTTAAGAAGATCAGAATACCATATTTTCTAAAACTCCCAATTTAATTTATTACGATTATTGTGGTTAGACAAGATTATTGTGATATATATATATATATACATGTATGTATGTATATAGTCTACCAACCATTGATCATTAACAGAGACCTCGATGTGTAAGGTTAATCACAACATATAATTTATAAGGCCGGTCACGGTAATCTTCATACCTGACTGTGCGAGGGGGCGGTGACCCTCACCTGGGCGGAAGAAAGGAAGCCCAGTTAGGGCAGCGGCCGCCAAGTGCGCGGGTCTAGGATCCCAGTCTTTTACACGGTTTTTACGCGAGCTCGCAGTGTTTTTACGCCTCGTTGGGATCCAGACTTTAGACCAGTTCCGCTGACCCTGTCTTTTAGGATACCCAGGCGGGGGATCCTTGGTTTTCAGTTTTACGTACGAGCTCGGTTGCCCGTTACCGGTCGGGCTGTTTTTCTAGAGCGACTTCCCGGGAAGTCCCTCTCACCCGTCTCAGTGGCGTAGTTGGGGAGTAGACCTATCCCTCTATTGGACCGGCCTTCCAACTAGAGGGCGAGACGGAAGAGCCATTTGCAGGCTTCTTCACCGCTTGAGTTTTCTTTCGCCAACAGACGGCGATTCTACATCCAGATCAATCGTATCTACATCTATATCTACATCATTGAGAGTACATCTGAGAGAGTTACAGTGAAGATTTGGAGGAAATCACAATTAAAATTGAGTTGATTAGAAGAAACTTTAATCTGATTCGAAAATCCTATAAGTTAGTGGACGTTTTGGGAACTTAGTTAGGATGCATTACACAACACCGCATGCCTACGGAGGCCCCCCAACCCTAAGGTACTTTTAAATACATTAGAGTCATAGTGTGAGGTTACACACAGACCAAGACCACAGACTATCCACTAACTTAGAAGGAGTAAATAGAATTAAGGATCAAATTCATCATCATCATATCAGTCCATTATCGAAAACCATGACATGATCTCAATGACAAGAAAGTAGCCATCAAGTTCCGCAACATGATCTCCAAGACCCAAAATCATGATCTTAAAACACATGAAATCTTTATATGTTAGGGTCTTTTATCTAAACTTTATATAAATATATATACATGGGATGAACAGGAAAAAGGGGAGAACAAATGAACTTAGTACCAAACATTTGAAAACCTTTTTACTTATGCAAGTAAATGTAAATAGTGCTTCTTCCACCTTCTACTTGCTCTCTTTTGCACATTTAATTACTTGTTATTTATTTTAAACTACGGGTTTGTATTCACGTTTGTGACTCCTTTTCTCCCTTGCACGCATGGCAGGAAAGGAGTTTAATGTTCAGTAGCTATACAGGGTTCCAGGAGACAAGGTATATATACCAGACGGTATGTTATTCTTTTTGTCTCAGTTTTGTTCGGTTGTTAATGTTATATACTTCTTCAGTCAAATTTTTGGGATATACTGTATGTACTTTCAGACATTGTACAGGTTGAAAATGAAATGAAAGTTAATGAAATAAATTCTTGGTGACATTTATCTTTATTATCTTGTGGTTGTAAATGTGAATGTCGAATATCACTTGCAAATATATTCATTGCGAAAAATTTTCCCCATAAATTTATGCTTATAATGCGATGTCATAAATGGAATATTGTGAATTGTGTCGTAAACGGGTACCCGGATCCTGAGGGGTTTACATTGAGTCATACTTTTATGATTTGAAGGTGAGGATCCTTTTGAGCCCTTACATAATGGACACTAAACCCCAGCCAACAAAAAAGCCTAGGACTTCAGGTTATCACATGGTTTCTCTCCAATATAACTGATTTTCCACATTCAATTGTTGTGTAATTAATGTGGTTTGCTTTTCTACGTGAAATCAGGGCCAGAATTTATTTGGTGGTCGCATTTGTGATCAACCCTAATGCTCCCGGTCATCACCAGTCATTTTTATCGTTTGCATATGAATATCCAATAAAAGCTTTTGTTTGTTTGAATTGACATTGTAGTGTGTGAACGCTATCAGAAGATTTATAATTTTATTTAAAAATTCTGATAGTGCATGAGAATACATGTCCCCGTCTCACATATCTTTAGAAAGAAAGAGCATACCACAACAAAATGACACAACTAGAAGAAAGAGATCTTGAGATTACTACAGCTATTCTTTTCTAATGGGAACTTCCGACGAAAATCAGGGATGAATATGTTTCGGCAGGTGCATTTCTGATTAACAGGATGTTTTCACGTTGTCAAAGGTTCTTAGATTACTTCCCAAATCAGAAGAGGTATGCATTTATCCAGTAACTAGGAAGCAGTATCTAACTATTGATGCCACTTTTCTTAATCAGAATCTTCACAAAAAATTAATCAGGGAAAGAATGATGGAAGATCGGAGGAGAATTATCAGCAAATTCAGTGTTCCTCATCATTCCCAGAATAAGGGACAAAAAACTGATGCAATTGACAAGTGCTGAATTGGAGGAAAGAGAGAAACATGAACATTGCATAGAACTTTAATGAAGCACAAACAAGTACCGGAATGAGAAGAGAAGAAAACAAGAGAAACAAAATTTTCTTCTCAAAAACCAAAAGTTAGATACTAGAGGTTAATAGCCATCCAATTCATTGACTATATGGTAAAAGCATGCAAAGTAGGACGCCTTCTTGTTGTCAATAGAACCCTTCTTTTGCAGAGACAAACTTATGAAGATCTTTTAAGGTGAGGCTGTCAAGTACATTCAATTCATTAACAAAAGAAGATATAGGAACCAAAACCCCAATGATCATATTCATCATTGTTGAAGAGTGAAATGAAGATAATCAACATAGCAACACAACACGGTTCAAGACAATCCTGAAGGAATGTCCTCCCACAGGAGAAGATCATGTAGGCTTGGATCTTGCTACTTGCTTTCACAAGAAAAAAAAGTGTGGTGCTCTTTATATACCCCATGACCAGGGTTCAAATCCCCCTTGTGGGGGTTGCGTTAGGTAAATGACGGCCAGCATAAAAAATAGTCGGATCTTTCATCATGGACTTGAGCAAGAATCCACATAGCCAACCCTACTTAAAGTGGGAGAAGGCTTTGCCATTTTTGCCACAAACCCCAAGACTCTCCCTCAATCTAAAACTAAAAAATCTACAACTTGTTTTTTAGTAAAAAGAGGGTGATATCTCGAGGTGGGACTCACCACACAACTTTTATATTAAAAATGAAAAGTGACTTACATTACCTTGTGGACCAAAAACGGTCAAGGAAAAATAATAAGAGATTACATTTTCTGAATAAAACCTCCGATTTTTGAAAATTAAATCAAAGAGCTGCAAGAGGTAGCACACAGTCATCCGTCAAGTTGCTCCCCACCGACCTCACCGACCTCCAGAAATCGACCAAACCACCATGTGAGACCCACGCTGCCCCAACCTCCCTCCATACTGGTTCCATCAATAGACAACTAAAAAATAAATGTTCTGCATCCTCTGCTTGTGCGCCACATCTGTCGCACTGCATGTCCGGAATACCAAACAGCCTGCCCCTTCTCGATTTGTCACACAGTCTGCCCCTTCTGAGGCACCAAAGGAAAACCTTCACTCTGCACGGGATCTTACTAGCCCAAATAATCTTCATATCTTGTCTCAGGTCTGGGTCTGGGTCCGGGTCATCCCTGCTCCCCCTGAACTCCGAATAAGCCTTCTCCATCGACAATCTGTCTTCTTCCCAAATGAAATGATCTCTTCCCTGAGAGATACGGTCAGGTGAAGGCAGCTCGGACTGTAATCTAACCTGCTCCTCCAATCGTTGGTCCGAAAGGTCAGCCACAAACTGTGGAACCCACAAACCAGACACGCAAGCCTCTGATACGGAACACCCCTTGGTTGCCGCCAACACGAAGAGCCTTGGGAACCTGTTGCAGAGCATCTCATCCCTCGTCCAGTTATCACGCCAGAACCGAAAGACATCCTCGTCCCCCGCCTTCGGTCACAGTCTCGACCTCAGTTGAGGCAAAATATCACGAACACCACTCCAAAGAGAAGACTCGAACCAGGTTCTTCCTACCTCAAGCGAGCCCTTGACTCCATAAATTTCGCATAAAAGTCTGGTAGCCAATCTATCTGTGTCATCCCAAATCTGAACCACCCACTTAGCCAAAAGCGTTTTATTCATGCAGGTCACATCCCAAACCCCCAAGCATCCTTCGCTTCGTGGTCTCGTGAGGTCCTCCCACCCCACTAGATGTACGACGGGCCTTTGTTGCTTCCCGTCTGACCAAAAAAAACTCTGCATCATTATCTCTACCTTTCTTCTAACACTCGTCGGCATCAACCTTGTTGGAAAGAAGAAAATAGGAATCACCGAAAGCACATGCTTCAAGAGAATCAACTTTCCCCCCTTAAAGAGGGTAACGCCTTCCAACCGGTCAGTCTCTGCTCAAATCTCATGAGGACCATGTCCCAATCCTACTTCCTAAGTCTGCATGCCACCAGAGGTAGACCTAGGTACGAAAGGGGAAACTCACCCAAGGAGCGGCCTAATAACTCCGCCATTCTGCTGCTTTCAGCCTCGTCCACCCCAAAATGGATCACCACCGACATATGTCTATTGATCTGAAGTCCAAAGATGTTGAAGATCTCCACCAGTTGCAGCACCCTTCTGTGCATATCCTTTAAGCCGCCCAGGAAAATCACTGTTTCACCAGCATATTGCAATAACGGAACAGAAATGGTCCCCAAGCGGAAGCCTTCGCACCACCCTTCATCGACCGCTCTCTTGAACAATACTGCCAAAGCATCCGCAACCAGAACAAACAGCATCGACGCTAAAGGGCATCCTTGTCGCACACCCCTCTGAGGTTGGAAAAAGCCTCTATCAGGCCTACCATTCACCAGGACAGAGTAAGACGATGTCGTGACACATCTTTTCATTCATGCGATCTAGAGATCAGAGAAACCACGGCGCCGGAGGAACGCCCATAAGAAACTCCAATTCAAATAGTCATATGCCTTCTCATAATCAATCTTGCATATTAAGCCTTTCTTGTTTTCGTGTCTCCATTGGAGGCAGATCTCAAACGCCATAACCAGACCATCTGCCAACTATCGACCAGGGATAAATGCAGTCTGAATCTGAAGAATTACTGGGTCAAGGACCCACCTTAGCCTATTCACCAGAACCTTGGCCATGATCAGATAAATGGCATTGGACAATGCAATCAGCCTATAGTCCTCCACCCGTATCGGATGCTCCTTCTTGGGAAGGAGAAACATCAGCGTCCTATTAACTTTCTCGAACACCTTGTTTCCATCCCTGAACTCATTGATTATGCCCAGAACCTCTTCCTTCAGCAAGTCCCAAAATTCCCTGTAGAAAACATCGGGAACCCATCTGGTCCCAGGGTCTGCGTTCAGCCCCCAGACCGCACTCTTCACTTCTTCCTCAGCAAAGGGGGCTTTAAACCCAGTCGCCTGAGCCTCCGACAAGAACTCCACCCCTATTCCACGCCACCCCCACCCCTCCCCCCTGCTTCCTTCTCGACATATCCACAAAATGTCTCCTGAGAGAACGCCCTAGCTGAGTGTCCCCTGCCATCCCCCCCCCCTCAAGGCTCTGGATGAAATTCCTCCTTCTACCGGAGGCCATCTAGTGGAAGAACTTAGAATTCGCATCGCCTTCTCGCAACCATCTCTGCCTCCATTCAACTTCCTCCTTCCTATCCTCCAAAAGTAACTCGTCCAGCAGCCTCGCCCATTCAGACGCCTCCTCCTGATCAAGCCCTCTCTGGTCATCCAACCCATCTGGGCGGACCACCCCCTCTTGGGCCTCATTTCTCTGCTCGCTTCGTCGCGCACTCACTTCTCGACCAAACACAAGCAAGAAATTCTTCAACAACGCCAGCTTGTCGGCCAGCCATGCCATTGTCGAACCTTCTACCTGCCAACCCCACCAGTACGAGACCACTTCTTCCTTAAACCCCTCCAGCAGCCACGTTCGCTCGAACCTGAAGAGGAATCTAGATCTCTTTTGCTCCTCCGAAGACCAAATAATAGACGTGTGATCCGAATGCGCCCAAGGTAACGCACACGCCCTCGAGAGGGGGAATGAATCCACCCCCTTAGGCGAGAGAAGGAATCTATCCAGCCAAAATCTCGACCTCACATTTCGCCAAGTGTATGCACAACCTACCGCATCTACAATTATCAGCCTCATAGCATGAACCTGGTTCCTGAAATCTTCTGAGCCAGCATCTCGACCACCTCCACGTGAAGGCCGGTCCTCTGGGAGCAAAGTCAAGTTGAGATCGCCTCCGATGAGTCAGATACTGTCCTCTCTGGTCATCCCCACCTCAGCAAGATCTGTACCCAAGGATCCAGGCATCAAACCCGTGGGCCCATAATATCTGTCACAATGAAAATGGTGTTGTACACCTTCCGCTTCATACGCACTGAGAGCAAAAAGATGGACCTCCACTCGGCCAGCTTCTTAAACTCATTCTCTTCCAGCCCGCCAGTCGCTCCCTACGCCTCGACCTTAGCGAAGTTGAAGGCATGGCCTCAAATTTCAGCGAAATTCGGTCGAATTTCTGTCGAATATCGATATCCAGTCGAAATCGAAATTCGACTGAAATGACCGAAATGACCGAAATATGGGGGTCCTAGTACAAAAAATGACCGAAATGACCGAAATTTCGGTCGAAATTCCACCGAAATTCCATCGAAGTTCTCTTTTGGTCCATACCGAAATGGTGACCGAAACCGACATTTAGGGCCTTAGTTGAAGGTAGAGCCTCCCCCCAGATCCCGCCACGCCTCTCCTCTGGCCCTCAAAACCATCATTTCTTGCAACAGAACATGATCCACCTGAGCATCAGCAACCAGATTCTTGACCCTTGGTCGTTTCTCGGGACGGCTCAACCCTCGAACATTCCACGACAACATCTTCATGGGAAAACCTCTTTATTCTTCCTAAGGGGTGGCACCACGCGCAGACTTTCCGCAAAGCTCCTATCCAGCAAGCTAAAAAAACTTGGTTTCCCAATAGGAGACAACGGTCCCTCTACCTTGAGAGCAGGTAGCTCTCCTTCCGCCCGCCCCTGCCCGGATGCCTCCATCGACCTCTTCTTCCTTTTCTTCTTCCTACCCAACAGCTTCCACTCGTAGCAGAACCCATACATCTGCCAACCCACACCCTGCGCAGGCCCCCATCACCATGCAACAACACCTCCGCCCCTTCCACCACACACTCCGCCACCCGAAACTGTTCTTCTAGCCGGAGACCCACCTCGCTCCACCGACTCTGGACCCCCTTCCCCTCTTCAGCGGAACTCTTCTCAAGTTATGTCGTCGAAACCATTGTCCATCGAGACAACAGCACCTCGGGCGGAGCCTCGCAACCCCCCCCCCCCCCCCCGAGGACCGACCTCTCTACCTCGCATCCTTTGCGCCAGCCTCCTCCGAGACTCGGAGCCTTTCCTTCGGATGTACCACAATGGTACCCTTCGAAGTCTTGAGCACCTGGTTTGCATCCTCCATGATAGGGCTGAAAACCAGTTCAAACGAAACCGGGTCGACTTGAGGGGTCGGATCCGGGTCAATCTGATAGTATGCCTTCGTATCAACTTGAGTGTCCGGATCTGGGTCAACTTGAGGGTCCGGATTCGGGTCTTCTGAGAGTTGTTCTGTGTGGATATCTCGACTTTATCGGATCTGGGTCAGCAGCAAATCCGAAGCAGCAGGCGCATCCGACCCGAGACCAGGCGCCGACTCTTCAAAAGTCTGGCATGGAAGAGTTGCTTCGAAAACCACCCGAATCAATAAGGGAGATTGCCCATCCACAACGGAAGAAGAAACGGTCGGGTCTTCCGCATGAGAAAGGCGAACAGCCGCGGAACGTAACCGCGACGCCTCCGGAGTAGACCGTAACCGTTGCCACGACCTCTGACGTTCCGGCGAGCGCGCCCCACTGCACCGGATTTGCATGGTGTATTGCTCCGTCCGACTGTTGAAGCCGAGCCGTCCCAACTGACGCCGATCTCGTCGACGAAAGCTCCAGGTGTAGGCTACGCACCTCCGCCTACCATCCCCAACCAAGTTGTTGCGAGTGAAGGTGACGAACCAAAATGAGAGGGTTCTTGTCTTCACCTGAAGAAACACCACGGGCGGCAAGGACATCCACCACCGCTATTCCATCAAGGAGTCGTCGCACCCTGAACAAATCACGCCAGAGATAGCGGATTCCTCTCACCCTCACAAGATTCAGGCTCTGAGGTGCGAGCATGCCATCGTCAGGCCGCGCAAGCCTCCACCTGAGAAAAGACCTCCCCGAGCGAGAGAAAGACAACAACTCGTTCACCTCGGACATGCTCAGGCCTCGAGCCAAAACCCTCCGCGGCGTCACCAAAACCAAATCCCCCTAGTACATGCCCTTCGGTGCCATGCCCACGTGTGAGATGCCCCTGAATAGGGACCTCCCTGCCACCATCTTCCCCCACCAAGAAGCGCGGTGCCTCTACAGGATCGTTCAACGCTGCCTCTGACCGAAATCCAGCACAGCAATTCTTGCTTCGATGCGCAAATCCAAAACATTTGAAACAACGGATTGGTTCTCTACACTGGCTCACCCAGTGTTCGAACGAGCCACAGCGGAAGCAACCCCGCCCGAAAGAAAGATGCCTGCTCGCACCGCAGGGCGCACTGCTCCTGGCTACCCTTCTTTCACGCTTCCGACGACGAACCTCCACCCAACCGCTTTCACTGCCCAACGTCAACCGTTCAGGGCCCACCGGAGAAGATGTTGAATCTTGTGGAACCGGACCTTTCAGTCGGAGTCTCTCCCGAAGCCTCTCCTGAACACGGAACCTCTCACAAGCCATCTCCTATATGGAGTGCCAAATCTACAACGTGTTACAAAGAAAATAGTCAACACACCTCACTCGACACATTCTAAAGAACGAGGAAGAGACCAGCTCGATGTAGCCATTAATGCGAGGACACTGGTATAAATGAGATAGCACTAGAAGGTGATCCGTTCTTAGAGTGGATTCTTCATTAGGATGGTTGGTTGGAGATAAATGGGTCAGAGTGTTGATCGTCATACAAACTTGATAGGTGTAATAATTTTGAGACGATACTAAGCAGTCGTAGAAGTCCATTCAAAGTAGTACTAGGAATTGATGCCACACATTAAACTAGATTAGTCCTCTCTCAAATGAAGATCTCAAGAATATATCTCTCTTATACAAAAAAATCTAAGAAATGGTCTCCCCCATACGCAAGCGTCAAGAGTACCTTCTCTCACTTAGCTTTCTCTCATAAAGGGAGATCAAGAAAAGTTCTCGTATAGGACCCTCAAAGAAAAGAGTTCTTCCTAGGGTCAGCCACAAGCGTGGGAAGATGGATGATAAAAACTCTGGGATTATCCAAGGCAAAAGAGAAATATGACCCCCTTCTCACACCACACTTCTCCCATAATTATCAAAAAAGAGGATAATCAACCACATTTGTAAAACAGATAGTGTAATCAAAGCTTATTTTCTTTTTTTATTTTGCTTTTTTCCTCTCTTTTTTGAACGTTCCTTTTTTCTTCTTGTTTGTGCAATGTTTACCATTTTGTTCGCAATCCTCGCTTTTTTTTCAGATTGCTTTAATTTTTTTGTCAAGACTTTTCTTCTCATTGGGTTTATATAAGGTTCCCATGGGGAAACCCTGAAAAACCTTATCAAGATAGAGGATCCTCGCAGCAACATCAATCACTCCATCTCAAGGTCTAGCATCACATATGAGGATAGTAATCAAATAACAAATCTGGGAAAAAAGTGGAATGTTTGATGGAAAATCGAGGATCCCTTCTAAAGAGGGATTCAAGCCCTTCGTAAACAAAAGCCTATATAACAGTTCCAATTGTGAAAACCAATTCAATAAGCAATGCCAATGTGGCTTTCTCTTCAATTCCAGTGCCTTATAATGTGAGGTCGGTCACATTGCCTCCTAGCTAGTGCACAGAGTGTAGAGTTATATTTATGTCTCTGTATTGTTTTCCTATTTTTCGGTTCTCTTGTCTATCTTAAGTAATTTACCCATAGGTCTTTCCTCTATATAAGAGAGCCTAGGGTTCAAGGAATAAACAACGATTCACTTTTTTCCCAACATGGTATCAGAGTGATGGTCCTAGGCTGGAGCTCTTGTACCCTAACCCTTCTGCCCTCCCCCTAAAGAGGGATTCAAGCCCTTCGTAAACAAAAGCCTATATAACAGTTCCAATTGTGAAAACCAATTCAATAAGCAATGCCAATGTTGCTTTCTCTTCAATTCCAGTGTCTTATAATGTGAGGTCGGTCACATTGCCTCCTAGCTAGTGCACAGAGTGTAGACTTATATTTATGTCTCTGTATTTTTTTCCTATTTTCGGTTCTCTTGTCTATCTTATGTAATTTACCCATAGGTCTCTCCTCTATATAAGAGGAAGCCTAGGGTTCAAGGAATAAACAACGATTCACTTTTTTCCCAACATGGTATCAGAGTGATGGTCCTAGGCTGGGGCTCTTGTACCCTAACCCTTCTGCCATCCCCCCTCTCTCCTCACCTTCGTCGAGTGCTACCGCCGCCTTCTCTCTCTAGCTTGGGCGCCGCCGCTGCCCTCAATCTATCTATCATGAGTGTCGCCGCTGCCCTCTCTCTCTCCCGAGCTTGGGCACCCGCCGCCGGTCCATCCGGTTGCCTCTGGTCCACCCGGCAGCCGATGACCCCTCAACCAACTGTCAGCGCCCTTGTCGTCGCGGTGACAAGTCGCAGACTCTGAGCCCGTATGTCTATGCCATGATTTCTGTTGCAGATAGATGGATTTGATTGTATAAGTCTACATATGCATTCAAATCCGCATATGTCTGTGTAGACACTTATCTTTTCGGTCTACAAAACCCTAGTTTTTATCCAGCAATATGTCAACCCAAAGTCAATGTTCCCGCCAGAGGGGCTTTTCCAGCATTGATTGTCAAGATGGACGAGACGAACTATGAGCTTTGGGCTATGCAGTTCATGAGCCTTATGAAGTCTACGGGTAAGAGACATATTCTTACCGAGGAGGAGCCGGCAGAAAAAACTACAGTTAATGCCTCGTGAGAGGCGGATGATTCGTATGCCAAGGTTTGGCTTTCAGGTACATTGGCGATAGAGATTGCCAATGATGTGTTACATCAACCCATGCCAAGGCTTTGTGGGACATCCTCGCAGCCACTTATACGCAGGCGAAGAATGAGACAAAGACTCTGCAACTCTAGCACGATATTTTTACTATCAAGCAGAATAGACAACCCCTTCATTCGTTATATGCATCTTGCGTGGGATGTTCGAGAAGCTCCACAGCTTCAAGCCCCTCACATCTGTTCCTGAGCAGCAGAAGATGTATAAGAATGCCACCATGGTTGGTGTGTTCCTGGCAACCCTTGATCTTGAGTATGAGGTTGCTCGTTCCCATATTCTAGCAGATGTCACTATTCCTCCCATAGAGGAAGCTTTCCGCATACTCAGTAGGATCATTGTCCCATCTACTATTGTCAGTCAAACTACTTCAGTGATGGCTGCCTCTCGAGGTCGAGGAGACTATTCCCAGTTTCGTGGTCGTGGACCTCACGGCAGAGGAGGTTGTATTCGTCAGCCTTGTACTTATTGTCATCGTCCTAGACATACAGAGGATACATGTTATTCCAAGCATGGCCTCCCTGCTTCAGCCCGAGTAGCTGAGCAGATTGAGCCCCCAACTGCTTCCTCTTCAGATCAGAGATTTGATGAACTTGTAGCTCGATTGAGGTACATTATCCCTCCTGCTAGTCCCATTACTTCTTCATCGATCTCCGAGAGTCACTCAAATGTGGTTGCTTCAGCATTTTCTAATACCTCAAGTAGTGCTTATGCACTTACTAGCTGTAGTGGATCTGATGTTATAGAATGGATTATGGACTCCAGCGCTACCATCACTTATGTGGAGACAGAGGTCAACTTACAGCATACAGACAAGTCCCTCCAGGACAGACTATGGTTATAGTAGATGGAACTCATTCCCCGATCACTGGAAAGGGGGAGATTAGCTTGACACCCTCTATGCGTCTACAGAATGTGTTGCATGCGCCTGACTTTTCTATGAATTTGTTATCTATTAGTCATATTACAAAGGATCTACATTGTCGAGCTATTTTTGACTCATCTTCTCTTGTATTTCAGGACATCCTTACGGGCAAGTTGATTAGGTGTGGCTGTGAGCAGGGCGGTCTCTAACGATTGGTTCGAACCCCTTATGATGGCATTTCCTCTCATTCTGTTGAATACGTGGCACATGCGCTTTGGTCATCTCCCGCTCCAGAAAATGCGTCGTGTTCTGCCTCAGATTTCTCCATACTCGTCTTTTCAGTGTGAGGCATGTTAGTTGGGAAAGCATCATCAGTCTGCCTTCCCAAGTCATCAGAGTCGAAGCAGTAGCTCCATTTTTGAGTTATTTCATATTGATATTTGGGGTCCAAGTCGTGTTCCTGATCTGATCATCAGGGACACAAGTTTTATTTTGTTGTTGATGATGATTTCTCTCGTCTGTCTTGGGTCTTTTTATTAAAGAATAAATCTGAAGCAGGAGACGTTATCAAAAACTTTATCAATGAAGTGCAGAATGTGTTTTCTTCTTCTGTGAAATTTGTGAGAACTGATAATGATGGAATTATGTACTAGTACTCTCTCCAATTATTTTTCGACTCAAGGTATTATTCATCAAACACCGTGTGCCTATACTTCCCAACAAGGTGTTGCAAAGAGGAAGCATCGCCATTTGCTTGATGTTACCAGAACTCCTCATATTCAGAGTCGTGCTCCACATTCTTTTTGGGGTGATGTTGTTCTTACAGCATGCTATTTTGTTAATCGCATGCCCTCGTCGGTCTTGGATGAGAAAATTCCTTTTTCACTTGCATTTCCTGAGAAAGAATTGTTCTCACTTACTCCTCGCGTGTTTGGCTCGGTCGTCTTTGTCCACCAGTTGTCTCCAGGTCTTGACAAGCTCTCTCCTAGAGTAGTCAAGTGTGTCTTTCTCGGGTACTCCAGGACACAAAAAGGATATAGATGCTATGATCCAATGCACATGAAGTATTATGTTAGTGCTGACGTCACCTTTTTCGAGTCAGTGATGTACTTTTCTGCTATAGGTGATAGGTTGACTTCCTCATACTCCGATGATGAAAACTACATGCCACCACCACCATCACCACCACATCCTTCACCACAATCGTCACCATCACCACCATCATCACCTCTTCCTATACCCTCAGCTCCATTGTTCTTGTCCCACCGTTGTCGCATCACTATATCCACTGGCATGCTCTAGTTCATGGTCACCGCTCATCATCTAGCACGCATAAGGTATGTTTTGAATACATAGCTCCTAACGATGGGTCTGATGATTTGCCTGAGCAGGGTTATTTACAGAGGACGGACATGGAGGTTGATGATCTGGACTTACCTATTGCACTTCGGAAGCAGAAGCGTAGTTGTGCAGCACATCCTTTAGCATCTATGGTCTCCTTTGCTCGCTTCACTGGGGAATTCAGGAAATTTGCAGTTGTATTGTTTGCCATGGAAATTCCACGGAGTTATCAAGAGGCTTTGAAAGATAGTCGGTGGCAATTAGCTATGGAAGAAGAGATGGTTGCTCTACAGTCACGTGGTATGTGGAGCTTGGTTCATATTCCTGATAGAGCTTCTGTTGTCAGTTGCAAGTGGGTGTTTACTTTACTGTTAAACATCATGCAGATGGGAGTCTGGATCGGTATAAAGCCAGACTGGTTGCTCGTGGCTTTACTCAAACATATGGAGTGGATTATCTATACACATTCTCCCTAGTGGTTTGTCATTCTACTCTAACTATTCTTCTTTCTGTAGTTGGGGTACATGACTGGCCTCTATTCTAGCTTGATGTTAAAAATGCCTTTCTGTATGGGGACCTACAGGAAGTCTACATGCAGCAGCCTCCTGGGTTTGTTGTTGAGGAGGAGTATCCGCAGGTTTGCAGACTTCATAAGGTAATATATGGCCTTAAACAGAGTCCAAGGGCATGGTTTCAGAAGCTCTCGGATTTAATTGAGAAGCAGGGATTTCAAAGGTCGAATGCAAATCATTCATTGTTTGTGCAAAGAACTCCTAGAGGTACAATGGCTATTATGGTATATGTTGATGACATACTAGTTACATGTGATGACATGCAAGGGATAGAAAGGACTAAAGAATTCTTGTGCCGACAATTTGTTACCAAGGATCTCGGCACCTTACGGTATTTCTTGGGGTTAGAATTTGCTAGAAATCAGCAAGGTCTTGTGATGACCCAACGAAAGTATGTGGCAGATATGCTAGTTGAGACAGGAATGATTTAATGTTGGCTTTCTACCACTCCTATGGACCCTATGAGGTTATATGATGACGATACAGAGGAGGTGTACAGAAGACGATACAGAGAAATAGTGGGGAAGCTTCTTTATGTTACTATAACCAGGCTGAATATCTTATTTGCAGTTAGCCGATGAGTCAATTCATGGAACAACCCCGATAGGTACACATGGATGTTATATATATATATATGATTTTGAGGTACCTAAAGTCTTCTCCAGGTGCAGGATTATTATTCAGAAAAGGGGCAACACTTACTATTTCTGCATGCGTTTATGCTGATTATGCAGGATGTCCAAAGGATAGAAATTCCACTTCAGGCTTTGCGGTTTTTGTTGTTAGCTCTCTCGTCTCTTGGAAGAGTAAGAAACAACCTGCGGTTGCCAGGTCCAGCGCTGAGTCTGAATATAGAGCTATGGCACAAGCTAGTACAGAAATGATGTGGGTTCGGGCAATACTAGCAGATTTACATATAGATGTACCTATTCCTATGCAACTACAATGTGATAACTAGGAAGCCATGTTCATTGCAAACAATCCTGCATTTCATGAGAGAACCAAGCATATTGAAGTGGATTGCTACTACACAAGGGATATGATTCAGAAATGATTTATCTCCACCTCTCATGTCAGCTATGGGGATCAAACTGTAGATATCATCACTAAGGCTTTGCTCAGAGGGCCTTTCTAGAAATGCTCATCCAAGCTGAGCATGATTGACATCTATGCTCCATCTTGAGGGGGAGTGTAGAGTTATAGTTATGTCTCTGTACTGTTTTCCTATTTTTCTGTTCTCTTGTTTATCTTATGTAGTTTGCTCATAGGTCTCTCCTCTATATAAGAGAGCCTAGGGTTCAAGGAATAAACAACGATTCACTTTTTTTCCCAACACGATGCATTATTACTAGCAAGCATATGCTAATTTCCCCTTTTCTTTATTCTTTGTAGCACCTTAAAACTCACCTTGCCACACATGCTTAGTTGCCTACGAGGAGGTTGCATGGCAATTCTTGCCGTGGAATGGTGTAACTCTCATGAAAGATGATCAAACTTCATAGCACAAACTTCAATAAAATTGCAAGAACATAAATGAAATATGGAAATAATCATGAGCCTAAAACAACAAGCCCTAGAAAGACTTCTTGGATACTATGTTGAAAACTGAAATAAAGATAGTACTCGGTCGATCGGGTCACTAATCAAGGATTAATTGATAGTTGGGAGACTAATCAAATTTAGTTGAGCATTAGTCGATATGAATTTTTCAATTACTTTAAATGCATAAATTATTTTTAATACATATACTAAGAGCTTAAAAAAGAAATTATAAAGCAAAAAAAATACAATGTTCATATTCGGGTTTTAGATAGATTTCTATCCCAAACATGGTATTATGTTAAAATCCAATAATAGTATAAAAGAATAAAAAGATGCATGCATCCTTTACAGCAAATGAAGGTAAAAAAGCAAAAAAAATAAAAAAATGCCGAAACGGCAAAACCCTAACCTTGAGCGGCACTAGAACTTGCCATGGAGGGTCGAAGGAGTGAACCAAGGAGAACTAGGACCTCCCTTGGTGTCGAGGGCGTGGAAGCGGAGTCTCCGATGACCAAAGGCGTAGGACAGGAGCCCGGGGGAGGTGCTCAATCATAGGAGGAAAGGGAGGTGAGCCTAACCTTATCGCGGAAGTAAAGAGGTTTGGGATGTGGGCTTACTATCGACAGTAAGCCCCACTTAAGCCCTTATCGGGTATTCAGGTCCAGGTCCAACCACTCCACCAAACAGCGAAAACCCTAAGCAGAAATCGGTCGAGTAATCGACTGACTAACCCAACTACTCAATTAATCAAGTCCAACCAACTAGAGCTCGATTTAGCCTAGTTGACTCGGTTAAACTACTGAGTTGACTAATCAGACTGACTAACTGGGTTAGTCGATCGATTTTTGCAACAGTGGAGAGTACATGCAACAACACAAGTATCAATACAAAGATTTGTGTGCAACAAGAAGATTGTGAAGGATTGACTTACTCCATGTAAGAAGACCTCGTGGCCTGAAAAAACAAAAGAGGTGTTGGGATTTTTATATAGACTTACCAAGTACTCAAGTTAAATTGCTAAGCATCGCAGAGCTAAATAGTGTAATTGGAGCTTGGAGAGATTCAAATCTCCATCTAAATCCATAATCTAACAATCATAATATAACTTCTATAATTAAAATTATTCCAAATATTATTCTAACCCGTTAAAAAAGCCAAACAGAACAAACTTAAAAGAAACTATCTTAACAACTTATGTTGTAAACTATCCTAATAACTTGTGTTGTTCCATGAAATGAAAAGCTGTCTTAATTTTTTTAAGAAAGTGTTAAAGCAGAAAGTGTTAAGATATATGTGAACACTTTCTACGCAATGATATTTACTCGTTAATTAAAAATAAAAATAAACATAGTACTTCGATTCTATAGTGCATCATGTTTGACAGTCTCATGACCAAAGCCCATATCATAGCAAGAGCCAACTAGAGAGGGGGCTTGATTAGTACTTGATTGTCACAGTCCAGGAAGAGAGAATTTTTATAGAAAAAATTGAGCAATTTATAGAGAGGCGGCCATTAACTAGAGTCTTGACAAAGTCAAAAGTGCAGGGCAATTCGTAAATGATGGGTGGTGGTATCCGATGCAACGAGAAAGAATCCAAGAGCATGAGAGATCGGAAGCACTCCCACTTTCTAGTCACAGCGAGTAGGGGAGATAACAGATCTCCGTATGGCCTCATTGCTGGTCCTCGAGGCCAGTGAGAAGATTCAAGGGTTCAACCTAAGAGAACCATGAGCTCAAGGAGCTGAGATGAGTCGCTCCAAGTGGAGATTTCTATCTAGCAATATATAAGATCGTATTTTTAAATGAAAATATATAAATTGTGAATCTCGAGCATCTCATAAGATGAAAAGGACTCATTGAAGAAGCGATAATAATTTTTTTCTTTTAGAAGTAACGCAACAAAGATCGGCAGATTGAAAAAAAGTAGTGAAATCCAAAAAAGTACTACAGAAACTTCACCATTAGGTGAATTTGGCAAATTTTGACGAAATATGATGCATGTACCCAAAATATATTAACAGAAATCACATGACATATTACCGAAAAATTGATACTAAGGCAAAATTTTCAAAATCGAAAGCATGCGGGGTTTCAAAATCTGCAGGATATCAAAACCAAAATTTCGCTGAAATTCGGCAAATTGATGTTATAATATCAATGACAATAACATAAATGTTAAAATATAATACCAAAAACCACGTGCCTTATTACCAAAAAAATCAATGCTGGGGCAAAATCTTCAAAATTGAAAATCAAAAATATATTCAAAATAGGTAGGCTGCTAAAAACAAAATTTTGCTGAAAGCAAAATTTTATGCTATGATATCAATGACAATAATTAGATGGCACGCATATCAAATTAATTAGCTAACATATATTATACATACATGCATTTAATTATAGAATTTTCAAGCATAAGTTTAGTTCTTTTGAAGGTTATCAAATTCATTTACCAAAGTAATTAGATTTTTTAAGGGAAGAAATAATTGCTGCATGTGGTAAACTGCAAAAGATGTGGCATATTGAAACGTTTCTATTTATAGTTATTGACTGCCCCCAATTTGCATACGCAAATGTCTGCACTCTAGCATTCTGCACATACATAAATAATAAATCTATAGAATGATGGTTCGCATAAAAAGAACAAACTAAGCAAGAAGCCTACCACAAGGTACCCAAAAGAAAATCCAGTGCCTATAATAATCAGATGGGGATAGGTTCGCATCACATCCTCAGGAGACAAAAAGGACCTGCATATTTCAACATCATATTCAACTTAACAATGATCCAAATCACTTCTTAGTGATAAGAAGCAAGGTGCATACCAGGCCAAAACTCCAATCAAGAGTAGAGCAAAAGGATAAAGCTGCATATTTAGAATTCCACAACAAAAATAAATATGGGAAATAAACAAAGCTCAAAAGAATAAAAAATTATATTACCATAGCTAATGCCAACAACATGCTCCCCTTTCTAGCCTTAACTACCTTAGAAACATTTTGAATGCTGCGAGGAAGCAAGTAAAGGTTCCAAATGTTATAAAGAATATACAAGGAATATGCATTAACAAAACGAAGAAATAACAGGAGAGAAATTTCAAATATTAAGCACTTTCAGAAGATATGATTGAATTCTTACTTTGATGCAATAGTAGGGATCACTCCAGCCACGATCATAACAAATAAGACCACTCCATAAAAGGGAATTTCTATTAAAAATTATGTTAAGAATAAAATGAGAAAGTTTGAGGAAAATATTACAAAAATTATATAAACACACAGACCCATTTTTACAAGACTTCACTAAAAGCATATAAATAAATGATTATATGAGAGCATGGTTTTACAAATGTCCCTTTAGTTGCTGGGGCATAAACTTCAAGGAAGTTTTTGAGGAGAAATAACCTCAATTTTTCCTTGCAATTACTATGGTCCTTGAGGAACATACTTACCTAATCACCTTCTATGTTCAAGAGAAAATTTTGCAAAGAGAGATTTCTTGCAGCTTGAGTTTGATATATTTAGATAATCCTATTTGGTATTAATTCAGTAAAGCTATAAACTGTGCTCAAGATCTACTTATCAAACCACCATTACTTTTATCATATAAATACCTGATCCTCAAAATCTATGAGCTTATAATTATACATGCAACCCGAATCATTGTTTATAATGTTGAGTTTATTTACTAGTTCTTGAACTTCCAATTCATGTCTGCAATAATTTAAAAATGATTTGTGAAACAAAAAGAGTAAGGCTTCTAATCCCTTAATGATTTGAAAAGTCAAAAAATGTGTCTTGTTTGTCTACGTATTTATATATATTTATATGCATATAATTTTGTTAATTTAATTACGCTTCATAAAGTCTGATACCTACAACTCAGCCGTCTCAAGGCTTATGCCTCACTATGCTTATAAGAAACCGCCTCATTTTTGTAGAGATAGTTCTTAGTATTATTATCTCTTTATGTATCTTGTCGTTATTTCTTAATCTTTTATAGACCGCTTTGTGATTTACCCTTACGGTCTCTCCCTATATAAGAGAGCCTAGGGTTTTCTGAATAATCATCGAAGTCTCTTTTCCCAACATGGTATCAGAGCCGCCCTAGGGCTCTCCACACCCGCCGCCCCCTCCCCACCCGCCGCCCTCTCCTTTCCCGGCGCCGATCTCCGGCTTCCTCCCCGCCCACCGCCCCTCCCGCAGCGGCTTCTCCCTGCCACCTCCCTCTCTCTAGCCGCCGAAGGCCCTAAGCGGCTCTCCAGCCCGCCGCCAAAGCTCCAGGCGGCCCCCAGCTCGCCACCCCAGGCCCCAGGCGGCATCCCAGCCCGCCACAGAAGGCCCCAGGCGGCACCCAGCCCGCCGCAGAACTCCCAGGCAGCATCCCAGGTCGCAACCGACCCGTCCCAGGTGGTACCCCCCCCCACCGCTGCGCACATCCCTGCCGCGCCGATCCAACCGCGGCATACCAGGCGGCATCCTTGCCGCTGCAAGGGCTGTAGGCCTCATCTAAGGCATGCCCTACTCCACCTCGTCTCTTCGGCCGATATATGGATTTGAGTGCGTAACGTCTGCATACACACTCAAATCTGATGCAGTTGGTGTAGACATTCATTATCTTGTCTACATACCCTAGTTCTTCTCCAGCGGCAGTATGTCAGAATCGAAGGTCGATATGCCCTCCACCGGCGCATTCAAAGGTCATGCGCCAATAGTGAAGATGGACGGATCTAACTATGAGCTCTGGGCTATGCAGTTCATGAGCCTCATGAAGTCGAATGGTAAGAAGCACATTCTTACCGAGGATGAGCCTGCAGAGAAGACAGGGATATATGCCTCATGGGAGGCTGATGACTCCTACGCAAAGGTCTGGTTGTCTGGTACATTGACGATGGAGATTGCTAATGACGTCCTCCATCAGCCCACTGCCAAGGCGATGTGGGACATTCTCGCCGCTACATATTCGCATATGCGAAATGAGACCAAGATGTTGCAGCTTCAGCATGACATTTTCACAATGAAGTAGAGCGGCAAACCTCTCCATTCCCTATACACATCCCTAAGAGGGATGTTTGAAAAGTTATACAGTACCATTCCACTCACTGCTACTCATGAACAGCAGAAGATGTTTCGGAACGCCACCATGGTGGGTGTTCTACTTGCGACTCTTGATCCTGAATATGATGTCGTCCGGTCTCAGATCCTAGCTGATGCAGTTATTCCTCCAGTGGAGGATGTTTACAGAAGACTCAGTCGCATTCCAGTTTCATCCAGCTCTTCTACTCTACCCCCATCAGCGATGGCAGTCTCGCGTGGGAGAGGTGGCCCGCCTTCTGGTCGTGGTCGTGGACGTGGTCGTGGACCCCAGCAAAGGGTATTATTCACCAAACCACTTGTGCATATACATCACAGCAAAATGGTGTGGCGGAAAGAAAGCATCGCCATCTCTTGGATATTACTCGAACCCTGTTGATTCAGAGTTGTGCTCCTATTTCTTTCTGGGGGGACGTTGTTCTTACTGCATGTTATCTGGTCAATCGAATGTCATCCTCTGTTCTTGGTGAGAAGATACCTATCTCTCTTATCTTTCCAGACAAGGAGTTATTCTCACTGACTCCACGTGTCTTTGGTACTGTGGCTTTCGTTCATCTTCTATCTCCCGGACTTGACAAACTCTCTCCTAGAGCAGACAAGTGCGTCTTTGTTGGTTATTCCAGAACTCAGACGGGCTACCGGTGTTATGATCCTACGAATAAGAAGTACTTCGTGAGTGCTGATGTCACTTTCTTTGAGTCTGTCATGTATTTCTCTCCCGCAGGTGACAGACTGGTACCATCCACTACCAATGATGATGTCTATGTTCCTCCACCACCCACATGGAGTTCACCTGAGTCTTCCCCTGTGCCTGCCTCCACGCCAGCACCACCACCACCACCTCCTCCTCCACCCATTCCACGGCCTCTCGTTTCACCGCTACCAAAATTCTATACGCGTCGGTCAGGTCCTGCTCAGACTACACATCAGCCACTCATCACGCCTCAGGTATGTTCAGATGGCATTATGATGCGGAACGAAATCGGCGACGGCGAATAAAATAATAATATATTTTTTTTGGTGGATTTTTGGTAGAAGAAGAGAATGGTTGAGGAGAGAAATTGGAGGGATTGAGAGGAAGAAAACTCGCCGGGAATGCGAGAGGTTGAAGGAGAAGACCGCGGAGATCGCGTGGAGGAAGAAGAGAGATAAGAGGGAGATACGAGATAAAATCTCAAATTTCACTTCATAATTGACTGACTAAAACAATGGGCTACCCTCTCTTTATATAGGAGAGAGGGTTTACAAAAATAGTAAATAATCTCAAATTACAACTAATTTAATCCTAATTGACCTCTAACTAACTTAATTGGACTCTAATTATTTAATTGACCAACAATTATAATTAAAATCTACGAAATCAACGTTGAGATCACAGGCGATCTCAATTATTCAATTAGACCAAAAAACGTAAATAAAATTGATAATTATTTAATTAAATAAATGTGGCCCCATAATTTGGGGTCACGCTGCATCAACTCTCCACCGCTTTCAAAAATTCGGCTCCTGACGAATTGCGTGAACTGCAGGCTCGGCGGCTTTAATTATCTTCTGGAAGAACATGTGGGGCGTGAACGACGGAATCCACGTGCAGGCGGGAGAGGCGCGGCTGCCGTGGTTGAAAAACATATGCGGTGCGTACGGCGGCGGCGTCGCGACCGTTGACTCTTTCCCATGATGCTCAAAAAATTGATGCGGCATGGAGAATATGGCCCTTGAATCATCCATAATGAAGCAATGGCACAAGGAGAGGAGAAGAGGAGATGTATCTAAAAAATAGAGCCATGGGGTCCTTATATAGGAAAAAACCAATGCCCTAGTCCTATTTGGATAAGGAGGGTACCCATGATTCTGATTTTCAGCCCTTCTCTTTAAAGATTTTCGCCACCAGGGGTAGAGGTGCAATTTCCGTACCCCTTCGTTGTCTCTTTTCCTCTTTCTCCTTTTGGTTCTCCTGCAAATAGGGTCTTCTTGAGGGCGCCTTTTGTAAATTTTCCGAAATAACCAATCCCTCAATTGAGGGGATTCGGTGGACATGATTTCCTCCCTGTTTAGGGCTCGCGATATATGCGCGCGGTTGGAGGAGTCCTTGGAGGCGCGACTCGGGGCGGCGGGCTCGCGATGGTGCCGCCTGGGCGGTGCCTCCGGGCACGCACGAGAGAACGCGCACGCAGGAGGACCTGGGGGGCGGCGTCGAGCGGCGAGCAAGGCGCCGTGGCGTGGGCGAAGGGGCGGGGCTAGAGCTGGAGGGGAATGGGTGATGGCGGGGCGGCGTGCGAGAGGCAGGATGGGAGGGGGCGCCGGCGAGGTGACGCGTCTGGAAGAGGGGAGGGGGCGGATCGTCGGGCAGCAGGGCGACGCGGGGAGTAGGGGCGGCAACAGCAGGGTGGTCGGGTGGTTGCGGTGTGGTGGTAGGGGGATCGGGGGTGGGGGGGAGGAAGAGGGCGGGGATTGGGGTGCTGCGGGGGTCTCTGGGGCCGAGGGGGGGCTCGCGGGAGGCATGGTTTTGGAGGGGCTGTGGTAGGGCGATGCCGGGGCTGGGGCCGCTGTAGGCGAAGGGAAGATCGCGGGGGGGATTGGGGTTGGGGAGGCCGACGTCGGGGGTACCTGGGTGATTCCGGTGGCATGAAAACGGTCGGGGGGCATGGCGGAGTTGAATCTGAGGGCGGAATTTGATCCGGAGCGGTCTGGACAGCCACTGTTTGGTCGCGTTTGTTCTCCGAAATGAGTTGGACAGCAGCCGGTTCGTCTTCCACAGCGATGTATCCGTCATATGGATCCGTACTTTCATCAAATATTGGTCCCGTATCATCATCATATGGTTGCACAAGAGTCATATCAAGTAAATCTTCATCCGCAGTGAAAATATCTTCATTTTTTGCCTCGAAACCGGGTTGAACAGCGGTGGCATAGATCTGATTTTGGTCGTTGGCGGCGGAATCGTCGTCGATTTGTGCGTCCAACCACGCGTGCACCTTGATGCATGAGATAAGACGTTGGTGGAACTTTTTTTAGCGACGCGAACCACGAGATGGACGGCGGAGACCGAACTTCGCACACCAATAGTCGATCGGATCATCGAATCGTAGGAACGATTCGAAATCCATGCTCTGATACCAATTGATGCGGAACGAAATCGGCGACGGCGAATAAAATAATAATATATTTTTTTTGGTGGATTTTTGGTAGAAGAAGAGAATGGTTGAGGAGAGAAATTGGAGGGATTGAGAGGAAGAAAACTCGCCGGGAATGCGAGAGGTTGAAGGAGAAGACCGCGGAGATCGCGTGGAGGAAGAAGAGAGATAAGAGGGAGATACGAGATAAAATCTCAAATTTCACTTCATAATTGACTGACTAAAACAATGGGCTACCCTCTCTTTATATAGGAGAGAGGTATATAAAGAGAGGGTTTACAAAAATAGTAAATAATCTCAAATTACAACTAATTTAATCCTAATTGACCTCTAACTAACTTAATTGGACTCTAATTATTTAATTGACCAACAATTATAATTAAAATCTACGAAATCAACGTTGAGATCACAGGCGATCTCAATTATTCAATTAGACCAAAAAACGTAAATAAAATTGATCATTATTTAATTAAATAAATGTGGCCCCATAATTTGGGGTCACGCTGCATCACATTACTACTGACGGGTCAGGTTTGGTACATGTGCAGGATTCTTCAGTACAGGACGACACTAGCCCATCCAGTGTAGCAGATGATGATCTTGATGTTCCGATTGCTATTCGGAAGCAGAGGCGGCAATGTGCCTCTTATCCATTTGCCTCACAGGTTTCCTTTCACCGTCTCACTGGTGATTTTCAGAGATTTGCCTCAGCCTTGTCTTCCGTAGATATACCACGGACCTACCAGGAAGCTTTGAAGAATGATTGTTGGAGATTAGCTACGGAAGAAGAGATGAGTGCCTTGCAGTCCCGTGGCACATGGTCTTTGGTCCCTGCACCTCCTGATGCATCCGTTGTGAGCTGAAAGCGGGTCTTCACATGGCTTCAAAAAAAAGTGGGTCTTCACAGTTAAATATCATGCAGATGGCACGTTGGATCGGTACAAAGCACGCTTGGTTGCCCGTGGGTTTACACAAACCTATGGCGTAGATTACATGGATACGTTCTCTCCAGTGGCGAGACACTCTACCCTTCGTATTCTCTTATCTGTTGTTGTGGTTCATGAATGGAGTATATCTCAACTAGATGTCAAGAATGCCTTTCTGTACGGGGACTTACAGGAGGAAGTCTACATGCAGCAGCCACCTGGGTTTACTGTTGAGGGGGAGAAGCAGATGGTTTGTAGACTTCACAAGGGATTATATGGCCTCAAACAGAGTCCGAGAGCATGGTTCCAGAAGCTTTCCAACCTAATTGAGCAACAGGGATTCAAGAGGTCAAATGCAGACCACTCGTTGTTTGTCCAGAAGTCATTGGCAGCTACAGTAGTCATTATGGTCTATGTGGATGATATTCTTGTTACAGGAGATGATGTTCAGGGCATAGAAAGGGCGAAGGCATTCCTAAGCCGTCAGTTTGTTACAAAGGATCTTGGAACCCTAAGATATTTTCTGGGGTTGGAATTTGCAAGGAATGCACAGGGCTTGGTGATGACCCAACGGAAGTACATTACAGACTTCCTGATTGAGACTGGCATGGATGGATGCAAACCATCAAGTATTCCCATGGACCCTAGCATGAAGTTGTATAATGGTGATACTGATGAGGTAAATAAGAGGAGATATAGAGAAATGGTGGGAAAACTCCTTTACATTACCATAACTCGTCCAGACATTGCATTTGCAGTTAGCAGGGTGAGTCAATTTATGGAGCAGCCAAGACAAGTTCACATGGATGCTATACACATGATACTGAGGTATCTGAAGTCTTCTCCAGGGTCAGGGCTGCTATTTAGAAAGGGCACAGACTTATCCATCTCAGCGTGTGCAGACGCAGATTATGCAGGATGCCCTAAGGATCGAAAATCAACCTCAGGGTTCGCAGTGTTTGTTGGAGGCTCTCTGGTTTCTTGGAAAAGCAAGAAACAAACTGTTGTGACAAGGTCCAGTGCCGAATCCGAATATAGGGCATGGCTCAAGCCAGCACGAAAATGATGTGGGTTCGGTCCGTACTAAAAGATCTACATGTAGTTGTGCCCCTACCTATGAAGCTTCAGTGTGGCAATCAGGCAGCATTATTCATTGCCAACAATCCAGCTTTTCATGAAAGGACCAAGCATATTGAAGTTGACTGCCATTACACTAGAGACTTGATCCAGAGAGGATTGATATCTACTGCACATGTGAGCTCAGGAGATCAGACTGCAGATGTATTCACCAAGCCACTGCTCAGAGGACCTTTTCAGAGATGTTCATCCAAGCTGAACATGATAGACATCTATGCTCCACCTTAAGGGGGAGTGTAGAGATAGTTCTTAGTATTATTATCTCTTTATGTATCTTGTCGTTATTTCTTTATCTTTTATAGACCGCTTTGTGATTTACCCTTAAGGTCTCTCCCTATATAAGAAAGCCTAGGGTTTTCTGAATAATCATCGAAGTCTCTTTTCCCAACAATTTTTCTTCCCAAATTTTAAAACCTTTTGTAGGCAATATTCAACAAGGAATTCGAAATAATGCGAACATTGATGATAACCCTAAAAAACTAGGGGGGAAATCTAGAGTTAAACTTACTTGATGAGCTATTTACAGTTTTAAAACTTGTTGAAGGGTCTCTACAGAATGAACATCAAACAAGTAGAGATATCCACCAATATGCAGACGGATTATAGTCTGGTCAGTTAATTTTTCAATGTCATACTTCTTTCCCGTGGTCAGACTAGTGAGAATTAACGAATAGTCCAGGGAATCACGGATGTGAATAAGACGAGCAAAAGCCCAACATGCATGTAAATCGTGAGTTGAAGACATCTCAAAAAGGTATCATATTACTATTCTAGGCGGAATCTGAGGTTTCTTGAACAGCATAGTACAAGATAAACTTAAAATTTTTATATATACTGAAATAAAGCAAAGGTAAGAACTGTTTACATGTTTTAAGATTTCAACCTTAACCAAAGAAAGAAAGTGGATTCAGTAACACATTAGTTAAATATTTACCGGGAATTGAAAATGGAACCAAGCTTAAAAGGGGGTCTAAAAAGGGAATAGACTTTCTAAAATCTTGAGCCCACCATTCAGCTCCTGGAGAGAAAATGGGAAGTTATGCCATCTCACAGAAAGTCTTAAAATTTGAAATTAAGTAGAGAACTCAAAGGCAAATTAACATTGTCTTACCGAGAAAAAAGGTGAGAAAATGGCATACATATATCAACATAAGACCTTCAGTTGGTCCATTTATCAATGGAAGAATAAGTGTATTGGTAAAAAAGCTGAATCAAATAACAATGAATGACTTAATGTTTTACAATAAAACTGATGCAGTAAGGAAAAATATTAGAGAGAAAAACGGAGGGGAAAAATAAAAAACATGCACATGTAGCGCAAGATTTTGGTAAGCAAGCATGGACATGATTGAGCAGAGAGATAAGGAGAAATCTCCAAATGCATCACTCAAACATAATCACGTAAATTCATTTATACAGAGAGGTGGGATTACAAAACAAACAAAAAAATTACCTGAATCAACACATAAATGGACTCTCAATTGTATTAACTAAATTAGCCATCCGTTATTAGAGATCTTATTTAATCTTGATTTATTTTAAAATAAAAAAACCTGATGGTCCCACATAAGATGGAAAGACATACTCAATTTGTGCTTGCGACAAATCTTTTACTTCAAAAGCATTGCTTGATGAGTAGTAGCTTTATCTTCGGATGTGAAATGGGAGGATTTGGCTCTCGTGCAGCCGAATCTTGTTGAAAGAATAAGTGGAGCAAAAAAAAAAACAGGATCAGTGTCGATGTAGGTATACTAGATAAGTTATCGAGTGGCATTGCATCGTGATCAAAGAACAAATGTGGTGTATGCAAAAGTTGCACCTCGAAGGTAAACCTACCCATGGATTGCGTAGATCGGAAAAAGGGCTATTCAAATAGTAGAAAACATCTTTAGCACTAGGTCATTGATATAGATCACCCATGCAATAACGGCACTTCAAAATCCCCCAACATGCACACAAGCTCTAACTCCAATAGATGAGAAGAGGTAACCGGACCTTGGCACTCGTCAATACTTGTTTGGCATTCTCGCTAGACTGAAATGAGGGCAGGAAAAGGAATCCCTTGGACTTCGAAGCCCGCAACCATTAATGTCATGTTGGTTTTGCAGGTCGAGACAAGCTCGTCTCGCTTCCGCCTCCAATGCCGTCGAAGATGCATCCACTCCCGCATAAACTAACGAAGGGTCATGACTAGAGAACAAACCATACCATAGTGTCTAAAGAACAACTGCATGTGAGGCCGTCAAACAAAACCATTGACAACTCCATCATAGCAAGATCCATCCTCACGATTGACATACTCCGACCATGAAGGGGAACACCCACCATCCGGAGCACCGGCATTGAGGCCGCAACCATACATCATCCCACAGCAGTGACCGCCTCTACCAAATTAAAAAACCATCCTCCAAATGACTACCCAGAATTCCAATCCATCAGAAGGACAAGCCCAATCTCATGCTCCGACGGACCCATAGTAAGGAATATGGGCAAGCAGCATGGGTTATGCTTTACTTGAGAAAATATAATATTAGACCAAGCTACACACCAAACACCTCAACTTTCATCTCAAGTAAAGCATGCAGCAAAAAGGCTTACAAATAGGTCATACTCATCCTTGCAATTCTTCTAATTAGAGACAAGACTAAAACATGAGACCTGATGTAATATCCTAGTTTATATTAATAGACCATAAGATCCTGATCCAACAAGTAGTACGGCAAAGAGTGGCTTAGATTTAGATCTTTAAAAAAATTGAACAAATTGGATAATTAAAGGATAGAAGAAGATAGTGTTACATAATACCCTCATCCAAGAATAAAAAGAAGGGAAGCTATATAAGAAAATTGCAGGGGGGTAGTGGGAAATTGACCAAAAAGAAATGGTGATGGTTGTACTTGTAACTATAAAAGAAGTTGAGGGCTTCTACAAGAGATAGTGGAGGCTGAAATCTGTCTCAGCCTCCAAGACACATGGCAGCCCATTCCCATGCAGTAAAAGCCTATAAAAACGCCTCAATTCTCTCTATGTTGAAGACTCTCCGCAGCTCCAGCAGCCTGGAAAATAGAAACACCCCATTTCCTCTTGAAACCCATCATAACAGTGGCTGTACAAGGAATGATATCTTTAGCCATTTCAGAAATCTGCTCGGAAATTGAGTTAGTCAGCAGTGGAGTATCCAACAAGCAAATTAGGGTCTCCCTTATGTGATATGATATCTTTAGTCATTCCTTATGATAATAAATGGTATTGTACAAGGAATAGATGCATGAATGAGAGTTTTGAAACTTAAGATGTTAGTTTTAAAAGATGCATGTTTCATGTTTGTTATATTTCAGAATGGGATTCTAACGCAACTTAAGGATCACTAAGTGTATCTTGTTCTAAATACAAGGGCAAGAGAGATAAGATCTTTGTAGAGGGAAAAGAATGAATTCATTAATGAGAGGCCCGAGGGTTCTCTTATATAGGAAAGAACCTATTGGGAAATTGCAAGAAGAAGACAAAAGAAATAGAAAATAAGAGAAAATAATAATAAAGATAACAAATATCTCAACACTCCCCCTCAAGATCGAGCGTAGATATCTGACCCACATCATCTCTGTGCTAGCATGTGCCATGGCCCATGTATTCTGACTCAGCACTTGATCTGATAACCACAGTTTGCTTCTTACTCTTCCATGAAACCAGGGAATTCCCTATGAACACAGCAAAACCTGATGTAGACTTCCTATCCTTTGGACACACAGCATAATCTACATCTGCACATGCTGTAACTGAAAGAGACACACCTTTGCTGAAAAGAAGTCCCGTACCAGGTGAAGTCTTCAGATATCTCAAAATCATATATACTGCAACTATATGTGACTGTCTGGGATGCTCCATAAACTGACTCACTTTGCTCACGACAAAGGATATGTCAAGCCTGATAATAGTAACATATAGTAGCTTGCCAACAAGCTCCATGTACCTCCTCTTGTCGACCTCCTTAGTGTCATCATCATAGAGCTTCATGCTTGGGTCAATAGGAGTAGTGGCAGGTCTGCAATTTGTCATGCATGTCTCTAAAAGAAGATCTGTACTTCCTATGTGTCATCACAAGACCTCGTTGGCTCCTGGCAAACTCCAATCCAAGGAAGTAACGTAACTATCCAAGTCACAAACTGCTGACCTAGGAACTCCTTGGCATCATGAATGCCATGCTCGTCATTCCCTGTAACAATAATGTCATCAACGTAAACAAAAAATGACAATAGTACCTCTATGGGTCCTCTGCACAAACAAGGAGTGATCGGCAGTCTATCGCACAAATCCTTGCTGCTCTATCAAGTCCAAGAGCTTCTGGAACCATGCCCTTGAATTCTGCTTAAGGCCACAGATAGCCTTGTGTAGCTTGCAAACCTTCTGACACTCCCCCTCAACAGCAAACTCAAGTAGTTGCTGCATGCAGACATCCTCCTGTAGATCATCATAGAGAACGGCATTCTTTACATCAAGCAAGAAAAGGGGTCAATCTCGTGTCACAGCAACAGAAAGTAGAATACGCAGAGTAGAATGTCTGGCAACTGGAGAGAAAGTATTCCGATAGTCCATCCCATATGTCTAGGTGAATCCACATGCCACAAGTCTCGCCTTATAGCGATTCACACTGCCATCTGCACGGTGTTTCACAGTGAACCCCCATTTGCATCCCATAACGGATGCGTCAACTGGAGCAAAAACAAGACTCCACGTACCACGTGACTGTAGCGCAGCCATCTCCGCCTCCATGGCTAACCTCCACTGACTATCCTGAAGAGCTTCCTGATATGTCGATGGCATCTCCATGGCACCAAGGTAAATCTCTTGAAATACTCTGACAGTCTGCTCAAGGAAACATGAGTTGCAAGAGAATTTGTAGCATACTTACGCTTCGTCTTACGCAGAACAATCGGCACATCAACATCATCTGCCAAGTCTGTAACCTACGGGTTCCCCTCTTGAGAGGGCACCTGCTCATCCTGTATGGAATCCTACTGCACAGACAACTCAGTAGCATCAGTAGAAACAATGTGCTCATTACGTACTTGAGGCGTACTGGATGGCGGACAAGACTTGTGAGCAAGGGGAACCAACCAAGCAAGACCTGTGAGTAAAAACACATGGCAAAAACTGAGTCACAGTAGAAGGTGGAGCCACAGGAGTAGGTGTAGGTTGTGGTGGTGGTAGTGGTGGTGATGGTAGTGGTGATGGTGGTTCGACAGTAGGAGGTGGAGGCATGTAGAACTCAGCATCAGACGGAGTTAGTCTGTAACCTGTAGGAGAAAAATACATGACAGACTCAAAGAAAGTAACGTCAGCACTAACAAAGTACTTCCACAGTTCCGCCTGAGTGGATCAAAGTAGCGATACCCCTTTTAGGTACGAGAGTAGCCGACAAAAATGCACTTGACAGCTCTGGAGAGAGCTTGTCATGACCAGGAGAGACAACATGAACAAAAGCAACAGAACCAAATATACGAGGTGTAAGGAAGAAAAGATCCTTCTTGAGAAACGTAATCGAGAAGGGAATCTTCTCTCCCAACACAGACGAGGGCGGTTCACCAGATAGAAAGCAGTGATGACAGCATCTCCCCAGTAAACGTGAGGAGGATACTCTGTATCAGCAAGATTCTGGTCACATCAAGTAAGTGGCGGTGCTTGCGCTCAAAAACATCGTTTTGTTGGGAAGTATAAGCATAAGAGGCCTGATGAATAATGTCCAAAGATCTAAGGAACTTAGAAAGCTGTAAAGTGCAGAACTCTAAAGCACTATCAGAACAAAGGTATTTGACATTTGCAGAAAAAATATTTATCTCATTAATAAATATTCGATCATAGATCCAGCCGCAGTCTCATTCGTCAATAAAAAGATCTAGGAAATTCTAGAAAAACCATCGACAGCAACAAGATAAAAATGGTGTCCCTGGAGATCAGAAACACGACTCAAGCCCCAAATGTCTAAATGTAGGAGCTCAAATAACTGAGAACTTCTCCGACTTTAATGGGATGGAAATGAGGAACAATGATGCTTCCCAAGTTGGCATGCCTCACACGGGAAAGGGGATCTTGTAGAGATCTGAGGGAGAACATAACACAGCTTCTGTAGAGGCAGGTGGTCAAAAGGAAGGTGCCACAGATATGATGAGACTGGTCCAGTAGGTAAAGTAGAAATGCCAGCATGAGGAGGTTAGACTAGTCTGTAAAGCCCCCGCTGCTCACAGTCATAACCAATCACCCTGCCCGCGAGTATGTCCTGAAACACAAGAGACGAAGGGTCAAAAATGGCACGACAATGCATATCCTTAATAATCTGACTAAAGCAAAGTAAATTCATCAGAAAGTCATGAACATACAAAACATTCTGAAGGCGCATGGACGGCGTCAAATGCACCCTTACATGTTCTGTAACGGGAAAATGATCGCCATTTGTAACATCCTGATCCGAATAAACCGATCATGACCCGATTAAGAGTTTGCAAGTTCAGATAGTATTTAATTAATCTTGAATAACCTCAAATCGTTCCATAGATAGCAGATCAAATTTCGTTCGAGCGCAATCGACCAAAAGTCGATCGAATCGTAGTGTGTGCCATCGGAAAAGTCGTGACGCAAAATCCGAACTGCAAAACAAATGGAGACCACCATATAATCCGATTCGACAAAATTAGACCAACGAAATCGACTGTTAGTCGATTGAAGGTCGTTCGATAATTTAAAATCACAAAATTTAATCACAAACCAAGATCGTATCACAGAAATTTCATGATTTTATCTTCGATCCAAAGTATATGAATATTATACTCATTTTGTCCGTCATTCGGAGATGGTCAAAACGAGATATTGAAAATCAAAATCCAAGACTCGAAGTGTGAATACGGACGACTTTGGTATCCAAATAAAAGAGAAATAAAAGTTGTTAAAAAATTCAAAAATTTGCAGTTGTACAGGAGTAGTTGCCCTCTCCATTTGGTCTTCTTTTTTCTATCCATTTGGCTCTAAACTCCACCTCTACATGTCAATTCCAAGGTCACTTCCCTTGGTTATATAAACCCCAACCCCCTCCCTCCAATTCTCTCTAATTTCTCTCCAAACTCCAGCCGATGAGAGCCCCCGAATTGCTGGAACTATTGTCCAGCAATTCAAAGCAGTTGTTGGAGCCCCCATTTCAACTGCCTAAAGATGTTGCTCCTACTCTTCTTCCCTTGGAGCAGCTGGAGCAGCAACCCAGCAGCTAGAGTTGTTGTTCTGAAGCATCTGCTCTTCCATTTGAATCCCCTTGTTGCAGTTGAAGCCCTCTTGCAGTTGCTGTTCTTCTTTCTCAATTGACGCATTGCATGCAAGTTTAATCTTCAAAATTGATGATTTCAAGGTACAATCATCCCTCCTTTTGTTGCATTCCATGCAAATTAAGACCCAAAATCAAACCTCTTATTCTGATTAAAGATCTAAAGATCTAGAAAACACCTCTTAAACAACGAGCTCCACCGGAAGTTCCCGTCAACATAGGCATAAGCGTTTGTCAATTCTATTTTCCAAAGCAATCAAGTCGCTTTCCTCCTTTTTCAATCCGTAGCAACCTCCAAGGTCATCACCAGAGAATAGGTCATACACCTACCAAGCACGATGGTTGACTGTAACAGGTTGATATTTTATAACCAGGACTAATACCTCTAAACCAAAGCTTTAGCATTATGCTCAAGGATACCAACATCAACACAATCACCATGATCACCAACATTGTCCTCAACGAAGTGTCAAGTCACTACCATCAGAACACCTATGACCACAACAAACTTTCACTTGCATCACAACTACACATGGAGCATTAATGGAATTACCCTCATAGTTACCAACAAGTAACCAGCCCGTGGTCCCAGCTCAAGAGGGCACAAAATTTTGTTAGCATCACCAACTTGTTGTCACAATCTTACTAACATTTATCAACAAATAATCTTTCATATTAAGGGGAACTACTTGCATTGAAAGTTATAGAGCTTCTAATGTGCCATATCTTCTACATGCACAGGAACAAAGTACTTTCCTTGAAGTGAAACAAGTACAAACGCTTTGCTTTGTGATAATTATATTGTCTTGCATATTATCTAGTCTTGGAGAGGGTAGAATATGACACCAACCAGGATTGTTCCCATCCATTATATGGAATATCCACGGAAACTACTTTACTATGTATCTGTGATGCTGAACAAATATGGGGATGGAAAATAATCCAAAATAATATTTGCTCAAATCTGAAATATAACTCATACATATTAACCAACCTATAAACCCATTTTTATATTGAAGGGACGTGATTAAAAAAATATGGAAAACAAACCTTATGATTGATAAATGTACACAAGTAAGTCAAGTTTTAAGAGCACCAATTAGCCACTGACCCTATGGCAAAAATTTAGAGATTTAGGAAAAATTAGCACGCAAGTTGAGAGAAATTTTGATTAAAATAAGTAACATCTACTCACATGACTAACAACGAAAGATTGAAAATTTTGCATTTATCTAAACTTGAATCTAGAAGCTAATAATTGTTGAGATAATTATGTCTCTTTTTTATTTATAATTTTCTTCAGCCTTCTTTATGTAATTTCTCTCTAGAGCTTTTCTCCTATATAAGAGAGCTCTAGGGCTACGTAGAATACAACTATTCTCTTTGCATTTTTCCACATGGTATCAGAGCGACGGTCCTAGACCGGAGCCTGTGCCCTAAATCCATCTCCCCACCAAAAGCCTCGTGCCGCACTTTGCTCGCAGCCTCCTGCGCTGCACCGCCAGGGCCCACGCGATGAAGCATGCGCCTGCGTCGCACAGCCAGTGCTCACGCGCCCTTGAGCGCTGCCTCTTGTGCCCGATCGCGCACCGTCAACGCTCGTGTGCCGTCTCCTGAGCTGTGCGACGCCCTCTGCATCGCTCGAGCAGCCACTGCAACGCCCCTACGCCGCGTCTCCCGCGTCGCCTGTGCGCTAGCAGGATCACCACAGGCGCGCAGTCTGCATGTGCACTGCGGTTGCAGCTTGCCGCCTCCCTGTAGCCGCCTCATGCTACTTCCTGTCGCCTGAGGCCTCTTGCGGTTGGGTTTCTAGGGTGTAGCATGACTATCTACGATACCCTAGTCACCCAAAGGAGTCACTGAAGAATGGAAGTGATTGTGTTATGAGTCTACAACCACAATCATTAGATTATCAAAAACTAGTTCAAAAAAAAAGATCAATGCTTGTAAATGAACAAAGAAAAGATCAGCCCTCGCGAATTTGCCACTTATATATTCTAAGTTGCTTGGTATATAATTTCTAAGTTGCCTAGTATATATCCTAGTTGTCTGAGATACAACTACCCAATACAACGTCAGCAGAAATTAGCATACATTGTCCAATGCTCAAATATTCCGAAAAAGAAAAGTCAGAGTGTTAGATATATAGTCGCGGATCTCGTCTTCCCATATGTCTGTGTACACATTATTCTTACAGTTTGCAACCCCAGTCTTAGAGATTGTTGTCATCATGTCAGACAACAAACCAAATATTTTATCCCTGGGTGCTTTCAAAGGTCCAGTACCCATTGTGAAGATGGATGGAACGAATTATGAACTGTGGGCCGTGCAGTTCATGAGTCTAATGCAATGTAATGGAAAGAAGCATATCCTCACACAGGAGGAGCATGTTAACAAGATTGGGGCTAATGCCTCATGGGAGGCAGATGATGCTTATGCACGAGTATGGCTTTCTAGAACAATATCCATGGAAATACCCAATGACATACTGAGTCAGCCCACAGCTAAGGCTATGAGGGACATTCTCGCCGCTACATACTCTCCGATGAAGAACGAGTTGAAGACTTTACAACTTCAGCGCAACATCTTCACATTGAACCAGAATGGTCATCATTTCCATACTGTTTACACTTCTCTAAGGGAATGTTTGATAAGCTACATGGTTACATTCCCATGATAGCTACACAGAGCAACTCAAGGCATATAGGAATTCGGTGATGACAGGAGTTTTCTTAGCGGCTCTAGACCCTAAGTATGATGTAGCTAGAGCACAAATTCTCACTGATGCTACAATACCTCCAATGGAGGAGGCATATCATAGGTTAAGTAGGCTCTCCATATATTCTGGTGGTACTCAATTGCCACAAACATCCTCAGCCACAGCAGCTTCTCGTAGTAAACGAGGCCCTGAACAGTTTCGTAGTCGAGGTGGCCGTGGCAGGGGAGGGAGTAGTCAGCCACCTCGTCAGCCTTGTACTTATTGTCAAAGACTTGGCCACTCTGAGGATACGTGTTATTCCAAGCATGGGTCCCCATCTTCAGCACGTGTCACAGAACAGATTCAGCAGGCTAGCAGTTCCTAACCTACGTCTGATCAGAGATTTGACGAACTTGTGGCAAGACTCGGGGAGATTATGCCTACTCCTGAGCCAACCAGCTCTCCTTCAAGATCCTCGAAGGTAGTTGCCTCTGCATCAGCATCTACATCAGGTACATCATATGCCTTTACTAGTTGTTACACGGCAGACTTGTCAGAATGGATCATGGATTCTGGTGCATCCCATCATCGTTGTGGTAATAGAGGTCAATTTAGTGCTTTCATTCCAACCCAACCCAGACGATCAGTTGTGATAGCAGATGGGGCACGCTCTCCTATTACTGGTCAGGGGAAGTTGCAGTTAACTCCTGTAATGAGGCTTCAGAATGTTCTTTATGTTCCGGAGTTTTCAATGAATTTACTATCTATTAGTCAAATCACCAAGGATTTACACTGTCGTGCCATTTTTTATCCATCTATTCTTGTGTTTCAGGACATTCTAACGGGCAGGATGATTAGTTTTGGCCGTGACCAAGGAGGTCTCTACAGACTGGTGCAGTCTCCTTATGTTGGTGTCTCTCCTTTTCGCACCAGCTCTGTGTCTCCCTATGTGTAGCATCTTCGTTTTGATCAGCTTCCTCTACAAAAGTTGTGTCATGTTCTTGCACAGATTTCTCCTCGCTCTACCTTTCAGTGAGAGGCCTGTCAGCTTGGGAAGCATCATCAGCCCACTTTCCAGAGTCGTCAGGGTCGGAGTGGTCATAGTCTGTTTGAGCTGATTCATCTTGATATTTGGGGTCCCAGTCGTGTCCATGATCATCAGGAGCATAGATTTTATTTGGTCGTTGATGAGTTTTCAAGGTTGTCGCAGGTCTTTCTTCTTAAAAATAAGTCTGATGTCGGTCCTGTTATTCATTCCTTTATTAATGAAATAAAGAATATTTTCTCAGCTAAAATCAAGTTTATACGATCTGATAATACTTGGAATTTTGTAGCACTCAGCTTACCCAATTTCTTGCATCCTATGGTATTATGCATCAAACTTCTTGTGTGTATACTTCCCAAAAGAATGGGGTGGCTGAACGAAAACATCGCCATCTCCTGGATGTTACCAGGACTCTTTTGATTCAGAGTCGTGCTCCTCATTCGTACTGGGGGATGCGATACTAACTGCTTGTTACCTGATCAATCGTATGCCCTCTTCAGTTCTGGGGGAAAAGATCTCGTTCTTGATTGTGTTTCCCAAGAAGGATCTTTTCTCCCTCACGTCTCGTGTCTTTAGTTCTATGGCATTTGTTCATCAGGTGTCTCCCGATCTTGATAAGCTCTCCTAGAGCTGTCAAATGTGTGCTTGTTGGGTACTCCAAGACCCAAAAGGGATATCGTTGCTTAGACCATATTCGACAAAGGTACTATGTTAGTGCAGATATCATCTTTTTTGAGTCTATTATATATTTCTCTCCTACAGATGACAAGCTCATTTCTTCAAAGGATGGGGAAGAGGTCTATATGCCTCTACCTCCAATCTCCACTATACATCCACCACCACCACCTCATCCTCCACCGCCCCCTTCACCACTGTCGACCTCACCTACTTTCTTTCCCCAAGTTTACCAGCATCGACCCCCTGCTCATGTGCCTCCTCCATCATCCAGCACGCCCAAGGTATATTCTGAGCATTTGAGTTCTATAATGGCAGTGGTGATTTACATGAACAACTTGAGGTTTACAGGATGCTACTTCTTCTGTGAGTACTAAAGACTTGGATGTTCCTATTGCTCTAAAGAAGCAGAAGCATGCATGCACCATGCATCCCCTCGCTTCACATGTTTCATTGGCTCGTCTGTCTGCAGATTTTCAGCGGTTTGTTGTAGGACTATCAGGTGTGGAGATACCATGTTCTTATCAGGAGGCATTGAAGATTAGTCAATGGCGCCTGGTGATGGAGGAGGAGATGACAGGTTTACAGTCTCGAGGTACGTGGAGTATTGTGCAGTCTCCTCCAAGTGCGTCTATTGTAGGCAGCAAGTGGGTGTTTACTATGAAACACCGAGCTGATGGTACTGTTGACAGATATAAGGCCAGATTAGTTGCTCGTGGATTCACGAAAACTTATGGGGTGGACTATCAGGATATTTTTTCTCCAGTTGTGCGCCACTCCACATTGCGGATTCTCATTGCAGTTAATGTGGTTCGTAACTGGTCGTTGTTTCAGTTAGATGTCAAGAATGCCTTCTTGTATGGATACCTGCAGGAGAAAGTTTATATGCAGCACCCACCAAGGTTTGCAGCTGAGAGGGAGTCCGGTATGGTGTGTCGTCTTCACAAGGCCATATATGGCCTTAAGCAGAGTGTGAGGGCATGGTTTCAGAAGCTCTCAAAGTTGATTGAACAGAATGACTTTGTCAGATCCACTACAGATCATTCTCTTTTTGTGAAGAGAACTCGGAGAGGTACTGTTGTTGTTCTAATTTATGTTGATGATATTGTTGTTACTGGCAGCGATGAACAGAGTATTCAGGTAGCTAAGGATTTCCTTAGACGACAGTTTGTGACCAAGGACCTTGGCATACGACGTTACTTCCTTGGCTTGGAGTATGCATGCAATCAGCGTGGCATGGTTATGACGCAAAGGAAGTATGCGACTGATCTCCTGGCTGAGACAGGCATGACAGGATGCAGGCTTGCCACTACACCAATAGATCCCAATGCTAGACTATATGATGATGACTCTGAGGAGGTGGATAAGAAACAATACAGAGAGCTTGTAGGGAAGTTGCTATATGTTACTATTACCAGGCATGACATATCGTTTGTTGTTAGCAGAGTCAGCCATTTCATGGAGCAAACTAGACAGGTTCATATGGATGCAGTGTGCATGATTTTGAGATATCTGAAATCCTCTCCAGATGCAGGTCTTCTTTTCAGAAGGGATACGTCTCTCTTAGTTATTGGATGTGCAGATGTGGATTATGTTGGGTGTCCCAAGGACTGGAAGTCTACTTCAAGCTTCATTGTGTTCGTTGGTAGCTCGCTGGTTTCATGGAAGAGTAAGAAACAGACAGTTGTTGCTCGATCCAGCGCTGAATCAGAATACAGGGCTATGGCCCAACGGAGCATAGAAATGTTGTGGGTTAGGTCCGTCTTGACTGACCTAGCTATTGAGGTGCCTCTTTGTTGGGAAAATGAGAAAACTTGTTTATTTCATCTGCCCTAGGCTCTCTTATATAGGAGAGTAGCCAATGGGTAAAATACATAAAGAGTCTATCAGAAAATAAAAATTCAACAAAAGTACAGAAGTGAATAATATATCTCTACACTCCCCCTCAAGGTGGAGCATAGGTATCAATCATGCTCAGCTTGGATGAACACTTCTGGAACGGCCTTCGAAGTAATGCCTAGGTAAAAATGTCTGCAGTTTGATCCTCTGAGCTAACAAGGGATGTAACAATAAACCTCTTCTGAATCATATCACGTATGAAGTGACAATCAACCTCAATGTGCTTGGTTCGTTCATGAAATGCTGGATTATTTGCAATGAATAGAGCCGCCTGATTGTCACATTCCAGAGCCATTAGGAAGCGGGACTTCTATATATAGATCTGTAAGCACAGCCTTTACCCACATCATTTCTGTACTGACCTGGGCCATAGCCCTATATTCAGACCCAGCACTGGACCTTCCTACAACCGTTTGCTTCTTGCTTCTCCATGAGACTAGAGAATCTCCAACATACACAGCAAACCCAGTGGTGGACTTCCTATCCTTGGGGCACCCTACGTAATCTGCATCTACACAAGCTGAGATAGTAACCTCCTTGCCTTTCTTAAACAGCAGACCTGCACCTGGAGATGACTTAAGGTACTTGAGTATCATATGTATAGCATCCATGTGTACCTGACGTGGTTGCTCCATAAACTGGCTCACTCGACTCACAGCAAAGGAGATATCGGGCATGGTAATAGTAACATAGAGAAGTTTGCCCACCAGTTCTCTGTATCTTCTCTTATCCACCTCATCAGTGTCAATATCATATAACTTCATACTGGGATCCATAGGTGTAGTGGCAGGTCGGCAACCAAGCATTCCTGTTTCACTCAACAGGTCAGTGACATATTTCCTCTGGGTCATTACCAACCTGTTAGAGCAAGAATACTCTGTTGTGTTTATTCCATAGGGCCCTAGGGTCTCTTATATAGAGAGAAAACCCTTGGGTAAATTACATAGATGTACATGAGATAAATGAGAAATACGTAACGGTACATCATAACATAACGTAAACCTCTACATTCCCCCTCAAGATGGAGCATAGATATCGATCATGCTCAGCTTGGAAGAACATCTCTGGAAAGGTCCTCTGAGCAGTGGCTTGGTAAATATATCAGCAGTCTGGTCCTCTGAATTGACGTGTGAAGTGGAAATCAAGCCCTTCTAGATCATGTCTCTAGTGTAGTGACAATCTACTTCAATGTGCTTTGTTCTCTCATGAAAAGCTGGATTATTGGTAATGAACATTGCTGCCTGGTTGTCACATGGAAGCTGCATGGGTAAAGAGACATCTACTTTCAAATCTTCCAAGACTGCTCGAACCCACATCATTTCTGCGCTTGCTTGTGCCATGGCCCTATATTCGGATTCAGCACTATATCTTGCCACAATAGTTTGTTTCTTGCTTTTCCAAGAAACCAGAGAGCTTCCTATAAAGATAACAAAACCTGAAGTAGACTTACGATCCTTTGGGCACCCTGCATAGTCTGCATCTGCACAAGCAGAAATGGACAAATCTGTGCCCCTTCTAAATAACAAACCTGAGCCTGGTGAAGACTTTAGGCATCTCAGTATCATATACAGGGCTTCCATATGGACTTGCCTAGGTTGCTTATGGACTTGCCTAGGTTGCTCCATAAATTGACTCACCCGGTTTACTACAAAAGCAATATCCGGTCGAGTTATGGTGATGTATAGAAGCTTACCCACCATCTCTCTGTATCTTCTTTTGTCCACCTCTTCAGTATCATTGTTGTATAGTTTCATACTCGGGTCCATAGGAGTGCTCGATGGTCTGCATCCAACCATTCATGTTTCGACTAGCAAGTCGGTAACATATTTTCTTTGGGTCATTACCATACCTTGTGCATTTCTTGTAAACTCTATCCCCAGAAAGTACCGTATGGTACCTAGATCCTTCGTAATAAATTGACTTCCTGAAAATGATTTAGTCATCTCGATTCCCTGAGCATCATCTCCTGTAACCAGAATATCATCAACATAGACTATGACGACAACTGTACCTCTGGGAGTCTTCTGGATAAACAATGAGTGGTCCGCATTCGTCCTTTTGAATCCATGTCTTTCAATCTGCTGCGAAAGCTTCTGGAACCATGCCCTTGGACTTTGTTTAAGGCCATAAATAGCCTTATGAAGTCTACACACCATGTGAGTCTCCCCCTCAGCAGTAAAACCCGGTGGTTGTTGCATGTAGACTTCCTCCTGTAGATCACCATACAAGAATGCATTCTTGACATCAAGTTGGAAAATGGGACAGTCACATACCACAGCAACGGAGAGTAGAATGCGAAGCGTCGAGTGTCGAGCCACTGGCGAAAAAGTATCCAAATAGTCAACCCCATAGGTTTGGGTGAAGCCCTGTGTAACCAATCTGGCCTTGTACCGATCTAGACGTCCATCTGCATGATACTTAACTGTGAACACCCACTTGCTACTAACCACAGAAGCACCAGGAGGAATAGGAACTAGGGACCAAGTCCCCCGAGATTGTAGAGCACGCATCTCTTCCTCCATAGCTAAACGCCAGCAATCAATCTTCATGGCCTCTTGATAGGTCCGTGGGATCTCAACCGTCGATACAGCAGCGGCAAACTTCTAGAAATCCCCAGTAAGACGATGATAAGACACCTGAGACGCAAGAGGGTAGGACGCACATTGCCTCTTCTGCTTCCTTTGTGCAATAGGACGATCAAGATCATTATCCACTGTACTGACTGGCAGATCCTCCCCCCCCTGTAGCAAAGATTCCTGCACCGGTACATTATCTAACCCATCATTAGTGACAGCATCGGAGCATACCTAAGGCGTGATGGATGGTTGACGTGTAGCTTGAGCGGGCCCGGACTGCCTTGTGTAGAACTTAGGGAACGATGGAATGGGATGATATGGAGGTGGTGGTGGTGGTGGTGGTGGTGGAGTGGAGTCAGAGTGACCCAGACTTGGAGGTAGAGGAACATAGACATTATCATCCGAAGATGCAAAGGAAACCATCCTGTCACTGGCTGGGGAAAAATACATAACTGGCTCAAAAAAGGTAACATCAGCACTCACATAGTACTTGTCGTTAATAGGGTCATAGCAACGATAGCCTTTTGTGTCCGAGAGTAACCCACAAAGACACACTTAACAGCTCTAGGCGAGAGCTTGTCGAGTCCTAGAGACAAGCGGTGACCAAAGGCGATTGTTCCAAAGACACGTGGGGAAAGTGAAAACAAATCTTTATCAGGAAAGAGAATAGAAATTGGAGATTTTCCCAAGAATCGAAGAAGGCATGCGATTAACCAGATAGCATGTTGTAAGTATAGCACCTCCCCAAAAGGCTAATGGTGCACAACTTTGAATAAATAATGTGCGAGCAATATCAAGAAAATGTCGATGTTTCCTCTCCGCGACACTATTTTGTTGTGATGTGTAAGCACAGGTAGTTTGGTGAATAATGCCCTTAGAGGAAAGAAACAGAGCAAGAGAATGAGTGCAGAATTCCAATGCATTATCCGTGCGCACATATTTAACAATAGAAGAAAAAACATTGTGCACTTCATTGATAAGATTCTTGATAACAGCGCATGCTTCAGATTTATTCCTAAGAAGAAAAGTCCAAGAGACGCGAGAGAAATCAACCACAACTAGATAAAACTTGTGTCCCTGATGATCAGGAACACGACTTAGACCCCAAATATCTATATGAAACAACTCAAAAGGGGAGCGACTGCTCCGACTCTGACGACCAGGGAAGCTAGAACGATGATGCTTCCCTAACTGACAAGCTTCACAACGAAATGTAGAATTCGGAGAAATATGTGGCAGGAGGTGATGCATTTTCTGGAGCGGAAGGTGACCAAAGCAAAGATGCCATGTATACGGAGAAACGGATCCCTAAGAGTGAAGTGAGACGCCATCATAGGAATTCGGGACTAGTCGATAGAGGTCGTTATGCTCAGAACCACGGCCAATCACACTGCCCGTTAGTATGTCCTGAAAAATAACAGATGATGGGTCAAATATAGCACGACAGTGCAAATCTTTTGTAATCTAACTAATTGATAATAAATTCATGGAGAACTCGGGTGCATGTAAAACATCCTGTAAGTGCATGGTGGGTAATAAGGAAGTCTCCCCCTGACCCACAATAGGAGAATGAGTGCCATCAACTATGAGCACAGACCAACCAGCCTGAATATCCCTGTAAGACTGTAGTATATCTCTCTTACGGCAGAGATGATGGGTGGCTCCAGAGTCTACAATCCAACCTGATAGATCATGGCTATGACGAAGGGCAGAAGTACTACCTGAGGTACTGGCAGCAGTAAAGGTACTGGCTGATGCAGAAGCCGCAACGTCAGATGTATCAGCAGCCTCTAATGATGACTGAGGCATAATGTCACGAAGTCGTGCCACAAGCTCCTCGAACCTGTGATCTGGAGTAGAAGCTAAAGGAGACTGAACATGATCAGCAACACGTGCCGAAGGAGGAAATCCATGCTTGGAATAGCATGTATCCTCGGAATGACCAGTGTGATGGCAAAACGAGCACGTTGAACGTATACGACCCCCTCGACCACGGGCACTACCTCCACGGCCACGAAAAAAAGACGAACTTCCTCATCCTCTGGAAGCCACCATTGCCGAAGGAGGTGGTGTAGCTGTGCTGGAGGAAACAGAGATACGACTGAGCCTCCTGTAGACTTCCTACATTGGAGGAATAGTAGCGTCGGCAAGATCTGAGAGTGGGCAGCCTTGTATTCCGGATCAAGTGCAGCAAGTAAAACTCCTACCATAGTAGCATTGCGAAATGTCTTCTGCTGCTCGGGGATGGCTGTGAGTGGGATTGTGCTATATAATTTCTCGAACATCCCTCGTAGGGACGTGTACAGAGAATGTAGAGGTCGCCCATTTTGCTTCATGGTGAAAATATCATGCTGCAACTAAAGCATCTTAGTCTCGTTCCGTAATTGAGAATATGTCGTGGCCAAAATATCCCACATCGCTTTGGCGGTGGGTTGATGAAGGACGTTGTTGGCAATCTCCATCGTAAACGTCCCTGATAGCAAGGCCCTAAATGTCGGTTTCGGTCACTATTTCGGTATCGACGAAAACAGATTTTTGATGGAATTTCGACCGAAATTTCGGCCATTTCGGTCATTTTTGTACTAGGACCCCCATATTTCGGTCATTTTGGTCGAATTTCGATTTCGACTGGATATCGATATTCGACAGAAATTCGACCGAATTTCGCTGAAATTTGAGGCCATGCCTGATAGCCAGACTTTGGCGTAAGCATCATCAGCCGCCCGGGAGGCATATATCCCTGTCTTCTCGGCCGGCTCATCTTCGGTAAGAATGTGTTTCTTATCACACGACTTCATTAGGCTGAGGAACTGCATCGCCCAGAGCTCGTAGTTCGTCCCATCCATTTTGACTATTGATGTCGACCCTTTGAAGGCACCTATGGAGGGCATATCCACCTTTTGTTCTGACATGATGCCGGAGAAGAAGACCTAGGGTTGATAGACAAAGGGACTGGCATCTACAACGACCTGATTGGATTCAAGTGCATATGTAGACTCTATGCACTTGAATCCATGGAGTAATAGGGACCTGTCGACGAACGAAGTAGCCCTGGAGAGAGGGCTGGTTGACGGGAGGCGGTGAGCCTTCGGCGAGAGGGAGGTGGCGGAAAGAAGGCTGCCGCGGCGGGAAGGAGGCGGCGGCTGGAGGGCCTCGGCAAGAAGGAGGCTGCCGCGGGAGGGGAGGCGCCGGCGGGAGAGGAGTCGCCGGTGGAAGAGGAGGTGGCGGCGGAAAGAGAGAGGGGAGGCGGGCGCGAGAGAGGGGGGCAGCGGTAAAGAAACCCTAGGTTAGGGTTTTGGCTCTAATACCATGTTAGAGCAAGAATACTCTATTGTGTTTATTCCATAGGGCCCTAGGGTCTCTTATATAGAGAAAAAATCCTTGGGTAAACATAGATGTACATGAGATAAATGAGAAATACATAACGGTACATCATAATATAACGTAAACCTCTACACAACCCATGAGGATTTCTGGCAAACTCCAGTCCCATAAAATATCTAAGAACCCCAAGGTCCTTGGTGACGAATTCACGACCCAGCATTTCTTTTGCCCCCTGGATTACATGTTCATCATCACATGTAATCAGAATATCGTCTACATACACCATAATAGCAATAATACCTCGAGGTGTCTTCTGTACGAACAGGGAATGATCAGCATTAGAACGTTTGCACCCATGTTTCTCAAACAGGTCGGAGAGCTTCTGGAACCAAGCTCTGGGGCTCTGCTTAAGGCCATAGATAACCTTATGAAGTCTGCACACCTTAGGACACTCCCCCTCAACAGCAAAACCAGGTGGTTGTTGCATGTAGACTTCCTCCTGTAAGTCACCGTATAGGAATGCATTATTCACATCTAATTGGTATAGCGGCCAATCACGAGTAACTGCAACAGAAAGGAGGATCCGTAGGATGGAATGGCGAGCAACCGGCGAGAATGTATCAAGATAATCCACCCCATGTGTCTGTGTGAAGCCACGAGCAACAAGGCGAGCCTTGTATCTGTCAATGATGCCATCTGCATTCTGCTTAACTGTAAAGACCCACTTGCAGTTAACTGTAGACACATCAACAAGTGCAGGAACAAGGCTCCAGGTGCCTCTGGACTGAAGAGTTGCCATTTCTTCCTTCATGGCCAAACGCCAACGACTATCCTTCGGCGCATCATGATAATTCCGCGGAATATCCACTGCTGACAATGCAATGACAAAGTTCCTGAATTCTCCAGTGAGACGGTAAAACGACACAGAAGATGCTATAGGATATGATGCGCAGCTCCGCTTCTGCTTTCGTAGAGCAATAGGTACATCCAAATCATTTGTCTCCTCAGCTGGCCTCTGTAACACATCATGCTCAGGAAAATCATCAGATCCATCAATAGTAATATTTTTATAACATACCTCAGGCGAGCTAGATGATGAGCGTTGACCATGAGCAGAAGCAGGCCTACGAGTATAGTGGAATGGCAATACAGGCACAGTGACAGGAGGTGTAGGAGATGATAGCGGTGCTGGTGGTGGTGATAGTGGTGGCATGTATATAGCATCAGTAGTGTCAAAGGGAACCAGCTGATCACCTGTAGATGAGAAGTACATAACAGATTCGAAAAAGGTGACATCAGCACTGACTAAATACCTCCTGCGGAATGGATCATAACACTTGTACCCCTTCTGTGTTCTGGAGTACCCGACGAAGACACACTTAACAGCCCTAGGAGAGAGCTTATCAGTCCCGGGAGACAACTGGTGAACAAAGGCTACCGAGCCAAACACACGAGGAGTAAGGGAGAACAATTCTTTGTCAAGAAAAATAACAGAGAAAGAAATCTTCTCACTTAAGACAGATGATGGCATTCGATTAATGAGATAGCATGCCGTCAGAACAGCATCACCCCAGAAAGAATGAGGGGTATGACTCTGTATAAGAAGCGACCTGGTGACATCAAGTAAATGACGATGTTTCCTTTCAGCAACCCCATTCTGTTAGGAAGTACAGGCACAGGATGTTTGGTGGATAATCCCTTGAGATGAAAAATAACTGGATAGGGTATGAGTACAAAATTCCATGGCATTATCACTTCTCACAATCTTAACAGATGCAGAAAAAACATTACGAACTTCATTAATGAAATTGATGATAATATTCCCCGCTTCATATTTATTCTTTAACAGAAACACCCGCGACACACGAGAGAAATCATCCACAATAACTATATAAAACATGTGTCCCTGATGATCAGGAACACGACTAGGACCCCAGATATCGACATGAAACAACTCAAACTTGGAGGTACTACTCCAACACTGACGACTGGGAAAAGTAGACCGGTGATGCTTTCCCAACTGACAAGCCTCACATTGAATGGACGTGTAAGGTGAAACCTGAGGTAACACATGACGCAGTTTCTGAAGCGATAGATGCCCAAATCGCAGGTGCCACAATAATGGGGAGATGGGTCCAGCAGGTAGAGATGATGTTCCAGCATAAGGAGTCCAACTAAGGCGATAAAGGCCGCCTTGCTCATAGCCACGCCCAATCACGTTGCCCGTAAGGATGTCCTGAAAAACAAGAGAAAATGGATAAAAATTGTTTGACAATGTAAATCCTTTGTAAGTTGGCTAATGGGCAACAAATTCATCGAAAAATCAGGTGCATGTAGTACGTTCTTGAGACGCATGGATGGTGTCAGTCTAATCTCCCCCTGACCAATAATCGGGGAATGTGTTCCATTAGCAATAACCACAGTACGGCCTGGAGAAACCTGTCTGTATCCTGTAAGTAGACCTTGATCACCACACAGATGATGTGCGGCACCAGAGTCCATAATCCACTCTAAAGTATCTGATCCACTACTGGTAGTGAATGTATAGGTGCTACCTAATGTACTTGTGGATGCAGATGCAGAAGCGGCAACGTCGGTGTGACTCTCAGAAGTAGGTGTTGATGCAGCGGGACCAGATGGAGGAATGATGCCCCTCAGACGGGCTACAAGATCATCAAAGTGTGGATCCATAGATGATGCAGCTGGGGGCTCGATCTGTTCAGCGACTCGTGCAGAAGCCAGAAATCCATGCTTAGAATAGCATGCGTCTTCGGTATGTCCAGAATGATGGCAAAAAGTACATGATAGCCGAACACGGCCTCCTCTGCCTCGAAGTCCACGGCCACGGAACTGAAGATGACCTCCACGACCTCGATTGGCTGCCATGGCTGAGGCGGTCTGATTCGTAGCAGACGAGGGAACGGTGATACGACTCAGCCTATGAAAAGCTTCCTCCATAGGAGGAAAAGTAGAGTCCGCCAAGATCTGGGAATGTGCTACCTCGTACTCTGGATCAAGGGCAGCAAGAAAAACACCCACCATAGTGGCATTCTAATAAGTCTTCTGTTGCTCTGGAGTGGCTGTGAGAGGCATGAAGCTATAAAGCTTCTCAAACATTCCACGTAAAGGCGTGTACAACGAGTATAGAGGACGTCCATTCTGCTTGATTGTAAAGATGTCATGTTGAAGCTGCAAAATCTTCGTCTCATTCTTTGCCTGTGAGTAGGTGGCAGCCAGGACGTCCCACATTGCTTTGGTTGTGGGCTGATGGAGAATAACGTTAGCAATCTCAATTGCTAATGTTCCAGAAACCCAGATTTTGGCATATGCATCATCTGCCTCCCAGGAGGCATTAACACTTGTCTTCTCAGCAGGCTCTTCCTCAGTAAGAATGTGTTTCTTGCCGGTTGACTTCATCATGCTCATGAACTGCATAGCCCACAGTTCATAGTTTGAGAACCATCCATCTTCACAATAGGCGTTAGACCTCTAAAGGCGCATGTAGAGGAAATATCTACCTTGCTTTCTAACATTATGATATTGGAAGACTAGGGGAGTAGACTAAATATGTCACTGTCTACACTGACATTAACGGGTTCAGTTGCATGTGTAGACGCAAGCAACCAAACCCATCAATCTGGAAACGCGCGCGTGCTCGAAACGGGGCTGGAGTCGCACGCGCGCCGGTCTAGGGCTGCACGCGCACGGAAGTCACACGCACAGAAGTGTGCGTAGGTGTCACGCGCAGGCGCAGATGTCGCGCAGGCATGCTGATGCGTGCATGGGCGCGCAGATGCGCGTGAAAGGACGCGCACAGATGCGCATGCAAGGGCAGATGTGCCCAGATGCGCAGATGCGCGTGCAAGGGCAGACACGCGCAGATGCACGTGCAAGGACGTCGGGAGGCGACACGCGGAAGCGCGAGGCGGGAGGCGACGGGCGGTGGCGCGCGGTGACGCGAGGCGGGCATGCAGAGGCTTGAAGGTGGGGGGCTAGAATTAGGGTTTCGGTTCGAGAACTCCGGTCTAGGACCGTCGCTCTGATACCATGTTGGGAAAATGAGAAAACTTGTTTATTCCATCCGCCCTAGGCTCTCTTATATAGGAGAGTAGCCTATGGGTAAAATACATAAAGAGTCCATCAGAAATAAAAATTCAAGAAAAGTACAGAAGTGAATAATATATCTCTACACTCTTCCAATGCACCTCAAATGTGAAAATCAAGCAGCTCTATTTATAGCTAAGAATCCTGCCTTCCATGAGTGAACAAAGCACATTGAAGTAGAAAGGGGCTTATTTCCACCTCTCATGTTGCTTCCTGACCAAGGCTCTTGCAAGGGGTCCTTCTCACTGTTGTTGTTCCAAGCTGAGCATGATAGATATATATGCTCCAACTTGAGGGAGAGTGTTGAGATAATTATATGTATCTGTTTTTATTTATAATTTTCTTCAGCCTTCTTTATATAATTTCTCCCTGGAGCTTTTCTCCTATATAAGAGAGCTCTAGGGCTACGTAGAATACAACTTTTCTCTTCGCATTTTTCCACAATAATCAAGCTTCTAATTCATTGAAAAATGGTAACATTGGGGTATTCTCATATAAGGGACTACCAATTTTTATCAATAATCATGCCACTAAACTAAGACTTAAATGAAAAAGTTAAAAATTCTTCGTTGAATCCAACTTCGATGCAGATCCAATGAATATCTGATAATCTCATAATTTTAGAAATAATAAACTGTGACCAAAAAGACCGGTCATCTTTATAAATTAATCCTTTAGGCATATTCTACTAACAATAGATCATTATTGACTGAATTATTGACACTAGACCTAGATCGGTACAGTCAACCACATAAAGAATTGAGAAAGGAAGAGGAATCAAGTCCGTGATGGTGATTCAGGAATGACTGACAATGAAGAGAGCCAGTCATGGTGACTTTTACACATGACTGTGTGAGGGCGCGATGACCCTCAGCTGGGCGGAAGATAAGAAGCCCGGTTAGGTAGCGGCCACTTAGTGCGCGTGTCTTGGATCCCAGTCTTTTCTCGGTTTTTAACGAGCGCTCACAGTTTTTACGCCTCTTTGAGATACATATGTTTTCTTTTAGACCAGTTCCATTGACCTTGTGTTCTTTAGGGTGCCTAGGATGGAGGGCCCTCGGTTTTGGTTTTTCGAGCTCGTTTGCTCGTACCGGTCGGGCTGGTTTTTCTGGAGTGACTTATTCCGGAAAGTCTCTTCCCTGTCTTAGGGGTGTAGTTTTGGAGTAGGCCTAGGCCTCCCATGGATCGCACTTCCACTGTGTGGGCGAGACGGAAGGGCCTCTTCGGAGATTCCTCATCAATTGAGTTTTAGTTACTATTCTTGAGAGCTTGACTACAGTTGAGTTGGTTACAGTAGAGCTTGGTTACAGTTGAGTTGGTTACTGTCAGAAAATAGGAAGCGGAAGCGGAATGATAAACAGAGCAAAAGAATAAAGAAATATAGACATGGAATACCATGATTTTACGTGGAACCCTACTCCGTGAGGAGCGGGATGAAACCACGGGAGAAGCCCTCAAAGGGGCGTGTTATGCATTGCTTTTTCTCATCTGTTACAGGAGGTATGGGGCTCCTTATATAGCTTCCACAGGGCCTCCAAGTCCCACCACTGGACAATGTGGGACTAAACAACTGGATGGGGTACCTCCTACAACACAATATACGCACATAACAAATACTCCAACAATCCCCCTCAAGCTGGAGCATGCAATGCTCAGCTTGGACAAACAAAAAGAGACTCAACTCAACGCTACAGGACACTACGGACAATATCAACCCAACGCGCACATTGCTGCAGTCAAGGACGTTGCTTCTCATGCTGTGCAGGTGAGGAGGACGAACGGGTTGGAGTGTGAGTCAACTAAAGACTCGGAATCTGACCATCGAGTCTGAAACTGCGCCTGAAGTCTCCTCGTCGGAGAACTGAGTCTCTCCCATCTGGCTCAGAGAATGATACTCTACTCTGGAGTACCTATGATACCACATGACAACCCTTGCCCTCAATGGCTTAGGAAATGGTCCTCTGCTCTGGAGTCCTTATGGCTCACATGAAAACTCTGGCCTACAAAACCAGAAAGGATGGGGACCTCTGAACTGATGGCATCCATGTCCTCATCTGAAAATGACCGCATACTCGTGCGTGTCTGAAACTAGAGACTCTGAATCAATCGTCGAGTCTGAAACTGGAATCTGTAGAGTCTGATCAATTGGCTGGTCTGGAGACTGGCATCTGAATATGGAATCTGGATTAAGACCTGTGACTCTACATATACTCCCCCTTTCTCCCATACAAGGTTGCAGAAATCGGTAGTCGGTACTCGGTTGGTTGGGTCACTGACTAAGGATTAATCGGCAGTCAGGCGACTAATCGGTTTAGTCGATTTTGAATTTTTTAATTATTTTAAATATAAATCATTTTTGTATGTATATTCTTATATATTTACATAGATCTGAACATTTTTTATATTATCAATAATGAAACAAAAGAAGAAATTGAATTTAAATAAAACATTAAGCATATTAAAATAAGTTTGCTTTAAAAAATAAAAATAAATGGTATCTCCAAGCAAAAATCGATCGACTAGTTGGCTTTAGTCGGAATTAGTCAGTACTCGGTCGGCCACCCCACAGACTAGACTAGTCGGACCTACTAGTCGGGCCAATCGGGGGATTTTTACAACAATGCTCCCATACTTGTCGGAACATGGACATCGACAATGTTGGGAGAAGACAACAATAATGGGGAAGACAACATGAAAACTCTTAGCCGATAATGATGATTTTTTTTCTTCGGCTTTTGCTTCGCACAATTTTTTTTTGAAAATTGCATACGGCTTTTCTTTGTATGCAACTCTTTCAAAGAAATCTCCCTTTTTTTACCATGCGTACGGCTTTTTCTTGTACGTGCCTTTTTTTTGCAATAGCGTACGGTTTTTTTGTACGCGTCCCTTTTTTTAAATAGTGGCCCACTTGGGCTCAAAACTGTGACCCCTCTTCCTTTTCTTTTCTTTTCTCTCCTTTCTTTCTCTCTCTTTTTTTTAATCTGACCCTCCATTTTTCTTTAGCTCTGCCGCAGCCCCCTTGGCCTTTTCAAAAAAAATTTAATAAATAACCCCTAGGGTTCCCATCGTGGGAACCCTATCTCACAAAGCCATCGTCGTTTCCCTGGAAAGGGATTGTGCCTCTGTCGCTCAACACAGGGAGGAGGAGCACGCCTTCACTATGAAGGAGCGAGAGGCGAGATCAGGAGAGGAGCGAGAATAGTCGCCTCGTGATGGGGCTCCGCCTGGAGTAGCACGCCGCCTGGGGACTTGACTTGGAGGGGGCGGCGCCTGGATTTGCAGAAGATAAGGGGCGTCGTGTCGAGTGCGGCAAGAGGAATAGCACCGCCTGGTACTGTTGGGAGAAGTCGCACGAAGGTTGGGCTACGCCTGAGTGGTGCACGGCGATGGTGGGGCTAGCTGTCAAGGGGGTGCGCCGCCTTGCGCGCTTGGGGCTGTGGCTAGGATCGATGAGGGCGAGAGATATCGCCAGGGCCCGCCGCCGCTCGAAGATGCTGGAGGGTGCGCCGCCAAGAGCACGAGGAGGGATTGCAGGGCTTCTTGCGCTGCAAGTTGCGACTAGAGGCGGCGAACTGGACGAGCTTCGGGGGCCGAACAGAAAACCCCTAGAGCACCGCCTGGACTACTGGAGCACCGATCTAGGGAGCTGCTTGCCTGCGACCCGCCGCATCGGGATTTGAGGACTGCGAGGGGTCGCGCCGGTGTGCGCGCGCTTGCGGTTGGACTAGCGCCGCTAGGAGAAGACCGCTTGTTGCTGGATGGGACTGCTGCTAGATTTAGCCAGGAAGGGGATGCTGTTAGATGCGGCCAGGAAGGAGATCGTGATGCCTGCTCTAGGGTTGGGCATGGGCCGGGCTCGGGCCGGGTTTGCCTTGGCCCGGCCCAAGCCCATTTTAGAATATGGGCTAACGGGTTGGGCCTAGGCCCATTTTATTTTCAAAAATTAGGCCCAAGCCCAAACCCGGCCCAAACAAAATGGGTCGGGTTCGGGTCGGGCCGGCCCAATTTAACACCTATGTATATCAATATCATGTCTTCCATTCTTCTTGCATTTGTGTGATTGTTTCTTATGCATGTGTGCATGTTAAAACTATAAAGCATGCTAACTAATTTGTGATTTTAACATTAGTTGTATGTTGGAAATACAAATGTGGTAAAAATATGGCGACTTAAACCACCATTCAATTCACCATTACATGTTCTATTGTAGATGCGAGCACTATGACCCAATACAGATTGGTTACTTACAGTTGTACATGTTGTAACACTTGAGGACACAGATTCCATTCTTGCATATTAATGTAATAATTTTGTATATTAATGTAATAATATCCTCAATCCACTAATGGATATGATTATTAATGTGTCTAAGCATTTATTCTAGACTCGAATAAGGATATTAAAGTTAGAACATGGTATTTGGAATGAACATGAATATAGTTATAATTGATATAATTATACCGTACTAGATATGAATATACTTGCTTTAGAATGGGTCGGGCTATCGGGCTAACGGGTTTGGGCCTTCTCAGGCCCAAACCCGGCCCGATAATCAATATGGGCTCATTTTAGGGCCCACGGTCCGCCCATTAAATTTCGAGTTCGGGTTTGGGTCGGGTTATACAGGTCGGGTTTTGGGCCGGGTCGGGCCGGCCCAACCCAATGCCCAACCCTAGCCTGCACGATTGATTCTGATGATCTGCGACTCCATCCTTGAATTAGGGTTTCAAAGAGAACCCTAGAACATGATATTGAACTGGAGCCAATCTGAACACAATAATTGAATCTCGAAAGAAAAAAAACATAAAACTTTAACAATAATCCCACGAGATTCGAACCCGCTCTGATACCATGTTAGAAAATAGGATGCGGAAGCGGAATGATAAATAAAGCAAAATAATAAAGAAAGATCAAACATAGAACACCATGATTTTACGTGGAACCCTACTCCGTGAGGAGCGGGATGAAACCACGAGAGAAGCCCTCAAAGGGGTGTGTTATGCATTGCTTTTTCTCATATGTTACAGGAGGCACAGGGTTCCTTATATAGCCTCCACATGGCCTCCACGTCCCACCACTGGACAATGTGGGACTAAACAACTGGATGGGGTAACCATTTACCCTCCTACAACACAATAGGCGCACATAACAAATACTCCAACAGTTACAGCGGAGCTTGATTGCAGTTGAGTTGGTTACAGTTGAGCTTAATTACAGTTGACTTGGTTACAGATTGAGCATGATTAAGTTGAGCTTGGTTACAGTTAAGTTCGGTTTCAGTTGAGCTAGTTACTATTCCGCCAGTAGGTCATGGCGAAGAGAAAGGATCATATCATGAAAAATCATCCTTATCAGACTAAGAGATACTATTACGGTTGTCAGAGAAGCTAGTGGACGTGTTAAGAACTTATTTAGGATGCATTTTACCCCACCGCATGCCTACGGTGGCACCCCAACCCTAAGGCATCCTTACTGCCATAGAGTCATAGTGTGAGGTCTCACCCAGACTAAGACCACAGACTATCTACTGAGCTTGAGAAATTTAACGAGACACATCTACACTTACTAAGATTCATCCACATGACTCACAAACACTGGAGAGAGATCTAGATCACTTTGGTCATAACAATCATTTAATAAATCAAAGAATTTGAAGTAGAAGGGGGAAGAATGGAAATCAAACTATCCACTAATCCTGAGAGATTACATAAAGACAAAGATCTGATCCAAGACTTATCATCCATATTACTAAAATCCAACAAACATGAATTATAATTAAGAAAAAGGTGATAGCTTAAATATGGACCATATATTCAATAAACGAAAATGTCAAATATGGGTAATTGAGGTAGGATGAGTAGGATTCAATTACAGAACAAACTTGAAAACCAGTTCTATGCAAGTAACTCTTTCAATTAAAGCCTATCTACTTGCTTTCTTTTGGAACCACTAAATTACCTGTTATTTTTAATTAATTAGATGTGCTCAACTTTTGCTGGCGTTCTTTTCTCCCTAATGCATGGATTGCAGGAAAAACACCTGCATCGTGGTATTATGATAGTTGAACATGAGCTTCCACAATTATTCTTGTCAGGTACACATGTTGTAGTTTATGTTCAGGATGATATAAATGTTTTTCTTTCTCTTCTGCTATAATTGGGATACATGTACATAATGTAGTTCTTTTATTACATGTATTTTTATTTTTTTATGGAAATTAATGTAAAATAAATTGGTGACACGTTGTTGGTTCAGTGGCTTGTTAATTAAATATGAATGTCATTCGAAAAGCGAAAAAAAATCCCTAAATAATCTAATATGATCTCTAGAAAACATGATACTACGAGTATTGTGTAAACGGATATCCCAAATCCGCGGATGTCACAGTTTGGTATCAGAGCAATGGTACCCCGCTACTTACATTCATAGTATTATAGTTCCGATCGCATTAGTTCTCGGATAGCGACAATCCTCCGACTTGTCGCAAGTCCGAATGGGAAATATGACATTCAAATTCAATAATGACATATGTTACTATTTGCAAATAATTTCCATAGTGTAACCCAAGAAGAGAAAAAGCATAGTTAGAAATATCCGCGAACATCAACTATTGTAATGGTTCTTACACAGAACCATGGAGTCTAGAACCGCCTTTTCTATGTTCTAAATTGATTCTGGAGCGATGGATGAGTTTCGAGACTTTTAGCTTCAGTAGGTAGAGTTGCAGAGGTCCTAGATATCCTCCCTATCACATCCATGGGTTAGGTGCCTAGTTGTTCATCATGAGACTAACAGAGGGTTACCAGTGTTGATTGGTGGTCACGAGATGATCGTAGACTGTCGACTACTACAGCTCGACGAGTTCGACTTGATTTTGGGCATGGATTGGCTGTCAATTCATTATGAGACTAACATAGGGTTACTAGTGTTAATTACTTCGGAAAAATGATTGTCTTCAGGATTCTGACATTACAAGACTCCAAAATGGAGTATATCTCAGTATTGAGAGCTCAGAGACTTGTTGATCACGGATGTGATTCATATCTAGCATTTGTCCGAGAGGCAACTGATAGAGAGTCGATGGCTTAGGACACCAGGATAGTGTCATACTACCCTGATGTGTTCTCTGATGATTTTCCACTTGTGAGGGAGATTGAGTTCGAGGTCACATCACTACCAGATACACAGCCAGTCTCGATGGCTCCATACCGCATGGCACCAGCCGAGTTGAGAGAGTTGAAGGTGTAGTTGCAGGGGTTACCTGACGTGGGTTTCGTGAGGCTGGTCACTTCACCTTGGGATGCTCCTATTCTTTTGTAAGGAAGAAGGAAGGTTCGATGAGATTGTGCATAGATTACAGACAGCTAAACAAGAAAATGATAAAGAACCATTATCCTCTACTACGCATCGATGACTTGTTCAATCAGCTACAGGGATCGTCGATGTTTCTAAAAATCTATCTTCGATCTGGCAACCATCAGCTGAGGATTAGAGAGTCAGATATTCCGAAGACAACATTCAAGACTCGATATGGGCACTACAAGTTTGTTGTGATGTCGTTTGGGCTTACAAATGCCCCTGCAACATTCACGGACATGATGAACAGGATTTTTCCGTTCAATACTTGGACAAGTTTGTGATTATGTGCATTGATAATGTTTTGATATATTCTCGAAATGAATGAGATCACGTAAATGATCTAAAAATAGTCCTGGATACACTTTAAGAGCATAAGTTGTATGCCAAGCTAAGCAAATGTGAGTTCTGGTTATCTCAGGTCTCATTCATTGGGCATATTTCTAGAGCAAGTATCGTAGTTGGTCATGCGAAGATTGAGACAATCATGTATTAGGAGCAGCACAAGATAGTCATTCAGATTCGGAGCTTCCTTGGACTAGCGGGCTATTACAGACGCTTTGTCAGCGGGTTTTTCATGAACTATTTTTCCCTTGACATGATTGATATAGAAGGGTGTTCCGTTCATTTGGGATGATTCATACAAGCAGGCCTTCATGACACTGAAGAAAAGATTGACAAATGCACCCATTCTTGCATTTCCTTGAGGCACCCAAGATTATGCAATATATACATATGCTTCATGTGAAGGTTTAGGAGCGGTTCCGATGTAGGAAGGTCATGTGACTGCTTATGCATCACGTCAGTTGAGGTCGCATGGGCAGAATTACCCCACTCACGACCTAGAGTTGGCCGCCAGCAGTTGTCTTCGCTTTGAAGATCTGGTGTCACTATCTCTATGAGGTGAATTTTGAAATTTTCACAGATCGCAAAAAATTTAAAGTACATCTTTGATCAAAAGAAGCTGAACATGAGACAAAACATGTGGCTTGAGCTACTGAAGGATTTTGACTGCACGATCTCTTACCATCCCGGTAAGGAAAACGTGATGGCAGATACGCTTAGCATGAAAGCTCATGCACATACGGCAAACTAGCTATACACATGGGATATGCTCGCGGCTTTGACTAATTTAATTGGCATCCTCATGAGAGTGCGTCCATATCTACTGGCGTGACTCCGCGATTCAACAGTCTTTGGGATCACATAGTAGAAGGACAGAGGACATATCCTTGAATTCGAAACAGATACATGCGTGCCACCAAGGATGAAGGTGATGATTTTGTGGTAACCAAGTCCATTTTGTGGATGGTCGGATCGTTGTGCCCAACGATGAGCAATTGCACAGAGATATTCTTGATGAGGCACACAGTTCACGATTGTCGATACATCTTGGCAGCACGAAGATGTACCGGGATATGCGTCATTATTCTGGTAAGACAGAATGAAACGAGTTGCGGCACATCATGTTACCAGATGCATAACATGTCAGATGGTCAAGGCTGAGCATAAGAGACCACCAGGGTTATTACAATCTCTCCACATTTCCGAGTAGAAGTGGGAGAGTAAGTCTGCGGATTTTGTCACCGGACTGCCGAGACACCAGGTGGCCACGATGCTATTGGGTCGTTGTTGACTTTCAAAATTTCTTTCGTGAATATTCATTACTATATCCATATATTATGGCATTCAAATTTCGTGCAAAACAGAGACTCCTACGGCTTCCATCTAGACAGTCATTTTTTAATGGTCGTAGAATTATTGAAATCGACCCTGTCTGGATGAAGGCCGTAGAAGTCTCTGTTTCGCATGAAATTTGAATGACATAATATAAGTATATAATGATGAATATTCACGGAAGAAATTTTCAAAAAAAAAATTAAATGGGAAAAATAGGACGTGGGAAGCTAAGAGGAGGGTTTTACACGTTGTGGGATTGTCATGTGTCGGGCATATCCGCGTGGGTAGGGTGATGGTAGGTAGTAGGTTGATGAGGACTAGATTTCCAAGAGGAAGGAGTGAGAGCTAAAGTGAAAGAAGATGAGAAGCAAGGGATCAGAAATAATTGCAAGAAAGTTTTTATTTCTAGTTAATGAATAATAAATAAAATGAATATTTTAATCTGTACAAATATACTACAAGGGTCCAAAACTCAACTTTCAAACCGTAGCTCCGCCAAATGCGAAACCACCGCCCTTAAATAGCTTATTTTGGATTATATACAATTAAAAGTGAGTTTGACGCATTTCGAGTTTTTATTTGGGAGATACAGATCTGGGAAGTTGGGATTCTTGATTTTTATTCGGATCATAACTTTCTATCTGTATATTATTTTATGTGAAATAAATTTTGTATTTATCTTTATTTAATTATCTACAACTTTCATGTATAAAGTTTCTTTATTTGAGGTATAAAAAGTGGAACCAAAAATAGGGCCCAAAATGAATAAAGAATGCATAAAATAAACGAGTATATGGCCCTTATCTCCCCCTACTTCATTCCTTGTCGACCTATTCATTGAGATGCCTAGGTCTCGAGGTTTCGGGTCATAAAATATTTACAATATTTTATTCTTTTTCTTTTCTTTTATTTATTCTATAATTTTGGCTTTAAATACAGTATTTTATACACTATTTACATGCATATGCATGAATGCTAAGATGCTGGAATTAATGGTATTTGTACGCATTTGCCAGGGTTTTTGAGGCCAAAATGATAGAATAAAGATGATGAAATGTGGATTCATCACCTGTCGACGGTGAAGTCGGAGACGAATGTGATGAAGAGGTTGATGAGGCCTTTGATGATGACGACCAAGTCAACCCATTTCATACATGTCAGCATGACCTACACTCCACCTAGGTTGGCTAGATTGTATGTACAGAACATTATCATGCTTCATGGTATACCACATGAGGTAGTGTCTGACAGAGACTCGAGGCTTACATCTCGCTACTGGCACCAGTTCATGACAGCATCACAGACAGAGCTGAAGATGAGTTCTGCATACCATCCACAGATCAACAGACAGAGCAAGCACATTATTTAAACACTTGAGGATTTGCTACATGCATGTACTCTAGAGTGGAAAGAGTCCTGGAAGAACCACCTGTCATTGATAGGATTCTCGTACAACAACAGCCATCATTCCAATATTGGTATTGCACCATTCGAAGCCCTATACGTGCGATGAAGTCTCACACCTCTGAGTTGGCCTGAGGTAAGTGAGCACACTCTTTACTCCGTAGATCTCTTAAAGAAGACTGCGAGGGATGTTGACCTTGTGAGGCGAAAGCTTCTGATGATACAGAACCGTCAAAAAAGCTATGCAGATCGTCGAAAAAGGTTTGGAGTTCAGGTAACACGATCATCTTCTCTTAATCCATTCAAATATGACTTACAAATATTCAACATAATCTCTCATACTAATGAAATTTCTATAAACACAAGTAGGAGATTGGGTGTTCCTACGAGTATCTCCCATGAAGAGAATACAGAGATTTCGTATTCATGGCAAGTTGGCGTCACGACATGTTGGGCCATTTGAGATTATCGCTCTTGTAGAGAAGGTGACCTACCGAGTAGCCCTTCCTCCACACCTATCAACCATACACAATGTCTTTCATATATCCAATCTAAGGAAGTACGTGCACGACCTCGACGCATCATCACCTACGAGAACCTTGACGTGGAGCCAGACTTGACATACGAGAAGAGGTCAGTACAGATACTTGATAGTATTGTAAAGAAACTTCATTGCAAAGAGATTCCCCTAGTTAAGGTGATATGGCACCGACATGGTATCGAAGAGGCGACATGGGAGATGGAGACAGATATGTAGGCATGATAAACTTCATCTCTTTTCAGGTAATTATCAAAATAAGCACATTTAATTATATATATATCGAAAGAATATGGCTTGTTTTTCCTTTGAGTTTTTTATGGGGGTCAGGTAATTATCAACTTATGCACACTGTCCTCGTGGTTTGGGGGTCAGGATTGTGCTGGTTTTTGGAGGAGCTTTAGATTGGTTTGCAGCTATGGACAGGAGGACAGTGTGCATTCCTCTGCGCTTTTGTGGGCGATTTGGTGTGCAAGGAAGTGTCATTTTTGGGGGACAGTCGTGTTATACGGAAAATGTAATAGAACATAACAGAGAAATGTGTGCAACGTGGAGGATGTAATACGTTGTAACTTTCTATAATTATATAGATTAATATACTTGGCGGCGGATCCCAAGTTTTGGGATGCCAAACTTTTCCTTCTCAAAAAAAATCTAATATATGTATCCCCTCTTCCTAGTCATGGAGATAGTCGCATTCAACTGCAAGGAAATTTTGTTACTCCCCAAATGTCTTCTTACATAACTACTCAAAGATCTCTGCATACATTCACAGGACTAACTGGACCCATTTATTTATATGTAATAAAAAAATTAATACAACTTGCTCTTAAAAGACCTAGTTTTGGATTTCATTTAGTGACAATATATGGTATATGTTTTATAGGATAAATCCCGTGAACATGTTCCTACCACCTGAAGTGTTTGAGCATATCTTCCTAGCTAAGCTCTGCTTTTGGAAAAAAAAATGTCTTCCTAGCATTCCCAAAAGGTTAAAAAATAACTGAGTGGTGCAGCAGATGAAAATGACATAATAGCACGGCATTAATACTTAGAGAAACAATCCATGCATCTTAGAAGATGCAAACAGGTTCCGTAAAGAAACATAAAGTAAAGAATAGAAGACATAACCAGTAAATAGAAAGATGGTAAAAAGAATGTGTACAAATAGGATAACTTACTGCTCCCATGTTGCACAGTAAAATGGGACAGCAGAAATTACCCAAAACCAGAAAGATGTCCTCCCGCACATAGAAGTGCTTCCGAAGGCTATTGACTCAAACTGCAGCAGAAAGAGAAAACAATGGTTGATATCAAATTTAAGGGGGGATGGAAAACTGGACTTGTAAAGACGTACCGCACATGCAAGAGCATCACAGCCTGCAAAATATCAAATGCCACAATTTAGAAATAATCTGACTAAATAGCAACAGGATAGCACAGACAAGCCTATTACGGTCTTACCCCAAAAAAGTTGCAAGGAAATTGATGGGAAGCAAAATTACCGTGGTCAAAAAGTTCGCCCAATGGGCTAGATGAATTTGTACGCCTTGCTTGTTTGCCATCAACAGCATCAAAAGTCTACAAGGAGAAAGTATACTACTTAGTACTAAACCCAGCAGTTGTACAATGTTTCTTTATTAAAAATATAGGTCAGTCGCTTTTATAATAAAAATTAATATTTTATTCAGTTTGCAGAAGATAAATTTATACTTTGTTTAGTTCATTGTCAAAGATAAAAATGCTCCTTTTTCGCATTCGTCCATTCTAAAATTTCTTTTATTTTTTGAAATGGTGTCCATTCTTACATATGATGATCATGTTTTCGGGCAAGTGCAAGTATGGCACACGATAAATTGGATGCGTGTAAATGATCAGTGTAGCAGACCTCCACTAACTTTATAAAAAAAATTGTTTAAATGAGGTTAATTTAGCACTTGGGTCATCTGTCAAATATCAATTATTTCAGCCATACTTATACTCTGTATAGGATTTGAACTCCCAGAGTTACTTGAGTAGACATGAATGGAAAAGGGAGCAATGACCCCCAAGTCTTCGTGCAAAACTTATGTGAAAATTTAAAATATGGCATTCAACATATGCTGACGGACCATAATTTATCAGAATGCATTATAGAGAAGAAATACCTCCATATCCACAATATCAGGACCATTACATTACAGATATCATGTTTCAAAGACATCATGGGCATTACATTACAAACAGTATTTTTCAAAGACATCTTATGCAGTCCCTTGCCTGCATCAGCAATTCCAGGTTAAAATGTGCTAAGATGAAAACGTGTGTTAAGAAATTTGGTTAAATAGTGATGCTCATACGCTTATCTAAATCATGGTTATATTACATATATAGTGGTTTTCATGCTCGTCTTTCCCTGGTAAATTGAGCATCCCTCCGGTCCACTCCTGCTCCTTTCTAACAGCACTATGTAAGAGTTTTTGTTTTTCTTACTTACATAACAAATTGCATGCAAAATAGATGTTGCAGTTCGAATCAAGGAGTTCATACCAATGACAATTCAGGAAGAAAAAGCAGACAGGAGAAAAGTTCCAAAGTCAAAGTTTCAAAATGATTTCCTCAAAACGTTTTACACTATCTTAATACACATATCATTGCCACAAAAACTGATTCACAATCCTTCCCAACATGTGGTCACCAACATTTTTATGCAATATCTCAGATATTACCAACTACTGAACCATGAATAGTCTAGTCACCGGAGCCATCATATCCGGAAAAAATGAGTAGCTACACAGAACGTAAAGCTGGTTGATATACCTGATAGAGGAAGAGCAACAATCCATGAGCAAGGTGGACCCACCGTGGTGGAGCCGTATCAAGATGCGGGGAATATATCTGTACAAACAACCAAACTTAAATTTCTCATAATACTAAGAGACAACATGTAAAAGAAGATATTAGATCAACAATAATATTAGGTCAATAATAATAATCATTAAGCTGGAAACTGCCAACATAATCGAAAGAACAAAATTATATTGCTGGATTTTATTATAATACAAAAGTATTAAAATAAAAACACCCTTAAATGGTCTGGTGGTAGTACAGTGTGTCTACCACCAAAAAGACCAGGGTTCAAATCCCCCTATTGCAGGGGTTGCATTAGGTAATCGACTGCCAACATAAAAATAGTTGAATCTTTCAACATGGATTTGAGCAAGAATCCATGTAACCAACCCTACTCATAGTGGGATAAGGCTTAGAACCTTTTTTTTAACAAAAGTATTAAAATAAGGCAGTAGAGACAACAGAAGTCAAATAGTACAGTAGCACTGTGGGAGAACAGTTTTTTGAACATTGTATAATTCTATTTCAGCTGACCCTACTTAACGCGGAAGAAAGCTTTGTTGTTGTTGTTATCGTCAATTGTATCGTGTTATTTCCACTGCTTAATGATATATATGAGATGATATTGATTACCGGTCTTGTGAAAAAGTAATTATCTTTCTCGGGAAAATAAAACAGGAAGAAACATGTGAATATAGAAAGTTGCTCATATTTGTTGTTGATAAGAATTTTTATTTCTATACTCATCATTTTGACATCAACATTTGTTTGCATCAAGGCTCAACTTTGAGTCCATTCCTTTTTACTTTGATTATGGACGAGTTGACATATCACATTCAGGATGAGATACCATAGTGTATATTATTCGTTGATGGTATTATGTTGACTGATTTTTTTAGGAAAATATCGGGTGGCCTCCCAAGTTGGGAACCACCTCAAAAGAAATAATAATTCATTAAAAAAACAAAAGGAAATGGCATGTATCTGTCACTACATATTCCATGTTCTACACATAGCCTTACAATGTTCGAGCACATTTTCAAAGTAAAAAACAACTCCCCCTAAAGATGGCACCATTCCGCGCACACCAGATGGCCCAGATCATCGCAAACGGGAGTGCACAGTCCTCGTGGCCAACGCCACACACATTCTTCATATCTCTCCAAAAACCAGCAAAATCCAGAGGGAGAAGCCACGGAATGACAAGCTTCACCCAGGCATCTGCAGAAGGCGGGCATGAGAAAAACAAGTGGTCCAAGTCCTCCGTCGCCAAGCCGCACCTATCACACAAAGTGTCGTCCACACCCAAAATACGCCCCCATCGTTCCTTCGTGAGAGTCCTTCAAAGCATGAACAGCCATAGAAATACTTTGATCCTAGCCAGCATCCTGCTCCTCCAAATCATGCGCAAATCCACCCCCTCCTCTTCCTCCACCCCTTGCTCCTCCCCAATGAAATGTAAGTACGCCTTCTTAACGGAGAATCTACTACCTTTCCAGACAAAATGATCCATGCCCACCGAAGGTGTCTGCTCTTGCGCCAAAGCAGCCTGCAACTCCATGAACTCCACCACCCTTTGATCCGACAGCTCCGCTACAAAAATCGGGGACCAAGCCCCTTCCCCCCAGACCTCCTTAACCACCACCTCCTTATCCATCGCCCGTTGTAGCAACCTTGGGTAGTGAACTTCCAAGGCCCCCTCACCAATCCAATCGTCCAACCAAAAGTGGAAGCCATCACCGTTTCCCAAGCAAACCTTCATTTTCATCATCACACCCCTCCACAGAGAGGAAGGGATATTCCCCGGCTCGACCTCCAGCGACACCGACACCGCACAGATTTTCCTCCACAGTCTAAACACCAAATCCTCATAGCTCCCCCAAATCTGCACGACCCACTTAGCCATGAGCGCCTTATTCATCTCCCCCAACCTCTTGACACCCAGCCCCCCCCCTCCTCTTTTTTCACATTGTAATCTTGTCCCAACCGATCAAGTGACAACCACCTCGGGCTTGCCTCCCATCCGGCCAGAAGAACCTCCTCATGATTACCTTAATCTCGCTACGAACCATGTTGGGCATGACCCGCGTAGAGCAAAAGAAAACATGGATCGTCGAGAGAACATGCTTCAGCATGACCAATTCCACCCCTCCTTGGACAGCATCTTTACCTTCCACCTAGCCAGCCTCCCCTCTATCCGTTCCACCACGGGCCTCCAATTCGCCGCCTTCAGCCTGCCTGCCACCAGAGGCAACCCCAAGTAAGGAATCGGCAGCGCCGTTACTAGGCACCGAAGCGCCCCAGTAACCACCCTCGCCTCCACCTCCAAAAGCCCGAACGGGACTACTGCAGACTAGTCCCGATTTATCTTAAGATCCGAAATATCTCCAAAAATCTCTATTACTACTCCTACCCTTCGCATCCAGTCTTCCTCCGTCCCTAAGAAAATGATTGTGTTGCCGACGTACTGCAACAATGGAATAGAGATGTCCTCTCTCCTGTATCCCAACCACCACCTCCTTTCTTTTGCCTTTATTTACAAGTACAAATCTTGATACCTCTAACTCCCAGCTTTGTTTAAAAAAAACATCTTGCATTGTTATTTTATTTTGCGTCTGAACTTTGCATTGCAAGAAAAAAGAAAGAAAAAAAACATCATGTGTGTTTGTTTCTTGCTTTCGTATTATTTTACGTATTAATTTTACCTTGCAAAAAGTTTCAATCTTGCATTTTGTGTCTTTACGTCCTTGTGTCATAGGAAATTGATCACTAATGGCTCATCAATCTAGTCCTCATTCCATGGCACGTCTGAAAGCCATGATAGCAAGCCTTAGTAGTGAGATCTGCCGCACTAGCACACTGTTAGGAAATGTAGAGAGAACAATGGTCAAGGATACCCGACAGTTGAAAATCATGATACCAGACAAGCTAGAGAGACGACATGAACATGATCGCAATGTAAGGGTTTCTAAGCAATCATCAAAAACTAGAGATCCTAGTTCCCATGACCTTCGGCGTCGTAGACAAGATCAAGTTGTATTTGATCATAGTCCAAGGAGAAGCACAAAATTCCCAAATCAAGAGTCACCGCACGCGGGTAATGAAGATATAAAATTCAACGAGCAACGAGAGGTGAAGCGACCTAGAGAACACATACCACTAAGTCGACACCATAATCAATTAGAGAACTCCAAATGGAACAACGACATGTTTATTAATGTGGATGAAAGGCATAATCCTGATGTCTTCTTAGACTAGATGGATCAACTAGACTGCTTCTTCATGCGAATGGATCTGATGAGCGAGAATAGGGTTCGGGTTGCCACATTGAAATTAAAGGGATACGCCTTTGGTGGAAGCAACTTGAAGAGGTGAACCACCATCAAGGCAAAGAAAACGTTCGTTCTTGGACTAAGATACAACATAAGCTTCGTGATTAGTTCCTACCGAAGGAGTACCGGCATAACCCTTACCCCCATCTTCAAACCCTTTCGTCAAGAGACACATACCATCAAGGGATACACCGAAGTGTTCCGTGTCTCGGTAGCCCAGAACAACATAAAGGAAAGTGACTCTCAACCCATACATGGATTACGAACGGAAAACCCAGTCAAACAATACATATGTGATGACCGTACCATGGATGTGGCCCATGATATAGCTACTCGGATTGAGACTGCCTCAACTAAAAACATCACCCCACACTCAACACCCACAATTGCCTCTAGTGTCCCGACCACCACGCCAATCACATCCACTGGACTAACTAGGATTGGCTCACAGTCAACCGTCAAATCAATTGCCTTTGGATCTCACACCACTCTTGGAGATACAACCGCTCACTCCCAACCCTCTTATAATCGATATGGAAACCAACCCTCAACGTTCGACCCATCGTGGGACCAGATACCTGCTACAGATGCCTACCAAAGAGTCTCAATCCTCGCATAACAAGCATACACTTAGTGTACGATGAGCCGAGTGAGGAGACCACCCCTAAAGGTGATGTTGGATCAGAAATGATAAATGCCAATGAAAAAGTTCATGAGTGGCGAAGTCGACAATAATGCTAATGGACCTTTCCTCATAAGTGAACACAGTGACCTTGATGGAAAATATAGTGCACCAACAGAGGTCGTGCAACAATTCATGATAGAACCCAAAGTTGAGAGTGGCAAGGCTAGGATACAAAACAGCATCTTTTTCATCCCATATGCCCTTAATGACCGTTGTTGCTCTCTAATCACTAATGGCGTAAGCATAGAATATTTTGTTGCTCAAGAGGTTGTCAACAAGTTAGGGACGCAAATTAAACATTGGGATCGACCTTACAATGAGCCCTGGTTTAAGGGAGGGTACCAAATACCAAGTCATGCAGTGCCTCATTAAATTTCCCCTTACCCTGACCAATGAAGATGACGTAAATTGTTACATCACGCCTATGGAGTTGCATCACCTATTTATGGGACACTCTTGCCAGTTTGGCCAAGGTACAAGCCAATTAGGGATGAAGGATACCGACATGATGGACAAGACACAAACCACCCTTCAATATCGACCATATGCTCATAATCCCAAGCAAATGACAATTGACCAACGCAAATGTCCCAAGACCGATCATTAAAACTTTATGATGATCGAGCCACCTCATTACACATATAGGCCACCTGAGATTCTTAGTGCCTTTACTTTCCAACTTCATCTCCAAGAGTCATTAGTTACTTTTGTTCTTACTAGTAAAGAGATGGGTACGATGCTCTAAAATTAGGTCAAGAAAATCAAGAAGTTGCCCTGACCCTAGAAGAATATGAGGATGTCAGATCCAAGAAACCCCCACCTCTACGAGACAAACCACCCCACATGAAGCTTGTCCCAGAAGCTGGTCTATCCCATATACCTCATTATCAGATGGCATCGAAGAGTAAAACACAAAATTCAAACCCTGACTCTCATCGGTCAACTCCTACAAGTCATCAAGAGGATATCCCTATGGACTATGTAATCATGCTTATCCCAACCACTAGGATGGTTGTCTCTGAGTTTGCCATGAATGATCTGATTTCTCATATCGTGTCATGTGTATGAAGTTCTTGGATCCATCCCATAAAATTGGTCCCTTTTCTAAGGAAGTTGTCTGCGTGCATTACATACCTCATTCATTTTTTACTAATAAGGGCATCGAGTCATTGTTAAAGTCGGGCATGCATTTACCATATAACATTGCATATCACTTCAAAATTAATGGTTAAACAGAAGTAATAATCAAATCTTTGGGATATTTGATGTGTTGTCTCACAAGAGAACAAACTATTCAATGGGACTAAGTTCTTCTTCATACTGAATTTTCTTGTCAGACCATTGAGAAGTCTCCTTTCAATGCTTTTTATGAATTTCCAATTCCATATGCCCTTGATCAAGTCTCCTTAATTCACTTTGAATGGGCTGGTGTAATTGTTGATCGTATGGTTGATCCTACCCATCAACTCCACCACAAAATCTATACCAAATCTCAAATTACATTAACTACATACCCAAAACAAGCCAATAACCATGTGAGACAGATGGGATTTAGGGAAGGATATTCGATTGTGGCCCATTTTCAGGAAGAGTGTTTTCCCGAGCGAACCTGATGCAGCGTGGAACAAATAAATAGGGTCCTATTTAATTGTCTTTCATTAATAAGAGTCAAACAAATTTTACGTTTATTGAGTCCGTGCAATTTTATTTTAAATAAAGAGATCGCATGTGATCTCAAATCAAATTAGTTAATCGGTTAGAGTCAATTAGGATAAGTTATATTTGAATTTTGATTTTCTTTCTATTTTGTAATCCCACCCCTCATATATAAAGGGGATGTTAGTCATTTGTTTAAAAACAGTTCTAGTTGAAATCAAATTGAGAATTATTTCATCCCACTCTCTTTCACTTCTCTCTCCACGTGATCTTCACGCTTCTCTTCACAATTCTCTCGCAACCGACGAGTTTTCTCTTCCCCATCCCTCTAATTTCTTCCACCTAATAATTTTCCCATCGTCAAATTAAATTTTTTTCACCAATGCAAATTTCGAATTGCATCAATTGATGCAGCGTGGAATAAATAAATATGGTCTTATTTAATTGTCGTTCTTTAATTAGAGTTAAACTAATTTGACGTTTTATTGAGTTTATTTTAAATAAAGAGATCGCATGTGATCCCAAATCAAATTTGCTAGTCGGTTAGAGTCAATTAGGATAAGTTAGATTTAAATTTTGATTTTCATTCTATTTTTGTAATCATATCCCTCCTATAAAAACGGTTCACGTTGAAATCAAATTGAGAGTTATCTCATCCCTCGCTCTTTTTCTTCTCTCTACATGTGATCTTCGCGCTTCTCTTCCCAAATCTCCAGCAATCGGCAAGTTTTCTCTTCCCCATCCCTCCAATTTCTTCCACCAAATAATTTTTCCACCGTCAAATTATTTTTTTTCGTGGTTGCAAATTTCAATTTGCATCAAGCGTGGAACAAATAAATATGGCCCTATTTAATTGTCGTCTATTAATTAGTGTCAAATTAATTTTACATTTTATGAGTCCGTGCAATTTTATTTTAAATAAAGAGATTGCACGTGATCTCAGATCAAATTAGTTAGTCGGTTAAAGTCAATTAGGATAAGCTAGATTTGAATTTTGATTTTTTTTCTATTTTTGTAATCCCGCCTCTCCTATATAAAGGGGATGGTAGTCATTTGTTTAAAAACAGTTCAAGTTGAAATCAAATTGAGAATTATCTCATCCTTCTCTCTTTCTCTTCTCTCTCCGCGTGATCTTCGCGCTTCTCTTCCCAAATCTCTCGCAACCGGCGAGTTTTCTCTTCTCCATCCCTTTAATTTCTTCCACCAAATAATTTTTCCATCATCAAATTATTTTTTTTCACCTTTGCAAATTTCGAATTGCATGAATTGATGCAGCGTGGAACAAATAAATATGGTCTTATTTAATTGTCGGTCGTTAATTAGAGTTAAATTAATTTGATGTTTTATTGAGTTTGTGCAATTTTATTTTAAATAAAGAGATCGCATGTGATCTCAAATCAAATTAGCTAGTCGGTTAGAGTTAATTAGGATAAGTTAGATTTAAATTTTGATTTTCTTTCTATTTTTGTAATCATATCCCTCCTATATACAAGGGATGGTAGTCATTTGTTTAAAAACGATTCCTATTGAAATCAAATTGAGAATTATCTTATCCCTCACTCTTTGTCTTCTCTCTCCATGCGATCTTCGTGCTTCTCTTCCCAAATCTCTCGCAACTGGCGAGTTTTCTCTTTTCCATCCCTCCAATTTCTTCCACCAAATAATTTTTCCACCGTCAAATTAATTTTTTCACCGTTGCAAATTTCAATTTACATCAAGCGTGGAACAAATAAATATGACCCTATTTAATTGTCGTATGTTAATTAGTGTTAAATTAGTTTTACGTTTTATGAGTCCGTGCAATTTTATTTTAAATAAAGATATCGCATGTGATATCAAATCAAATTAGTTAGTCGGTTAGAGTCAATTAGAATAAGTTAAATTCGAATTTTAATTTTCTTTCTATTTTTGTAATCACACTCCTCCTATATAATGGGGATGGTAGTCATTTGTTTAAAAACAATTCAAGTTGAAATCAAATTGAGAATTATCTCATCCCTCTCTCTTTCTCTTCTCTCTCCACGTGATCTTCGCGCTTCTCTTCCTAAATCTCTCGCAACCAGCGAGTTTTCTCTTCAACATCCCTCTAATTTCTTCCACCAAATAATTTTTCCATCGTCAAATTAATTTTTTCCACCATTGCAAATTTTGATTTGCATCAATTGATGCAGCATGGAACAAATAAGTATGGTCTTATTTAATTGTTGTTCGTTAATTAGAGTCAAATTAGTATGTCTTTTTATTGAGTCCGTGCAATTTTATTTTAAATAAAGAAATCGCATTTTATCTCAAATCAAATTAGTTAGTCGGTTAGAATCAATTAGGATGAGTTAGATTTGAGTTTTGATTTTCTTTCTATTTTTGTAATCCTATCCTTCCTATATACAAGGGATGGTAGTCATTTGTTTAAAAACGGTTCACGTTGAAATCAAATTGAGAATTATCTCATCCCTCACTCTTTCTCTTCTCTCTCCATGCGATCTTCATGCTTTTCTTCCCAAATATCTCGCAACCGGCGAGTTTTCTCTTCTCCATCATTTCAATTTCTTCCACCAAAAAATTTTTCCACCGTCAAATTAATTTTTTTCCCTGTAGTAAATTTCAATTTGCATCAAGTGTGGAACAAATAAATATGGCCCTATTTAATTGTCGTATGTTAATTACTGTCAAATTAATTTTATGTTTTATGAGTCCGGGCAATTTTATTTTAAATAAAGAGATCGCATGTGATGTCAAATCAAATTAGTTAGTCGGTTAGAGTCAATTAGGATAAGTTAGATTTGAATTTTGATTTCCTTTCTATTTTTGTAATCCCACCCCTCCTATATAAAGGGAATGGTAGTCATTTGTTTAAAAACAATACAAGTTGAAATCAAATTAAGAATTATCTCATCCCTCTCTATTTCTCTTCTCTCTCCACATGATCTTAGCGCTTCTCTTCCCAAATCTCTCGCAACCGACGAGTTTTCTCTTCTCCATCCCTCCAATTTCTTCCACCAAATAATTTTTTCACCGTCAAATTAATTTTTTTCACCATTGCAGATGTTGATTTGCATCAGAACCCATAACAAATTAAGCCCAAACAAAATTGGTCCGTTCGGAATTGTCAAATAGAAGGGTCTAGATGCATATGCAATGGATTTCTTGTTAAAGGTTGATGACTCGTCGATATCAAATATTGACAACGATGCATCTATACTGGAGCTTCCACAAATGAAATCGTCACCAACAATCATTGCATCAACATTGGGCCCAGATATCATTGAAGACATTTGAAATATGTGAATTGGCAACATATCATGGGCTCATCCAATGATGGAAGGAACATCGCCTGAAAGCCAAATCTGGATTGAAGCGCGTGAAGTAAAAAGGCTCTGCGTTGATCGCTGCAGAGTTACCATGACGTAATCTTGCTGGAGCAAGATTCTTCTCAGCAGTGGGAATTGATGCGGTCGGGCCAACCAAATTCAGCAACAAAAGAATAAATCACATGGTTCATTGTAATATGCCAAATCCTAAGGATCAAGGTTCAGGAAAGCGGTATGCGTATGTGTTCGGACAGGTCACTGAATAGCAATTAAGCCGTACGCGGGGGCATATGCGGGGTATATGCGGTTCTAAGCGGTTTTCTATTTTTTTATTTTAAAATAAATAAATATATACAAAATCAACTACAATTGAACTAAATTTATGTACAATTGTGGTCCAACACAAGATCTAAGAAAGATGATTTTCATATAGGGGTCAAAATAATCTTTATCTATGAAATACCAATACTTCAATAGAAAAGTTAGTACACATCAAGGTAGACCAATGAAAGTATAGAATCAAAAAACTTTGATGATTCGGAAGTCAGGAGGTGGAAGCCCTAATCGAGGAATTGGGATTCTAGATGTGGAAGCCCTAATCAGAGTTTTGGGTTTCTCAGTGATTCGGGGTGTCGGTACCTTTTTCCATAGATCCAGATCCGACAACCCAATTAAGCTCCGAAAATAGGAAGCGGGCGCACGGTCCGCATATGCGGTCGCACAGCCCGCATATGCGGACCGCATAAGCGCAAAGGGCGCCTAATGAGGGGCTTCATGTATGCGGCACGTTAGGGCATCCGCTCAGGCATATATGCGGCCGCTCGAACCGATTTCGTGAACATTGCTAAGGATACGTGTAAAATTTCCTTTTTATTTTTGAATCAGTGTACGTGCAACTCATGTATAAGTGCACCTCTCCCTTTTTGTTTTGATTCGGTGGTGCAGCCCCATGAAAATGCATCGTCCCCTTTTTTGTCTTGTAGGGCTATTCTATATTATAAAATGAGGTGGAGGGACATCAATAGAAGGCAGATCAGAAGAACCCAAGAAAGACCCACGGGCCCTTACCTTCCCTTCCCCGACTTCCTCTTCTCTTATTCTTCTTCCCTTACCTTCCCTTCCCCGACTTCCTCTTCTCTTATTCTTCTTCCTCTTTTCCCCCAACTCCAGCTTCTTCTCGCCACCTCCCAGCTCTCTTTTATCCTTCTCTAGTCCCTCTCATCTTCTCTCCACCAGTCTTACAACCTCTCAGCTCTCCCTCTCCACCAGTTTTCTTTTATCTCTCCCCAGCTCCCTCTTCCAACTCCTCATCCCAGCTTTCTTCTTCCTTATCAGCAGCTCCAGCAGCCTCTCTCCCCTCCCCAACTCTTCTTCCCAGCTCCCCTCTTCCTTCCCAGTAGGCGGTGGATTCAACATGCTCTTTGTTAGACTCTTGGGACGGACAGATTTTTCCGTGTTTCAGATATAAGCTTCTCAAGCAACAGGTGGAGAAACTTATGGTGATGCTTACTGAGCTAGAGGAGATAGTTGAGTCCACGAAGGGGTGGGATTGTTGCTCCTGATACGATGGTTCTTTTTCGATTAGGAAGGCTTACATGGCATTGAAGGGTCCACTGATTTTTAATCATGGGGGTGTGAGGCAAACTACAGATGGATTTGGAACTGAAAGATTCCAACTCGAATGAAGGTTTTCTTGTGGCTTTTATGAAGGGGGGACTGCTGACGAAGGACAAGTTTGCATCCTTTGTGCAGGGGTTGACCCGGGTGTCCCCGATGTACAGCGAGGGTAGATGATGCAGATCATCTTTTCATCAGTTGTGGACACTCAGCGGATAACTGGAGCTGTTTTGGAGGCAGTGGGGTTGCAACCTATGTGTTTAGCTTCTGGGGATCTATCGGAATGAATTGGAATAGCACGGAGAGGGAAAGATCGAGGTGTGTGGCCGTGATCTTGGCCATTTGGATGGCCAGAAATGGTGTGGTCTTTCGACGGGATCGTTTCTACGTTGAGAATTTGTTGGCTCATGCCAACATCCTAGGTGAGAGTTGGAACATGTAAAGTGGTGAACAATTACATGTGGTAGTTCTGTAATAAATTTTTGGTGATAAATTGTGAAGTTTTTGGGCATGCGCCTATACGGTGAAAGCTCTTTTTCTTTAAAAAAAATAGCTTCTTATTCTTTACTTAAGCTTGAGCTCTTCAAGCTTGAGCTTCTTCTTGATCCAATACCTTCGTGTTCTTGACTTAGCATCAAGCTAAATATACACAAGTGCACAAGTTTTGTTAGCATCAAAATATGTATGCTCATGCATGAACTAACATAGGTAGATGGCCCTCACGAATTAATTCAATCCAATCTTTTTTTTTTTGAAATCCTGAAATAGGGGGAGACACTCGACGGTGTTCGCCCCATCTTTTATTTAAAAAGCGAGAACAATAACAGGAAAGAAATACAAAAGCTACGGCCGAAGGAGCGACCAATTATAAAACCCACTCCTCCACCAAACTCTTGGCATGTATCCCCACGTTTTCCTTATAAAAGCGCTGGCCCGAGAAAAGCAAGGCATTCCTCCCCAGCCAAACAGCCCAAAGGACGGCCAGCGGATAGATCATCTCCCTCCTAGATCCAGTCCTATTCGCCACCAGCGAGCCGCAAAACGACTCGAGATCTTCAACGCAACACCAGGCCAGACCGGTCCCCTGCCATACCTAAATCACCTAGAGGCACTTGAAGAACAGATATTCGACGGATTCAATCGCCTCCTCGCAGAGAAGGCACCTGTTAGAGGTTGACCCAACAAGCCTGACACACCGGTCCCTCGTCATCAGCCTTTGTCTCCGAAACAGCCACAAGAAGACCAATTCGCTCAGGTAGCTTGAGAGCCCAAAGGAACGCACAATCGCGAATCAAAAAATCCGAGCGGGAAGGCGGCGGCTTGCAAATGGCCCCAAAAGCCTTCCTAACCGTGAACTGACCCGCACGCCAACCCCAGTGGTCTCTCCCCTCCGATGGGCTCCCCACCTCCCTGATAGCATCCAGCAGGGCCAAGAAATCCTCTAGTCTCTGGTCGGAGAAATTAGAGGAGAAAGTCGGGCACCAATTTCCATCTGACCAACAAAGCTGCAACCGTCACAAATTTGTCCTCAGCGATAGCAAACAAGCGCAGGAACCGCGAGCAAAGAGCCCCCCCCCCCACCCCCGTCCAATCGTCCGACCAAAAAGCGAAAGATTCGCCCCCACCAAGGATTGCCTGAACAAAGATAAGTTCTTGGAGAAAACCTCCACGACCCCCCTCCAGAATGGAGTCGGAGAGTCCATCTGAGCACCCGGCCTCGGAGGCGCCCCCACAACACCGTAGATCTGGCGCAGCATGGTACAACCAAGTTCCTCTCCAGGTCCCCAAATTCTGCTCGCCCATTTACGAAGCAGGGCCTCGTTCATTTGCTCGAGACACTTCACTCCCAGCCCTCCCTGATTCTTCGTGATCGTAATATCCTCCCACCCAACAAGGTGAATGCCCCTCAACCCCCCCTACTATTTCCCCATAAGAAATCACGCATCCGCTTCTCCAACCGCTCTCTAATACCCTTTGGAATACGCTGGTTCGATAGGAAATATATCGGGATGGAGGAAAGGAGCACCAACACCCCCCCCCGATAAAACAGCCGACCTCCACCCCGCCAACCTTCTCGACGACTCAGAGCCAATCTCTCGTCCTCGTTCTGCCCGTAGCCAAGGGCATCCCCAGATAGTCCATCGGCAAAGAGCTGCATCCCGACCCCAACGCATGCGCACAAGCATCGGCCTCCTCCACTGAGAGACCAATAGGGACGACCTTCGACTTATCAGCATTTTTGAACAACCCGGAGAGTTCGCTGAAGATTTCCAGAGCGACGGCCATGCCACTTGCCTCCGCAACCCCCCCCCAATGAAGAATAGAGTATCGTCGGCGTACTGTAGTAGCGGAACCAGCGAACCATCCCTCGAGTAACCACAAGAGAGCCTGCAGCCGACTACACGAAGCGCAATGGTAGACAGGACATCCGCAGCGAAGGACAAACAACAAAGAAGCAAGAGGGCACCCCTGACGCACCCCCCTCCGAGGCTGGAAGAAGCCCCCTCCATGCGACCATTCATCATGACCGTAAAAGACGACGTTGTTACACAACGCCTCATCCAAGCGATCCACCTCTCCCGGAACCCCTTCCTCCGCAACACCGACCAAAGGAACCTCCAGTCAAGGCTATCGTAAGCCTTTGTAAAGTCCACCTTACATAGAACACCGCTTTTATCCCTTCTCCGCCAGTCCGTGATGATCTCAGACGCGAGAGTGAGGCAATCCGAGATCTGTCTCCCCGGAATAAAAGCAGATTGCAGCGGGGAGATAATGCTGGGAAGAACACAACTCAATCTAGCCGCGAATACCTTCGTGGTAATCAGATATAGCGCGTTAGAAACCGTAATAGGGCGGTAGTCGTCAATAATATCTGGCGCGAAGACTTGGGGAGCAAGATGATCAACGCACGGTTGACCCTTTCAAAGCCCGCATTGCCCAAACAGAATTCAGAGACGACCTCCAACACCTCGATGCCAACCAAATCCCAGAAGTCCTTGTAGAAAGATACTGGGAAGCCATCAGGTCCCGGAGCGACATCAGCATTCAGATCCCAAACCGCATGCTTAATCTCCTCCAGGGTCACATCGCGAGTGAGCAAGTCGCAACAGGAGGCCGCCACAGGCGTTGTACCTAGGCCCAGCCACTTCCAAATACTTGGTATTCCTCGAAGAGACATCTTTATAGTGATTGATAATAGCTCTCCTTGTTTCTTTGTTCCCTTCCACGCGGACCCCACCAATCGAGATCGAGCGCAACGCATTAGACCGGCGCCTCCCACTCGCAACGCGATGAAAATAATAAGTGTTCGCATCCCCCTCCCGCAACCAAGCACTTCTCGACCTCTGTCTCCACTCCGTGACCCGCTTGCGATCTTCGATGGCAACCTGTTTCTGAGCATCTGCACGACAAGCCAACTCGTCCACTGAGAGCTCCCTAAGGTCCTCCAACGCATCAAAACTCTGAATGACCTCCTCGACCTCCATCCTGGCCGCGCACCTGGCCGCCCTAGACTCCCTCTTGAAGGCCGAAAGCCTTACACGCAAGGAAGTTAGCTTCTGGACAAAGCGAGACGCAGCGGACCCAGCAACAACCACGGTAGACCAATGAGAGGCCACCACCTCCCTAAAGTTTTCCTCCATTAGCCAACACGTTTCATATCTAAAGAGTCCCCTTTGCACAGGGGCATCACCTGAATCCCACAAAATTGGGGCATGATCGGATAGCGTCCGTGGCTTGGCCCCCACAAAGGAAAGAGCGAAGGACTCCAAAAGCTCGGGCGAAGCCAAAAAACAATCGATACGCGAACGCGAGTTGGAGCTTCTCCACGTATAGGCGACGTCCTCCGTATCCATAACCTCCAGGCCCAGGGAATCAATAGTGTCCGCGAAATCTACCGACCCTGGGTCCTGCCCCCCCTGCTCCTGGGCATGTCAGACGTTTGCAAGGTAACGTTGAAGTCCCCCCCCAATGAGCCAGGGGACCTCGACGATCGTCCTGCCCGCCTCAAGAAGATCCTCTCATACCTCTCCCCGCATCACATTACAACAAGGACCATAAACACAAGAGACAACCAATGGCAAAGAGGAGTCCGTACATACCAGCAGGATCGTCAGGACGTGTCTCCCGCGAATAATCGAATCGAAGGCCAGAGTCGATGATCTCCAAGCCACCAGCATCCCTCCAGATGTGCCTACCGCATCCACCGTTCTGAACTGATCAAGGCCCCCCGCATCAAAAGATCTCCAAATGTCGTCTGTGACAGATTGAAGCTTTGTTTCTTGTAGCATAATGGCGTCGCATCCCCATTCCACGAATCTCGACCCCAAAGTCCTCCGCTTGCTCGGGTCACCGAGCCCTCGAACATTCCAGGAAAGAATTCTCATTTGGGACCGTCTTGCCTCCCATGGATGCGGGCCACCCCTGCGGCCACCGCAACGATATTCTTCAGGGTCAAGCCAGAATGTGCCTCCAGTCGTAAAGATCTGGACCTACTCCTTCTTCTATATCTCTTACCAGCCCTCCTATCACTTGTCCCTTCAGCAGAGTGATCAGTGTCCGTATTGGTGTTCGGCAACAAGGTAGTAGCAACAACAACAACATCGGGAGAGGGGTCAACGGCGACCACGGTCGAGGATGAAGAAGCTGGACCGAAGGTTGGCGATGGCTGGGTCCAGGTCCTCCCCCTCCGCCACGACAGAGTTGCTCAAGGAAGTTGACGCCCGCTGGGGAAAACCAAGCGAGGAAAACCAATCTTCTTAATGTAGTGTCAGAAAAGAGTATCAAAAAAGAGCATACAATGGGCTTACAACATCACCACCCACCCCATACCCTCTTGTGGTGTCTCTTGTGCATCGACCCAACATTGCACCTCTATATAATATGTGCATGCAACAATGCATCTAACCATGAACAGGCCATGTGGCTATAGCGGAAGTCTTCATGAGAATCTGCAGTTCCGTGAGCATGTCTCCAATCTTACAATCATGATTCGCACCAACCTCGAATGCTCCTAATACTCTTACATCCTACATACTAAAAAATACGGATAACCTGAAAGTATGTGTTCCCATATTTTTGTTTGTCTCCTTCCAGGGTTAAACAGAAGATAGAATTGACCATAAAGGACAATATCAATCATATGATTTCCAAAAGAATATATTGATAATCTCTAATTTGTATCCTATTTCAAAACAGGATGACCACCAGTAAGATTGCATTTACCTCGATGTCTCATGAGTGAGCTCGATCTCTGCTCATCTGTAAATAGATCTCGCCATGCCACCAACCTAGCAATCTGCCAAATGCACATACTCATATATATAGGGGGCTTATCCAATGGGCCCGGTGCCCATGTGAGATGAGATGAGCCCACTCATATTTTACCAATATATTCCATCATTTTGAGTTCAATGCTTATTTATTTACAGTTGTTATATCAGATTCTTACTATTAGTAACCATTTTCATATAAAGAAAATCATAGATTCACAAGTAATGGTCATTAGTAAGAATAAAAATGAGACTAGTAATACAAATAATAATACAATCATTTCGTATGAATCTAAGGTTTTTTTCCTGAAAATCGTTACTAGTAGTAAGAATATGATATAACACTTGTAAACAAATACCTATTATGCTCAAAATGATAGGAAATAATGATAAAAAATAAGGGGGCTCATCTCATCTCAAATGGGCACAGGGCTCATTGGATAATTTCCCTATATATATATATATATATATATCTGGTCTCTCTTTGGGAGTCCAAAAAAAACATAAGACTGCAATACACGCATCTTAAATCTAAATCCACAACCATATAATATCTTCCTTACGACTACTACAAATTCATTCTACCTCTCCCAAAAATCCCTCAATTTTTGTAATGTCAAAGCTAAAGTCAAAAACTCTTTCAAATCAGCCAATTATTTCGCTTCATAAGCAAAACTAAAACCGCAAGCACCCTAAGGTAGGTACCTACTAAATTCAATGGCCACAATTTTTATCTTATGAGATATTTCTTTTTCACAATTTATTCAATTGCTACATAGAATCTTACTTCTCTCAAAGGCAATACCAAAAAAAAGAAAAAATGATTCAGAGGTTGATTACTACTAGGAGGCTGTGTATAATTGTATGTTGAACAGTATGAAAGCATCAACAGAAAAGCGTTAGTTTTATACAACTCATCTACAAAGAAGATGGTATAGTCTTGTATAAGTTCCACTCTTGTACAATAGTCTTGTATAAGTTCCGCTCTTATACAAGCAATATCGCCCATACTTTAATTCTCTCCATTTCATGCCATCAAAAGTAACTTTTTTATAATTTGTTTAAATATAGAAACAGAAGGGGATGTTTGGTCCCTATAAACTAGGGGTGCTGATGAATTGGACAGATCATCAAATCAATTCGATCCGAACTTTAGATTATATTATATTTTTATCCCAAATGGATATGGTTTAATTATGAATTCAAAACTGTGACGAATTGAAGAAAGATCGTATCCACAATAAAAGTATCGGACAAAAAGTTGGTGTCTCTATTGTAAAAGTTGGCCTAGTCGACCGACTAACTATTGACCAATCGATCAATAGTTGGCCAATTTTTGCATAGAGACTCAGTATTTTTTTTCATATTTTTTTAAAAGCGTACTTATTTAATGTATTTAATGTCTTATTTAAATTCAATTACTTTTTAATTTCATTATGATAGTATAGAAAATGTACAAATCAATGTAAATACATAAAAATGCATGTATAAAAATGGTTTACGTATTTAAAATAATTAAAAATTCAACATCGACTAAAGGCCGGCTAAATCCGATTAGTCATCCGGTTGTCGATTAATCCTCAGTCAATGACTGAGTACCGACTACCAACTTATGCAACCTTTGTTTGTGAAGCATATTAGAAGATAAGATGAGAGGAACTCATTTAGCTTTGTTTGTGTTTGTACAAAAAAGGGCATACAGCGTTCTACCTCGAAAGAGTGAGAAGTTAGAAAAAGCGCTTTGGTGAGGCTAGAGAATACCAAAGAAATGTTGAACAAAAACAATCAAGAAGGATATGATTTTTTTATCTAAGCACAAGAATGAGATAAATTAAACATTTTAGAAACAACAATAATATGTGTGAATTATCCTTACTCTTCCCTCGTACAGGTCCTTAAGTAGCTACATTATTTGGGGCTTTCGACATTCTCTTCGGATCTCCCTTAGGCCCCGTTTGTTAGGCAGGAATAGAGAAGGGAATGGAATTTTCGTTCCTCTCTCGATTCCATTCCTTTGTTTGTTAGATCAACTTTACGCAGGAATAACGATTACAAAGGAAACATGATTCCTTCATTCGTGGGAATTGTCATTCCTAGGTACCCCCTAGGAATTGGGATTCCATTCCATACCAATGCTAATGAATGTATTCTTCTTCCATATTTTTTAATTAATATATCATTGTTACAAATATATGGTTATCGACATGGATATGTGTTTTTCTTTTTTTGGATATTTTTTGAACACTGACATGGATATGGTTTTTTTTGGACATGGATATATTAACATTGATATGGATACAAATATATGGATGCAAAAGGTTGGATAAGTTACAAATATATGCATATATGGATATTGACATGGATGTGTGATATTCTTTGCGGATACATATATATATAGTTAAATTTTTTTTGGATATGGATACAAATATTGTTACAAGATATTCCAGTGGCTACGAATACATATATATTAAATATATCTATTAAAAGGATAAAATATATCTGTGATTTATTTATGGATACGGATACAAACACAGATATGTTTTTTTGTTTTTTCCACATATGGATATGGACAGGGATATATATATATATATTTTCTAATATGGATATGGAAACGGATGCAATGTTCAATTTTTTTCTAGGGATTTTATCACTTGTGCCACTCCGAGATATCGCAATATCAGTTATGCCCCTATCTTTTTGGTAATATCAGTTGTGCCCCTCAATTCTTGTTATTTTTTCACTTGTGCCCCTCAGGTTAGTTACCGTCCATCCACAGTGCAAACGGACGTTAACTTTGAGGACATAGGCGGAAATAATTTTAAAAAAAAAAGTTAAGAGGTCATTTTACATCCTCCTCCTCATCTTCTTCTTCCTCCTCTTCCCCATCCTCTTCTTCCTCCTCCTCCACCTCCTCCTCCTCCTCCCTCTCTGCCCCCGCCCCTGCCCTGTGCCGCCAGCTCCGCCTCGAGCTCGCCGCACCACCTTCCAGCTCGCAGCCCCCGCCTCTGCCCCGACCTCCCTCCCAGCGCCGACCTCCCGCACCCCCCTCCCAGCCCCGACCTCCCGCACCCCCTCCCAGCCCCGACCTCCCGCAACCCCCTCCCAGCCCCGACCTCCCGCAACCCCCTCCCAGCCCCGACCTCCCGCACCCCCTCCCAGCCCGACCTCCCCCACCCCCTGCCGCCCGACCTCCCCCGTCCCTCTGCCCCGATCTCCCCCACCCCCTGTCGCCCCTCCGCCCGACCTCCCGCACCCCCTCCCAGCCCGACCTCGCCCAGCCCCTGTCGCCCCTCCGCCCGACCTCCCCCACCCCCTGCGGCCCCGACCTCCCCCACCCCTGCTGCCCCGCCGCCCCGACCTCCCCCCGTCCCCTGCCCTCGCCTCTCCCTCCCCCTGAACGCGCCGCCCCCTCGCCTACCCCTCCTCCGGCCCCCGCGCCTCCTCCGACCCCTTCCGCCCTCCTCCTCCGCCTGTGGCTGAAACTGGAGTTGAGTTTTTTTGTTAAATTTTGATAAATTTTTGACTAATTGATTGATAAAAAGTCATCCAAAAATTCAATAAAATTCATCGTTTGATCCGTAACGAGTGATATGTCCGTGGAAATGTAAAAATTTTAGAGATTCGATGGATGCATGAAGGTGTTAGTAAGAGAGAGAAATTATGAAGAGAAGGAAGAAGAGCAAATGGAGGAGGAAGAAGATGAAGAAGGGTATGGACCATAATACCCTTCTTAACCACACCATGGTTTGAATAAACCATGGTTATTTTAATTTTTTGACGGTCAATCTGACGGAAGGGCACAACTGGTGACGGAGCAAGAAGTTAGGGGCATAACTGATATTACCAAAAAGATAGGGGTATAACTGATATTGCGATATCTCGGAGGGGCACAAGTGATAAAATCCCCTTTTTCTAAGATATGGATACTCATTATATTCTAGCTGATACATATACGGATATGGATATGGATTTTAATTTTTCTACGGATACATATATGGAGATGGATGATGTTTTTTTACAGAAGCGGATATGGACATGGAATTGGGTTTTATTTTTTGCAGTTATAAATATTGATACAGATACCATCTTTAGTTTTTTAGGATATGGACATGGGTTATATTTTAGTGGATACGTATACGGACATGGATATATGTTTTTATTTTTTCCAAATACGATACCCATAACATTTTCAATTTCTTTAGAATATGGATATAGATATGGTAATAAAACATTATAGCGGATACAGATATATCAAATATATCAATTGTATGAAAAAAATCAAAATAGTTTCTATTTAAATTTGATTGTTGATTCTTTATATGAAGTATATTGATTATATGAAAAATAAGCATGAGAATACCGATTATTTTTTATACTTAACGAAATGTATCAAAGGAGTGTTATTTTCTTTCTATTCTTTTCCATTTCCAAATATTTGAAAGAAATATGCCTCATAATAAAATTTTCAATTCCTAATATGATCCAAACAATGGAATGGAAAAACGGTTTCCTTTCCATTCCATTGTTAATTCCATTCTTGTCTTGATTTCATTCCATTGTAATTCCTTTCCAATCAAACAAGCGGGGCCTTAGGGCTCTTGGATGATTCCTATTGATATTTTTTTGCATCTCAACTTTCAATGTTGGTAAGGAATACTCTCTAAAGTCTCTACCATTTAATTCTCCCTCTACATTTGTTTTGTAGATACAAGAACAACAACAAAGCATTTTCCCACATTAAGTAGGGTTGGCTACATGGATTCTTTGCCTCCATTCAGATCTATCTTGGGTCATAGCATTTGTTTTGTACATGATTTCTTAAACTTTTGTATAACCAATTATTATTGATTAATTATCTCTTAAAGTTTTCCATTTTAATCTAAGGTAAAATATCGGTTAATATCCAACTTCATATGTGTTAGATTGAAGCTCTTAGAATCAAAATTCAAATTTTTAATATAATATTTTGCAATTTGGAGTTTTAGGAGCTTCTCAATGTATTAATGACCTTTTCTTGATAGATACAAAATTTTGGAGTTGGATTCGAGTGTTATGCCTGTAAGTTGGATTTGAGTTGTTTAAGTTATATCTTTTACTTTTTTCATCTTTTATCATAGTTTATATTGATCCATATGGTATGGCATGTTGTTTTGTTATTGTTACGTAGCTGATAACCAAGGCCTTAAATGCCGGTTTCGGTCACCATTTCGGTGATGACCAAAACAGAATTTCGATGGAATTTCGGTTAAATTTCGATCGAAATTTCGATCATTTCGGTCATTTTTTGTACTAGGACCCCCATATTTCGGTCATTTCGGTCGAATTTCGATTTCGACTGGATATCGATATTCGACAGAAATTCGACCGAATTTCGCTGAAATTTGAGGCCATGCCGATAACTAAGATTATGTCTCGTCCTTCTGACTCTAAATCCATTGTGGCATTAAGCAGCATTTTAAGGAGAGATTGGATGGAGTTATTATAGTACTCATAATGGAAACAAGTCAAAGCTTCAATGTAATTCTTGCGGGAAGAGAAGTGGAAGTAGGATCTTATTGCTGAAAAACATCTGGTTTATGACAACGAGAATGTAGCCAGAAAACCATACGCATCCAAATGAGGTTGAGAATGCCTAAAGGGGAAGATTGAAAAAAATACGGAGAAAGTCGGCAAAGATGAGGAATATATGTAATCATGCTTCAAAGAGAAATCAATATCTTGCATGATTTTAATGATTTACAATATCTACGTGATATTAAAATCATGGTTGCAACGATGGCAATGTGAGAATCTATGACAAGTGAGCATGAGAGATAGGAATCTGGTAGTCGTGGTGGTTTAATCTTGGAGCTAAAGTGGCACGGGCAGTGAAATTAGTGCAGCTAAAGTACCACCTAAATAGAAGAGGAAAGGCAAAGGAATTAAACCATTATTGGTGAAAAAAATCTATGTTTACGAAATTCTTAGCAAGGACCCAAGGCGAAAAACATTAAAGGGATTGTTTGGTCTCGAGAATCGAGTCAGAAAAGTTAATACCAAGTTGTTTATTAGAGAGGGCTAGGCCTTTCTTGCAACCAAGGGTATAAATATCGGTTTCGGATATCGTATCAATACCTTGACGATACGATATTTCGTCGAAATTTTGCCCACATCGACCACCATTTTTGAAAAAATGTCTGGAAACTGCCTTCATATCGCCATTTTGCTCGAGATTTTGGTTCCTTGTCGAAACTGAAATTTCGCCGAAATTTCACGAAATCTGAAACCATGCATGCAGCATGCAATTAACGAGACTACATAATCAAGATGAGGTGATATGTTGGTAGTGCAGTGTGCCTACCACCCAAAAGACCATGGTTCAAATATTGGGGTGGGCACTTGTGTGCAAGGTTCGAAATCTCAATTTCAATTCCGCCCCCTCCCCCACCCACACCAAATTTAAATTTCGATCATTTCGTTGAGAAATGTCGAAAATGATCAAAATCTCAAGTTCAATCCCCCCCCCCCCCGCACACACACCCCAAATTGAAATTCCGAGGAAATTTTGATCATTTCGTTGATAAATGTCGAAAATGGCTAAAAACTGCTTTTCGGCCATTTTTCACAAATTAAGATCTTTCAAGTTATTACAACAATAAAAAACATTCAAATACACACTTTTTTATTGCAAAGAGGATGAGCTCCCAAGGCAGGAGTCACCAGGCCACAAATTCATTAATTAATAAACATTGGAATACATTAGATGAAGGCCCAGAAATTGTGAAGGGCCCTAGAGTGAGAGATTACATTCTCAGAATAAAATCTTTGGTTTTTAAAAATCAGCTCATTCCGCCCCAGCCAGATCGCCCAAAGCATCGAGAAGGCTTTAGCACAGTCACACCCATCAACCCCAGGCCCACAGCGTGAATCGACCTCCAAAAGACATCAAGGTTGTTGTCGTCCACCCAAAGAAGGCCCATGCCCCTCCAGATCTGAGTCGACGTCTCACAGTCGAAGAAAATGTGATATGCATCTTCCACCACACCCTCACACCTGTCGCAAAACGTGTCTGCCAAGCCAAACAGCCTTCCCTTCCTCGCTTTGTCACACAAACGATTCTTCTCAAACACCATAAAAAGATATTCACCCTACACGGGATCTTGGTTGCCCATATAATCTTCATGTTCGCACACATCACCTCGTCGCACTCCACCGCTTCCCCGCTCATAGTTTCATAAGCCTTCTTAATCGAGAATCTCGTCCCAGACCAAGCAAAATGGTCAGCCACATCAGCCCATTCCCCAGGCTGGGGAACCTCCGCAAGCAATCACAAGAAGTCCTCCAGGCGTTGATCCGATAGGTCCGAGATGAACCGTGGAGCCCAAGAGCCAGACTCTGCCACCTCAGCAAACTTTGCATCCCTATCCACCGCTAAAACACCAACCTGGGGAAACGGATCCCCAGGACACCATCCCCCGTCCAGTCATCCATCCAAAACCTGAAGACATGATCGTTCTCGAGCATCGGGTGCAGATTAGGAGCAACACACGGCTATACCGCCTGGATACCAGCCCAAAGAGGAGATTCGCATCTCCCTCTAACTGCAGTCAACTCCCCCTTTACTCTATAAATGTATCTCAAAACTCTTACCGCCAACGATGAGTAAAGACCCCAAATCTTAATCACCCACTTGATCAGCAAAGCTTTATTCATGATTTTGACATCACGGACCCCAAGTCCCCCATCAGAAATCCTCTTCGTAACATCATCCCAGCCAACCAGGTGCAAGCCGCGCCTCTGTTGTTTCCCATCTGACCACAAGAAGGACCTCATGAGAGATTCCACCTTCCTTCGAACCCCAACGGCATCAGCCTAGTAGAAAAGAAGAACACCGGAATAGCAACAAGAACATGCTTTAGGAGGGTCAACTTCCCACCTCTAGACAAAGTGACTGCCTTCCAACTTGCCATCCTCTCCTCCAATCTGCGCAAAACGCTATCCCAATCAGACTTCCGAAGTCTGCCATCCACAAACGGGAGACCCAGGTAGGACAGAGGGAGGCTCCCCAGAGGACATCTCGCCCAACCAGCGACTCTGCCACTCTCAACCTCATTTAGCCCGAAAGTAACCACCACCGACTTCTCCCTATTGATCTGAAGCCCAGATAGGCAGCCAAAGATGTCCACCGGACTGATCGCGTTGCGAATCTGATCCTCCGTCCCCCCCCCCCCCAGAAAGATGATCGTATTATCGGCATATCAAAGCAAAGGGACGGAAATATCCATCCGACGGAAGCCCTCACACCACTCGGCCTCCACAGCCCTTCTCAAAAGCACCGCCAAACAGTCCGTGACAAGGACAAAAAGCATGGGAGCCAGCAGGCAGCCCTGACGGGCACCCCGCTGTGGCAGAAAAAAACCACCCTCGGGCTAACCAGAACCGAGAAGGAGGAAGTAGTGACACACATCTTCATCCACTGCACCCACATCTCAGGGAACCCCCTATGTCTAAGGGAGGACCATAAGAACTTCCAACGGACACAGTCATACGCCATGGCATAATCAACCTTCCAAAGAGCCCCTTTTTCTTCCCGCGCTTCCAATCAAGGTAGATTTACGATGACACGACAATACTGTCAGCCATATGCATGCCCGGAACGAAGGTCGACTACTACTCAAGCACCACCGAGTCTAGCACCACCTTGAGTTTGTTCGCCAAAACCTTAGCCGTCATCAGATATATGGCGTTGGAAATAGAAATTGGCTTGAAGTCCCCCACCGACGTCGGATTAGCCCTTTTCGGAAGTAGAAAAATCAATGCCCGATTGATCTTCTTGAAACCTATGTTGCCATGCCTGAATTCGTCGAGAATCTCCAACAACTCGTCCTTCAGAAGTTCCCAAAACTCCCGGTAGAACAGGACTGGAAAACCATCAGGTCCAGGAGACCCACCTACATTCAGACCCCACACCGCACGCTTTACCTCCTCATCAGAGAACTCAGCAACCAACAACGCCTCCAGGTCTGCATTCACCGAACCCGCTCCAACACCCGACCATCCCCAACCATCACCACCCCCTGCCCCCTACGCGAGTACTCCACAAAGTGCTTCCGCAAAGCAACACCAATCTGCTCCTCCCCCGACACTCTTGCACCCCCCACCCCAATCCCATGCAAGAAATCCCTTCACCTTCACTCGGACGCCATCGAGTGAAAGAACCTGGTATTGGAATCCCCCTCCTTCAGCCACCTCTGCCTCGACATCTGCCTCCAATGAACTGCCTCTTTTCGGTCCTCCCTCATGATTTCCTCCAGCAAACTCAACCTCTCCGTCGTTTCCCCCTGATTCAAGCCCCTCTCATCGTCTAGACCATCCAGCCTCGCAACACCTGTCGTTGCTTCACCCCTCCTGGCCTTCCGACGATCCCTAACCTCCCTGTTGTACTTCGTAAGGAAGGCTCTGAGAACTTTCAACTTAGTTGCAAATCGAGCAACCGCCCAACCAACCACAGAACAACCCGTCCATTGCTCAGCCACGAGATCTCTAAAACCATCCTCCATGAGCCAGGAGCGCTCAAAACGGAAAGTGAACCGCAATCGCCCATCTTCACCGGACGACCAAAGAATAGGTGTATGATTTGCGTACACCCGAGGCAAAGCCCACGCTCAGGCCAGAGATAAAGCCTCCACCGTCGCGGAGGACAGCAGGAACATGTCAAGCCTAGAACGTGACCTCGCGTTCCTCCAAGTGTAAGAGCAACCAGCCGCATCGAAAACTGAAAGGCCCAAGGAGTGGACCACACCTCTGAACACCTCCGAACCTGCATCTCTGACACCGCCCAACCGTGGACGGTCCTCAGGGAAGAGCGTGGCATTTCAAGTCTCCACCAATAATCCAGCAATCACCCGCGGTATCGCTGCCTAGAGCCTCCAGCTCTTCCGCCAGGGAGCCCCTCCCGGGCCCAGTCGGCCCATAGATGTTCTGACCAAGAGCTGGCGACCATCCACCCTCCTTCTCAAGCCCACCGACAGGCATGACGATGTCGTTTTCACCCCCAGCAACTCGAACCTCTCAGCCAACCAACCAGTCTGGAGACCACCCAAGGCACCGATACCTGCAAACTCAGCCAGCCCAAAGCGAGCCCCATCACCCAGTTCACGTCGCAATATATCAACACACACAGCCAACTTCGTCTCCTGCAGCAGGAAAATGTCTGCCCCCACCTCTTTCATCAAATTCCTCACTCCCAGCTGTTTGTTGGAGCGGCCTAACCCCCTGACGTTCCAAGACAGAATCTTCATTAAGCAACACGTTGCCGACTCAGCTTCGGAGGGATTAATCTCAACCTTCGAGCTACGCTTGGGTCAAGCACCCCAAATCGATTGTGAGACTCCAATCGATCGCAAAGAACAGGAGATGAACCGTACGAAGACTCCCCCTGTGCTAAGGATGCACGCAGCGTCGCGCGCCTCTTCCCCTTCTCAGATCTCTGGGACCCACTCCTAGAGTAAGCCGCACCAAACCTGGCTCCCCCTCCACTGACACTTGTCATGATTCCCTTCCCCAAGACATCCTCGCAGGGCCCTCCTCGAAAACGCTCCCCATCTTGACCCAGCAGTACCGAGTTGTCGGCAGCAGGAGATTTCGATGCCAAAGGTTCCACCAAAACACATGAGAATCCATGCAGCACGGCCATATCACGAGCCTCCGTACCAGTCCGAGCTCCCATCTCCAGGCCACCACCCACAGAATCAGCGAGTGGCCCCTTCGAAGCCATCGACTCATGGGTACCAGTCAGTTCGAGGTCGAGGTCGCGCCCCTTGGGGTCGGGGAGGGCAGCCAAACTGCCAGTCTAAGCAAGCGACGCAAGCGAAGAGGTCCCACACCGATGAGGAGAACCCGAATTCGCATGCCCAAGGCCCGAAGAAAAACACCCCCCACCCGACCTCGCAGTCGGATGTCCATTTAAATCAAAATCAGAGCCCTCCAGCCGAACGACCTCCGAAACCCTACCCGACAAGCAGTTCGCGTCCCGTTGTGCGCCCGAAACTTTCGAATCAGAACCGACGATAATTTGAAATGTCTGGGAAGCAGAAACGAAACATATCTCGGGCCTCGATTCTCAGAAATCGCGCCGATCCGTATTCCCCTTACGTGACACGTGTCCATTCCTGATTTTCGGGCCTTCTCAGCAGCCTTCGACGGCGGGTCCACCACCCCACCTCCAAGGCAACCCTCCGCCGCCTTAGTCACCAGGATGGGGTTCTGCAACCGAGTAGACAATGTGTACTCATCGCCCGGATGGGGTTCAAATACACACTTATATCACACATGTCGCTCATCTATGCCCCTTATATTGCACATATCGGTCATATCGATCATAATCATCGTTAATGTTGATTCTTGACCGATATATATTGGAAATGGATATCATCCAAGTTCTTAAGACAACAATAGCTTATAAATGCACACTTATATCACACATATCTCTAATCCATACACCTTATATCGCACATATGGGGCATATCATTGAGACTGAGCTGATTGATAGATATTGAAAATGGAAATCGAAATAACTAAGTTAACAATACTTAGAACGTGTCGTTTGTTCATAAAAATAGATGAGACATCTTATTCTAAAATATAGATAATAATTAATGAGACAATGTTTCACTCATAGAAATAACCATCATTAACAAAGTTCTAGTGAATTACTGAATTAATTACATACGTATAGTAAAGATGCATCTATTTACGAAAATAAATGACAAACGGAATCAAATGAACAAGCTATATCGGATATCTAGAAGCTATAAGTTGTTTCATCTACATTGCTAAAACCTAAAAGGAGTGAAGTTCCCCAAGTTAAAGAATCGTCGTATGCACTGCCCCTGTTGCACCATACCCGGTCAGCAAGTCTGGGGGGCCTATGGGGAGCAGGTGTGCTCCCCCTGAGGGGGTAGCACCCCCAACCCGAAATAAAATATATAAATCATTATGTATTTTAATATTGGGAGTAGTTAAAGATGTAGTAAAATCAAACTCACGTGGATAATATCGTTGATATACATAGGTATCGACAAAATTTCTCGAAATCCGAGAAATTTTGTCCTTAAAAGCATGAACTTCGACCGATATGGGTTGATATGTCGAATGTGTCCATGTCTGTGCAGGTGTGAGCAAGTGCGTGCATGTGGGTATGTGTGTGGGTATGCATTCTATGCGTATGAGAGCATTGAAATACATATGCATCCCTAAAATGGGAAAACAACAAACTCTAATTTGATCCTACAATATAAATATGAAGGATAAAATAAAATTTCCCTTGAGTTAAACCAGACACCGATACCACTAGATGAAGTCAAGATAAAAAATCATAGATTGAGCTTAACACGAGAAAAATATTTTGAATATATATTTTTCATTGGGGCAAATATTTTATCATCAAAGTAGATATTTTATACTAATGCACCTAATCTCCAATTCAACATTTGATACATGTATGGTCACCATGGAAATAATAAGGTAATTTATTGAATGCTTCACAAATAAAATGTCTTTCGATGGAGCACTTAATATTCCTTGTTCACAGAGTTTTAAAATAAAAACCTGGTTCATACCATCGCATTCCTTCCTCAACAACATCGCCGCTTTCTTCCAACCCATTTAACTAAACCTTCGTAGCTACATTTCCAGTTGATCTGTGCTAACATATTGGCTCTTCGACAGCAACAATATTCACATGTTTTCTTTTATGAATCCTTTCGTTGTTAACTTTGTCATAGTTTGGAAAATTTCCTTCCCTATAATTCGTGCTGATTTGTGAGTATCTATATACTAAAAGAGACTTCTAATTTAGTCCGTGAAAAAGATCAATTTCTAACTCCGCTCCATAGCGATAACAGAATTGAGTTTGTCAACAAAATTTAACGTACTTTCTTCAACCCCGATGGAAATCATCCATTTAATATTTTGTAAAAAAAACTTCCCAAATACAATGGTGTGGCTTGTTCCAGAGCAAGTTCTCCCGCCTAATCAACATTATTAAAGCTATAGCGTTTTAAATGCATGTTCCCTGCCACTACAGTTCCAGTGCTATCATAAGTTCATAATGTGCAACCAGGTCACTGTCAAAGTAACGTCGCAAGACAGGAACGAGGATACGACAGAAATTTCAACTGCTTCCGATTATTTAGCAATCATATATGAACTCAAACAAGACGACTTACCACTCCAATCACTGCCGAAGCAACCAAGAACAACAGCCCCGTCAGCGTTATCTGCCAACCAAACAAATGCGCACACTTATTCAAAATCCATAAAGATCCAATCTTTCATAAACGCCCTACCATATTCGGCCTGGGGATACAGAAATAACAAAACAAATACATCAGCCCACCAATCAAATCCACACAAAAAATAAAAAAAATAGGAGGAGGTTCAAGCATACGCGATCCAAAGGGGGAAGAGCGTGACGCATCGGGTCCAGAAGGGCTGGAGGATGTACTTAGCGACTAGGGAGTTGTCCACGCCGCTATACTTGTACTTGTGGAGCGTCGCCACGCCATGCTGCCCGATGTAACCCATGTCTGCACCCCCGAGATCTACAATCTCAATGCGTCGGATCGACGACGGATGGCCGAGATCCACAGGAGATCAAGGGAAGAGGCGGGCCAGCTCGTCGGAGAAGGTTGTGGAAGGTGGTGGAGTGTGGGGGTAAAAGGGGGGTGGTTAAGGTTGCACGGTTAGGCAGCTCGTCTTATAGAAAGGGGTGGCCGTGGAGGTTACATGATGCCATTGGTTGATTTGGACGCCTGAGGCAGATGAAATTCAAAGTTAGGAGATATTTTGTGTTTTAAGAAGAATTCTTTCTCCTTTCCAAATTATTTGGTTGAAAGTGTGATTGTTATATCTTATTTTTAAGCAAAATGATGCAATCAGATAGTATCAATAGTCAATTTATCTTCAATTTCATCAGCTCTTGTTAATGAAATCAGATAGAGGCAAATTCAATAAGAGATAGAGGCAAATTCAATAAGAAATGTATCGAAAACAAATAACAAGATCAGTATGCGATAAAAACCATCATTATACAATAGTCACTATATTGATATTCTCAATTTTTATTAATAAAATATTTACTTTATATAAGATAGAAATCCTTTGACATAAAAATTACACAAAAGAAATGATTCATGTAACTTTTTTAAAAAAGGAGTGCATACTCGCATACATTTTTTAGTTATAAATAGAAGAAATCGGAATCAATCAGTCAAGAGGTTGGATAAAAAAACAAATTTTAATCCATGTAATTTAAAGGAAAAATACATTTTTCGTCAGCGTATTCTCCTAATTCTTTCTAGTTATTACATAAAACTGCAAATAAATACATACAAAATCCAACAATTGCCTTATTTGAGTTGGAGTTATATGATAAATCAAGAAGAAATCAGTTAGAATGTTGGATAAATTGAATAGATATAATGCAATGGAAAATTTGCATGTTCTGGACAACAAATCACTAGACTGTTGCCTTCTAATATCAACAAATCTACACTAACCTAATAAAATCTATGTCCCCATCCTAAAGGTCATTATGATTCCATGTAATAATTATTGTTGGAGTAATAAGGTTACGAGGATTATGTTGATTATGTTGTACATGTTACTAGTATATCTGTTACTAGTATATCCTTTTTAACTTGCTTAAAGAGGGGACAAATTGTTAATTTATCAATAGCAAGTATATTGTGCCAAAATTTTCAATGGAGAAAATGTCTCATTGTTCGATTTGATTGGGCATCTCATACGTGTAGTGTATATATTATTGTGTCATGCCATGCTTAATATGTCTATATTTAATTGTTGTATATGCTTATTATTAATCAACTTACAATAAAGAAATCATAGTTATGTTTATGAAACTGACTAAGGATGCAAGTTACATCATTGATCGCAAAATGTCCTCGTCCTTCATAAGAGTTGAGTAGATCATGACTCCTTCAAGTAAAACTTATTAAAGCCTTTGATTGTGGTCCTCATCACATTGTATACACATGGTTTTTATTCCTTTATTAAGATACATTTTTTATAAATGATAAGTGAACTATTTTTTATTTATTTGAAATGCATATTTAATTTGTATCTAAATCTTCAGGGAGTTTCGAGAAACAATCCTATTAATTATTTATATATGTGCATTCAATTGCTCAAAATGATTTGTTAACCATGTTGATGCAACATGCTCTTAATGTCACCAAGTATCATATTTAGTCAAGCACAATTGTGGGGGCCTACTTCGACAATCTTGCTTACTCGATTTTCCCACCTAATAGAGAACCTCTTTTTTCCAAGCCTCTTAGCTTTTTTTATTTGATGTCTATCCACCACTCGTGCATAAAAAGCATCTTTTAAGCATCGTAACCAAGTCATCTAGCCTGCTTGAATCTTGCACCTCATCTTCTTTAATTAACTCGCATATTCTGCTCTTTATCCTACAATCCAGTTAGTTGCTTAGCATAAATGCTTAACAATTCATTGACTGTCTACCTAAATCATGAACCAAGCCTCACGTCTTGACCATCTTCTAACTAGCTCATGAACCTAACTTTTCAGCGTAGATGTTGCCATCTCTTTCTTGATTATTTGGTTTTGACATGCCATTTACGAAGGAATATTAATTATCAAGTATTTCTAGGGGACCAATTATGTATTCCTTTTGAAAACGACTCGACATGGATATCAAATTTCTGTGTACCTTTAGATTGTTATTATGAATCGAAATTCATTTCTTAACTAACCTAAAAGAAACATAATAAACTTGTAAGTGACTTACTAGGATGTGTCTTAAAGAGAACACACATCCGAGCCACTGACATTGGTCCTTTTCGTTTGTTTACGTTATAATTCGTCTTCTTATACTCTTGTTCATCCTCGTGTTAACTACTTAAGAATAACATATATTTTACTCTCATAGCATGCTACCTAGAGAGTTAAAAATAAAGGAGAAGGAACAAGTCAACTCGCGCATAGTGATGGTTACTTTCATTATGGGAATTATGCAATTTGGGGAGTAATAGAAGATAAGGAACACATTCATTAACATCTTCGAAATTGAATGTTACTCTTTGATATAGTCCAACTTGCTAAGAAAAGTAGAGATAAATGGCAAGAAAATAGTTTTCATATCCATATTAAATTGAATATTTTTATGTGGTACACCATCAAGGCATGTGATAGAGATAAGGAGAACTCTTAGGGTATGTTTAATTGGGGGGTTATCCCCCACTTTAGGAGATTATCTTTCAAAACTCAAATCCTTAACCCCCTTGTGGGGTCCACCAAAGCCAACTCTCTCTCTCTCTCTTATTTAATACATCAAACAACCCATTTCTCTTTCGGAATTTTCAGTGAGTTGGCTAAATAGGTCATAAATCAGTTGATCAAACTATTTGTCCCATCCACAATCAACGACGACTATAAATGACTAAAAATTGATCGATTGAAAATGAAATCAACCAACTGAAAATCAAATTAATCCACTAGGAAGAGGGTCAACCAATTGAGAATTTTTTATTGGTTATAAGAAGAGAAACGATCAAGAGAGTCGACAAATAGTCGTTGTTGGCCTTAATATGTCAATTGATCAATTAATTAGTTAGTTGAAAATCGGTTTGGAGTGGATTTTATCTGTGCTTAGAAAACTTGACCAAAAATATGGTTAGTGCTACAAAAAAATGGTGTACACAGACAAGAATCGCTATCAAAACACATTGAATCTTTAATTCTAATTTTAATCTCTCCTATTTAATGACAAACATTTATCCATTCCGGTGAGAGCTACTACCTATATCAAGCAACTCGAAATTCTCGAGATTACACTTAATGTGTTAGATTATGTAGTTACTTGATTTCTCCATTAGGCTTCTATCTTCCCTTTCATCATTATAAAAAAATAGTGCGATGAATGTAGGAGAATATACCCAACAAAGATTTCTTCAAAACAACAAAGGTCATTAAAAAGCAGAATATGTAATAAAGCAACAAAGGCTATTAAAGCAAAAATATATATAACATAATTTTTAGAGAGTAATTACATAACCTTAAAAAAACAAGGAACAAAATAGTTCACCAAAAACAAAACAGAGTAAGAGATACAAGACAATGTTACAACAACATGACACAATAGAGAACAAGAAACATGAGTAACCTCGTGGAGTGCTAGTTTGGTTCTAAGAAATAGCGGTGACACAAAATCGGAGTAGAGTGCGATAAGCGAAGAAGCTCATCATTATGTGTATAATCAAGTTACTAAGATCTTGTCATTGAACAATGCAAAGATATGCAGACTTCTAAGTGCTAATATATGCAGACTTCTAAGATGTTGATCTTCTGAAGAGGATCCAAAAAGTCATGAGCAGTAATGTTATGGCTCCTAAGTTTATGGATGTAGAAGAATCAGTTTTGCAATTCAAAAGAACTAGCGGCACAGCTTGTTGTTCGCTTGTCCCTTATTTCAATGTAACTTCAAAATAATTAAATATAGATACGCAAAAAATACATACATTTTTTGCATTCTGATCATCAATTAGAATGCTTGATCATGGAGAAGAGGCCTTAAGTAAAGAGTAGAGATGGAATATTGGACATTAAGTGAAAGTGTAGAGAATAATATAATGTTAATGTTGGTAAAAATAAGATCTTGATAAGATCAAAGGCGATGATATAAGAATGATAAGACACGAAAGGACTATATGTTAGCATTTTAGTCAACTCAATGTTTTGATTGGTTAGCAAAAAATTGTCGACAATAAAAAAGAGAAATGGTAAAAATTATGATATTGAAAAGTAGTCAACTAATTTTTTTGTATTTTAGTCAGCTAAAGCAGAAGAATTAGCCAGCTCAAAAAAAGTGAATCGACTATTGTACTGAAACAAAGAGGAGGATTCAGATGGAGATAAATAGTTATCTATGCAACTAAATAATCGACTAAATATAAAATAATCATTTGACAATTTAGTCGGTCGGTGATGCTGCTTAGCACAAAAAGACAAAAAGAAGATATACGTGGTACATGGAAAATCCAAAAATCAGTGGATTGGGAAACTTTTTTATTGAATAGAAGAGAAGTTAGCATATGGAAGTTACTAGATTGAAACAATCATTTTTTGAAAGATTCACTCATACACCAAAGTCCTAAATACCTTCTTATGAAAGCAAATCGTCTCGAATTCAAAACTTTGTAAAAAAATTCTTGCAAGTTGGTCACTTGTTGTGAAACCTCGTATTTTTATATCTTGAACACTCTATGTTTCCAAATGAGAAAAAAATCACACAGTTGCATAACACTCATTGAGGCCTTTCCAATGATATTAGAACATCAAAATCTGAGCTCGAAAGCTCAAGATATGACCATTTTAGTGAAACCGGGTCGAGTGTACTATAACATGATGGATACTGATTAAGAGACGGACTCGTGCTCTGTACTATTGAGGACTTTTGCAAATGGATATTGGAATTGAATGGTTTTTATGATGGTCTATATGATGATAAAAAAATCAAATCACATGTAGGATGTGTGACCCGTCGTGAGTTCATATGTGCATTGCAGATGCTTATGTTATAGTTTGTGCGTGAGTGCAAGTGAGAGTTTGTGTACCCCGTGTTTACCTTACACTAATAGTTATTATTATAATTATTTATGATAACTGCTCATAATATTACCTTCGTGTGAACCCAACAGATGTACTTGAGCAATTGCACATCATGTTGTTTGAGCTTTCACCGACTGACTGATACCAGACAACGAGTGGTGGCCTTTTGTTCATTTTACTTCTGCTTCCATATTTTACTTTTTCAGAGACATTAGGGAGAGATATACTTTTGAGATTCCTACTTCAGCAGATTTCATACCTATGCATGATGTATCTTTTGTGGACATGGAATGCGTACTTTTGTAATGAGTAATGAGAATGAAATGTAGTATTCCATTTACTTATCTTTATGGATTTTCTCTTCTCCACTATATATTTCGAATGCGATCAACTGTACATGAGATGGGTTTGCTGAGTATCATAGATCTTGGTGGTATTGGACATTAATATTCGTGGCATCCCCAAAAGGATGAGATCGACGAAAGTCCTTGTGAAGTTCTCCTTTTTAGAACATTTTTACGGAGAAAGTGGAGCCTGAAATTCATGTGTTTAGTACAATAGTGTTGCACTGAATTCTTAGATAAATGAATAATACATGTGTTATCATAAGGTATCCTTATACTATCCGATTGTAGTCATCAGTAAGGGCTTGTTTTACCCAAAGAATAAAGGTATGATCGATCAGGCATGATCGATTAGCAAAAATGCATGATCGAGCATACCTGAGATAGTAGCTGGAACCACTCTGACGACATCCCACCAACTTGCTTCAATCAATGATTCGACTACGCCATTGTGTTCCTGCTTATGCCTACATCACGAAAACATACTTGGATCATACATGCAGGCCACAGATTGGCTGAAAAATCCGAAAACGCCATACGATAAGTCACCCCTCGCACCCAAAACCATGACAGAAACCTCAACATTAGGTAGCAGACATCATATGTAACCCAACAGCATAAAAACACCGCAAATCTGGAAGCAAACAGAGGATGGAAAAACCGTACCTTGGATCATCCCCAAGGACACTCCCTTGCTTGGAATGGTTGTTCCGCAATGTTTAGCTATTTCTGCGCCCACCATGCAAACTCCACGCATCGAGGTCTTCGCGATGGTGCTCTTGGATCTTCGATCGATTGCTGAAAATCTCTCAGGTGGCAGAGCTCCGTAATGGCTCTCTGGGGGCAGCCAATGGGCTGCTCCCATCACATTTTTTCGGTGATTTTCTTTTGTTTTTGGAAAATAGTTTGGCGTTAGAATTGTTGTAATCGACATGTTCTTGATGGAGGGCATATGAGTATCTGTTTATGACGAAATTGGAACGACATATTAGATGGATATAGTGATGAAAATACATGATAAAAATGAAAAAAATCACTGTAAAATGAGGCGGGAGGAGCCCGTTGGCTGCCCCCAAGGAGCAACCCCATCTCTCACTCTCTCTCACTATATATATATATATATATATATATGAGAGAAAAGGGAGCCTACACTCATGCATAGAAACTTTCTTACTCTCTTTCTCTCCTTTTTCCTCTCTTTTTTTAAAAATTGAATCATTGAAGGTTCTAGATCACAATATATCACCATGACGTTATTCAAGTTTCAACTTACTTCAAAACTTTTAACTTAAGACATTAAATTTTCAACAGTCTCAGATTTATAGAAATTGGCCCCTTCCGATAGGCATGCTAGGAATGTCTGTTTTACATGAAATTTGAAATACATATTCCACTTAATATTCTAAGTAAATCTCTGTACGATCCATTTTAAAAAAATCCAAAAAATTAAGGGGAAAGGGACAAGTGTAGGAAAGTTACCTACACATGGGTGCAGATTCCCCAATCCCTCTCTCTCTCTCTCACTCTCTCTTTCTCTATATATGGACCTGAGAGCCTACATCTGATTTTTTTTTCATTATTTTTGAGTTTTTTAAGAAAACTTAAGAGGATTTGTATAATATGTTGAGGGGGAAATGTGTTTCAAGTTTCATGCGAAACAGACATTCCTAACACATTCATCTAGAAGGGATCAATTTCAACAATTCTAAGATCATTAAAATTTGTAATCTTAACGGATATGATAGAAGTTCTGAACTAAGATGAATTTGTAATGACAACATGGTGATATATGGTGATCTAATTCCCCTTAGGTTTTATTTCAAAAAAATAAAAAATAATGAAAAAAAGAGATGGGTGTAGGTAGTTACCTACAACCCCAAGTGTAGGCTCCCTTTTTTCATATATATATATATATATGGGTAAAATGGGCCTGCCCTTTGGAGAAGTTAACTTGGCTCCCCTGTCCTATTTTCCCCCATTTTTATTTTCTTGAAATACTATTCTTTGAGTTTTCATAACTATATCTCTATATTATGTCACTCAAATTTCGTGTGAAACAAAGACTCCTATGGCTTCCATCCAGACATGGTCGATTTCAACTATACTGCGACCATTAAAAAATGGTTGTCTAGATGGAGGCCGTATGAGTCTCTGCTTCGTACGAAACTTGAATGGCATAATATAAGGATATATTGATGAATTTACACATATTATTTTTCAAAGAAGGTATAGCATCATTTTCCCCATATATATATGGAGTCTTTCAAATGAGTTGTCACATTTCATTGATTATGGAAAGGTGTCATCTTAGGTCGTTGGATGATGAGTGTACGAGTGGAATTGAAACCACTAGGTGGATTGCGTGCCAACTAACATTCCTAAGATGGGGGACGGATTAAGTTAGTGTTAATTTAGTAAAATACATACCATTAAGCATTCTACATTTAGGTAGGTGTCAAGGAGTGTACGTTGAATTTTTAAGAAAATAAGATGGAATAAAGGCTGACGTTTTGAAATAATTGTTATTAATTTACAAATGATTGAGATATTTTACAATTCTGAGTTTTAAATTACAAAAGCATAACCACCGATATTCCCCTAAAAAACCAAATCCGACGAAAATTTGTGTTTTGTGTAACTGTATTTCTTAAAATATAGAGTGCTTTGGTCGTGTGCTAATTAATGATGTACACGTGGAAATCAATCCTAAAGTGATGGGATTTTCGTTACAATTATATTTTCTAATATATTCGATGGGGTAAATTGAGAACACATTAAATATATTACATGTTATATGCATATTAATTTTAGGAGGTATTAAACCCGCGTTGTATTTAATTTTCAAATTATAAAAATGCACATCAAAATACATGCTACATTTCGTTTTAAATCCAACATTAATGTTTGTAAACCACCTTATTTTTTTGTAAATTTTGTGATCTTTGTTTGTAAACTGCATATGATTTTGATAAAATGAAATGCAAGTATCTAATTGTGTTTTCAGCCAAACATTATATGGGAGCAATGTTGGTAAACTTCAATATATTCTTTGTACATTTCATGGTCTCTTATGTAAACTAAATGAGATTTTTGTAAAATGCAATACTTATTAGTAATGTGGTTGTTCTATTTTTTCAGCCAACATGTTTGCTAATATCATGCATCCATTAAAATCCATCATCTATTGTAAAAGTTTGTGTGCTTTTTGTAAAATTCACACTCTCATTATAAAATTTATAAGTTGAGCTGCAAAATAAAAAGTCGATCAGTAATTTATCATTTATTCTTCAGAAAAAGATAACTTGTAAAAAATACATAAACAATTATAAAATCAATGAATCAAATGTAACTTATATTATCAATTATGTAAATGACAATATGAAAACATAAAAATAAACACATTTTCTCGCTAATGAAACCATCATGTGTATAAATTGAAATCTAGAAGTTGAGGTTTCAGATCACGCATCATGATACACATATTTTACAAAAGCAACCACACGTTATAAAACATAAAAACAAAACAAAGAATATGAAGGAGAGGAACACAAATTAAAATGTGAAATAATAATCGTGATGCGTGGGGAACACAGAAATTATAATATATATTAAAAAGATAATAGGAAAACCTCATCTTGGAACAATGTATATGCCCCCTCAACATGCAGTCAGTAACACAATTAAATCTTCAAAATCGAGTCTTCTTTGCCTCTTCAATATCTTTTATATGCAACCACCTCCTGCTGCTCCATGCATCGTCGTCGCCATGCACCGCCACCGCAATCCTCCTAGACTACCATCGTCTCCACGCGCAACCATTGCCTCGTGTACATTGATGCGTTTTGAATGATTAGTTTGGTAATTATTTGAGAAAAATAATAATTACATGTAAAACAGGAGATTCAAAATGAATTAGAGAGAATAGATACTAAAAATGGCAATCATATGCAGATGAGATGAGTAGTTTTGTCGCAGCTTAGTGGTTTTAATGAGAGGCACGGTTGAAATTAGGTGCCACGCTGTAAATATGGAAAGGTACCACCTTTTTCAAGTTTTTCCTATATATGTATTTATGTATCCATTTTAAAAAGGATTTAGACGTCAAAATCCATATAACACCCATACCGTGGCATTTGCATCCCTAGATGGGAGCCATTTATGCTTACGAAGAAATGTAGAATACAAAGATGAACTAAGCTGACAACTTAATTAATTCAACATTGGAATCCATATCCATGTTAACAAATACGCAACTTTGGGATAAGCTCACTTCTTACGATACTGAACGGAAAGTTGTGGAGCAAAATCTATTCTCGACCCAAAGGGAATGGAATCTGTAATTGCACAAAGCAACATTCTTCAGCACTGCAAAGTGTGGACGGTGCATACTTTTACTCTTTCGGCAGATCACAATATATGCCTTCAATTCGACGATTCTCGATCTAGCTTTTTGGTGATTTTATGCAGAAAGAAGCATCGCATCTAAAATTTTGAAATTAAAGCTTCTAGAGGAAAGATGGAAGAATACGTCTATTTCTCTTTTGCAAAACTCACCCTCGATTTGCCAAAAATCTGGGCCACGACCCGGCCCAAGACACAGGGTGAAATTCGACGCCCAGGCCAGGGTTGACCGGGTCGAGCTCAATGTTCCACTATAGCTAAAATATTTGCTTCTTAGTAGGCAAGATTCAATCAAGAAGTACGATTAAACCCTTGCCAGAAGATCATTTATATCTATTGAAAATAATTAATGTCTGAGAGAACTTATTACGAGTAGAGAACAATGCTGCTCAACCCAAAAAAAACAAAGAAACCAACAAGACCAGAGAAAAATGGCATGCACCTCCAAGGACCATCTAACACAAGAAATTGGGAAGCTGCAGTATCAAAGAAAAGAGGTCTAGGAACTTAATCGATTTTGAGGAGGAAACACGATCAATACCAATCCGTAGAACCTCCAAGCCAGGGCAAGGATCCACGTTCTCTAGACTAATAATAGATAGTAAGAAAGAACTACTGCACTTTTATGCTCAAAGTTAGACTAACAGATACAACTTCACCAGGTTTCTATGGACATAGTCCAGCCCTGATTTCGGACTGAACATGATGGTATTTACACAAGACACAGGTACGTGCTCATTTTAGATGCTCCTCTAACCTTCTAATGCATCCTAAATAGAACTACACTTCATCTAAGTGAGCTTTAATTCTGTATAGGGCAGAAATAAAATCCTAGTCATGTACAATCTCCGCAGACGAGGCTCATAAGTTGGTTCTGCATCTCTAAAAAGCCTCTTGGCCTTCGTAGTCGAGGAATCCGAGCGTAAGCAGGGAATGCCAACAGGAAGACTTTCATTGTTAACACCCTCGCCAATCAAGAGAGGAAGAAAAGCCTCCGACACAAGGATAAAAGGTTACTTCCTTTTATGGATGCTGGGGGTGCCCTTCAGTCCCATCTTTATTGCTGTTCTGCGAAAGGGAGTGGGGGGTTTCTCTAAACCGATTGAAGTGCAGAACCTGTTTGCCAGTTCAACTAGCATTGTTTTATTTCTGCCTATCTCACGGATGGAGTTGTTGTATCCAAGCCAGGAATGATAGGCTGCTTCCTTCACACCTAACTCAATGTCTTGCAGTGACGATTGTACCTAGGGAAGGGGCATAAAAAATAGCTCAGTTATATATTAACCATGTGTAACTGGCCAAAAGGATCGATATTCTCTACCATCCATAACATCGTGGAAACAACCGTCACTGGATATTTAAATAAGTATGGCAGTGAAAGTAATTATTATAAAAACAGGTGCAACACAACCCGATGAACATAGAATGAAATGACTCTGCATATAGCATCAATTTCTCTAGCAACGTTATGGAAGCGATCAAGTCACTGGAAAGGGATGGTTAAGCGAGAAAGTCAAAGTGAACGTACTGAAAAGAAGCACATCAAACACCGATACCCAGGAAAAAAACACTTTGCAGAAAGCATCAGTATTCTCTGACAAGTACTCGTCTCTTCTCCAAAACTTTTCACGGTATCTTCCGTGGGACTGAATCATAAGCCTTTTCCGAATTAATAAAAATCACATGGAGGTTCTTCCTTTCAGCTCTATAAATCTCCATTGTTCTCATCAACAGGTGGATATCTTCAATAGTTGAGCAATCTGACATGAATCCGAAATGATTTTCTATTACTTTAGAAACTTGCCTCTTTACCTTCTTTCAAACATACATTCCCAAATTTTCATAGTATGACTTATCAGTTTGATACCTCTGTAATTCGAGCAATTTTGAATGTCTCCTTTATTCTTGAAAATAAGCACAACAATGCTTTTCCTCCATTCTTCGGGCAATTTCTTGCTTCCTCAAATAACATTGAATAAAATTGTGAGCCAAGTCAAACCATGTTCACTTAGGGCTCGTTTGATAACCGGGTTACCCCGGGGTAACCCGGATTACCCCTCCTTATTCTTGGATTGGAATTCCATCACAAATCATAGTGACATCACATTCTTTATTCCAACCCTCCCCAACCCTCGTAACCATCTCAAACAGCTACTATTCACATCAGGTTACCCCAACCTACCCCAACCCAGCAACCAAACATACCCTTAGAACTCTCCATACTTCTATAGGAATGTTATCAGGTCTCATACCTTTCCCGCATTTCATAACCATCAAAGCCTCCTCTACTTCCTTTGTATTCATCTATAGCTTACACGATCTAAGGAACTTTCACAACTAGCTAATTCTTCTAAAGTGATATATTTATTCCCTTCATCAATGAAAATCTTATGGAAATACTACAATCTAATCTATTTTTTTCTGAATAAAAAGTACATGTTCTTCCTCATCCTTGGTGCATCTCACTTGAGAAAGATCTTTGATCTTTTTTTCTCTTACTTTGATCAATCTGAATATATCCTTCTGGCCCTCGTTAGAGTTAGATTTTTGTATAAAACTTCATAAGCTTTTAACTTAGCTTCACTTACAGACTTTTTTGCTTTCTCTTTTACTATTGTGTAATTTGTGATAGTTTCCATTACACATAGCTTTAAAGCAAGCCCTTTTGCACCACTTCACTCCACCACCAAACCTCCTTTTGGCTTTTAACTCCTCCCGTAGGCTCGCTCAACATATCTTTGGCTATTTTTCGAATACAAGATGCCACCGCCTCCCACATCTCATTCGTACTTCCATACAATCCCAAAATAAGTCTTCTAAAACCTTCTCATTGAAGCTTGATTGCTTTAATTGAGGATTGCACTATCTAGTTCCAATGGTCTTGGGAACCATCTTTTTCTTTAAAGACCCTTTTATTTGCACATCCATGACTACTAAGCGAACAAATGTACAAGGAACATACAAATGAATTACTCAGAAAGAACGTGTTCCTAAAAAAGGAAGAAATTACTGCCTATATAATATACGACATGACTAACCATAATGAACCACCAAATAGGAAAATAAAAAAATGATTAATGGTCAACATTTTAGCATCTTCAATTTTGAGAATTGTCGTGTATAGTGTTGAGATTACCGTACATCTTTCATGTTATTCCTTATTTTATTTTCTTTATGTACCTCTCTTGATATTTACCCAGGGTTTTTCTCCTATATAAGAGGGCTTTGGGGTCTCATGAAAAAAAAGTCATTCATATTTTCCAACATGGTATTGGAGAAAAGGTCCTAGACCGGGGTTCCTGTATCCCACCCTAACCCTAACCCTACCCGCTCTCCTCGTGCGCCACCGTGCCTGCAGCCTCTGCCCCTACCTCCCCCCCTCGTGCGCCAGGCACGACGCCCTGCTCCAGTGCACCTGCCCCTCGCGCACAAACGCACGCCTGTGTGCACCCCCACACATCTGCGCAATAGCGCACATCTGTGCGCATCCTACGCACATCTGTGTGCACCTACGCGCATCTATGTGCACCTACGCACATTTACGTGCATCCTGTATGCATTTGACATGCATCTGTGTGCCTCCTTAGTGCATCTGCGTGCATCTGTGTGCGACACTTCCCTTTGCATATGTACGGCCTAGCATACAACAATAGGAGATGAGGATGGTTGTATGAATCTACAAATACAATCAATCATCTATATGTGATTGTGTAGACTCATTTATAACGGTCTACTCCTCAGTTTTGTTTCGGATTTCGGCGTTCTTGCTACCATGTCAGAGAACAAGGGTGATGTTTTTTTTTGTCCGGTGCCTTCAAGGGCCCGTCTCCCATTGTAAAGATGGATGGGACAAACTACGAGTTGTGGTCCATGCAGTTTTGCATCTTGATGCCATAACAAGGAGCACATTCTGACGGATCAAGAGCTGGAGGACAAGACTGGGGCTAATGCTTCTTGGAAGCAAGATGATGCCTATGCTCGCATTTGGCTCTCCGGGACACTCATCGCAGAGATTGCTAATGATATTGTTAATCAACCCACAACAAAAGCTATGTGGGATATCTTAGCAGCCACGTATGGGCAGGCGAAAAATGAGAGCAAAATTTTACAGTTGCACTTTTATATTTTTTTCGACCAAGCAGAATGGTCGACCTCTTCATGCACACTTCTCGCATCTTAGAGACATGTTTGAGCGTCTGCGTAGCTTCATGCCTATTACTACTAGCACTGAGAAGAAACATGCGTATCGGAATGCAACTATGACAGGAGTATTTTTGTCATCTCTGGACTCTGAGTACGATGCAGCATGTACTCAACTTCTTACTAGAGAGACGATACCTCAGATGGAGGAGGTTTACAAGAGGCTAAGCAGAATTACTACATCCTCCACTCCTGTGGCTCAGACTCCTTCTGTTATGGCAACCTCTCGTAGTACAGAGGGTACTTCCTGGTTCCGTAGCTGTGGACCACGTGGTCGAGGAGGAGGTCATCAACGAGGTCCATGTTCGCATTGCCACTGTTCTTATCCGGCATTCGCCTGAGTTGCTGAGCAGATCAAGCCTACTTTCTACACCTGCTCCGGCTCATGATGTACGCTTTGATGATATTTGTTTCTAGGTTGCGAGAGATGATGACTACTCCTACTACTTCGCCTGTATGTTCTTCAGATGTAGCACATATTGCTAGAGCCTCTTCGAGCTTGTCAGGTATTGCTTATGCTCTTACCAGTAGTAGCAGTTCAGATTTGTCTGACTGGATCATGGACTCTAGAGCATCTCATCAAATGTGTGGCGATTGAGCATAATTTTCTTCTTACAGATCTATCCCTCCAGGTAGATCGGTGGTGATTGCCAATGAGGTTCATCTACCCATTGTTGGACATGAGAAGATTGTTCTAGCTCCCTCGGATGCGTCTGCAAAATGTCTTACATGCTACAGCATTTCAGATGAATCTTTTGTCTATCAATCAGATTGCAAAAGATTTATATTGTCGTGCCATATTGATACTTCTTCTATTGTGTTTCAGGACATACTCACGGGCAGGGTGATTGGATGTGGTCGTAAGCTGAGGGGACTTTATAGACTTGTCCATCCTCCTTGTGCATGGGCTGCTACTATCCCTTCTGGATATGTTTCCCCATTTCTGTGGTATCTTCACTTTGGTCACCTTCCTCTACAAAAGCTGTGTCATGTCCTCCCACAGATCTCTACTCGTACTAGCTTGGAGTGTGAGGCATGTCGGCTTGGAAAGCACCATCGTTCCTCTTTTTCGATTCATCAGAGTCATCATAATGGATAATTGTTTGAGTTGGTTCATTTTGATATCCGGTGTCCTGGTCGTATTCCTGATTATCAAGGACATCGGTTTTATATGGTTGTTGTATATGATTTTTCTAGATTATCTTTGGTATTACTGATGAAGAATAAGTCTGAAGTTGTTCCTGTTATCAAATATTTCCTTATTGAGGTTAACACATTTTTCTGCTAATGTGAAACTTATTCGCACTGATAATTTCTTGGAGTTTTCTACTTTACAGTTATCGAACTTCCTCATATCTATTGGTATTGTTCATCAAACTTCGTGTGCTTACACTTCATGACAGAATGGTATTACTGAACACAAACACAGTCATCTTTTGGATGTCACAAGGACTCTTTGATTCAAAGTCGTGCTCCTCATTCTTTCTGGGGTGATGCGGTTCTTACTGCATGGTACTTGGTGAACCGCATGCCGTCTACTATGCTTGGAAAAAAATTTCCTTTCTTGATTATGTTTCCCGAGAAGGACTTATTCTCACTTACCCCCAGAGTCTTTGGATCCGTGGCTTTTGTCCACAATTTTACTCCTGATCGTGACAAGCTCTCTCCAGAGCTGTCAAATGTGTGTTCGTTGGCTATTCTCGTACCCAAAAAGGGTATATATGTTTTAATCCTGTTGGGAGAAAATATTATGCGAGTGTTGATGTCACGTTTTTTGAGTCTATTATGTATTTTTCTCCTACAGGTGACAGGTTGTCTAATGCTGACTCTGGTGAGGATGTCTTCGTTTCTCCACCTCTGATATCTCCACCAACAAGTCCTCATGTTGAGTCTCAGTCACCACCTCCTCCTCCACCTTCGTCTACTATAACTCAGTTCCTACCTTGATTTTTACTTTCGCAGGTCCTCTACTCGCCCCTCTGCTCCAGCGCCTTCCCAGTCATCCAGCACGCCCCAGGTATGTAGTAAACACATTGTTTCTACTGATGGCACTGGTGCTATGCATGATCCACAAGATACTACACAGGAGAATCTGATAGCAGAGAACAGAGAGGTTGATGACCTCGATATATATATTGCCTTGAGGAAGCCCCGTCGCAACTGTGCTACATACCCTCTAGCTGCGCATGTTTCCTTGGACCATCTTTCAGAGGAATACATGAAGTTTGTTATGGGACTCTCAGCTATTACTATATCACGAACATATCAGGAGGACATACAGGATAGCAGTTGGCGACTTGTCATGGAAGAGGAGATGGCCGCTTTGCAGTCTCGTGGTACCTGGAGTGTTGTTTATGCCCCTCCAGGTCCATCTGTTGTGGGGGTGTAAATGGATATTTATGGTGAAACAACGAGCGGATGGCAGTGTGGATCGCTACGAGGTAAGGCTTGTAGCACGTGGATTCACCCAGACTTATGGGGTGGATTATCAGGATACCTTCTCTCCAGTGGCCAGACACTCAACATTACGCATTCTCCTACCAGTTGTTGTTTCACGGGACCGGTCTCTTTACCAACTTGATGTGAAGAATGCATTTCTTTATGGAGATCTACAGGAGGAGGTATATATGCAGCAACCATCGTGGTTTACTGCCGAGGGGGAGTCTCAAAAAGTGTGTAGGCTCCACAAGGTGATCTATGGCCTAAAACAAAGTCCCAGAGCTTGGTACCAAAAGCTTTCAGAATTGATAGAGCATCAGGTTTTTGCCCGATCCACTACGGATCACTCACTTTTTGTCCAGAGGACACAGAGAGGTACTGTGGTTATTCTCGTCCATGTTAATGATATTATTGTCACAGGTGTTGATGAGCATGACATTCAGGTGGCCAAGGAGTTCCTGGGTCAGCAGTTTGTGACCAAAGACCTTGGAAATCTTTGATACTTCCTTGGATTAGAATTCTTCAGGAACCAACGCAGTCTTGTAACGACCCAGAGGAAGCTTGTTACTGATCTTCTAGAGACAAGCATGATAAGGTGCAAACCTGCTACTACTCCTATGGATTCAAGTATGAGACTATATGATAATGATTCTGAGGAGGTAGATCAGAGGAGATATAGAGAGTTGGGTGGGAAACTTCTATATGCTACCGTCACCAAGCCAGATATATCCTTTGTCGTGAGCAAAGTGAGCCAGTTTGTGGAACAACCTAGAAGGTTCATAAGGATGTTGTCTACATGATTTTTAGATATTTAAGTCTTCACCAAGAATTGGTCTTATATTCAGCAGAAGCACTTCTCTTGATGTAACAGCGCGTGCAGACGGAGATTATGCAGGATGCCTTATAGATGGCAAGTCTACTTCTGGCTATGCTAATTTGTTGGCAGCTCACTCGTGTCATGGGAAATAATAAAATAGACAGTGGTTGCTAGATCTAGTGCAGAGTCCGAATACAGGGCCATGGCTCAAGGAAGCACAGAGATGATGTGGGGTGAGGTCGGTTTTGACATATGTTGCAGTTGATGTACCTCTTCCTATGCAGCTTCTATGTGACAATCAGACATCACTTTTTATTGCAAATAGTCCTGCATTCCATGAACGTACAAAAGCATATAGAGTTGGATTGCCACTATACCAGAGCCATGATCCAGAAGGGTCTCATGTCCACCTCTCATGTTTCTACTGAAGATCAGACTGCTGATAATTCACCAAAGTTCTTACTAGAGGCCCTTTCCAAAGATGTTGTTCCAAGCTGAGCATGATAGACATATCAGCTCCAGCTTGAAGGGGAGTGTTGAGATTACTGTACATATTTGGTGTTATTCCTTATTTTATTTTCTTTATGTACCTCTCTTGATATTTACCCAGGATTTTTCTCCCTATATAAGAGAGCCCTGGGTCTCATGAATAAGCAAGTCATTCATTTTCCCAACAAGTTTGTATATTTGGTTTGTGAACGACCTAAGGTTTAAGGTCAAGAGTTGACTCTCAAATCTGAGAAGGAAGAAATCAAGCTTATTTGTCACATTGTCAAGTGACTGAAAAACTCCGGACAAAGCTAAAATATCAAGATTTTAGAAGCACAAAGATAGGAAAAGCACAAATTGTGCAACTCTCTACTAAAGAAAAAGAATCCCTTTTAATGAAGCCAACAACAAAGCACTTTCCCATGTTAAGTAGGGTCGACTACAAGGATTCTTTGCCTCCATTCAGAACTATCTTGGGTATTCTCGGGCTTAGATCTAAAAATTAAGATCCCTTTGAATAGTCTTCATTCTAACACTTCTTGAGCCTTCCTTACCCTATCATAGCCGGCTTAACATGCCAAAATTCGCATCTCCTAATTAATGCATCAGTCGACCTCCTTTGTAGATAGCCAAATCACCTTAAGCATTTTTTTCGCATCTTATCCTCGATTGGAGCTCTGCCAACCATCCCTTCTGATTGCATTATTTTGAATCTGATCTTTACGTGTACGTGTTAAGGAAAAATACATTCTTGTTTATTCATTGAACCAAAAAGTTGTCTTTTATATAAGAGAGAAACCTAATGGGTAAACTACATAATAAGGATCGAGAAATAAAACAAACTGAAAATTAGTAACATAACATAAAACTCTCAACACTCTCTCTTAAGCTGGAGCATAGATGTTTATCAGGCTCAGCTTGGAACATCATCTCTGAAAGGAGTCCTCAAGCTAGAGCCTAGTGGACACGCTTGTTGTTTGCTCACTAGAGATAACATGAGATGTAGAAATGATATCCTTCATTATCACATCTCGAGTGTAGTGATAGTCTACTTCGATATGCTTGGTTTCTCATGGAAGACTGGATTATTGGCAATAAACAATGTAGCATGGTTGTCATATTGGAGGTGCATGGGAAGAGGCACCTCAATATCTAGGTCGGTCAGAAGGGATTTGGCCACATCATCTCTGTATTCCCTTGTGCCATAGCTCTGTATTCTGAATTGCACTGGATATGGTGACAAATGTCTGCTTCTTGCTCTTCCATGATACCAAGGAACTCCCTATAAACACAGTGAAGCCAAAAGTAGACTTCCTTTCCTTGGGGCATCCTGCATAGTCTGCATCTGCGCAAGCTGTAACATCAAAGGATGTGCCTCTTCTAAATAAGAGACTATTGTCAGGTGAGGTCTTCAGATACCTCAGAATCATATGGACCGCATCCATATGTGCATGTCTATGTTGCTCCATGAACTGATTCACTTTACTCACTGCAAAAGGATATGTCTATCCTAGTGATGATCACGTATATGAGCTTCCCAACGAGCTCCATGTATCTCCTCTTATCTACTTCATCTGTGTTATCATCGTATAACTCATGCTCAGGCTAATAAAAGTAGTGGCTAGCTTGCAACTGCCATACCCGTCTATGAGAAAAGGTCAATACCATACTTCTCCTGGATTATCACAAGACCTCGATGGTACATAGCAAACTCTCTTCCAAGGAAGTAGCATAGACTGCCAAGGTCCTTGGTAACAAACTATTGTCCACAAAAAGCCTTAGCTACTTGCACTCAAGTGTGTCTGCCCGAAGATGCTATCTCGAGAACATCAGATGTTGACTGCCTCCACGAGCCCCCATGAGGAGATTGCTCCTCCTACACTCGCATGTTCAAGCTTTAATGCTCGGGACCCCCACCTTCACACGACAATGAATCTCCATCGCCCTCTTTTGGAGAGCCATACCGAAACCTAGGTTGAAGCTCATTCCTATGCTACCATTGCCACCACCAACAACCTCCATCCGAGACCCCATCATCCCCCATCGACTGCACATCCTCCCGCATAATGCCACCACATTCAATCTAGGTCGTAGCCCCAGGAGTAGGGGAGGTTGGTGCCCCCGAAGGAGCAACCATTACTGCAGAGAACCCTGATGTCCATCCCGAAGCGACCATGTAACCCAACGATTCAAAAGAATTCGAATTGTCAATTGAGTGGAAGACAAAGCCCAGGTTTGAATAAGCGAACCCCGTCACGCTATCAGCACCCGGACCAAAAACCTGGCATGAGACCATGCCCAAGTAGTGCATACGGAGATCAGATAGGCCTGATGTAGCCGCTTACGCAATCAGGTTAATAGGTGCACCTGATATCCCACCGCACCCCCGCCTTAGCAATCGAGATTAAGTTTACACCACAAAGTCGATGCTACATTTGATGAGCCAAAGAGAGCAGCATTCAAGAAGGACCTGATAGCAGTGTTAGGGTTTCCAACAAACGCTCGAGCCTTTTGCCTTTGCCCCTCGCAAATCTCACAACTCCTAAGTTTCCCGTCACAATCACCGACCCCCAAGCTTCCTCGACGACTACTTAAGGTGTCGTCGTCGTGCCACCAAGTTCCCAACGACCATCGTTTGAAGGTTGCTCCTCCAATACCATGAGCTAGGGTGGCACCATTCTCCTTCCGATCTTCAGCACTGCACTCATGGGAGTTGGTGCGCTGGTCCCTTGCACCACAACCACTGCCTCCGCCCGACCGCATATCGAAGCAACTCAACTCCACGACCTCATCGAGATGCACCAAAGTTTCCCGGCAACACCTCAACCCTTCGACACCGCAATGGACCCACATCACATTCATCTTCCATAACAGATCATTGTTCTCTGACTCGCCATCCCAAAACACAAGACCTCCTCCACTGAATTTTGCTCCTCGACCTCCGGTGATAGCCCACCCTCCAAGGCAGCTCATCAATCACCTTCTTCACCACGTCGAACGACAAACCCTTACAAAGCGAACCACCCTGGCAGCCATATCGCATTGATGCACGTACGCTCTTCCTCACCACATCCAACCACTCCCTGAACCTCCTTAGTTCCTCAACAACCCCTTACCCACCACATTCCCATCCATTGGTCGCCCCGTTGCCGCCCCCTCGAAAGCTGCATCAGAATATCGCCCACCTCTGCGACATTTGCCAGATCCATGGAGGCATGAAGGCGAGGGATTACACCTCGCACATCACAGAAGCGTATAGATCGTATCGTATCTGATATAGGTCAACTAGTCATAGTAGTAGATGGAGCAGCGAAAGAAATCGATGAAACCACAAGACATGGGAACAAATTCTAAGTCGTTTCATCAAGATCACACGAATAACAGGGTTATCTCTTGAAGTGTGATTGCGATCCACGAGTTTAAGAGAAGGGACCTCATGTATCAAGCCCGATCCGACGTAGAGAGCACTTGTGGGCGCGTAGATGAGATGCGTGCTTCCCATAATTCAAAGCGACCATCTGATCGGTAAAACCTCCTGATTTGGTCTCATGAAATCCATTGTATCCTTCACGTGCATGAGACGCCGAAGAAGATGGAGAACCACGATCAGTCAGTACGGCAACGCGACGACAATGGAGCTCTCAACAAACCTTAGGTAGATGGCCACCAAGAGTTAAGAGAGGTATGCCATGTAGAGAGAGAGAGTTGTTCCAATAATTGATTCAACTTAATTATGTGTGTAGAAAGGGCTAGGGTTAGCCTTTCTTTTATAGCTAATTGGATGGTGGAGAAGAACCACTAATTATTGATCAATAATTGAGATTAAATACGTTTATTTATGCTAAAAGTAAAATAAATTTTAGAATAAAATATTTATTAATTTAATGCTCTAAAATTCAATCTCAAAATAAATCTCATTCTCATGAACAAAAAGGAAATCAGAGAGCCCACCTTCTAAGAATGAGGAAAGGAGATAGCCTCCTTCCTCTTATTGAGGGTGGGTGTCCACCCTAGATTGGAGAGATATTTTCTCCTCCAATCTTCTTTAATGTAATCACATTATAGTAATTCTTTATTCATATAATTATTTATAAATAAAATACCACCAAGAACTTGCAACTAATTTGTGATAATTGCAAATAAACTATTGACATTTATGAATCATATTAATCCATCCAAAACTAAATGGAAATCACATTTCTATTTAATTGCTCAATGTGGCTCCAATTCACATTATTATTTAAATTATGAATCCTACTATAATTAATTATCTCTATGATATTATGGGATCACATCCACAATATACATGATTATTGTGGATAAAGTTATCTGCATTAAATCTTATCTATGATGATTAAATCCAATTTCATTATCTTAGATAACTCTCTTCACATGTCCAAATAATGTGAATCACATCCACATTATTATTTATAAATAATCTAATTTAATCATCAAATTTTCAATGCTCAAATTTTATCAATAATGAAACTATTCTCGAACACTTTTAAGAACATTGTGCCTTCTCTACGGATACTTGGAGATTAAGGGCAGAACGATTGTATATTCCATGTATAGTGACTTGGTAGTGAGATATAATCTTATATCTCGATCTATAAGACCTCTCAAAGATGCCTGGTCAAGTCAGACAGAATATCCAATCTTCTCTTTGCATCTGAATCAAATTCAGATCAATGTCCAACATTTGAACTAAGAGTGGATAACTAGTCTACAGAGTGGGGCCACCAAAATCCAAACATGTTCACTCACTCCCTTGGAATGAAAGTGTCATCCTTATACAATCGATTAAGATCACATCACCCTTGAGTATTCCAATACTCGTACATCATGCATGGAAGACCTAGAATAAACCTGAATATCTAATTTTATTTTATATGTCTTCTTTAGGATTTTATCGTTAAATTTCTCATTCGATCATTGGGATTTGGTATTATTTGAGTATTTGGTTGTGCGCCTCTTATATTATAGATGGGTAAATGGATCTCTCCAGGATCCATTTACCCATCCAAAGTTTAGTCCCACATCTACCAGTTTGGAGATGTGGGAGACTCGGTGGGGGCTATATATAGACCCCCACACCCCTTGTATTCAGATGAGAAAAGCAATAGACTATCATCTCTTTGAGGCGTTCTCCGTGGTTTCATCCCGCTCCTTAGGGAGTAGGGTTCCACGTTAAATACTGTTGTTATTCCAAGTTTTTATCTTTATTGCTCTGATACGCTTCCATATTCCTATTTTCTAACATGGTATCAGAATGGGTCGATTCTCGAGGATTTCGAATTCTTATGTCTTCATTCGAGATTCATATTTGAATTTTCTATTCTTGGAAATTGTTCGTGAAGAACATTATTCTGAATTTTTGTTCGTGATCGAGTTTAAGATTATGTTCTAGGATTTCGATTTAAAACCCTAATTCCTGGAGAATGTCCCAACAAAACCCTAGACTCAGTCCTATGCAACGATGCTTCTCCCAGATATGAAGTTCCATCCGAAGCTGCGAGTTGCACAAATCCTAGATCTGAAGTTCCATCCGAAGCGTGCACCTTCACGCGCCTTGCATCAACGCATCATCCAGTTCTCTAAGAGGCCCACAAGCGCAGGCGGCACAAGACACCCATTTCCCTCTCCAGGCGGCTTCGCGTGCTTCTCCCGCACCTTCCTAGTGCATCTCCCTTTACGCGGAGTTCGCACCATACCATGGCGCTCTCCTCCAGATGTGGGCTTCTCCTTTCACACGAGACTCCAGGACGCATCCCCAGGTGACTTCAACGCATCCTCGTAACTCCTTGCAGACACAAACCCTCAGGCGACAAGCATAGGTGGTAGGAGCCTCCGCACGATGCTCCTGGCTCCTCTCACGTGCGTGCACCCTTCCTCTCAAGGTGGAGCTTATCTGCAGGTGGCACTCTGCTAGCTCCCAATCGCTCTGCTTTGTTTGCGATCCACCACGTAGCATTCTCGATCGACCTCCTGATGCGCAGTCCCATCGCAGGCGACATCGCAGCCCCATCTCCCGATCCTATTCACGAACTCCTCCAGGTGTCATCTTCGGTCGGGGGGGGGGGGTGATTTGAAGAAAAGGGTTCCAATTTGGAACCCTAAGGATGCACGGTTTTGTTATGAAAGATAAATAGAGAGTTGGGCCCAAGCGGGCCGATGGAATGTTTAGAAAAATTGTATGTTTTTCGAAAAAAGACGTTTACAATAAAAAGTCGTATGCATGTTTGCAAATTTTTAAAAAAATGTAAGAAGAATAGGCCATAAAAATGATGAATGAAACATAATGTTCAAAAAAATGTTTGAAAAGCTAAAAAAATGATTGCTGATTATCTAGTTATGCATGTTTTATTTACTCCCATTTTCTTGTCTTCTCCCAACATAGTCGATGACATATATTCCGACTAGTATGGGAGAAGGGGGGGGGGTATTGTGTAGAGTTATAGGTTCGAGTCAAATCCAGATTCTTCAGACTCCATATTACAGACCAAGCCAATTTGTCAGACTCTACAATTGATATTCAGACTCGACAGTCAGAGATTCTGAGTCTTCAGTTTGACACGCACATGGATGCGATCTTCTTTTCAGATGTGCACATGTACGCCATCATTTGTCATGTTCCCATCATTCTTGTTGTCGGCCAGAGTTTTCATGTGAGCCATAGGGACTCCAGAATAGAGGACCATTCCCTATGCCACGTGGGCAAGGGTTTTCATGTGGTATCATAGGACTCTAGAGGAGTACCATTCTCCATGTCAGATGGGAGAGACCCAGTTCTCCGATGAGGAGAGATCTTCAGACTCCAATCTCCAGCGTCCGTGGACTCCGACAAGGATTGCACTCCATGGCTTTTCACTTCGGCCCTTTCAGAGATGGAACAGTTGTCCACATGTTGTGGCGGACCAGAGTACTCCGACGAGGAGACTCTTTTCAGTTGCAGTGACTCTGACAGGCGTAGTACAGAGCACATACCCTCCGACGAGGAGATTTAGTTTGACTCACATTTCCAACATGTTCATCCTCCTCACATGCATGGCATGAGAAGCAACGTCCTCGACAACAGCCCGACAGTTGTGCGTGTTGAGTTGATATTGTCATAGTGTCATGTATTGTGAGTTGAGTTTCTTTCTGTTTGTTCAAGATGAGCATTGCATGCTCCAGCTTAAGGGGGAGTGTTGGAGTATTTGGTTGTGCGCCTCTTATATTGTAGATGGGTAAATGGATCTCTCCAGGATCCATTTACCACATCCAGAGGTTAGTCCCACATCTACCAGTTTGGAGATGTGGAGACTCAATGGGGGATATATATAGACCCCCACACCCCTTGTATTCATATGAGAAAAGTAATAGACTATCAACCCTTTGAGGCGTTCTCTCGTGGTTTATCCCGTTCCTTAGGGAGTAGGGTTCCATGTTAAATCCCATAGTTATCCAAGTTTTTATCTTTATTGCTCTGATACACTTCCGCAGTCCTATTTTCTAATATCTATCTATCATATGCTTGCTAAAAGCATGTATCGTACCTATAAATCATGTCATGTTTCCAAAGCAAGATAACCATCGATGGAATTTGGTTGGTCTCAATATCTCATGAGTGAGTTCATGTCATCCGATTCAATAGTGAACCTATATAATTCCTTTGAGATATTGTATAACACATGCCCTCGTATGCACACCAACTTGTCGATATATAGACCTTGATTGAGTCATCAACGTAATGGTATGCCTATGTACATACTTAGACATATAATAATATATACGTCTCTGGTTAGAGGATGTGTGCCTATACGTGACAACACGCAACCTAGGTCTTAGTTATCTCGATCTCGCAAAGTCAACCCTTTGACTTAGCTCATCCAACACCTATGAATCTCTATTCTTATGCAGAGGACATATACCAAGAGGTCAGTCAGATGTCAACCTTTGGGTTAAGGATTGCCATTTCCTTCTCAGTCTGGAGATCTCTTCTTGATAATCACTTGACGGTATGGTTGAGTCCTCAATGTAACTCTTTAGATATTCAACCATGCATAACCTCTATGATCCAACCTTTGGATCAACAACTGTATGTTATCAAGATGGCCATAATACATAACCCTGATTGTACTAAGGGACCTATTATGCAAATATGTTATATTCTTCATTTCATATTAAGGAATGATTTGCAATAACTTTTATTGCATAATGGCTCATTGTGGGCTCACATGTCCAACAATCTAGCGCCAAACCAAAGAACTGTGAATGGGATAATTTAACACCTCATGTGCTAATCATAAGCCATGTAGACAAATAGCTTGGTCAGCTGACTAGTCACTCTATCCCAAGAGACTATGCTAAGTCCTTTTACATAATTACGTATCCCATGGTAACAATGCTCACATCCAATGTGAATGTTGCATCTTATTCAACGTATACTCAATCTTATTAAAGCAGTTACAGTAGCCTGCAATTTGCTAATTTTAGTGTTTTTACACTATAACTCGACAATTATTATAACCAGTAAAGGATTTATATATCCTTATCAGAATACCCTTATTCCTAGAGATTTCTATCTCCTTAGACTAAGACATAGTCTTAAGTCTTGTAAGGTATCTGTACGTAAGACTTTTAGATCACTATCTACAAGTCTTAAGTTGTTTAAGATAAGACTTTAAGATCTCTATCTCTAAAGTCTTGTGTCTTTGAAGAAGCTATTCTTACTACGATTAAGTGTTTTATCTCCATAGTAGGATTGGTAATAGTTTACCACTCCCATTGCATGGTAGACATCTGGCTTTTGTACACATCTGGCATACACCATGCTTCCTATAACTGATGCACAAAGGACATGCAGCTTTAACATTCACATCCTCAATACTTTGAGGTGTTATCCTTTTAGATACGTCAGTACCATATCTTAAGGAAGAAGCCTTCATTTGGAATTTCCACGTGGGATCAGTCCAAGGAGTACCCTTGATGTAACAGTCCCAATGTCCTCTTCTCTTTACTTCTAATCAAATTAAGAACTAAGACTTAAGAGGCATCCTTGAGATCTTTTATCTCAAATGTATGGAAAAACAATATTATTAAACATTTATTATTATCATTATATTATTTCAAATGATTAGAATTTTATCTACATTTAGCAGGATGAATACAATGTCACTCCCATCAAACTTTACATGGTTCATCAAGATTCTATCTGAAATCACAACCTTTATAATTTCATCAAATATGATGCTCCAACTATAAAAAGCTTGTTTGAGTCCATAGATGGAGTTTCTTAACTTGCACATTTTGCCTTCCTCAACTATAAAGCCCTAGGGCTGCTTTATATGAATATTCTCGTTGAGGCACTCATTGAGGAATGCAATCTTGACTTCCATCTTCCAGATGTATAGTCAAGTTGTGTAGCTATAATTAGCAACATTCTGATGGGTATAAGCATGATCACTGGAGAGCAAGTCTTATCGCAAGCGATGTTTTCTCTCTATGTGTGACCCTTGGCTACGAGCCACGCTTTAAGGGTTTCTTCTTTGTCTTAAAGATCCATTTACATCTAATGGATCTGACCCTTATAGGTTGATCCTCGAGGTCCATACACAATACGTGTGCATCAAGTCTACTTTAGACTTTATTGCTTACATCCATCTCTCTATGTCATGATCCTCAGAAGCCTCAGCATATGAAATCCGATCATTTTCAGACCTCTAGTGATGCTTGTTGAGCTGGAGGAGATGGCTTGACCTACGAAAGGACGAGATTGCAGGTCTTGGTACGACTGATCTTTTTTTTGTTGGGAAGGCATATAAGGCGATGAAGGGCCCTGTGGATTATGATCCTGGGGATGTGAGGAAGACTGTCGACGGATTTAGAATTAGACAGTTAGTGATGAAGTCTAGATTTGCATGATTTGTGCAAGGGGCTAACCCGAGATGACCCTGATGCATGTCTAGGGTGGAGGATGCAGATCATCTTTTCTTTGGATGTAGGCACTCGATGGAGGTTTGGAACCGTTCTGGTGGCAATGTGGTTGTAGTGGACATGTCTATTTTCTGGGAATATATCGGGACGGGATGGAATGGTACCGAAAAGGATAGATCGAGAATTGTCGTCGTGGTCCGAGCCATTTTGACGGCCAGGAATGATGTGGTCTTCCAACAGGATCATTTCTATGTTGAGAATGTGTTGTCTCACACCAACGTCCTGAGTGATGGTTGGGAAATTTAAAGTGATGTACGAATACAGATGGTAGTTATGTAATATCTTTTCGGTGATATATGGCGAAGTTTTTGGGCACACACCTATATGGTGAAAGCTTTTTTTCTTTCAAAAAATCATTTTCAAACTTCTCTGACACATGGAATCTATACCCTCTAGGTAGTCTTACTATCTTTAAACAGATTTGAAGATGTATGGATATTCCATCTTTAATTATGCCTCTAGTTTTTGATTTTAGGAACCTCATATCCTCCTAGGATTTGATGAGTCCCTTTACTTCATTCTTATCTTGACTCTTAAGGAAGTTATCTTCTAAGAATCATATCCTTAAAGATGAAATCTTTTCAGAATCTCATGGTCATAAAATAGCTATCCAATACCACCATTTATATATTTAATGGACTAGCACTTTCTAGTGCTAGATTTCAGCTTACTTGCATCCATGTTTCTGTCATGGAACAAGCAACCCTAAATCCTCAAGTGTCAAACATTGGGCTTGATTACAAACCATAGCTTATGAGGATTTTTGGGTACATATTTGCTTGGAACCTTATTAAGGATATACATTGCAGTCTCTACTGTATATACCAAAAAAGTAAGAGTTAATTATACTAAAAGTCATCATCAATCAGATTATGTCAAAGATGATTCAATCGTATCTCCCTACAACTCCAATGAGATGAGGTGTGTCTATAGAAGTGAGATAGGAACAATATTTCTTTCTCTATAAGGTATTCATTGAATTCATTTTAATCGCTACGGGCTATCTTGGTTAGATCAAATTCTTTTCATCTTCCTTCAATCTTTGGTTCTCAACCAAAATTATGACATCTTTAAACATTTCAAAGGATTCCAATGTATAAGGAAGAAATCGCATACCACAAATAATCATCAATGGATATCACATATCATTAATGTTCATTATGGTATAAAAGGTCCGCATACATCAATATATGCGAGGTCTTGAATACCTCGGCATCTTACACCATTCCTAGAGAACGATGCATCGGACATTCTACTTTGAATACAGTATTTACAAGTATGCAAGCTTTGAACTTTCAGACAGTCCAAAGTTCTATTTCTTACTAGTTTATTGGTCTCATCAATAGACTTATGTCCTAGTCTTGATGTCATATCATTGTCAAAAGATCTTCACCTTCCTTCTGATCTTTCAAGGTTTAATTTCAGTATTAGAAATGTTAATGAATCATCGATTAATATTCTAATTTAGTAGAGTCCTCTAGATGTTAGATTACTATCTGAAATATATCCATCATAACTATTTATTAACGCATTGCTCCAAAATTCAATCTCAAAATAAATCTCGTTCTCGTGAATAAAGATGAAAGAAGAGATAAATCTCATTCTCATGAATAAAAAGGAAAGAAGAAAGCCACCTTCTAAGAATGAGGAAATGAGAGAGCCTCTTTCCTCTTATGGAGGTTGGACCTCCACCATGTAGATTGGAAAGATATTTTCTCTCTCCAATATTCTTTAACGTAATCTTATTACATTAAATCTTTATTCCTAGAATTATTTATCAATAAAATATCACCAAATAACTTGCAAAGACTTCTTATACCATCTTTCCTTGAAATGAATTCTGTCATATCATCCAGATTATTCTGACAGGAAGAGCTTCCATTGTCAATATGGCGCATGTGTCAATTAGGTAACCCATCAGCATATCCAGGCCTAGACGCCATCACCGTTCCAGTTCGAGACAAAATAATTGGTACAAATTGTATTAAGAAGTTTCAGCGATCTTTCGATTGTGTATGATACTATATATTAATCACTCAAAAATTTATGAATTTAAAACCATTTTAATTTCCCAAAATTTCTAGTCATATCAAGAAATCAAGTTGTTTTTCATAGAGATTGTTGAACTACAACTACATGAGTTTCCAATTTAGGGTTTGCCATGAAACAATCATCCAATCAAGTTGTTTGGCAATTATTTCTCTAAATAAATGATATAATCACACTCAAAATGAAACTCAGCATCAAAATTCCTAATTTCATAATTTATTTTCAATGATAAACATAATAAAACTCATCATCAAAATGATCTAATCATCTTTTGACTAATCCTAGTAAATACTGAATATGTAGACCAATTGGATTCAGAATCGCGTAAAATAAATTTGAGAGATTTGTTGGTTTGATTCTTGACATAATTAATGTGTTATTAACATGTTTCATGATTGGAAAACAACACCTAAAAATCGTTAAGTTACAATTCCGAAATTCATGCGAAAACAACACGTTGTGGGAACTTTTCAAATCCAAAACAATGCCCGATGCTCACCAACCTTCGGTACGTCTTTTGAGATCATGTCCATACATTCTAAAGATGTTTAAGTATCCCAAAATGCATCCATATCGAGGCAAAATAGTAGCTACATCAACTATGCACAAAAACGATTTGAAATCTCATCTATGTGAAAAACAACAAATTCCCACGCATCATGATATCCGAAATCCTGTTTCCTAATATTTGGATCATATCTGAGACCTTTAAGGTCTAATACCACTTAAAGGTGATGGATTACGCCTTGCGAATCATGGAGGCATGAAGATCGAATCGTATCCGATCTAGGTCCGCTAGTCATACTAGTCGATTGTGTAGCCGAATTTAAACAATTTAATGAAATCACATGGCATGGAAACAATTCTTATGACGTTTCATCATTGATCAAACAATTATTAGGTTTACCTTTTGAAGCGTGACCACGATCTTGAAGCCTCGAAACTAAGAGACCTCTTGTCTCAAGTTCGATCTAACGAGAGACCACTTGTGGGTACATAGATGAGACGCGTGCTTCCCACAATTCAAGGCGACGATCAAAGTGAAGAATCTCCTGATTTCATCACAACATCTGAAGTCTTCTTCAAGAGCATGGGGCATTGAAGAAAAGAAAGATCCATGAGAAATTAGTCTGACAACACGACAGCAGCACGATGATGATTGCAGTCTCCACAAACCCTATGTTGACAGCCACAATGGTTGGAGATGGAGAGAGGGATGACGTGTTGTGACAGAGAGAGAGATTTGTTGTTGCAATAATTGCATGAAGTTAAAAGAGCTAGTGTTAACCTCTTTTTATAGCGTAATGGATTATGGAGATGCACTCCTAATAATGATCAATGGTTGAGATTGAATGTAATCTTTAGAGCTTATACTTGTGCTCCAAGCACAATTGGATTAGAATTGATAAATTAATTATCAATCAATGCTCCAAAATTTAATCTCAAAATAAATCTTCTCTCATGAATAAAGATAAAAGGAGAGAGCCTCCTTCCAAAAATGTGGAAAGGAGAAAGCATTATTCCACGTTTAAGGGTAATACCCACCATGGAATTGGAGAGATACATTCTCTCTCAAATTTCCTTTAATGCAATCTCATTACATTAAATCTTTATTCATAGAATTGTTTTATCAGTAAAATATCATCAACTAATGTGTACATTATTTGAAATAATTGCAAATAATCCATTAACATTTATGAATCATATTCATCCATCCGACATTAAATGTAAATCATATTTATATTTAATTGCTCAATGTGAATCCTATTCACATTAATATCTAAATGGTAAATTATATCATAATTAATTCTCTCTATAATATTGTGGATCATATCAATATTATCAATAATTATTGTGGATAGTTATCCACATTAATTTCACCTACGATAATTAAAACTAATTTAATTATCTAACTATCTAAGATGTCACACTACACATGTCTAAATAATATGAATCATATCCACATTACTTATGATAGTTAAATCCAATTTAATTATCACTGTTTCTCTTAAAATTTCAATGCTCACATTTTGTCTCTATGGAACAATTCTCAAGCTCTTTCAAGAATAGTGTGCTTTATCATTAAAAATTTAAAAAATAGTGAAACCTTCTCCCACTTTAAGTGGGGTTGGCTACATGGATTCTTGCTCAAATCTATGTTGAAAGATCTAACTACTTTTTACGATGGTTGTCGGCTACCTAACGCAACCACCACAAGGGGGATTTGAACCCTGATCGTTTGGGTGGTAGACATACTGCAATACCACCAAACCATTGAAGTGTGTAGTGTGCTTTATCATTATTTCTCTTAATTTTTCAATGCTCAGATTTTGTCTCTAATGGAACAATTCTTGAACTCTTTCAAGAATAGTGTGCCTCTCTACAGATACTCTTTCAAGGACATGGCGATTATATATTCCATGTACAGTGACTTGAATAGTGAGATCTAATCTCATATGTAGATCTAGAAGACCTCTCACAGATGTCTAATCAAATCGAACAGAATATCCAATCTTCTCATTGCATCTGAATCACATTCAGATCACTGTCCAACATTTGGACCAAGATTGGATAACTAGTGTACTGAGTAGACTCACTAAAATCCAAACATGTTCCATCACTCACTCAGAATGGAAGTGTCATGGTTGTACAATCGTTTAAGATCACATCGTCCTCGAGTATTCCAATACATGTATTGCATACTCAAAAACCTAGAATAAACCCGAAGTTCTGATCTTATTTGATTTGTCTTCTTCAGGGTTTTATCGTTAAATTTCTCGTTCGATCACTGGGAGTTGGTATAGATCGCATGCTCTCAAAAAGCATATGTCATACGTACAAATCATGCCATGCTTCCAAAGCAAGACAAAGTGACAAACATCAATGGAATTTGGTTGATCCCAATATCTCATTAGTGAGGTCATGTCCTCCGGTTTAGTAGTGAACATGTATAATTCTTTTAAGAGATCGTATTACTCGTATGCCCTTGTATGCACACCAGATCACCCGTGTATATCTTGATTAGGTCATCAACCTAATGGTTTGCCTAGTGTACCTATTTAAACATATAGTAACACATCTATCTCCGATCAAAGGATGTGTGCATATATCGTGATAGCATACGACATAAATATTTGATATCTCAACCTCGCTAACTCAACTCTTTGATGTAACTCATTCGACATCTCCGAATCTCTATTCTTATATAGAGAATACGCATCAAGAGATCAGTAGGATATCTGCTTTTGGAGTAAGGACTGTCATCTCCTTCTCATGTTGGAGATCCTTTCTCGATAATCATTTGATGGTGCTAGTTGAGTACTTAATCTAACTCTTTAGATATCATCTCAGCACCAACCTGTATAATCCAACCATTGAATCAACAATTGTATGACTATTAATATGACCATGGTACATAACTCTAATTGTACTAAGGGACCTTATAAGTTCATGCATTCATTAATCTTATAGGGAGTGAAAATCAATAACTTTATTTATATATAAATAATTATAATAATATTTATTATAGAAATGGTTGTCCATGGGTCATATGTCTAACAATATCCCACCAACCCTAAGAACCATTCATGTGCAATCTCTAAACACATACTCATTACATGCTGGTCAAAAATATTTTGAGATAAAGATTTGGTAAGAGGATCAACAACATTATCGGCAGAAGCTACCTTGGTAGTGATCATCACCACGTTTTTATATCTCTAATGATATGGTATTTTCTTTCCATGTATCTGCTCTTTTAAAGTCATATGGGTTCCTTCGCATGAGTTATGTCCCCCATGTTAACACCGAGTAACAGGAGAGGAGTATCCGAGGAAACTATTCCCAACTCCAAGATGAACTTGCGCAACCCTCTGAAAGGAGTCGTGGACCGTAGTAATGGGTAGAGCTTAAATAAAGCTCTAATCACGACCCCAGTCCGATCCCACACAAACATAACACCCCCCACCTTCCTCCCATCCGCTCCAGCGAGTCATTACCTCCACCCGCGGCCTACCTTGCTCCCAACCCTTCCCTCTAGCTCCGCCCTCAAGTGTGGCCGCTCTGGTGGGAGGCTCCTCAACCATCCTCGTGCATTCTGTTCTCAGTGTTGTTTTTTTATCCCACAGTGAGTAGATCCTAACCTCATTTCTTATCAATGCCATTTTTGTGTAATGTATGCTTTGTTACTGTATTTTTAGTGTGTAATGTTGTTTGTAGTGTATTATATGTAGTATATCGTTAGTGTGTGTTGAGATGACTAATCTACCCCTAGGGTTTATGGGTAGAGTGCTTCTCAACACCGGTGATGTTTCCCCAGTTGGCATGCCTTACACTCTAGGTTGACAGTGGGAGGGAGCTGGGGAAGAACTCGTCGAAGCTTATGAACGGAAGGATGACCCAGACGTTGGTGCCAAAGAGCACCAGAGGATGTAGAGAAAGTGGTCCCAGAGTATGCGATAGTGTCAGAGTACTGGACAAGGTGATATACTCACCCTTCTTCACGGCCCGCACCAATCGTCCTCCCAGTTAGTATGTCCTGAAACACATAAGATATAGCATCAAATATTGCTCGACAGTTGAGTTCTTTGCAAATCTGGCTAACTGAAAGAAGACTGATGGGAAAATCCGGAACAAATAAAACATTGTTAAGTATGATATTAGGAGTTAGATGGATATCGCCTTTTACTTTTATTGGGGAAAATCGTCTATCGGCAACCTGTACAGTCCGTCCAGGAGGGACATTACGCATTTGCTGTATGAGAGTTCATTCGCCACATAGATGAGTGGAAGCACATGTATCAATCAACCATTCTGATTTTGTAATTCTATTGGCAGACGCGATAAAGATACCTGATCGTGCCATTGCTGCAGTATCTGTAGTATTATTCTGATATGAGGTAGAGGACTCGTTCGATTGCAACCTGTTAAGATGCTGCATTAGATCATCGAAGTCCCGTCTAGGGACCTCCACTGGAGGACTATCTCCTTCATTGGCCATTCGAGCACTAGGAGTAGGGTACCCCTGCTTGTTGTAGCATACAGCTTCTGTGTGACCAAATTTATGACAGTAAGAGCACTGGATTGTGCTATGACCTCGTCCTGGAGTGAAGCGTCCTTGACCACGGCTCCTGAAAGAGCCACGACTTCCTCGTCCAGATGGGGCAGCGAGAGCAGAAACTTGCCCCTGATCATTGCCTTTAGCACTTGTATGAGGAAGAGCAAGGCGACTCAGGGTATTGTAGCTTCTTCAATAGTAGGGAGAGTTGCCGCTGTGATCATTTGATCACGAGCAACAAAATAGCCTGAATTGAGTCGGTGAGAAATACAAGGACTGCCATCTGCTGGCGATGTTGTTTCTGAGTTGGACATGTGCAACCTGGAATACAAGCATTATATCGCTCAAAAAGGGATTTTAAGAGAGAGAAATACTCAGGTAGTGAGCATCCTGCTTGCTTCATGTTGAGCATGTCAAAGTACATCTGATAGATCCTGCTTGAATTCTTATCTTGACCATATGTGGCTTGAAGAGAGGTCCACATATCGTGGACAATTTTGTAATAAACAATTCAGTCAATGACACTGACCATAATCCAAGAACTGACCATTCCGTCGTCTTTGTCCCAAGTTGCATTTTCGCTGGTCCTTTCAGCAGGTTCTGACTCCAAGAGAATGTGTTCCTTATCGTATCCACGTACGATCATGATGAACATGCGGGACCACTTGGGGTAATTGGTGTCGTCCAATTTAGGTATCGACCCAAATGAGGGTAGTCGAGTGCTCCCTCCATCATATCCCGGTGATGTCACATCTGATTGTGACATGTTGTCAGAAGAAATTAGACATGTTGTATTAAAAAATAAGATAGGGAAAAAACTTGTCCCTAAATCATGTCAGATGGAGGTTGAGTGGCGGCATGCGTGAGCGTCGGGAGGGGCTCTGCTGGAATCGATGCCGGGGGGCTGGAGGAGATGGGAGCCGCAAGGGGGCTTTGTTGGATTCGGTGCCAGGGGACTGGCGGAGACGGGACCCGTGAGGGTGGTGGGGGGGGGGGGGGGGCTCGGCTGCATGGAGGCAGGAGCTGGAGGGGGCTTCTGCCACGTGGAGGGGGGAGCCGCAGGAGGGGAGGGCACGACTGCGTGGAAAAAGCCACTGGGAGGAGCTCTGATGTTGGTGACAGGCGAGGGGTCGGGTTCTGCGGGCACGATAGGGCTCTGCAGGTGGAGGGGGGTCGGGGAGGGGGACATGCGGAGGCGAGGGTCGGGGGGGGGGGGGTCCGTTGGGGGGAGGGGGGGCAACAGGCGGAGGCGAGGGGGCTCCACGCGGGGGGGTGGGGGGTGGGGGGGGGCAACAGGCGGAGGCGAGGGGGGCTCCGGGGGAGGGGGGCGTGTCGGGACGACGGGTGCGGGCAGATGTTGATGACGGATTCGCTGGAGCGCGAGGGAGGGGTCGGGGGGGTCGGACGCAGGCGAGGTTCTGGGCGAATAGGGATTGCAACGGGGGGGGGGGGGGGGGGCGAGGGGGAGAGGAGGGGGGAGGGGGTCGTCTGATACCAAGTTGAAAGGAATGCCTCTATTTTCTTATAGAGAAAGGAATCCCTATGGCTCTTTATATAGGTAGAGAGGCCTAGTGTTAGGGCTAGGATTACAATATAATTTGTACATGATATGACTAATCTACCCCTAGGGTTTATGGGTAGAGTGCTTCTCAACAGCGTGCAATGTTGTTTGTTCTCATTTTTTAAGTGACTCCAAGTTATGGAGATGATGTGCTTATGTCATATTGGTGGGAAAAAGATTAGGGTCAGAAAAGAAGTTAGATACGATAGAGGTCAGATGAAACCCTTAAGAATCGGGATAAGTTTGACCTTTACCGGATTGATTGAGAAGATTATAAACTCATTTCATATCGACACTACAAAGGTGCAGAAGTTCATGTATTTTACAGGATGTTGGAGAACGACACATTTGTGATAAATGTCGAGTATGACAGTGATGTTGATGATATTTTGAAGCATGCGAGATGATGTGAGGCTCATACCAACCAGTTCTATTTACTGACCTCATGTGCATACAAGATCGTACGCTAGTATCCCCAACATTCTGCAGCTAATGCCCGGAGAACACATTATGTGTCTCATATACCCATTAAGACACATCCTTCTAATTCCATGGCCCCCGAACCCCCTCATATATCTCCATCTCCAACAACAGTAGTATTTATTTCGCAATCTTTGAGACCTTGCCTAGATGACCCACAAACATTGTCTCAGATAGGGGGACTCGCTTTCATTGATGTTAAGGCGCACGCCTAGGCACCCAGGCGGCTGCCTAGGTGCCCAAAAAGCATGCCTTGCTTTCATAGAAAATGGCGTACACCTTGGGTCGCCTGGGCGTCAAGGCACGCCTTGGCTAGGCGACTTTTTTTATGCGTAATGCACATATATCGCATTTTGAAAATGCGATATACATAGCGCATTTACAAAATGCGATATACATAGCGTATTTTCAAAATGCGATATACATGTCGCATATTTGAAATGCGATATACCCGTTCGACCCTGTATTACCCCACCGCATTCGACCCGACCCTCATTCAACCATGTTGCTCGTGAAACCCCTTGCGTCGTCCTTGTAGAGAAGAATCTCCTCCACAACCGCCTCCCTACCTCCTCCAGCGGCCTCCCTCCTCCTCCGACGACCTCCCTCCTCCTCCTCTGATGGCCTCCCTACCTCCTCCAGCGGTCTCCCTCTTCCTCCAACGGCCTCCTTCCTTCTCTAGCGGCCTCCCTACCTCCTCCAGCGGCCTCCCTCCTCTGATGACGACCTCCCTACCTCTTCCAGTGGCCTCCCTCCTCCTCCAGCAGTCTCCCTGCGTTATCTTGCTCTCCCATTGTAGAATGACTTCAATGGAATCCTTAGATGAGGATGCCATTCCTAATCCTACTGCACCAACCCCATCTACTGTGTAAAGGCATGGGGAAATTGATCCCCACTTCACCGACAAGATGAATGATCCATGCCTGAAAGCGGCATCGAAGGATCCCGATTGGAAGTACTCTTTTTGGCCGAATACACTAGACGAGAATAAGGTGAAATGTGCATTGTGCGGCCCCATTACTAATGGTGGCATCAAAAGATAGAGGAACACTTGATTTGTGGTTATCGGGATGTATCTATGTGTCCAAAAGCCACTGTAGAGATTAAGAAAGAGATGACTGACTTCAAAAATCATAACAAGAAGAGGACGATAGTCGTTGATTACAAATATAGTGGAGCTGATTCAAACATTCCCTATGCAGATGATGGTGATCATGGTGAACATGTAGTCATCTTGGATGACTCACAACCTACGGCTACAACAGGTAAAAACGTTAAATCTGGTTCTGGTTCATGTTCTGCAAATAGGCCACCTGTACGGAAGGATCCATACGGTAAGGGTCCTATGGACTCGTTTGGTTCTGCTAGCCCATGGGAGGTTGTGCCACAAAGGAAGGTAGCAAGGGCTTGTGGTGAAGCACAACAAACTACAATTGAGTTTGCTTTTAAAAAGGATGCTACAAAGGTGGCATATGATGCCATAGCTGAGCTATTCTATATAGGTGGCATCCCTTTTAATGTTGCACGAGAAGCATTTGAGGTGGCAGCGGAGGCTATTGTCCAAGCTGGGAGAGGATTTGTTCCTCCATCTTATCACCAATTACGAAAACCCCTATTCGAAAGATTATATTCAAGGAACAAAGATTTGCAGGTGAAGAAAGAAAGCCATTGGAGGACATATGGATGCACGATTATGTGCGATGCATGGACTGGTAAACGACAACAAAGTCTGATAAACTTCCTTGTTAATTCCAGAAGGGTCATTTTTTATTTATGCAAAGAATGCAACATCCGATATACACACTGGGGAGTATGTTTCAAATTGATAGACGAGGCTGTGGAGATGGTGGGTGAGGAGAACGTTGTACAAGTTATCACCGACAATGCAAGCAATTTTGTTTTAGCAGGAAAGCTACTGATGGAGAAGAGGAAAAACCTCTTTTGGACTCCATGTACTGCACACTGCTTGGATCTGATGCTTGAGGATATTTCCAAGTTATAGAAATTTGCAAGAGTTATCAAGAGGGCCAGAAAAGTAACAACGTATATTTTCCAGCATATTCGATTGCATGTTGCATTTCTACAGTTCAGTGAGGATCACCAAGAGCTGTCTAGAAGCGGAGTTACCTGCTTTGCTACCTACTACTTGACCTTTACTAGTTTGCTAAAGCAAAGGAAAACGTTAGCGTCTTTGTTTATTTCTGAGGCGTGGAACACTAGTTCTTGGTCGAAGACACATGATGGGAAATATATCTATGAAATTGTGATGGTGAATGCTTTTTGGGAAAAAATGAAGATTATCTTAAAGTTGTGCAACCCATCATTACTGTATTGCGTTTAGTGGATGCTGATGAGAAACCACCCATGGGATACATTGCTAGGGCATTTGACACTGCAAAAGAAATGATTATTGAAAACTTTGGCAGGAGGGAAATAGATTACATGCTTATTCTACAAATTATTGATTCTCACTGGGATAATCAGATGGCTCGTCCTTTGTATGGTGCAGGATGTTTCTTGAATCCTGCATTTTATTATAAAGTGAAGGACAACAATGAGGCATTGATGGGAAGGTATGAAGGTGATTTCAGATTTTGCCTTGAGAGGATGATTGATGATCCCGATCAACAAGATGTGATCTGTTCTGAAATGGAGGTCTAGAAAGGAGCTCGTGGTATGTTTGGCAGGACAATTGCTATTAGACAAAGGGAAAAAAACCTCCATGTAAGTTATATTTCATTATTTATATTGAATGATTTAATGGTAAGATGTGTTTACATTATAGACTTATTGTGTAGTAGAATGGTGGGATACTTATGGAAGTCTCACCTCCGCTCTGAAGCGGGTGGCAAAGCGTATTTTGAGACTATGTTGCACATCTTCCTCTTGTGAACGCAATTGGAGTGCTTTGGACTTTGTATGTATCAAAAACACTTATAAATTTACAAATATAAATGCCAACTTTATACTTGTAAATTTACATAATACTTGAATGAATGTGCAGATCCACACAAAGAGGAGGAATAAGTTGGAGGTTGATAGACTTTCCAAGCTTGTTTACATCCAATACAACAAGCAACTTGAGGAGAGATTCAAAAATAGGAGGCTGGGGAATTTAGCAAAAGATTTTGATCCAATTGCTCTTTCAGAGTTAGATTGGTCAAGTGAATGGATGACAGGTCTTTACGTGGAACCATAGGTTGTACCAGGGCTTACACTGAGGGCCACTGATGAAGCATTATGTGCTTCTCAAGCATATGAAGGTTCTCGTCCTAGAAGGAGTCAACCACAATCACAACCAAGCACTTCAGCACGTGGTGGTCTCCGTAGCCGTGGTCGTCGTGGTACTCGTCGTGCACATGTGATTAGGCGACAATATGTGCCTCCTCATGTTCTGGACGATGAGGAGGAGGAAGAGGAGGAAGATGATTGGATGGATCTACATGATGATGGCCAAGAGCAAGATGAAGGACATGAAGAAGAAACTAACCTGTGTCATGATGATGATCGAAGCATTAGATTATTGTCTTTTAGTCTTTGAAATGTTGTGTTATGCCAAACAATTTGCCTGTATTTACTACATTTTCCCCTTTTTTTGGTGTAATTGGATAGCTTGTTTAATTATATATATTCTGGTTTCTTTATGTGTTGTAATTCTTCATTCTTGTGATTAATCACTAATGTTTGGTTAAATGATATTTATTACTCTAACACTCTAGTTACTATGTATTTATAAATACAAAAGTTCTTAACATATAAATAAATCCAATACATACTGTAATTTTTTTTAAATATATTAATTAATGTCACATTTCCAAAATGCGGCATGCACTTAAAAAAATAAAAAATGATGTTGCATTTGAGACATGCGACATCCATTTGCTTTAAATAATTATATATCACATGTCTCAAATGTGATACGTAGAACATATTTTGGGAGACGCCTAGGCGTCCAGGATTAACGCCTTGTCGCCTTGCCGCCTTAATAACCATGCTTGCTTTAGTGCAGACTTCCACCACCAATATTGAGGAGGACCACGATCCCAAGATTGATCATATGATGGAGGATGCTCTATAGAATACTGATGATGAAATGGAATATGGCAATGATGAAATGATGAATGCGGAGAACCCAGAGGTTCGTGTTGAGTCCGACATTCCTTTCTACAACACACATGGTGGTGATGGTTACATTAGAATTAGTGATGACATGATGAATTTTCACAATGGACTTGCTATTAAGGAATGGAACGAGCTTCAAGTCAAAATATGACTTATTTTATTCCTGTGTTCAGAAAGGTGGGCCAGGCGGCCGCATATGTGGCCGCATATGCGAAGACAGTCTCTCTAGCGAACCGCATATCCTATATTCGTTCAATATTTGGGAAAGGCACATATGCGGCCGCATTTGTATTAGGACCTAAACCCAGTCCAGCCCTAAAATAACCCCACCCGATGAATGAGAGCCCCGATCCTCGAGTCCCCGACACTCTATACTCCAGTTCTCGAATGAGTGGTTCATTTTGATCCCAACTTTACTGTTCTTAAACCAAAAAATACAATAAACCAATGTCATATATTTCGATTATGGTCGAGTTGATTGTCATATCTATTGAGCAACTGAAATTTTGGTTCAATTGATTGCTATATTTTCCATAAATCACCTACTATTTCTGCAGTGCATATGCATTCATTTTTCTGAGAAACACCACATAAAACTACCAATTACATTAGTGGTTAACTGGTTAGTTTTTCGAATTATTCACTTAAATTCTACATTTGATCTTGGTGGACTCTGGTTAATTTTTAATACGTTTTTATTGGAATTTTGAAATATTTATAATGTCTCCTTTTTTAGTATAAATGAGCTTAAACTTATACTTGAGCAAGTACATAGGTAGAGGGAACATTGGTAGGTTTACTTGGAAGTGGTTTAGACATACGCTTTCTCATCTAATATTCTATAATAGATGGGTACTTGAGAGAGTGTACTTGCAAAAGAAGTTCTCCATAGGTATTTCGTCTATATTATATATTTTTGTAACATACATCTCTAAAATTTGAAATTATTATTATATCCATTATTTATTTTTAATTAAAATATTATAAAATCACATAATCTGCATATACTTCTGCATATACTTCCGTCTACATGTTTACCCGCTTCAAACCGCCTGACTGAACGAATACCGCATACCAACTTTCTGAACCTTGTTTTACTCAGTTAAGATGTTTCACATACACCATCATTACAATTTGTGGTGCATAAATCTGATTCATGCATGCTTGTTTATTACAACGAGAGGAGCAGGGGATGTGTGCGAACGGTTGCAGGGCCATCGTCGCCCTCTTGATGGCTTTTTTGTGATATCTAAAATGAATGCACCGCATACATGCTTGCATCGTGTGGCAAATCAGGATCACCCATAACCCTCCGTTATATATATATATATATATATATATATATATATATATATGAGGAAAGGGATCCTACTCCATGAAGTAGGTAACTTACCTACCCCCTTTCTTTTTTTTAACTTTTTTTTTTATTTTTTTTGAAAATACTTTCATGGATTTTCATAACTATATCCCTCTAATATGTCATTCAAATTTCGTCAGAAACAGAGACTCCTACGGCCTCCATCCAGAACATGAAAAATACAGCAAATCTGCGACCGTTAAAAAATGTATGTCTGGATGGAGGCCGTAGGAGTCTCTGTTTCTTACGAAATTTGAATGACATATTAGAGGGATATAGTTATGAAAATTAATAGAAGTATTTTTCAAAAAAAATCGAAAAAAAGAAAGTGGAGTAGGTAAGTTACCTACTCCATGAAGTAGGATCCTTTTTCTATATATATACAGGGAAAAAGGAGTATGCTCCTTGGGAGTAGCCAACGGGGCTGCTCCCACCCTTATTTTCCCTCATTTTTTTATTTTTTTGGAAAATAAAACTTTGTATATTCATCACTACATTCCTCTAACATTCTATTAAAATTTCATTAGAAACAGAGACTCCTAAGCCCTCTATCCAGTGTCATTTTTTTTAACAGTCGCATGATTTTTTAAATCGACCATGTTTGGATGGAGGTCGTAGGAGTCTCTGTTTCTGACGAAATTTTAATAGAATGTTGGAGGGATATAGTGATGAATATACAATTTTTATTTTCCAAAAAAATAAAAAATTTTGGGGGAAATGGGGGTGGGAGCAGCCCCATTTACCTCGTATATATATATATATATGGGTAAAATGTGTATGCCCCCTAGGGGGAGTTAACTTAGCTCCCCTCGCCTTATTTTTTGCGTGTTTTTTTATTTTTTCAAAATAAAAATTATGTAAATTCATTATTAAATCCTTATATTATGTCATTCAAATTTCATGCAAAACAGAGACTCCTACGACCTCCATCCAGACGGGGTCGATTTAAAAAATCCTGAGACTGTTTAAAAAATGACTGTCTGGATGGAGGCCGTAGGAGTCTCTGTTTCACACGAAATTTTTATGACATAGTGTAGAGATATAGTGATGAATATTCACGGAAAAAAATTCAAAAAAATAAAAAAATTTGAAGAAAATAGGGTGGGAGAGCTAAGTTAGCTCCCCCTATGGGGCAACCCCATTTCCCCCCCCTCTCTCTCTCTCTCTATATATATATATAGACAGAGAGAGAGAGAGAGGAATGAGGCTGCTTCTGGGTGTAGCCAACGGGCTGCTCCCACCCTTATTTTTCCTAATTATTATTTTTTGGAAAATAAAAATATGTATATTCATCACTATATCCCCTAACATGTCATTCTAATTTGGTGAGAAATAGTGCCTCATTTGTTCTCCATCTAAAGGGGGTCAATTTTCGCAATTCTGAGACCTTTAAAATTTGACAGCCTTGATGACGGGGATAGAAATCTCGAATTAATTCTAATTTTGAATGACACCATGGTGACATATTGTGATCTAAATTCTAGTAGATTCCATTTCAGAAAAATAAAAAAATACACGGGAAAACAGTGTGAACATGTAAGTTGTCTACACCGAAGGAGCACACTTCTTTTCCATATATATATACATATATACATATACATACACACACACACACACATACATATATATAGGGTAAAATGGGGCTGGCCCCATGGGGGAGCTAACTTGGCTCTCCTTGCGCTATTTCATCCATTTTTTATTTTTTCTGAAATTTTCTTCCGTGGATTTTCATCAATATATTCTTATATTATGTAATTAAAATTTCGTACGAAACAAGAACTCATACGGCCTCCATCCAAATGGTGTCGATTTTAGCAATTCTGTTACCGTTAAAAAATGACTGTCTGGATGGAGGCCGTAAGAGTCTCTGTTTCTCACGAAATTTTAATGACATAACATAGGGATATAGTGATGAAATTCCACGGAAGAAATTTTCAAAAAAAAATAAAAAAACCGAGCGAAATGGGGTGGGAGAGCCAAGTTATCTCCCCCCAAGGGGCAGCCCCATTTAACTATATATATATATGGGTAAAATGTGTATGCCCCATAGGGGGAGCTAACTTAGCTGCCCTCGTCCTATTTTATCCATATTTTTTATTTTTTTTGAAAATAAAAATTATGTAAATTCATTATTATATCCTTATATTATGTCATTAAAATTTCATACAAAACAGAGACTCCTACGACCTCCATTCAGACGGGATCGATTTAAAAAATCCTGTGACCATTATAAAAATGATTGTCGAGATAGAGGCTGTAGGAGTCTCTATTTCACACGAAACTTTAATGACACAATATAGGGATATAGTGATGAATGCTCACGGAAGAAATTTTCAAAAATAAAAATAAAAACATGGAGAAAATGGGGCGGGGGTAGCTAAGTTAGCTACCCCCTGGGGGCAGCCCCATTTTACCCTATATATAGGTAAAATGTGTATGCCCCCTAGGGGGAGCTAACTTAGCTCCCCCCGCCCCATTTTTCGCGTGTTTTTTTATTTTTTTTGAAAATAAAAATTATGTAAATTCATTATTATATCCCTATATTATGTCATTCAAATTTAATGAGAAACAAAGACTCCTACGACCTCCATCCAGATGGGGTTGATTTAAAAAATCTTGAGACCGTTAAAAAATAGTTGTCTTGATGGAGGCCGTATGAGTCTCTGTTTCACATGAAATTTTTATGACATAATATAAGGATATAATAATGAATATTCGCGGAAAAAATTTCATAAAAAATAAAAAATTTGAAGAAAATAGAGCGGGGGGAGCTAAGTTAGCTCCCCAATAGGGGCAGCCCCATTTTCCTCTCTCTCTCTCTATCTCTCTATACATAGGGATAAATGGGGCTGCCCCCTGGGGGGAGCTAACTTGGCTCCCCCGTCCCATTTTCACTATTTTTTTATTTTTTTTGAAAGTTTCTTCCATGAATATTCATCACTATATCCCTATATTATTCTTTTCAAATTTTGTGCGAAACAAAGACTCCTACGGCCTACATCCAGGCAATCATTTTTTAATGGTAACATGATTTTTTAAATCGACCCCGTATGGATGGAGGTCGTAGGAGTCTCTGTGTCGCATGAAATTTGAATAACATAATATATGGATTTAATAATGAATTTACACGATTTTAGATATCAAAAATAATAAAAAAATATGTGAAAAAGGGGCAGGGGGAACTAAGTTTGCTCCCCCTAGGGGGCAGTATATGGGAAAAATGTGCATGCCCCCTAGGGGGAGCTAACTTAGCTCCCGCTGTCCCATTTTATCCATTTTTTTATTTTTTTTTGAAATTTTTTCTGTGAATATTCATCACTATATCCCTATATTATGTCATAAAAATTTCGTATGAAACAAAGACTTTTACGGCCTTCATCCAGACAATCATTTTTTAACGGTCATAGGACTTTTAAATCGACCATGTCTGGATGGAGGTCATAGGAGTCTTTGTTTCTCATGAAATTTGAATGATATAATATAGGAATATATTAATGAAATTACACGATTTTTATTTTCAAAAAAAATAAAAAAATGCGAAAAATAGGACGGGGGAGCTAACTTAGCTCCCCCTATAGAGCATATACATTAGCTCCCACTAGAGGGCATATACATTTTACCCTATATATATAGGGGTTGATGGGGCTGCCCCCTGGGGGCGGCCAACATGACTGCCCCGTCTCATTTTTGGGCAAAATTTTTTATTTTTTTTGAAAAATATCATCATGTATATTCATCCCTATATCCCTCCTATATGCCATTCGAATTTCGTCAGAAACAGAGACTCCTACGGCCTCCATCCAGAAAGGGTCGATTTAAAAAATCCTACGACCGTTAAAAAAAATGACGTTTGGATGGAGGCCATAGGAGTCTCTGTTTTTAACGAAATTCGAATGGCATATAGGAGAGATATAGGGATGAAAATACATGGTGATATTTTTCCAAAAAAATAAAAAATTTTACGAAAAATGTGGTGGGGGCAGCCCCGCCCCATTTTTTGTCAATTTTTTTTATTTTTTTGAAAAATAGCACCATGTATATTTATCCTTATATCCCTCCTATATACCATTCGAATTTCGTTAGAAACAAAGACTCTTACGACCTCCATCCAGATAGAGTTGATTTAAAAAATCCCGCGACTGATAAAAAATAACGTCTAGATGGAGGCCGTAGGAGTCACTGTTTCTGACGAAATTCGAATGGCATATAGGAGGGATATAAGGATTAATATACATGGTGATATTTTTCCAAAAAAATAAAAAAATTTGCAAAAAATAGGGTGATAGACCCATTTTCCCTATATATGGGTTAAATGTGGCTGCCCTTAGGGGGAGCTAACTTAGCTCCCCCGCTCCATTTCGCCCAGTTTTTTTTATTTTTTTAAAAATTTCTTCTGTAGAATTTCATCACTATATCTCTATATTATGTCATTAAAATGTCGTGCGAAACAGAGACTCCTACGGCCTTCATCCAGACAGTTATTTTTTAATGGTAACAGAATTGCTAAAAACGCCCCCCTCTGAATGGAGGTCGTAGGAGTCTCTGTTTCGCGTGAAATTTTAATGACATAATATAGAGATATATTAATAAAATCCACGGAAGAAATTTTTCAAAAAAAAAACCGAGCGAAATGCCGCGAGGGGAGCCAAGTTAGCTCCCCCATGGGGGCAGCCCCATTTTACCGTATATATATATAGGGAAAAATGTGTATGCCCCATAGGGGGAGCTAACTTAGCTCCTCCGCCTCTTTTTTCACATATTTTTTTATTTTTAGAAATTTAAAAGCATGTAAATTAATTATTAAATCCTTATATTACGTCATTTAAATTTTATACGAAACAGAGACTCCTACGACCTCATCTAGACGGGGTCTATTTTAAAAATCATGTTACCGTTAAAAAATGACTGCGGATGGAGACCGTAGGAGTCTCTGCTTCGTACGAAATTTGAATATCATAATATAGAGATATAGTGATGAATATTAATGGAAGAAATTTTCAAATTTTTTTTAAAAATGGTGAAAATGGGGCGGGGGGAGCTAAGTTAGCTTCCCCTAGGGGGCATCCCCATTTATCTCATATATATATATATATATATATATGGATTTAATGGGGTTGCCCCCTGGGGCAGCCAATATAGCTGCCCTGCTCTCTTATTTTGGCATTTTTTTCTTCGAAAAATATCATCATGTATATTCATTCCTATATCCCTCTTATATGTCATTCGAATTTCGTCAGAAACAGAGACTCCTACGGCCTCCATCGAGATGATGTCAATTTAAAAAATCCTGTTATCGTTAAAAAATGACTGTCTGGATGGAGACCGTAGGAGTCTTTGTAACTGACGAAATTCGAATAGCATATAGGAAGGATACATGGATGAATATACATGGTGATATTTTTTGAAAAAAATAAAAAAAACGCCAAAAATAGCGCGTGGGCAGCCACATTAACCTCTCTCTCTCTCTCTATATATATATAAGGTAAAATGTGTATGCCCCATAGGAGGAGCTAACTTAGCACCCCCGCTTCATTTTTCGCGTGTTTTTTTATTTTTTTTTGAAAATAAAAATTATGTAAATTCATTATTATCTTCCTATATTATGCCATTCAAATTTCTTGTAAAACAGAGAATCCTACGACCTCCATCCAGATGGAGTTGATTTAAAAAATTCTAAGACCGTTAAAAAATGACTGTCTGGATGGGGGCCGTAGGAGTATATGTTTCACACGAAATTTGAATAACATAATATAGGGATATAGTGATGAATATTCACAAAAAAATTTCAAAAAAAATAAAAAAATTGAAGAAAATATGACGGGGGGAGCTAAGTTAGCTCCCCTTAGGGGGCATCCCCATTTTCCTCTAGGGGGAGCTAACTTAGCTCCCCCCGCCCTATTTTTCACATGTTTTTTTTTTATTTTTTTGAAATCTAAAATTGTGTAAATTCATTATTAAATCCCTATATTACGCTATTAAAATTTCATGCGAAACAGAGACTCTTACGACCTTTATCCAAATGGGGTCAATTTAAAAAATCCTGTGACCGTTAAAAAACGACTATCTGGATAGATGTCGTAGGAGTTTCTGTTTCGCATGAAATTTTAATAGCATAATATAGGGATATAGTGATGAATATTCACGAAAGAAATTTTTCAAAAAAAAATAAAAAATAAGGAAAATAGGGAGGGTGGAGCTAAGTTAGCCCCCCTTAGGGGGCAGCCCCATTTATCCGTATATATATAGGGTAAAATGGGGCTGCCCCCATGGGGGGAGCTAACTTAGCTCCTGATGAATACTCATTCGTCACTCTTTATTCTTATATTTTAGCTATAAAAACCTTTGCAAATGCATGTAGATATGTGTAAATACAAATAATTACCAAAAGCATGCATTGTGTAAAAACCTATAATTAGCATGTTTTTGTGCAAAAATAAAAGAATAAAGATTAAAAAGAAAAAGAGGGAAATATTTAGAATAAATATTGAGCAACCTAACCCAAGGGAGGGCTCAGAATGGGCCTGACCGCATAAAAGCCAAAGTAGAGGGAGATAGGGGCTCATGAGTGTAAATATTTATGTAAATAAAATAAAAGATATTTTCCTCACCAAAAATATGCTTGTAAATATTTTTACATATTTCTAAGTATAAAAACAAAAGAAAAAGTTAAAAATCAAAAAGAACAAAAATACCCCTTTTCATCTTGTACATAAATCACATCTACATATTTACTTAGTCTTGTAAATATATAAAATTAACTTTTATAATTTTTGTAAATAAACTATGTTATATATTGTAAATAAATAAAATAAAAACAATTGAAACAAAAACAAAATAAAAATAGAAAAAAATAAAAATACAAAAATACATTGTACATATACCTTATATATAAATGTATATATGTATTTATTTTACTCATGTATATAAATAATAAAATAAAAAAAAACACACTTTTATTCCTTATTTTATAATATAAATGAATAAAATATAAAATAGGGATAAAATTATACAAAAATAAGAATTTAAAAATCAAAAATCAAAAACCCTATATTGTACAAATACCTATATATAGCTATATAGTGTAAGTACTTTATTTTTATTTTGAAAAATTAATTAAAAATCACAAAAAATAGAAAATATTAAAACAAAAATATTTCATGTTTTGACTTTTTAATAATTCTACCATTTACTATTTATAATTGATTTTTCAAATCTTTTCCACGTGGCAGCTTCTCATTGGCCCACGGAGATGTTGACCTCCGGTCAACTCCCTCCGCGGACCTCCTTCTCCAGCGGATCTCGCGCCTGATCCGACTTCTCCTCTTTTTCCGCGCTCGATCCGCTCGCCATCTCCGCAAACCCCGGGTCCTATATCTTCATCTTGCATCCGAGACCCTCGCCGGGTTATCCACATCGGGATCCGCGCTTCTCTCAGCCCTACCCGACCAGCCCTAGCCGGACCTGCACCCACTTAAATACCCAGCTCCGCCACCCATTTTCTCTATCTTTGGCCATTTGCTTCGTTCTCCAGTGAGCTCCAGAGAGTGTGTGAGGTGACAGCTCGCATCCCCGACCTGTTGCAGCGAGGAGAGGAGGTGAATCCATCGATCCGGCGACGTAGCCGCCGCAGCTCCGCCACCCGCGTGAGCTCCGAGCCTCGGGCCGAGACGACCCTCGAGGCGACGACCAGGAGCATCCCCATCTCCTCCCCAGTCTCTCCGTTCACCCAGGTAGCCACTTAGCTCCGCCGTTTCCTTTAATTTCCATTTTCACCCAATTTGCGCCGCCGTCGTATTTACCTGATTCCGACCACTCCCTCGCCCATCTCGATCATCGGAATCGACCCTCACGTTCGCCTTCGTCCGACGCACCTTCTCCACCCACTCACTCAACCCAGCTCGCACAGGAGCTGGGAACCGAGCTCCTCCGTCTACCCCCTTCGCCGGAGCTTGCCGTCCCGACGCACCAGCCACCCCCACTTCGCCTAACCGGGTCGAGGCAGTTTGCCCTCGACCAGTGAATCTTCTGGTTCACTTTGCAGGTCGAAACGAGGGCCATCTGAGGCTCTCCGTCATCCAGCCAGGAGACCCAGCTCCGCTGACCCCGTCCGAGCTCCCTGGAGCTTGGCTCGATCATCGGAGCCCACCGGCAGACGCGGGAGCCTTCCACGATTCTTCTCCGACCTTCAGAAGGCTCCCAGGAGGAGCATCGCGCACGCACGAGCCCGACGAAGCTCGCCGGGGATCTGTTCTTCGAAGATCCTCCGTCGCCGTCGATCGCCCTCTCTCGCTCCAGTTTTAATCTGGGCCGTCCATCCCTGGAGCCACCAGCAGCGTCAGATCTGAGGAGAGACGATCCGGAGCGCCCACTGCCAGCCGCCGTCCGATCTACACGTGGCGCGCATCCAACCATCCGCTTAATAAAGGGTAATTTACCCTTAGGCCCCTGTCTTTATTTTATTTCGTTTTAGTCCTGTAATTATTTAAGTCAGTTGTTTAGTTTTAGGGTAGTTTACATAGTGGACCCTGAGCTTTAGTTTATTTACATTTATACCCCTACCAGTTGTGGACACGTGCTTCGACACGTGAGTTGTTTGGGTTATTTGCAGTAGATACCCTTGTAGTTCTGGATGTTATTAAATGAATGAAAGTTTTTAGATATTTGCATTTATACCCCTGTGCGTGGTTTATTCGAGCATGTGCGATATTTTTTGGGTAATTTGCAGGTAAGGCCCCTGGACTTTTGGTACCTGTTACCAATAAGTCATCGGGACTTATTTTTCTTACATTTAGGTCCCTAAGTGCCCCAGGCACGCGCGTGGCGCGTGTTTTGCTGGGTATTTTGCACCAGGACCCCCAGGACTTTGGGTATTTGCACTTTGGTCCCTGTGCACAGTGCCCTATCTTTGCTTTTGAATAAAATATCAAACCACCTCCAAATACAACGAAAATTTGACACATGGCTCCTGCCATGGTGTAGAATTTTTGTAGATTTTTGAGGACATTTTTGATTTTGTTTGGTATTTTTAAAAATTCAAAAACAACTATTTTTGTCACTGTCTAGTTTGAAAAATCACAAAAAAATATAGAAACTCACTTAAAAATTCTATAAAAATTGTCTACTGTTTGTTTTACTTAGTTTGATTTTCTAGCCAATTTTGACTATTTTTCATTACTGGAAAACACTAAAAACTTAAAAACACTCAAAAAACCCATAAAAATTCTAGTAAATAAATTAAAAATCCAAAAACAATAAAATTGATACCTAAATTTTCCTTGTTTTATCTACTTTACAGAAAAATTACCTCCAAGCCATTTTAAGGCTCTTAGATATTTTATCTAGGGCTTTTTGTCTCGGCTGGACAGTACCCTTTATCTTTGCCACTGTATGATTTTTAGAAAATAAAATAAACATCAGAAAATTATCAAAAATTCACCAAAAACACTAAAAAACATAAAATACATAAAAACATTTTTGTTTGAATTTTTGGTTGAATTTTAGTGCCTTAAATAAATTGTTGAAGTATGCTTTTCTTTGTTTTCTTTATTGTCTTAATTCATTAAAAATCTAAAAAAATATAAAAATAATTAAAAACCACTAAAAATATTTTCTTTCTTTATTTTCTTTATTTTTACTACTTCGTAGGCCTCTCGGCCAATCCGTGCTCCTTGAGTTCGACCCTGGGTGCTATACCAGGTTAATCACATAGCACGACCACTATCTCGTGATTTTATTGATTTTATCTGTTTCGAGTGGTTCATTTTTCTTGATACACATCGTCTGATCGCTTGGGTCGCGACGACCTATTTTCAGTACCTTATACCCGAGTGATCAGGCCTGTTATCAGAATGGCGCCGTTGCCGGGGAGCACGGCTTAGTAGTTTTGATTTTCTTTTCGTTTTTGTTTTCGCGGTTTTTCGCGGCTCTTTCAGAGCTCGCGGCTTTTCGCGGCTCTTTCAGAGCTCGCGGCTTTTCGCGGCTCTTTCAGAGCTCGCGGCTTTTCGCGGCTTTTGCTTATATTTTCTTTTTGTTTTATTTTGCTTTATTTTCTTTTTCTTTTTTTTATTTTTGTGTGTTTATTTTATTTTGCATTTTTGCACATATACCCTTGTTTTTTTATTTCCCTTTATTTTTCTTTTATTATTATTTGATTATCTGGTTCTGACCACTCTGCTATTTCTTGCGAGGGCCCGAGGACCGAGGCGGCTGCTCTCGAGAAGCCGACGCAACCGCGGGATTCGGAGGCGGCTCCTTTCTTTGCGGAGCCGCAGGAGAGAGTGAGAGAGAGTGGAGTGGGTGAGGATTAGAATAGGTTTTTATTTTTGATTATCATTGTAATAATACAGGACACTCACTGGACTTGGACTCTTTGGACTATCTTTGCTTAGCGGGTCTGTTTCACCGAGCACCGGTGTGCTTGGGGGACCCTTAGGACTTTCGCGGCTTTTTACGCGGCTTTGGTTTTATTTTATTTTCTTTCTGCCTTTTCCGGTGTTTACGCGGTTTTTGCTCGAGCCCTTAGACTTAGGAATTTCTGGTGATTGTGCCGTAATTAGTAGGATCCCCACACCTAACTGATTGCATGTTCCCATAGAACGTTAATTGGACCTACTAAAAATCATTAATAAAAATAACCGACTCATTTTCCTTCGTAGCCTACGTGCCGCAGCCCGTCCTGTAAAGCGCTTTCTCCTACCCCCGATTTGTCGTACAGAGGAGGGACGGGCCAAGACCGGACTCTTTGGCTTGGAGGTTGGTGACCGGTTAGACGGTTCTTGCGCTAGAAATTGCTCATATAGGACTCGGCTTTCCCGTTGCATCATATAGGTAGTTTATTTTCAGTCTTTCAATTCTGCGCGGATCACTTGCATGTAGAGTGCTGGAGACAAGGTACGCATTTCTTACTCAGCATGCATCATTGATTTTATCACGCATCGGCTTTTTCGACTTCTCCCCCCTGTTTCGGACTTAATAACCAGGAGAACCGAAAAATTCGTTAGGCCTTTTGTTTTGATTTGAAAAATATTAAAAAGAAAAACCATAAAATTGGGACTGGTTAACTCTATTGATCTTAAAAGACGCTCACCCTAAAAATTTTGTCTTGGGGAGAGCAACCCCCTCATTGTATGGTTTGGATGCGCGAGAGAGTGACCCGCACCCTAGGTAGAGCCCTCCGGTGCTAGTCCCGACTGATTACCGACTCTTCCGTGCGGGCCAGTCGGTTGGGATAACATCGGGTATCCTAACAGGTCACGTAAGCGCTCTGATATTTTGTGTGTTCACCTAATAAAATCGATAAGATAATTTGACCGAACTTTCACGGTCTTCAGCTCGCGTCGCGTTGGTGAACCGGGGTTTGTTTTGTGATCATAGTTTCTCCAGATCCCATCCGCCCTACTCGCCAGATCAAGATGATGGGTAGACGCTCCCTTAGACAGCCTCTGGCTGCACCGCTTCCGAGCACATCTACCCAATCATCTAGGTTGGCCCACGAGAGCCGAGACCAGCTCTCCGAGCCCCGAGTACGACTCCGCCCTGTTCCCCCTCGACCCCCTTTCTTTCAGACCTGAGAGACATGAGCCCGAGGAGAGATTGATAGATTTGACAGCACCTGAGTTGGGCTCATTTGATTTTGCAGTAGACGTCATGGCCGGCAGTTCCGAGGATCGTTCCCGTACAGAGCACGTCGTGATGGATCAGGGAGCGATCAACTCCACCTTGATCGCCTCATTAGAGACAGTTCAGCAGCAGTTACGCGATCAGGGAGCGTTCATGATTGAGATGAGGAGAGAGTTGGAGCGCCTCCGAGCAGAGCGAGATGAGCAGAGCGAGCCTGAGGACGGACCAGATGCAGAGGCACGAGCCGCAGCAGCATCAGCATCAGCCGCAGCCGCCGCCGCAGCGGCAGCCGCCGCGGCAGGAGGACCACCGAGACCGATGCGGGAGTTGCACAACCCCGGATCTACACTAATGCACCATTGGGTGGTGGTACCTGCTATCGTGGGGGACTTCAAGTTCCCCCCGAACACCCTGCAGATGCTTCCCCGTTTTCACGGGCTTGCCACCGAGGAGCCCCATCTCCACCTCCAGGAGTTCCTGATGATTTGCAGTACTGTCCACGACCGCCATGTGGACCAGGATACGATTCGGATGATTGCCTTCCCCTTCTCACTAGCAGACAGAGCAGCCACCTGGCTGAAGCATCTGGGGAAGTTCGTCTACACCTGGGAGCAGCTCCGCACCGAGTACTTGAACAAGTACTATTCACTCGGGCGGACGAATGCAGCGAGGGCCATGATCAGCAACTTCTCCATGCTCCCCAATGAGCAGTTTCACGAGGCATGGGAGAGGTTTAGAGAGCTCACGGACAGATGCCCGCACCACGACATCACGAAGCCAAACCTTGTGCAGAGCTTCTTCAGCGGGTTGACACCAGAGCTTCAGGGTCTGGTGAATGCTTCTTGTGGCGGGTCCTATTTTGCCAAGGACCACGACCAGGTCTGGGCCATCTTCGAGGAGATGGCTGAGAATTATATGGTGATGTCCCAGACCCGGTTGTACACTCAGGGGAGACCCCAGCAGCAGCCAGGACCCGTGCAGTACCAGCGGATAGCACGGGTCGATGCAGGTCCATCTAGTTCGTCCGCAGTCGCAGCAGCACAGGCAGAATCATCCGCTGCGGACATGGGGATCATCAACGAGAAGTTGGACCGCATGGAGCTGATTGAGAAGAAGCAGTGCCAGAGCCTCACTCAGATGGATCAGATGGCACAGACTCTGAGCGACATGAAGACCCAGCTCATGTGTCTCCAGGAGGCACAAACGGCTTCACAGCCCCGTCTTCAGTCGCGAGGCGATACCGGCGGCAGCAGCAGCTCGTCCCAGCGCTCCAGCTCCCTACAACAGCCTAGATAGGTTCACCTTGTACAGGCGGAGCCGTACCAGCAGCCGCAGCCCACCTACCAGTCCCCACCATCTCCAGACATGCAGATGGTGGTCTACCAGCCGGATCAGCCTCTGGCCGTACTCCCGCCAACCCCCTACGATGCAAAGCCATTGATGGATGTCAACGGGATTCGGTATGACCGCCCCCAGCCTGGGATCCGACGAGACCATCCCAGATTCAGGTGGGAGAGTGGAGGTACCCAGCCCCAGCAGCAGCCAGCCGGTCATGGAGGGCTGTACGCCCAGCAGAGAGATCACCAGCCGCAGCAGCAGCCCCCAGCTTACCAGTCACACCAGCCATCATCCTTCGTTCCTCATCCCTATCAGCAGCAGGGACAATCGTGGAGACGTGAGCAGCAGGCTCACCCAGCATACCAGCACCACCCCTCTTCCTACCCCTCTCAGCAGCACCACCAGCAGTTCCAGCAGCCTCAGCACCAGAGAGGCTACCCGTCGGGCTCCCATGAGAGCCCCGCCTTGGATGACGTCGCCCGCCTCCTCACGGATCAGCAGACCACATTTAGACGGGAGATGGATGAGTTCCGCCAGGAGATGCGGGACCTGGTGAGGGGGAAGGCCGCCATTCCTGCACAGATCGAGCCGAACCCCAATAGCCTCAAGAGGAAGTCTGAGCAGGTAGTTTCTACTGAGCATGCCACTCCTAGTAACCCATTTGATGATACATCTTCGGATCTATTTGATGCTGATTTTGTTACACTTAGGAGCGGTAGGACACCAGCAGGCGGCGGCGCCTCATCTGAGCTTCCCCACGAGGATACTTCCGAGGCGTCACATGAGGAGGAGGAGAGCGGTACTGAGGCCACACCTGATGACGGTGGTACTGATGCCACCAAGGATGCTGATTCCACCGGCGGTACTGAGGCCGCCGCTTCACCAGATCGAGGAGGTGGTACTGACGCCACCCGTTTTAGCCGAGCCAGCCCGCGGTACTGATGCCGCGAGACGTCCAGCAGCAGCAGCAGAGTCAGCCCATGGTGGTACTGAGGCCACCGGTGTTTGTTTTGACAGAGGTGTTGTTTTTCCTCGAGTTGATGTATCCCAGAACTCTGTTTTGAATAAAGGAAAAGGTTTAGTTTCTTCTGGTCCCACTGTGGTGCTTGATGTATGTGTGGATCCGGCCGTCGAGCCGTCTAGGCCTTTTCCTAGTCCTTCTTCTGTGAAGGACCCTGTGATCCCCTTCCCTTGAGCCCTTCAGATGGGGAAGGGGAAGAAAAAAGAAAAAGATCCAAAAAAGAGAGAGCTTGAGGAGTTCAGCCAGAGCATGATAGACCGATTCCACATCCAGCTGACCCTCCAGGAGGCTTTGCAGCACATCCCCCTTCTCCAGCGATCTTGAGAGACAGGACCACAGTCAGGAGGAAGAGGAGGAACCACACTTCAGAGATACATGTGTTGACGAAAGCCACGTGTTTTGCGATCCAGAACCATCTGCCAGCCAAGAGGCCAGATTCAGGGGCCCCGTATGTCAGATGCCAGATCAGTGAGCAGAGGTTCGACCGTACGCAATTAGATAGCGGATCGTCGATCAACCTCCTTCCGGCAGCCCTTCTCGACCACTTTGAGTTGGGCACTCTTCGACAGAGAAGGACAGTCCTTCAGTTCACTGATCGATCTGTCAAGAGGCTGAAGGGGTTGTTACGAGACGTTATCGTCACGATTCAGGGCCTGAAATTCCCCGTGGACTTCGTAGTGTTGGACATAGAGATCCCTGATTCAGTGACCGATACCCCCATCATCCTTGGTCGTCCGTTCTTGGCCACAGCCAAGGCGGTGACTGATCATGATAGCGGGAAGGTGTACTTTCGCGTCGAGGGCGAGAGTATACAAATAGAGACAGTCGAGGACTACAGAGCTAGAGAGAGCACGCTCAGAGGCCAGCACCGATTCAGAGCAGCTGACAGACGCAGAGCCAGACATCCACCAGGACTGTGATTTTGTGATCACAGACGACGAGGCAGCTTGGGCAGATCCTGCAGCACAGGCCATCCTCTCATTTTCAGATACAGCTGATGCAGAGATGATAGCAGAGGAGAGTCTGGAGAGCACAACCCTGGTTCAGGATATCATTGAGGCAGCAGAGCCGGTCCTTGATCGCGACACAGATTTTCAGTGATGGTGGTGCTGAGGCCACCTTGCCTTACGGTGGTACTGATGCCACCGCGGTTGATACAGATCCCTCGGATTCAGAGTCTGATTGGGCAGATTGCTATGAGCAGATGCCAGACCTGAGTCCCCCTGAGCCTACAGATGAGGAGGAGGTAGAGGCAGAGCAGATCAGAGACAACACAGTTGAGCAGCCTTCTCCAGATCCAGTTTGCGAGAGTTCGCTTTCTTTCTCCCAGGCAGATTTGGCAGACTTAGCAGCATTCACTTATTTCCTTCCGCAGCCAGATTTGCCAGCACCCAGCCTTCCAGAGCTAAAGCCGCTCCCTACTTCGCTGAAGTATCGATTCCTTGCGGGCGAGCCAGAGATGTACCCAGTCATTATCTCCGCCGATTTGACTGGAGAGCAGGAATCCCATTTGATGGGGGTTCTTGAAAAGAACCGCAAGGCGATCGGATGGAGCGTAGCAGATCTCCATGGGATTAGTCCATCAGTGTGCTCCCACCATATCTATCTCGAGGAGGGGGCGAAGCCGTCGCGTGAGTTCCAGCGGCGACTGAACCCCAACCTGAGAGAGGTCGTGATGAAGGAAATATCAAAATGGTGGAGTGCAGATTTTATTTATCCCATTTCCGACTCCAAGTGGGTCAACCCCTTGCATGTGGTGCCCAAGAAGACGGGCATCACGACTGTGATCAGTGAGTCGGGAGAGGAGATTGCTACATGAGTACCCACCTCTTGGAGGGTCTGTGTTGACTACAGGAGACTCAACCAGGCCACCAAGAAGGACCATTTCCCCCTGCCTTTTATTGAGCAGATCATTGAGAGACTGGCAGGGAAGAGCCATTATTGCTTCCTGGATGGGTACTCGGGCTACAACCAAGTGGCCATCGCTCCTGAGGATCAGGAGAAGACCACCTTTACCTGTCCCTTCGGCACATATGCTTTTCGACGCATGCCATTTGGGCTATGCAATGCCCCTACGACTTTTCAGAGGTGCATGTTGTCGATCTTTTCGGACATGGTAGGGGAGTGTTTGGAGGTCTTCATGGACGATTTCTCGGTCTACGGCGATGGATTCGACTCCTGTCTTGACTGCCTAGACCGAGTACTCCAGCGATGTATCGAGTATCATTTGGTTTTATCTTGGGAGAAGAGTCACTTCATGGTGACTCAAGGGACGGTGCTTGGCCACATCATCTCCAACGGGGGCATGGAGGTTGATCCGGCCAAGGTTGATGTCATTAGAAAACTCGCACCGCCGTCCAATTTGAGGCAACTACGGTCATTTCTGGGGCACGTTGGATTTTACAGGAGATTTATTCAGGATTTTAGCAGGATTGCCCGGCCATTGACTGACCTCTTGATGAAAGACACCAAGTTCCTTGTCGATGACAAGTGTCTTTCGTCCTTTGCGACTCTCCAGCAGTGTGTCATTGAGGATCCTGTCCTCCAGCCGCCTGATTGGTCTCTCCCATTTGAGATCATGACGGATGCCTCCGATTTTGCCGTAGGGGCAGTGCTGGGACAGAGGAGGGATGGAGTTCCATTTTCCATTCACTACGCTAGCCGCACATTGGATTCCGCCCAGCGGAATTACACGGTCACAGAGAAGGAGATGCTAGCCGTAGTGTTCGCCCTAGATAAGTTAAGTTCAGATCGTATATCATTGGATCTAGAGTGACTTTGTACACAGATCACACCGCCATCAGGTAACTCATGGCAAAGAAGGATGCCAAGGCCAGACTGACTAGATGGATCCTTCTACTCTAGGAGTTCGACATTGAGATCAAGGATAAGCCTGGAGTCAAGAATGTGGTGGCGGATCATCTCTCCCGTTTAGAACAGCCTGAGGAGTCTGAGCAGATTGATCCTATTAGAGATACCTTCCCAGATGAGGCGATCCTTGCTATCGCCTCACTCCCGTGGTACGCCGATATTGTGAACTTTCTCGTTGCTGGGAAAGTCCCACAAGATTGGCCCAGGCAGAGGCTTGAGACTTTCCTTGCGAAGGCCAAGTCCTACCATTGGGAGGATCCCATCTTTTACCACGAAGGAGGGGATAGCATCTGGTGTCGGTGTATTCCTCAGGAGGAACACCATAGCGTCCTCACTTACTGCCACAAGCTTGAGGCAGGAGGACATCATTCTGGGAGGAGAACGATATAGAAAGTGCTCCAATCCGGCTTGTGGTGGCCTACCCTCTTCAAGGACTCAGATGAGTTCGTGAAGAGGTGTACTGACTGTCAGAGGATGGGCACTTGTGGACAACGTGATATGATGCCGATGCAGCCCATTCACTTCTGTGAGGTTTTCGATGCATGGGGCATCGATTTCATGGGTCCATTCCCTAAGAGTCAGGGATTCGAGTACATTCTGTTGGCCGTTGATTATGTTAGTCGTTGGGTGGAGGCTATCCTCGCCCAAGCCGCTGATGCGAGGACAGTTTGCAGATTTTTGAGGAAGCACATCATGACGCGGTTCGGGGTTCCACGAGTTCTGATTTCTGATGGGGGATCTCACTTCATCAACGACCAGGTGAAGGCACTTGCTAGCGAGTTCGGCATAGATCATCGTGTTGCTACACCTTACCATCCACAAAAGAATGGTCTAGTAGCCGAGGTGTCGAATAGGGAGATCAAGACTATATTGCAGAAAGCCGTCCGCCCTGACCGAAAGGATTGGTCACAGCTTTTGGACTCGGTCTTGTGGGCATATAGGACGTCTTTCTAGACACCATTGGGCACATCTCCCTTTCGCCTCGTATATGGCAAGCCATGCCATTTACTTGTTGAGCTGAGGCACAAGTCACTTTGGGCAGTCACAGATATTCTTATGGATCCAGATGGTATGGGAGACCAGAGAAGGGCAGAGTTAGCTGCCCTGGAGGAGCTTAGAGATTCAACTTTCTCAATCAGCCTACATTATAAGGAGAAAGTGAAGGAGTGGCATGATTCTCATATCAGCCACAAGCATTTTGAGATTGGACAGAGAGTATGGCTGTTTGATGCGAGGCTACGATTGTTTCCAGGGAAGCTACAGAGCAAATGGAAGGGACCTTACTTGGTCAGAAAGGTACACGACAACGGTAGCATTGACATATCTGAGTTGTCTTCTGAGAGTACCTTTCGAGTGAACGGCCAGCGGCTTAAGCCATTTCTAGATCATGAGCCGCGGGTCGCTGATCTTGCCCCTATTCATTTTGCGTGAGATGTGGTCTTTGACTCACATCTAATGCATCTCACACTTGAGTTTCACTGATCTTCCGCCTTGTATAGATCCAGATGTCCATATCACTACATTCTTTAGTCCTACATCCCTTTCTTCATCTTGTGATTATGCTATACTTAGGGTGCACTTTACCCTAAGTATAGGGGGGATGTAAGACCTTATGGGTATTTCTTTTGTTTCTGCCTACCCCTGTTTTGCTGCCTATACTTAGGGATCTTTCACCCTGAGTATAGGGGGGGGGGGGTAGACCCTGTACATTCTCCACTCGGTTTTCCCTTAGTATACAGCCTGCTATACTTAGGATTAGTTGATCCTAAGTATAGGGGGAAGACCCGAGATCCTCTTGACCTTCTATTTTATTCTTCCTCTTTGTATATAGCCTTTCTTTTCACTGCCCTATACCGAGCACGAGTTATGTCTTCTTCATTGTTCTTGACTCTGAGGACATCGTTCGAGCTAAGTATAGGGGGATGTGTATATATTTCATATATACTTTAGCCATAACTCGTACTTTGTGTGAGTGTGTTAATAAATAAAATGGCTAAAAATCACAAAAATTAAAAAATTTTCATGTACATAATCTTCTTTTATTTGCACATAAATAGCTAGTGTACAAATTATTTTTGTAGAAATGATTTCAAAAATCTTTTGTGTAAATCTTGTGTAAATATTTTCTTATCAAAATTACGTATATAGTACAAATTTTTCCAAAATGTTTTGAAAATCAAAAGTTTGCAAAAATCTTATGTAAATGTGTGTAAATATCTTTTTGCAAAACTTGCACTTCATGCATCATCCATTCATGATTTCAAAACATTTTTCAAAAATTTTGCATGATTGTAAAATTTGTGTAAATAAGCATCTCTTGTACATATGTATATAGTTTTTCTAGATGATAGTTGACATTTAAACTAGCCTGGAATCAAATTGAGAAATGGAGCTTGATTAAGATCTTAATCCACCTAATCTCTAAGAGGAACCTTATAGGGCTTAGGTTTAAGGCTTTTCAGGTCCATGGTGACTTAATTCTTTGAGTCCACTAGGCTATGATCACATGTCATCTCAATGAGCCTAAGTAGAGCACTTAACAACAACACATGACTCATATAGATTATGGCTTTACTTGGACACCAGCACTATGCACCGAGCTCTCTACAGATGAGGTGGTGAGGAGGCAGTCTTCCTTGACTTGGGGTAGCATACGAGGGTAGTACTTCTAGGCGGAACCTCTCTTCTTCTTTTAGTGAAGGAAGTGCGTCTCAACTTGGTCTGGTTGCCATGAGGTCTAACGACGGGAGTTTTGGGTTGCAATAAAGCTTCAAAAGAGGGATAGTCTACTGGCTCATGAGGAAAAACTCCTTGTATATATGTTGCACATGTATATGTTGTATAGATGCACTTGAAAAAAAAAATATGCAAAAAGAAAATAACTCCAAAAAAGTGGTGGGTCTGATAGAAAATGATAATCCCACCGGAGTATGTATAGAGAGTGCAATAAGCAAAGCTTGGTTTCATGTTCCACCTGTTATAGCTTGCAGCAGGGAGACTTGGCTACACTGGCCAAGCTCCCAAGGGTACTTGGCTACACTGGCCTTGACCCATTCTCTTCTTCCTCCTCTTCTTGAGCCGGTTGAACTTGAACTTAGAAGGGAATACCCCGCTCCTCGAGGAAAGAGTGGCCAGATTGAGGTCATAGAGTTACCTTGTTGGGGAGGGTTGTCAAGTTGCCATTTCTGAGGTGGAGAGCTTAGACTTCACATTCACATGACAAGAAAAGATTCATGGTCTTCAGGGTTGTGATTGATGACTTGTTCTGATCTGGAGCATTGAGGAGTCTTGGTTATAGATTAGTGGAACTTAGAGGCTGTTGAGTTTTAAGCTTAAGTCTAAATAAGGTTCCGACACATTAATAATCCAAAGATCTGATCGAGCTCCATACCCCGATTTAATGAAGGCAAGTTTAATAATCAACCTTGATCCATGTACATCCTCTTTTTCTTTTTCTTATTTTCTTTTTCACTTCTTTTTCAAATAAGTGTTTGCTAAGGGACTAGCAAAGTTAAGTATAGGGGGGTGATGAATACTCATTCATCACTCTTTATTCTTATATTTTAGCTACAAAAACCTTTGCAAATGCATGTAGATATGTGTAAATACAAATAATTACCAAAAGCATGCATTGTGTAAAAACCTATAATTAGCATGTTTTTGTGTAAAAATAAAAGAATAAAGATTAAAAAGAAAAAGAGGGAAATATTTAGAATAAATATTGAGCAACCTAACCCAAGGGAGGGCTCAGCATGGGCCTGACCGCATAAAAGCCAAAGTAGAGGGAGATAGGGGCTCATGAGTGTAAATATTTATGTAAACAAAATAAAAGATATTTTCCTCACCAAAAATATGCTTGTAAATATTTTTACATATTTCTAAGTATAAAAACAAAAGAAAAAGTTAAAAATCAAAAAGAACAAAAATACCCCTTTTCATCTTGTACATAAATCACATCTACATATTTACTTAGTCTTGTAAATATATAAAATTAACTTTTATAATTTTTGTAAATAAACTATGTTATATATTGTAAATAAATAAAATAAAAACAATTGAAACAAAAACAAAATAAAAATAGAAAAAAATAAAAATACAAAAATACATTGTACATATACCTTGTATATAAATGTATATATGTATTTATTTTACTCATGTATATAAATAATAAAATAAAATAAAAACACACTTTTATTCCTTATTTTATAATATAAATGAATAAAATATAAAATAGGGATAAAATTATACAAAAATAAGAATTTAAAAATAAAAAACCCTATATTGTACAAATACCTATATATAGCTATATAGTGTAAGTACTTTATTTTTATTTTGAAAAATTAATTAAAAATCACAAAAAAATAGAAAATATTAAAACAAAAATATTTCATGTTTTGACTTTTTAATAATTCTACCATTTACTATTTATAATTGATTTTTCAAATCTTTTCCACGTGGCAGCTTCTCATTGGCCCACGGAGATGTTGACCTCCGGTCAACTCCCTCTGCGGACCTCCTTCTCCAGCGGATCTCGCGCCCGACCCGACTTCTCCTCTTTTTCCGCGCTCAATCCGCTCGCCATCTCCGCAAACCCCGGGTCCTATCTCTTCTTCTTGCATCCGAGACCCTCGCCGGGGTATCCACATCGGGATCCGCGCTTCTCACAGCCCTACCCGACCAGCCCTAACCGGACCTGCACCCACTTAAATACCCAGCTCCGCCACCCATTTTCTCTATCTTTGGCCATTTGCTTCGTTCTCCAGTGAGCTCCAGAGAGTGTGTGAGGTGACAGCTCGCATCCCCGACCTGTTGCAGCGAGGAGAGGAGGTGAATCCATCGATCCGGCGACGTAGCCGCCGCAGCTCCACCACCCGCGTGAGCTCCGAGCCTCGGGCCGAGACGACCCTCGAGGCGACGACCAGGAGCATCCCCATCTCCTCCCCAGTCTCTCCGTTCACCCAGGTAGCCACTTAGCTCCGCCGTTTCCTTTAATTTCCATTTTCACCCAATTTGCGCCGCCGTCGTATTTCCCTGATTCCGACCACTCCCTCGCCCATCTCGATCATCGGAATCGACCCTCACGTTCACCTTCTTCCGATGCACCTTCTCCACCCACTCACTCAACCCAGCTCGCACAGGAGCTGGGAACCGAGCTCCTCCGTCTACCCCCTTCGCCGGAGCTCGCCGTCCCGACGCACCAGCCACCCCCACTTCGCCTAACCGGGTCGAGGCAGTTTGCCCTCGACCCGTGAATCTTCTGGTTCACTTTGCAGGTCGAAACGAGGGTCATCTGAGGCTCTCCGTCATCCAGCCAGGAGACCCAGCTCCGCCGACCCCGTCCGAGCTCCCCGGAGCTTGGCTCGATCATCAGAGCCCACCGGCAGACGCAGGAGCCTTCCACGATTCTTCTCCGACCTTCAGAAGGCTCCCAGGAGGAGCATCGCGCACGCACGAGCCCGGCGAAGCTCACCGGGGATCTGTTCTTCGAAGATCCTCCGTCGCCGTCGATCGCCCTCTCTCGCTCCAGTTTTAATCTGGGCCGTCCATCCCTGGAGCCACCAGCAGCGTCAGATCTGAGGAGAGACAATCCGGAGCGCCCACTGCCAGCCGCCGTCCGATCTACACGTGGCGCGCATCCAGCCATCCGTTTAATAAAGGGTAATTTACCCTTAGGCCCCTGTCTTTATTTTATTTCGTTTTAGTCCTGTAATTATTTAAGTCAGTTGTTTAGTTTTAGGGTAGTTTACATAGTGGACCCTGAGCTTTAGTTTATTTGCATTTATACCCCTGCCAGTTGTGGACACGTGCTTCGACATGTGAGTTGTTTGGGTTATTTGCAGTAGATACCCTTGTAGTTATGGATGTTATTAAATGAATGAAAGTTTTTAGATATTTGCATTTATACCCCTGTGCGTGGTTTATTTGAGCATGTGCGATATTTTTTGGGTAATTTGCAGGTAAGGCCCTTGGACTTTTGGTACATGTTACCAATAAGTCCTCGGGACTTATTTTTCTTACATTTAGGTCCCTGAGTGCCCCAGGCACGCATGTGGCGCGTGTTTTGCTGGGTATTTTGCACCAGGACCCCCAGGACTTTGGGTATTTGCACTTTGGTCCCTGTGCACAGTGCCCTATCTTTGCTTTTGAATAAAATATCAAACCACCTCCAAATCCAACGAAAATTTGATACATGGCTCCTGCCATGGTGTAGAATTTTTGTAGATTTTTGAGGACATTTTTGATTTTGTTTGGTATTTTTAAAAATTCAAAAACAGCTATTTTTGTCACTATCTAGTTTGAAAAATCACAAAAAATATAAAAACTCACTTAAAAATTCTATAAAAATTGTCTACTGTTTGTTTTACTTAGTTTGATTTTATAGCCAATTTTGGCTATTTTTCATTACTGGAAAACACTAAAAACTTAAAACACTAAAAAACCCCATAAAAATTCTAGTAAATAAATTAAAAATCAAAAAACAATAAAATTGGTACCTAAATTTTCCTTGTTTTATCTTTACAGGAAAATTACCTCCAAGCCATTTTAAGGCTCTTAGATATTTTATCTAGGGCTTTTTGGCTCGGCTGGACAGTACCCTTTATCTTTGCCACTGTTTGATTTTTAGAAAATAAAATAAACATCAGAAAATTATCAAAAATTCACCAAAAACACTAAAAAACATAAAATACATAAAAACATTTTTGTTTGAATTTTTGGTTGAATTTTAGTGCCTTAAATAAATTGTTGAAGTGTGCTTTTCTTTGTTTTCTTTATTGTCTTAATTCATTAAAAATCCAAAAAAATATAAAAATAATTAAAAACCACTAAAAATATTTTCTTTCTTTATTTTCTTTATTTTTACTACTTCGTAGGCCTCTCGGCCAATCCGTGCTCCTTGAGTTCGACCCTGGGTGCTATACCAGGTTAATCACATAACAGGACCGCTATCTCATGATTTTATTGATTTTATCTGTTTCGAGTGATTCATTTTTCTTGATACACATCGTCTGATCGCTTGGGTCGCGATGACCTATTTTCAGTACCTTATACCCGAGTGATCAGTCCTGTTATCAGCTCCCCCCGCCCCATTCGGCCCGATTTTGTTTATTATTTTTTGAAATTTTCTTCTGTGGATTTTCATTAATATATCCCTATATTATACCACTAAAATTTCGTACGAATTAGAGACTCCTACGACCTCCATCCAGATGGGGTCGTTTTTAGCAATTCTGTTACCGTTAAAAAATGACTGTCTGGATGGAGGCCGTAGGAGTCTCTGTTTTGCACGAAATTTTAATGATATAATATAGAGATATAGTGATGAATTTCCACGGAAAAAAATAAAAAAAATAAAAAAACCGGGTAAAATACCACGGGGGGAGCCAAGTTAGCTCCCCCGAGAGGGCAGTCCCATTTAACCCATATATGTATATAACGCTATACAGGGAATTAAACCTGGAACCACCTAAAAATTTAAATGTCAAAAAAAAGAAACGATGGACTTCTCTAGCCCACCATTAAACACATTATTACTATATGGAAAAAATCTTTATTGGAACATATAGCCCTTTAATGTGTGCCCTTTCAAGTAAGTTTTGACATTCAAGTTTTGACATTCAAGTCAAGACCAGATCCAATTTCAAACTGAATTTATTATTGCATTAAGAGCTAGCTTCCGATTTCCTCTCTATATAAGGCCCTTGCTATCTCCACCATCGTCCATATCTTCCACAAAGCTAAGTGTCCATCTCACCCGAAATGGCAACTACTATACGTCGCCATCAAATGGTGATCTTCGTTGTGTTGATGGCGGTGTCGATGCTCTCATCGGCATCGGCTCAAACCCCACCGCCTCCGCCTCCGTTGTTGGGCACTTGCATCCTCAATTGCGCGATCACAGAGTTGACTTGCAGGACCGCTTGCATCGTCGATATTGCGTGCTTTACTACATGCGATAATGCATACTTTTTGTGCATTAACAGATGCATATTTCCACCTCCACCTCCACCGCTACCATCTCCACCGCCTCCGCCGTCTCCTCCCCCGCCCCCGCCGTCTCCTCCTCCACCTCCTCCACCGTCACCACCGCCCCCACCTCCACCTCCACGACCATCTCCGCCTCCACCCCCACCGTCTCCGCCTCCACCCCCGCCATCTGGAGTCGGATGTGTCCTAGGATGTGCCACTACACTTACAACATGTCGAGCTCCTTGCGGCATCTTGGATTTCGTCTGCCTCAACAACTGCATCAATGCTTACTCCTCATGTGTCAGGGGGTGCTTTGGACTGTAACTCTCCATTCTCTCTATCACCAACGCGGATGTACTACTAAATAAGGAAGATGCAAGATATGTACTAGTCTTCTTAAATAAATACCACCTCGGTATAGAAAGGTATGATAAATGGAGTTTAGTTTTGGATGGCAGATCCTGATCCAACCTGCTTTCTATGACGGGATGTGAATGTTATCCACAACCATATCACTCGTAAATAAAACAAACCACTGCATCCATCGACGAGTAACGTTGAAGATCCGTTCTATGTCACCAAATATCACGATATTGAACAGTTGCCTTTTTCGTACCCCAATGAGAGTCGTATCACCTAATGATTATATTTATGATTATAATATATTTTTCAATGTTAGATTTTTTTATTTGAATTAGTTGAAAATATTGTAACAAAGAAAATGTGGTATATATATACCTAACTTGTTTTCGACCTAGGGAGTGGGTTCTGTTGTATTAAAATTGTATCTTGGTTTTAATTGGAAAACCTATTAATTACAATTGGCATTAATTTGATTTCAATTGAGAAACCAAATGTTTAGATAGAAAGTTGGGAATTCCCAAATTTGAAACAGGTTGAGTTTGGATGGAAGTTTAGTACCATACCTTAGAGACCTAAACTTTTGGTGGACTTATATATGAGTCCACACCCCAAGCTCTTGTTGCAATAGTAGAGAGGAGGAATGGAGGACCACACATGCGCGCGCGCTCCGCTCCGCTCCGCTCCGGCACCGGCACCCGCTCCGGCACCGGCACCGGCACCGGCACGGGCTCGGGCTCCGGAGAGTCAATTCGGATCTCGATACTTTTGTTGCGGGTTTCATTTGGCTGATTGATTAAATTAATTAGACAAATTAATTTAATCACGATCACATTAGGAATCAGACTTGATCCAAACGGCTTGATTTAGCCGCAGGTTTGGAATTCGAGTGGACATGCCCGTTGAGGGGCGTTTTCGGAAACCAAAGGTCATCGCGCGCTAGGGCACGCGAGCCCCTTCTTTTTATATCCCCCACCCGACGCGTTTTTCTTCACTCGCAAGAAAAACTCACCCCGCCGTCACGCTTGTTCTCTCTCTCTCGCGTCTGCGATCTGTTTTCTTCTCGGCTGCAAGTTCTCGGAGGTGCTTTCGAGGACGGTCTCGTCGGTGTGCGCGGACGACGATCGTGAACGTCGTATCCTGGGAGCGGATCGCCAGTACCCAACGCACCGGTATTGTGGGGGCGAAATCCTCTATAAGGACAATACATTTAATGGATGCTTCGGTGATATCTAACCTTATCTTTCGTATATTTTGTTTACCGCAATTTATTTATTGCTTGCCCTTCTGGGATCACGCTTATTTGCTTGTTTCCGTCTGATTAATTGGATAATGGATTGGACTTGCACGTTATTATTCTTAATAATCTGTAATATTGATCTGTCAATCCATTGAATCTGTTTGATTACTGTTTAATATATGCTTGGTTTATCCTGTTTACAACAGGTTCTCTGCTGTGGTGCTGTACTGCACGAGCGTTTATGATGCGGTACAGCACCACAACACCACAACAGATGATCCGGACGCTTCGACCCAACCCTTCCATGGATGTCGTAGGCTAGCGATGGCGACTACTGAAGCTCCTCAAGGACCATAATTGCCGAAGCCCTCCACGTAGTTCCCCTCCGTGCTTGCTGCTCCTTTCAGGCGACTCTCTCGATCTTCTCTCGCCGCCATGCATCCCCTCTTCTTCCCCCTCCTCAGACTTCACTCCTTCCCTGAGTCTTCTGCTGCTCAACTGTGGGGTGTGAGGGCTATGGAAAGTGTATTGCCTGCAAGCTGCTATGTGAATCTCCGAAGGCCGATCGCTTCTCGGGGAATGAACCGCCCGTTGCCCGGACAAATACCTGTCGTCTCCGTCCCTGTCATTGCCCCTTCCCCAACACCCCACCAAAAAGCATTAAGAGCTAAATGAAAAAAATGTTTATTGGAGCATATAGCCCTTTATGTGCCCTTTGGAGTAGGTTTTGACATTCAAGCCAAGACAACTCCAATTCAAACTGAACTTGATATTGCATTAAGAGCTAACTTCTAATTTCCTCTCTCTACATATAAGGCCATTGCTATCTCCTCCATCGTCAATATCTGTCCACCTCACCCATAATGGTGACGGTACGCGATGCCGTCGAATGCTGATCTTGGTTGTGTTAGTGGCAGTGTCGATGTTCTCATCGACATCGGCTCAACTCCACCGCCTTCGCCTTCATCGCGGACACCTGCATCCTCAGTTGTGTACCACATAGTTGAATTGCAGGATCGCTAGCTTCGTCAGCGTTACGTGCTTCACCCCGTGCGATGATGCATATTTTACATGCATAAACAATTGCATATTTGTATCGCTTATGATGTGGTCATATTAATAATGAAAAATGGTGTATGTTGTTGAGTTATATGCCACTTATGCGTTCATCACCTTATTAACCATTTATCTGTATTGGGATGGATGAGTGTAAGTGATTCTGCCATTGGATCACATGCAAGTTAAAGTTTCAGGACAAATGAGTGGTTGGGAGGTGATGAACATATAAGTTATATGGTGATGAGTTGGATTCTCCGCCTCCTCTATTCATTATATAACAATAGATGTGAAAGATAAATTATATCATCTATAATTTTCATGTAAATAATAATTTATTTTGAACTTATTTTTTAATCAATTGTATATTTGTTCTATTTGACATAAATTGATATCATATATGTTTTGCATTATCGAGATTTTTTATGAATGATATTTATACATTTTTAAAGGGATTTTTACCCGGCAGACCCTATAATTCTTTGCCAATGACCTCTGCGACCTTTGAAACATCAATTTTCCTCCCTCGACTCCGTAAACTTGCTCCGTTTTACTCCCATGAACCTTGCCGTTAAATTTACACATGTAAAGTTAACTTCCTTTGGTTAAAAACAAGTTAATCTAACCAATCCGCGATTGGACAGCTAGAATTAATCAAGATAAGGAAAAAATCCCTCGACTGCACCACCTCTACGATCTCTCCTCCCTGGACGAGGGTATTGGCCGATTTGGAGGACGTGGCGATGCGGCTCGACCTGGGCTGGAGGAGCGGCGGGGTTGCGAGGGTGGGGGATGGCTTCCAGCAGCGGGGTTGCGGGAGGGGGGCTTCCAGTGGCGGGGTTACGGGAGGGGGTTGTGGGGAGGGGGGGGGGGGCTTCCGGCGATGGGGTTGCGGGAGGGAGGTGGTGCTGCGAGCAAGAGGTGGGTGAAGGGGGGTCGAGCGACGGGGTTGCGGGAGGGTGCTGCGCCGCGGGGGTGGGGGGGAGGGGGGCGGGTTGCAAGCTGCGAGCAGGAGGTGGGTGCAGGGGGTTCGAGCGGCAGGGTTGCGGGAGGGGGGGGGGACGAGTTGCGAGCAGGAGGTGGGTGTAGGGGGGTCGAGCGACAGGGTTGCGGGAGGGGGGGGGGTTGCGGGGGTGCAGGAGGCTGCGAGCTGGAGGTGGGTGCAGGGAGCTCCGAGTAGGGGGGTCGAGCGGGAGGGGGTGTGCGGGAGGCTGCGAGCTGGGGGTGGGTGCAGGTCTTTCCGAGCAGGGGGGTCGAGCAGGAGGGGGCAGCGGGGGGGGGGGGGTGTGCGGGAGGCTGCGAGCTGGGGGTGGGTGCAGGTCGTTCTGAGCGGGGGTACGGGGGGGGGGGGGTGGGGGTGGGTGGGGGGGGGGGGCTCAGCTCCGAGCAGTGGGTCGAGTGCCGGAGGAGGGTGGAGCGCCGACGATGATGGAGGTTGACGAGACGGCTAGTGCTGGGTCGTGGGGAAATGGATGACAGTGAGAGGGAGTGGTAATTAATGTAAATTAGATAACTGAAATAGGCATAACATCAAAGAACCTAATGGAATCCTGTTACTTTTAATGGGTAAATAGATGGAGGTTATCCACATGGTTTATATGGTAAGTGTTAGCAAGTTTACGGGGTCGAGGGAGGAATATCGATGTTTCAAAGGTCATAGAGGTCATTGGCAAAGATTATAGGGTCTGTCGGAAAATCCCTTTTTTAAAATTAGACATATTCTAATGTTTTTAATTTTTTCAATTCACTCCTTGGATTTTGATTAATCACAATACACTACATGCCGGTGGCTATAAGGGGACGGTCAAGGACCGTCCTCTTTGTAGTTATAACCGTCCCTTCTGATCAGAGGGGACGGTCTCAGAACCGTCCCGTCTACCACCGTCTCATTTGCTTACATAGGACGGTTATCATGAACGTCCCTTTTAATCAACCATTGGAGACGGTTGGAACCGTCCCTTTAACGATTAAGATTGGGGACGGTTACGACCGTCCCTAGTACCACGACTAGTAGGGACGGTTTCAACCGTCCACATCTTAGAAGCTTAGGGGACGGTTGTAACCCTCCCCAATGTTCGGAGATCATTTTGAGACGGCTACAGAAGACCTGTGGGGACGGTTCCAACCGTCCCCATTAGCTCCCACTGTTCGATATCCGCGACAGTGAGTCGATGTCAAACATTAGGGACAGTCGAAAGCGTCCCCAAAAGGGACGGTTGGGACCGTCCCTTCCATGAAGAAGTCCTTTGGCGACGCCAGCAGAAGGCTTTAAGGGATGGTTGTAACCGTCCCTTATAGCCCTTATTGACACAAAATTCTGCCAGCGAGGTCCTTGGAAGAGGACAGGACGACCGTAACCGTCCCTCTTAAGAAGTAGAGGGGACGGTTATAACCGTCCCCTCCGTTAGATAGCGCTATAGGGACAGCATCAGAAGACCTTTAGCGACAGTTTCAACCGTCCCTGTTGGTTCCCATGGCCGCTAAAAGGAGATAGAGGGTGTCTAACATTCTGAAGGGACGGATATAACAGTCGTCATTGCCACTTAAAAGGGACAGTTGTGATCATCCCATTTACGTTGGGGTCTATAGCGACGCCAACAAAAGAGTATAGGGGACGGTTGTAACCGTCCCCATTAATCTTTGAAAAGCAAAAATGCGTCCCGTGAGCTATCTTGGACAGGAGGGACGTTTCTATAGCACTGTAGGGGACGGTTATAACCGTCCCCAATACCCCCTAACAGCAAAAAAAATTACTAGATTCATGGGTTTTATTCACGCTCCCTCTGCAAAATCAAATAAGACACTTCATAAACTCAAAATTCAAGATAAAACTAAGACACTTCATAGTTACAAAGAAATTGTTTTTAATTCTACATAATCTTAGGCACTACTAGAAACATTACAATAAAAAGTTCAAGAAAAACAAAAATTTACTACATCGATGGTTATCTACTCAGATTCTTCACTCTCGTCGCTCTCCTCCTCACTCTCCTCGTCGTCGCCGAGTTGTGCATGTTGTACAGGTGGCGTGGCTTGGCTTTGAAGACGGCTTATATAGGACATGACATTTGCCATACCCAAACGCATCTTAGTCATCTCTTCATCTTGTGCAGACATCTTTGCCTTAACTTCGCGCACCTCCCTCTCCATCTCTCTTTCTCTCTGGCTCCCTTGCGAGGAAGACTGCGACCCGCTTGCACCACCCATTCCGTACCATGTACGGATCGTTTCTCCACGTCCTCCACAACGGATGCGTCCACTGTGTTCTGGACCAGTGGCTTGACGGAAGGCATCATCGGCCGACAACGGGGAGTAATCGTCCCTGTGCTATATAGCGAGGATGTGGTAGAGAGCCTAATCATTTCTTCCTACATGTATAAAAATATTAAATATTTTCAATATATTAACATAAGTTATTCTATAAATTAAAAATAAATACTACTTACATGAATTAGTGCGTAGGCGTCATCAACCCACTGCACTTCTCCTCCTAAATCTCGGCTCTTTGACCCAACAAAAACCTCTATGCGGGTCATTTCTCGTTTGTTATCCCTCAACTTAAAAAAACATAAAAGAAGTTTTTAAAATAAATTCTACACTCAAAATTAATCATTCTAAAAAAATTTTAAATACTTACAAAGTCATGCTTCAATTGGTTGGTGTTCTTCCTTCCCATCTTATGGGTGTACCGAAAGCCTTTGGAGTGATTCACCGTATTTTTGGTAAAAATCGACTGAAATTAAACAAAGTTAGTACAAACATAAAACAAATAATTAATAAAAAATATACATACCGTGAATTCCTCACTGGACCAAAAATTAATCAACTCCCTCCATTGTTCTAGTGTAACACCAGGTGGGACGTTCTGCACAAGCTTCTCATATGGAATCTGGGGGTTGTAATACTAAAGATGGAAAATAAATATCGTCAATCTTAAAATTTTTGTTATATTATAAATTTCTTTGTACCTTCGCCTTTATGCGTTCCTTGTATCCACACATCAACTCAGCGGCATGCGAGAGAATCTGGGAATCGACATGAGCATTTCGTTCCCATGTAAAGATAGCCTTATACAACAAATATAATAAACATTAGTATAATAAAATAGTAAAAAATCGTTTTTTGATTTTAAAATACCTCAAAATCAGAAAGTATGGCAACCTTGACAGTATAAGGAAGCTGTTGAAAGTCGTGGGTAGTGATGGGGACACGTGTACGAGCAACCTGGCCAAGGTAGCTCTGAAACTCCGTGGAGTTCTCTCCTGCCATATCTACGCTAACAATACGTAAATGTAACGTCTGCCCGGGTGCAAGACGATCCAAGAATCTACACTGAGACGTTCCACGTTATCTCTGGGTACCTCCACTGCCTGCATCAGAAGAACTTCCTGTAGCTGCTGAGAAGGTTCGGGAACCTCCCGAATACGTCTAGGTCTAGGAGCCATATCTGCAATTCAAAAATAGTTATTTTAAAAAATACATTTAGATAGATCCGAATAAATTCATTTATTTGAAAATAAAAATAAAAAATTGCATTACTTAGTATTGCTAGTACCACCGTCGTTGTCTAATACTTCATGAAAAAAATCACTTGAGTTATTTTGCTATGCAACGTCATTGTTTAGTGCATCTTCCTCTTCGTTTATATCGAAGAAATCTCTTGGTGTTGTTCTAATGGGTATAATCCATCCACTAACTGAGTTATCTGGAACATAGAAGACATGTTCTACCTGACTGGTAATCGCATATGGCTCATTGGTCTGCAACCGACCTGTTTGCTCTAAAGAGAGAACTCCATTTCTATCCTTCTTGTAACTTAATACAACGCGACCCACATTGAACCAGATGCAATGAAATAGAACATACCTTGCATCATGTGTAAAACTGATTTCTAGTATATCAATAATCTCGCTATAGTATCCGTCAATTTCAGCACTAAGATCAACCTTCACTATTACTCCAGAAAGCTATGATGCTTTATTTTCATCAATTGACTTTTTTCAAAATCTGAATCCATTAACGATATAGCCGGAATGTGATACTACTAATGAGTATGGACTCCTGTGGATTATATCGAGATTCGTGCTCCACCGTTCATCTTTGGTAACTTTTAATAGTTCAATATTATCCCCGAACCATTTAAGAAAGTCTGATTTGCTAGTGGTTGTTGACTAAAACTCTTTAAAGAAAGAATCAACCTCGTCTATTTGTATCAAAATATAATAATGAATAAGGTCTCTTTCATCATCTGAAATACTACGATGGGCACTCTTTAGGATAGTTCGTCCATTTTGTTGAAAAATCCAAAGTTTGTTTGGATCTTCTGTCCATAATTCACCATCATTATTTCGTTCGAACCGATTGAATCTAATACTCTTGCCATCATCCATATACACGCTACAAAATGTGATACATTCTTCACATAAATATCCCTCAGCAATGCAACCTTTAGGTGCAGCTTTATTAAACATCATATTCTTTAATTTCCGTAGGTATCTTTCAATTGGATACATCCATCGATACTGTAGAGGACCACATATTCGAGCTTCGCTAGCAAGATGAATAATTAGATATACCATTATATCGAAAAATATAGGTGGAAAGAGCTGCTTCAGCTTACATAAAGTGATAACAATATCTGTCTCTAGTCTAAACAATACTTCAGGATCTAAAGTCTTCGAAAACAGGACTTTAAAAAACTGACTGAGTTCAATTAGTGGATGCAAAACATCAGGATGTACAACTCCTCTGATCGCCAACGGGAAATGAACTTGCATCAATACATGACAATCATGACTTTTTAATGCCGATATCTTTCTTTCCGCTAGATTTATACATCTGCTTATTTGAGAGGAGAATCCATCAGATACTCTAATGATTTAATAAAATTGAGTATCTTATCTTTGTCAGCACTGGATAAAGTATACACCGCTTCGAGAATTATTACTCTAGAATTCTCTGACTCTATCGGATGTAGCTCGGATCGGATACCCAACTGCATTAGATCACGTCTGTCTCGCAAACTATCTTTGGCAGTATTAGAAATATTTAAAATTCCAAGAATATTTTCCATAACATTCTTCTCTATATGCATCACGTTCAAGTTATGACGGACCTGTAAAGTATGCCAATAGGGTAGCTCCTGAAAGAATATACTTTGTTTTCGCCATCCACCGGTTGCCTTCCTATTAAATAATCGGCCTAGAGAGTAGTTGCCTAAATCTTTTTGTTCCATCCACATTGCGCTTCCTGATCGGCGATTCAAATTTAACCGGCGTCCAAACGACTGTCCATCAAACTTGTAATTATTTTCACTTCTTAACCATCTATGACTTACGGATAAGAAACGATGATATCCCAAATAACAATGTTTTATATTCGCACTTAGTCATGTCGAATGTATTTTATCCATACAAACCGGACATGCGAGTTTATCTTTCGTACTCCATCCCGATAAATTAGCATACACGGGAAAGTCATTAATTGTCCACAATAAAGAAGCACGCATTGTAAAGAACTCTTTCTTTACCGCGTCATAAGTACTCACTCCAGAATTTCACATAATCTTTAGTTCATCAATCAACGGTTGCATATATGTATCTATCGCATTACATGGCCCCTTTGGACCAGGTATCAATAAAGACATCATCATAAAAGAAGATGCCATTGACATCCATGGTGGCAGATTATATGTAACAAGTATCACATGCCAAATAGAGTAACTTGTACTCATATTTTCGAATGGATTAAAACCGTCGGAAGCAAGACCCAATCGTACATTTCTTACTTCTTCAGAAAATGATGGATACATTTAATCGAATTTCCTCCACTCCTCTGTATCTGATGGATGTCGCATAACACTAGTTACATCTTTCTTTTTGATATTACTGTGCCAGATCATCATTTAGCTGTTCTTTCATATTAATATAATCATTGTAATCAGAGAATCAAAAGAAAGAACTGTAAAATCTTCTCCGATTTTTTCCTCTTCGAATCATGACCCGCATTCTTAAATCTGCTACTTTTGCAGTCAGAACATGCATCTAAGTTTGAATAATCCTTCCAATATAAAATATGGTCGTTCGGACATTCGTCAATTTTCTCGTAGTTTAGTCCAAGTGCGCGAAATCTTGACTTAGCGTCCTTCCAGTCCTTTGGAAAACTTTCTGGATTATTTAATAAGGTCCTGATCAACTGTAAGACATCTGTCATCGTAACCGCTGTACACCGATTCTTCACTTTTGTCTTAAACATTTCCAAAAGAAAACGTAATCGAGACATTTTGACTCCTGAGCATAATGACTTTTCTGCATCTTGTATTTTTTCAAGTAAGGTATCTGGAAGCGAATCCATCATTTCATCAGTGTCATATCCTCGAATATTATCTATTATCTCAAACATAACATCACGTCATGTGTTTCAGAGATGTCTCTTTCAGTATCAACTTGGACATTATTATCTTCTTCTAAAATAACTCCTTCACCATGATACGTCCAATTCGTATAATGAAGCCAAAAACCATTTAATATCAAATGCTCGTAAACTGTGGTTCAATTTTGGGTCAGAGTGTTCTTGCATCTTATGCAAGGACAATGTATCCTATCTCCTTCACCTCCTACAATATGATAGTGCGATTCATATCGAAATGCCCAGTCTAAGAATCCGATAACTCCTTTGTTATATGTCCGATAATCATCGAATCTTTTGTTCATCCAACTTTTGTCCATTGCCTAAATGTAAGATCCAAAGTTAATTACAATAATGTATGGTAAGTTTCAATAATGTATGGTAAGTTATATTTTTTTGATCCTCTGAACTAAACTATTAAGCATTTAACCATTATGTTTTTGATCTATCTATGTTTTTGATCCTCTTAACTAAACTATTAATCAATTAAAATACTACATTACTAACACCTCTACTTTACAAAGATTAAGCTATTATTTTAAAAGATCTATACAATCATAAGTAAGAATAATATATTAAAAAATTATTAAAAAATATTTAAAAAACTTACAACCAAATAAGAGGATGAAATGAAGGCGGAGGGAGGTGAGCAACCGGACGGAGGATGACGGGCGGCGGCCGGGCGGGGGCTGAGGAGGAGGGCGAGAGGGCGGAGGAGGAGGGCGAGAGGGCGGAGGACGAGAGGGCGGAGGAGGAGGGCAAGAGGGCGAGGGGGCGGAGGACGAGAGGGCGGAGGAGGAGAGCGAGAGGGCGAGGGGGCGGAGGACGAGAGGGCGGAGGAGGAGGGCGAGGGGGCGGAGGACGAGAGGGTGGAGGAGGAAGGCGACCGGGCGGAGGGCGACGGGCGGGGGCCGTGTGGGAGCTGAGGAGGAGAATGAGAGGGCGAGAGGGGTGGTTGATCGAGTGAAGAATGAGAAATGGATTTGGCCAAAGAGGGTATAGGACCATCGGGGACGGTCGTCCAACCGTCCCCTATAAGAATAACCGGGGACGGTTCTAAGTGGACCGTCCCCTTTGGTTGCAGATATTTGGAGGGCGTGCCAATTAGACGGGTATCGGAGACGGTTACGCAACCGTCACCTAAAACCAACTATACGTGACAGTTGTAACCGTCTCTTATAGTTTCGTATAAGCGACGACAACAGTGGAGTACCGGGGACGGTTATGACCTTCCCCTAAAGTTCCTGGGTAGATAAAAACCAAGATGGGGCTCTCCTAGTAAGGGATGGCTATATAATCGTCCCTAAAGGTCAAATTAACGGCGACGGTTGTTAATGACCATTGCTATTACTCTAGAGATGGGACGGTCAGCCTACAACCGTCCCCTATACTAGTATAGGGGACGGTTGCTACGGGACCGTCCCCAAAAACCGTCCAGTTTGTAGTGATATAAACTATACTTGTTCTAAATTTGTATCAAATTGAAAATATAAAAATATATAATTTTATACTTTTTATTACCAAGAACTAGAAATATAAATATGTCAATGAAGAAAAATACACCGATCAAGAATATCTGTGCATTTGACCACTTGATAATAAATAGGACCAATGATTAATACATGAGACTTGTCAATAAATGATTTTTTTAGAAACTTTAATTTTTTGAGATCGAGAAGTAAACCTTGTATCTGTATAAGTGATAATGAGATTAGATGAAAACCAATCTCTTATTCAAAAGGGTGGATTGGTAGAGATCTATTATAAGTTGAGTTAAAAAATAATCCGAACAGGTTGATTCAAGGTAAAATATACTATTATTAGACAGAAATTTTATATTAAAAGATATATTATCTGCCAGTAAAGATTATTGATTTTCCCCCTCAAGAAACGAAGGGGGTGCATTTATAAGTTTTACCCTAAAAAATCCAAAAGAAGATTTATACTTAGGAAATATTATGATTATTTTCCTCAAAAATCCATAGAGAATAATTAAATATATATTATTTAATCTAAAAAATTAAGAGGGGCATGTGCCCCTACTTGCCCCCTCTAATCCGTCCTTGATCATTAGGGATGCAGACATATATGGATATGTTTGTACCCGATCTATCACCATATCTGTTTTATACAGATTTTGATATCCATATCCGTTTCAAAATTGATACGGGTACATATATCACTTTGATATCCACAAACATTTGTATTTGTATCAGTATATCCGTTTTCATATGTAAATATAGTTAACGATTTCTTTCTTTCACTATATTTGATATAATATTTATGATATAAACACATTTAGAGTATTAATATCATATGTTTTCCATCCAAACATGTATATTTAAGCTTAAATATAGAGTATTTCTAGTATTATTCATATGCGATCAATATCCATTTAAAATCCGTGTTTGTTTTTTAAGGATATAGCAACATAGTTCTAATATCCGTTAGTATTCGTATCTACATCCATATTGATACCTAAAAACGAATAAGGATATGATAACACCTACATTCATATAATATCCGTCTGTATGCATCTATGTATCCATGATTATTATGGTGTTATTTTCCTGACCTTTGCATTCTCAACGTAAACACTTTCCAAAAAGGTCTAGCGGCGCAGCTTGTTGCCCGCTTGCCTTCGGTTTCAATGTAAACTTACTATATTAACTGAAAATAATTATGTCATTATACGTTAAACCAAAAAAGGTAAAACCAACCACGATTTATTGTAATGCGATGTTTTGAATATTATATTGGAAAATTAACAATGAAAAGAGGAGAATATGTGTAAAAACAAAGTGAACTCTTAATTCACAGCAACATATTATGTATCCAACCACCTCCATCTCTGCCTTTTGATCCAACCACCTATGCCTCTACCTAACTAAGGAAGATACAAAACATGTGATAATCACCGGTGACTGATGGACCACAAAACCGAGCGAGCGAGGTAGATCAGGTATGTTTCATGCGATCGTTGCGACCTCAATCACTCGGGTGATCAATCGAGAAAAATAATAGACCACCAAATAAGGTAAAAATCAATCAAACACAAGTAGCGGTCTCGCTATTAGATTAACCTGGTATAGCGACCAGGGTCGAACACAAGGAGCACGTGATGGCCTCGCGGCCTACGAAGTAGTCTCAAAAAGAAATAAAATAAAAGAAATGTATTTTTGGTGGATTTTTAATTTTTATAATTTTTTGGATTTTTAATTAATGAAGAAAATAAGAAAACAAGGGAAACAACCAACTTCAAGCAATTATTTAATGCATCAAAAATCACTCAAAAATTCAAATAAAAATATTTTTATGCTTTTTATGATTTTTACTGTTTTTGGTTAATTTTTGGTATTTTTCTGATTTTTATTTAATTTTCTAAAAATAAAACAAGGCAGGGAAATGAAGGTACTGTCCAGTCAGGAGTAAAAGGCCAATTTAAAATGCAAAAGGGCCTATTTAGCTCCTGGAGGTAATTTTCCTATAAACTAGAAAGTCTAGGGAAAATTAAGGCACCAGAATTATTATTTTTGGTTTTTAGATTAATTACTAGAATTTTTATAGAGTTTTTAGTGTTTTTCAATTTTTATGAGTTTATATAATGGAAAATGACCAAAATTGGTCAGAAAATCAAACAAGACAAAATACACAGTAGCTAATTTTTTTGTAATTTTGAGATGAGTTTTAATATTTTTCTGTGAATTTTTAAATCAGACAGTAAAGAAAAAGGCTGTTTTTGAATTTTTAAAATAGCAAATAAAAGAAAAAATATCTCCAAAAATTCTAGAAAATTTTACAACATGGCAGGAGCCATGTGTCCAATTTGAATTTGGAGTAAGTTTGATATTTTATTCAAAATCAAAACCTATGTATAGTACACAGGGACCTGTACGTAAATACCAGAAGTTCCAGGGGGTCCAGTGCAAAAATCCCAAGAAGTCACGTGCGAGACGCGTGTCTGGGGCACACAGGGACCTAACTGCAATAAAAGTAAAGTTCTCGGACTAATTGGTAACAGGTACCAAAAGTCCGAGGGCCTTACTGTAAAATACCCAAAAATATACGCACATGCACAAATAAATCACGCACAGGGGTATAAATACAATTATCTAAAAGTTTTCAATCATTCACGAACATCCCAGAACTACAAGGCTTTCAATGCAAATATCCCAGACAAACACGTGTCGATGCACGTGACACACTACAGGCAGGGGTATACATGCAAATAGCAGAAAAGATAAGGTCCAAAGTGCAAAATTACCAAAATAAAAACAACTGACTATGATATTTACAGGACTATATACGAAATGAAGTAAACCGGGGGGCCTAAGGGAATATTTACCCTTTATTAAATAGGCCGTCGGATGGGCGCCACGTGTGCTGATCGACGGCTGGGAAGAGGTGGCGCCCAACGCTGAGTCTTCGATGCAGATCGAACGGCTTGGGCTTGACCACGCGGGAGATCGAACGGTGGGGAGGCGCTGTGGCTAAACCTCGACGAACGAACGGTCCAGATCGCTCCTCCAAAGATCTGACGCTGCTGGTGGCTCCTCATATGAAAGGCTAGGATGCAAACTGGAGCTGGAGGTGCATCGGACGGTAGCTGGAGGTCGAGGAAGAACTGATGGTCGGTGACCTTCGCCGGCCCGCTGCGTGCGCTCCCGGCCTCCTCGCGGGACTCTGATGATCGGAGAAGAAGCTCTGTGGGCTCCCGCGTCGAATGGCGGCCTCTGATGACTCGACGGAGCCCCGAGGAGCTCATACGAGCCCGACAGAGACCGAGCTGCTGCTTCAAATGGTCCAAGCCCTCAGATGGGCTCGGATGTACCTGCAAAGCTCACGAGTAGACTCGCGGGTCGAGGGCAAGTTACCTCAACCCTGTGAATGTTGGTGAAGGTGATAGGTGCGGCGGGGCGGTCGACCTCCGGCGAGGGGTAGACGGTGGAGCTCGAAACCCCAGCTCCTATGCGAGCTGGGTTGAATGGAATGACGGAGAACGTGCACGAAGGATAGGCGAACGTGATGGTGCGGTCCGATGATCGAGGTGAAGGCGAATGTGGCCGGAATCGACGGGGAACATCGACGGAGAGATTTGGGCGAAACTAGAAATTAAAGAAAAAGAAAGGAAACTAGGGGTACCTGGGTGGACGAGTCGACTGGGCTCGAGCTGCTGGAGCTCTGGGTCATTGCCACGCGGGTCGTCGTGGCCCGAGGCTCGAGCTCCTGCTTCAGGCGGAGCACGACGGCGCAAGCTCGCCGGATCAGAGGTCCGGGCACCTTCACCTCTCTTCGACACCACCGACGGAGAGCTGTCACCTCAGGGAAGGCAGTGGAGGTCACATGAATGAAAGGTGGGGAGCCAAAGATGAGAAAATGGGTTGCGGAGCTCGGCTCTTATATGGTGGAAGGTCCGGGAAGAATGGCTCGGGTCCAGCTCGATGGAGCACGGATCCCTAGGCACAATGTCGGGCGAGGTTCCCGGATGATGGGAGTGTAATTAGGACCCTGGGTTTAGGTGCGAGGTAGTCGGGTTTGGACGCCAGAAAATGGAGAAATTGGGTCGGGCGTATAAAACCCGTGGGAAGTGGTCCACAGGGGGGAGTTGACCGGGCGGTCAACATCCCCGTTGACCAATGAGAATCAGCCACGTCAAAAATATTTGAAAATTCAATTAAAAATAGTAAATGACTGAATTATTTAAAACTTAAAACATGAAATATTTTTGTTTTGATTTTTTCTATTTTTGGTGATTTTTAATTAATTTTTTAAAATAAAAATAAGGTATTTACATAGTAGGGCTATATATAGGTATATATACAATATAGGATTTTTTTATTTTTAATTAGTTATTTTTATGCATTTTATTCCCATTTTATATTTTATTTATTTATAGCATAAATTTAGGAATAAAAAGGTATTTTTATTTTATTTTTATTATTTATATACAATAATGAAATAAATAAGTATATACATCTATGTACATGGTATATTTACAATATTCTTTTTTTGGTTTTTAATTTTGTTCTTTTTATTTTGTTTTTATTTTTGTTGTTTTTATTTTATTTATTTACACCATAAAAGATAGAATATTTACAATTTTTTATAGAAATTAATTTTATTTATTTATAAGGTGAAATAAATATAAGTGAGTGGACTATATACATGATGAATATGCACAAAAGGATGTTTTTGTTTTCTTTTTAATTTTTCTATTTTTGTTTTAATTTTTATATTTTCAAATATATACAATATATACAAACCACTTTTATTCTATTTTTAGAGGAAAATATATTTATTTTATTTATAAATATATTTACACACATGAGCCCTTATCTCCCTCTACTTTGGCTTTTATGCGGTCAGGCCCATGCTGAGCCCTCCCTTGGGTCAGGTTGCTCAATATTTATTCTAAATATTTCCTCTTTTTCTTTTTCATCTTTATTCTTTTATTTTTGCACTAAAACATGCTAATTATTAGTTTTTTTACACAATGCATGCTTTTGGTAATTATTTGTATTTACACATATCTACATGCATTTGCAAAGGTTTTTGTAGCTAAAATATAAGAATAAAGAGTGATGAATGAGTATTCATCACCCCCTATACTTAACTTTGCTAGTCCTCTAGCAAACACTTACTGAAAGAGAAGTGAAGAAGAAGAAAGAAAAAGAAAAAGAGAAGAATGTACATGGATCAAGGTTGATTTATTAAACTTGCCTTCATTAAATTGAATTATGGAGCTCAATCAGATCTTTGGATTATTAATGTGTCGGAACCTTATTTGGACTTAAGCTTGAAACTCAACAGCTTCTAAGTTCCACTAACTCTAATCAAGACTCCTCAATAATCCAGGTCAGAACAAGTCATCAAACACAAACTCTGAAGACCATGAATCTTTCCTTGTACTGTGAATGTGAGGTATAAGCTCTCCACCTCAGAAATGACAACTTGACAACCCTCCCCAATAAGGTAACTCTATGACCTCAATCTGGCCACTCTTTCCTCGAGGAGCGGGGTATTCCCTTCTAAGTTCAAGTTCAACGAGCTCTAGAAGAGGAGGAAGAAGAGAATGGACCATGGCTAGTGTAGCCATGTATCCTTGGGAGCTTGACCAGTGTAGCCAAGTCTCCCTGCTGCAAGCTACATAAGGTGGTACATGAATTTCAAGCTTTGCTTATTGCACTATATACATACTCCGGTGGGATTATCATTTTCTCTCAGACCCACCACTTTTTTGGAGTTATTTTCTTTTTGCATTTTTTTTTCAAGTGCATCTATACAACATATACATGTGCAGCATATATACAAGGAGTTTTTCCTCTTGAGCCAGTAGACTATCCCTCTTTTGAAGCTTTATTGCAACCCACAACTCCTGTCGTTAGCCCTCATGGCAACCAGATCAAGTTGAGACGCACTTCCTTCACTAAAAGAAGAAGAGAGGTTCCGCCTAGAAGTACTACCCTCATATGCTACCCCAAGTCAAGGAAGATTGCCCTCCTCACCACCTCATCCGTAGAGAGCTCGTGGCTAAGTGCTGGTGTTCAAGTAAAGCCATTGTCTATATGAGTCATGCGTTGTTGTTAAGTACTCTACTAAGGCTCATTGAGATGACATGTGATCATAGCCTAGTGGACTCAAAGAATTAAGTCACCTATGGACCTGAAAAGCCTTAAGCCTAAGCCCTATAAGGTTCCTCTTATAAATTAGGTGGATTAAGATCTTAATCAAGCTCCATTTCCCAATTTAATTCCAGGCAAGTTTAAAGGTCAACTATAATCCAGAAAAACTATATACATATATACAAAGATGCTATTTACACAAATTTTTACAATCATGCAAAATTTTTGAAAAATGTTTTGAAATCATGAATGGATGAATGCATGAAGTGCAAGTTTTGCAAAAGTATTTACACACATTTACACAAGATTTTTGCAAACTTTTGATTTTCAAAACATTTTGGAAAAATTTTGTACTATATACATACTTTTGATAAGAAAATATTTACACAAGCTTTACACAAAAGATTTTTGAAATAATTTTTACAAAAATAATTTGTACAATAGCTATGTATGTGCAAATAAAAGAATGATTATTTACAGGAAAAAAATTTAATTTTTGTGGTTTTTAGGGTTTTTAGCTATTTTATTTATTAACACACTCACACAAAGTACGAGTTATGGCTAAAGTATATTTGGAATATATACACACCCCCAATACTTAGCTCGAACGATGTCCTCAGAGTCAAGAGCGATGAAGAAGACATAACTCGTGCTTAGTATAGGGAAGTGAAAAGAAAGGCTATATACAAAGAAGAATGAATGAATGGAATATCATGATGATCTCGGCTTTTCCCCCTACACTTAGGATCAAGTAATCCTAAGTATAGAAGACTGTACAAAGGGAAAACCCAATGGAGAATGTACAGGGTCTATCCCCCCTATACTTAGGGTAAAATATCCCTAAGTACTGGCAGCAAAACAGGGGTAGACAGAATCAAAAGGAAACTCAAAGGTCCTACATCCCCCTATACTTAGGGTAAAGTACACCCTAAGTATAACATAATCAAACGATGAAGAAAGGGATGTGGGACTAAAGAATGTGATGATATAGACATCTGGATCTATATAGGTCAGAAGATCAGTGAAAATCAGGCGTGAGATGCAATAGATGTGAGTCAAAGGACCACATCTCACGCAAAATGAATAGGGGCAACATCAACGACCCGCGGCTCATGATCTAGAAATGGCCTGAGCCGCTGGCCGTTCACTCGAAAGGTACTCTCAGAAGACAACTCGGATATATTAATGCTACCGTTGTTGTGTACCTTTCTCACCAAGTAGGGTCCTTTCCATTTGCTCTGTAGCTTCCCTGGAAATAGGCGAAGCCTCGCATCAAACAACCATACTCTCTGTCCAAGCTCAAAATGTTTGTGGCTGATGTGAGAATCATGCCACTCCTTCACTCTCTCCTTATACTGTAGGCTGTTTGAGAAGGTGGTATCTCTAAGCTCCTCCAGGGCTGCTAACTCTGCCCTCCTATGGTCTCCTACACCATCTGGATCCATGAGTATCTCAGTGACTGCCCAAAGTGACCTGTGTCTCAGCTCAACAGGCAAATGGCACGGCTTGCCATATACGAGGCGAAAGGGAGATGTGCCCAATGGTGTCTTGAAAGACGTCCTATATGCCCACAAGACCGAGTCCAAAAGCTGTGACCAATCCTTTCGGTCAGGGCGGACGACTTTCTGCAAAATAGTCTTGATCTCCCTGTTCGACACCTCGGCTAGACCATTCGTCTGTGGATGGTAAGGTGTGGCGACACGATGGTCTATGCCGAACTCGCTAGCAAGGGACTTCACCTGGTCGTTGATGAAATGAGACCCCCCATCTGAAATCAATACTCGAGGTACCCCGAACCGCGTGATGATGTGCTTCCTCAAAAATCTGCAAACTGTCCTCGCATCAGCGGCTCGGGCGGGGATAGCCTCAACCCAATGACTAACATAATCAACGGCCAACAGAATGTACTCAAATCCCTGACTCTTAGGGAATGGACCCATGAAATCGATGCCCCATGTGTCAAAAACCTCATAGAAGTGAATGGGCTGCATCAGCATCATATCACGCTGTCCACAAGTGCCCATACTCTGACAGTCAGTACACCTCTTCACGAACTCATCAGAGTCCTTGAAGAGGGTAGGCCACCACAAGCCGGATTGGAGCACTTTCTGTGCCGTTCTCCTCCCAGAATGATGTCCTCCTGCCTCTAGCTTGTGGCAGTAAGTGAGGACGCTATGGTGTTCCTCCTGAGGAATGCACCGACGCCAGACGCTATCCCCTCCTTCGTGGTAAAGGATGGGATCCTCCCAGTGGTAGGACTTGACCTTCGCAAGGAAGGTCTCAAGCCTCTGCCTGGGCCAACCTTGTGGAACTTTCTTAGCAACGAGAAAGTTCACAATGTCAGCATACCACGGGAGTGAGGCGATAGCAAGGATCGCCTCATCTGGGAAGGTCTTACAAATGGGATCAATCTTCTCAGACTCCTCAGGCTGCTCTAAACAGGAGAGATGATCCGCCACCACATTCTTGACTCCAGGCTTATCCTTGATCTCAATGTCGAACTCCTGGAGTAGAAGGATCCATCTAGTCAGTCTAGCCTTGGCATCCTTCTTTGCCATGAGGTATCGGATGGCGGTGTGATCAGTGTACAAGGTCACTCTAGATCCAATGATGTAAGATCTGAACTTATCTAGGGCGAACACTACGGCTAGCATCTCCTTCTCTGTGACTGTATAATTCCGCTGGGCAGAATCCAATGTGCGGCTAGCGTAGTGGATAGCAAAGGGGACTCCATCCCTCCTCTGTCCCGGCACGGCCCCCACGGCAAAATCGGAGGCATCCGTCATGATCTCAAATGGGAGAGACCAATCTGGCGGCTGGAGAACAGGAGCCTCAATAACACACTGCTTGAGAGTCTCAAAGGACAAAAGTCACTTGTCATCGACAAGGAACTCGGTGTCTTTCGTCAGTAGGTCAGTCAACAACCGGGAAATCTTGCTGAAATCATGAATGAATCATCGGTAGAAGCTGACGTGCCCCAGGAATGACCGTAACTGCCTAAACTGCCTTAGATTGGACGGCGGTGCGAGTTTTCTAATGACATCTACCTTGGCCGGATCAACCTCCATGCCCCTGTTGGAGATGATGTGGCCAAGCACCGTCCCTTGAGTCACCATGAAGTGACTCTTCTCCCAAGATAGCACCAAGTGAACCTCTATACATCGTTGGAGTACTCGGTCGAGACAGTCAAGACAGGAGTCGAATCCGTCGCCGTAAACCGAGAAATCATCCATGAAGACCTCCGAACACTCCCCTACCATGTCCGAAAAAATCGACAGCATGCATCTCTGAAAGGTCGCAGGGGCATTGCATAGCCTGAGTGGCATGCGTCGGAAGGCGTATGTGCCGAAGGGACAGGTAAAGGTGGTCTTCTCCTGGTCCTCAGGAGCGATGGCCACCTGGTTGTAGCCCGAGTACCCATCCAGAAAACAATAGTGGCTCTTCCCTGCCAGTCTCTCAATGATCTGGTCAATAAAGGACAGGAGGAAATGATCCTTCTTGGTGGCCTGGTTGAGTCTCCTGTAGTCAACGCAAACCCACTAAGAAGTGGGTACTCGTGTAGCAATCTTCTCTCCCGACTCACTGATCACAGTCGTGATGCCCGTCTTCTTGGGCGCCACTTGCAAGGGGCTTACCCACTTGGAGTCGGAGATGGGATATATAAAATCGACGCTCCACCATTTCGAGATTTCCTACATGACAACCTCTCTCAGATTGGGGTTCAACCGCCACTGGAACTCATGCGACGGCTTCGCCCCATCCTCGAGATAGATATGGTGGGAGCACATGGCCGGACTAATCCCCTGGAGATCTGCTACGCTCCACCCGATTGCCTTGCGGTTCTTTTCAAGAACCCCCATCAAACGGAATTCTTGCTCTCCAGTCAGATTGGCGGAGATGATGACTGGGTACATCTCAGGCTCACTCGTAAGGAATCGATACTTCAGCGAAGTAGGGAGCGACTTCAGCTCTGGACAGCTGGGTGCTGGCAAATCTGGCTTTGAAAGAAGCCACGTGTATGCTGCCAAATCTGCCCGGGAGAATGAGAACGTACTCTCGCAAACTGGATCTGAAGAAGGCTGCTCAACTGAACTGTCTCTGATCTGCTCGACATCTACCTCCTCCTCAGGTGTAGGCTTAGTGGAACTATGGTCTGGCATGTAATCCTCGCAATCCTGCCCAATCAGACTCTGAATCCGAGGGATCTGCATCACACAAGGTGGCATCAGTACCACCATCATCACAAAAATCCGTGTCGCGGTCAGAACCTGCTCTGCTGCCACTGAAGTATCCTGAACCTAGAATATGCTCTCCAAGCTCTCCTCTGCTGTCATCTCTGCATCAGCGGTGTCTGAAAATGAGAGGATGGCCTGTGTTACTGGGTCTGCCCAAACTGCCTCATTGTCTGTGATCACAAAATCACAGTCCTGGTGGATGTCTAGCCCGGCATCTGTCAGCTGCTCTGTGTATGAAGTCGTCTCTGAGCATGATCTCTCTCTGGCTCGGCTGTCCTCGACCGTCTCTATTTGTACACTTTCGCCCTCGACGCGAAAGTATACCTTCCCGCTATCATGGTCAGTCACCGCCTTGGCTGTGGCCAAGAACGGACGATCGAGAATGATGGGGGTATCGGTCACTAAATCAGGGATCTCCATGACCAACACTACGAAGTCCATGGGAATTACAGGCCCTGAATAGTGACGACAATGTCTCGCAACAACCCCTTCGGCCTCTTGACAGATCGATCAGCAAACTGAAGGACTGTCCTGCTCTGTCTAAGAGTGCCCAACTCGAAATGGTCGAGAAGGGCTGCCGGAAGGAGGTTGATAGATGATCCGCTATCTAATAGAGTCCGTCGAACCTCTGCTCTCTAATGTGACATCTGACATAAGGGGCTCCTGAATCTGGCCTCTTGGCCGGTGATGAATCCACATTTCATCATCTTTATTCTATCATTTTGGCACCAAAAACCCTAGCAGATGCCTGAAAATACCCCTTATTTCATCATCTTAGCATTCATGCGTGAGCATCTACATAGTGTATAAAATGATGTAATTAGAGCCAAAATTATAGAATAAATAAAAGAAAAGAAAAAGAATAAAATATTGCAAATATTTTATGACCCAAAACCCCGAGACCTAGGCATCTTGATAAATAGGTCGACAAGGAATAAAGTAGAGGGAGATAAGGGCCAAAATACAGATAAAATACCTATATTTTCTATTCATTCTTTATTCATTTTGGGACCTATTTTTGGTTCCACTTTTTATACATCAAATAAAGAAACTTTGTACATGAAAGTTGTAGCTAATTTTATAAAGAAAAATACAAAATTGATTTCACTCAAAAATAATGTACAGATAAAAAGTTATGGTCTGAATAAGAATCCAGAATCCCAACTTCCCAGACTCGTATCTCACAACTGACAATCCAAATGCAGCATACTCACCTTTAATTGTATAGACTAAAATAATCTATTTAATGGCGGTGGTTTCGCATTTGGCGGAGCTACGGTTTGAAAGTTGAGTTTTGGACCCTCATTGTATAGTTGGACTGATTAAAATATTCAATTTATTCTGTATTCATGATTTTTTATAATTTTATGTTTTTATTTTTATAATTTTGTAAATATTACTTATAATAATTGTGAACATTAAAATTAGAATAAAAATGCAAAGAAAATACAAAATAAAAATACTTGTATATAGAATACATAGGTATACTACCAATATCCATACCTATACATTATACCCTTATATTTTATTAATTATACAAAATATATCAGAAAAATTATAAAAATATTTTATAATTTTATAAAATAAGAAATAAAAATAAATAAATTAAATATACAAAATAAAAATAAATAATAAAATATATAGATAATATACCTATATAGCCTATAAATAGCAACATGTAATTACATACCCCATAAAAATAATTAAAAATCATAATAAAATAATTTATAAAATAATAAACATTTTTTATTTAATAACCAAAAATCAATAAAATCGTTATCTATTTTTTTATAGATTTTAGAAAGTATTTTTCCAGGGATTTTCCTGGTTGGTCCACGTGGACCAACCAGGTGACTAGGAAAGTTGACCCGCTGGTCAACTCTCCTGTCCTCTCCCTGCTGCGTGTCAGACTGATTTTTGACCCATCTTCAACATTTTTTGGGGGGCCGCATCTTTCACTGAATCCGATCGATGTCTTCACGAGAGTTGTCCACCTACAATCCCTCTAGCTCGCCCAGTAATTATCTCGGGCAGAGGATCATCACGTCGCTCGATGCAACTCGATTTGCGAGCCCTCTCAACCAAGTTTCAAAACACCCCCAGTCGCCCCTCTTCCATTTTGAACCACTTTTTGTCCAAAGCCCCAAACCTCCAGAGGCACGCCGTGCGTCCCCGGTGACAGAGGAAGGACCCAACGATCTGTTGAGGTGCAGCGGGTGGCTTGAAGTCGGTTTCCAACATCATCTCCGGCCACCTCTTGGCCGTGAGGTCAACCTTGGGCTCCCTAGCCCTTGAGGTTTTTATTCCTTCTTTTTCTTGCGTAATTTAATTCCTGGTAGGCATAGCATCGCCTTCACTGTTTCATTTCGATCCACATCCACCTCAGTCCGCACCAGATCACGTCGCCGGAGCTCTTGAGCTCCGGTCATCTCCTCCACCTTCCGTGTACCCACTGCCCTTAACAACCCGGCTGAGACGCTGCTCTCGAGCCTCTTTTTGTCTCGCAGGTACTGGACAGCACGCCTAACCCAGGGGGGGGGGGGGGTACCGCGAGTCCGCCGGAGAAGGGAGCCGCAGCCGTCCGCGCTCCTTGGCTGCCCAGCCACGCACCTGTGCAAGAACATAACGAGGGGGAGGGGGCACGCTACAGCTGCCGTTGATCTCACCCCTCCCCTTTGATCAGAGCCGCCTGTCTCAGAGGGAGAACCAACCGTTCGATTGGCCCTCATTGAAGAGCATCCGCGACTGCCACGTGGATTAGTGGGGGATTTTGCGCCCAAGCCCCCACGTTTTTGCGTAATTTCCAGCAAATCATTAAACTTTCATTTGCACTTTAATTAGTTTGTATTACTAAAGACCCCCCTGCGTTTTGTACTATTGCGAATTTGCCCCCGCCTGGCGCACGTGCTCGTCACATGCGCTGGGCATTTTGCAAGGGGACGCCGGCCACTTTTTGTATTAGATTCAGTACTTAAACTTTTATTAGCAGTTATATATTTCTGGTCGTTTTTGCATTAAGGCCCCCTAAGTTGTTGATAATTGCATTGGTGTCCTTGCCAGGTCGCGTGAGCCTCACGTGGCCTTGGCGTTTTTGCACGCAGATCCTTGCGGGTCTTGGGATTTGGATTTGGTCCATTAAATTGTTTATTGCATATTTATTTTGTGGACAAATTTCATTCATGCCCTTGAACTTCTTACATATTACAGAAATGCCCCTGCTAGGCCCTTAACTTGTGCTTGCTATATCTATTTATTTAGGGCCTCATTTTGCCTCCAAAAATTCTCAAAAATTAGGGTTAAGATCCTGAATGCTTGTACTTTGACGCCCTACTTTTAGTTTCTGATCTTAGTTTATTTTTATATTTATTAAAAATAAAAAAACATGATTTTTATTTATTGTCTAGCTTAGAAAATGCCAAAAAAATATTAAAACATCTCTAAAAATTCCAAAAAAGTTCCCTAGTGTCTATTTTACCATATTTTAGTGTCAGTCCAAAAATCACTAAAAAGCTCAAAAGAAAAACACTAAAAATTCAAAAATACTCAAAAACTTCAAAAAAATATATAAAATTAAAGAAAACTCCAAAAAATACAAACTCAGTTCCTGTTTGCTCTACATTTCATTCTCTTTATTTGAAAATTAGTGTGAAAAATTTTGGTTGCTGTTTGATAATTTTAATTTCCATTTTACTCACAGCCAGCACATATTTCACTGTTTTCCTTTATTTCAGCTTTTAAAAATACCAAAAACACCTTGAAAAATCTCCAAAAATCAAAATAATAGTAAAAAATCTACCAAAAACATTTTATTTCTGAATTTTTGGTTTTTTTTGCACATTTTTATAAATACTTTATCTTGTCTTTTATTACTTTCAATATACTTTCCAATATTGAAAAAGGAAAAAAATATATAAAATATAAAATTATAAAAATCAGAAAATTGAAAATCAAAATACAAAATTAAAAATAAAAAAAGAAAAAAAAATTAATTAAAAACCCACAAGAATTCCTTTGATTGCTTGCTTAGTGTAGACTTCACACACATTCACTCACGCACAATTGTTTGAATTAACCCTGCTTGCTCCCTGTGTTCGAACTCTCTGCATACTTGTCCCTATACATCATTTGTGCAAAGTTAAAAATAAATTTTAACTCCACATTTATTTCTAATTATTGATCTTTAGTGTGGGTTAATTGTTGATTAAACCAGGATTTTGTAGTGGTTAAGACACCGACTGTTGACTCGTCTTGTGAGTCAATACAACCGCTCTCAATTCTGCGTTTATCAAATGGCACCGTTGCCGGGGAGCAACAGCGCATAGATCAGTTTTTACTTTGTACTTGTGATTGGTTGTCTACTTTACGGCTTTTCTTTTCACTATTTCCTTTTTATTTCTATCTGTATTATTTTTGATATATCTTTTGAGCTGTCTAATCCCTCTTCTTTGTTGACTCTGTGCGAGGTACCGCGGACCGAGGGAGGCGCGCCACTCGAGGCGCCGATGCACCCACGTAAAGCTGGCTCTAGCCCACCTAGCACCAAGGAGACGAGAAGAGAATTTTTGAAGACCGCGCTCTGCTTTAGTTGCATTTTCTTTCATTGCATTTATTTTTGTAATTTGTGTGAGAGAGAGACCTATTATTGTAATAATACAGGTACCCCCGGACTTGGACTCTTGAGCCTAATTTCCAAGTGATTGTTCACTTGGGGGCTCGACGTGGTTTTTGTCGGCTTTTCTCGCATTCCTTTTATTTTATTTTCCGATTTTCGTTTTATTTATTTTGTGTGATTGAGCCCCTAGTTTTAGGATTGCTTGCGTAGCATTAGGTCCAAACACCTTAATCAATATTGCATGTACCTATAGTCTCGTTTGAACTTAGTCAAATTTTAAACAGTTGATTATCAACTTCAATCCATCGCGCCGCGAGCTCTCCCCGCAAAGCGCTTTCTCCTAAACTCAAGCGTGTTGAGCAGAGGAGGGGTGAGCCTAGACCGGACTCTAGGGTTGAGGTTTGGTGGTCGACTTGTGGTGCTTCCCGCTAATAGCAATTTCTGAAACTTAGGGCGATTTCATCGGCTTTGCATTTGCATATAGTTAGGTTTCAATTCTGCTGAGCATCCTTGCATGTAGAGTGCTGGAGGCAAGGTGAGCATTTCTCTTTAGCATCCATCATTGATTTGGCGCTTGCATTGCTTTTCCGACTCTCCCTCTGATTTTGCCAACTTAGGTGCTCAAAGGAATTGAATCCCCGATAGGATCGTGCATTTTTATTAAAAATCCAAAAAAAGTGATAATCAATAAAATTGGGACTGCTAATATTACTTGACCCTAAAACCAATCTAAAAGAAAAATCTTGTCTTGGGGCGAGTAATACCCTCATTGTCTTCGTTTTACATTGCTCGCGCACACACTAAGGTTAGAGCCCAAATCCCATTTTCAGCCCCCTAAGTGTTTGCATAATTTTGGACTTCTCACCTAACTCTAGAACAGACAAGATAAAAAGACCGCTCTTTGCGGTCTCTACCGAGTTGAGTAGGTGAATTGAGGGTTTGATTTATTTTCATTTTTGTTTGTGATTATTTTGTGTGTGTCCTAGATCGCCGCTGCGCACTTGCGTCTTTCTTCTCACTTCTCTTGACTTGACCGTCGTGCTCTCCCGATCATTTCCTTTTGATTTCGAGATAGACCCCTGGAATACTTTTTATCCGGACTTTGCGGATTCCTCGCTCGCTCCAGCCGGTCCACCTCCCTTTTATCAGGAGGACCCACCTCCTAGTTTTTTGGATTTTTGTACATATCCGCCTCAGCCACAGTATCACGACTCGGGCTTCTACCCACATCCACCCCCACCTATGTATTATCCATCTCCACCGTCACATCCACCCGAGTCTGACCTGATGGAGTCACCTCCCTCGATCTCCATGAGTGTTGTCATGAACCTAATGCTAGAGCACATCAATTTGATGAAGGAAAATCTTGACACTTTGAGAGAATATCAGACTAGTGCTCTTTTCATCAAGGATACAACTTTGCTTGTGAAGAATCATGGGAGCTTGCAATCGCCAAAAACACAAAAAAATGAGAAAATCTCAAAAACCCAAAAAGAGTTCGGGAGACACTTGGTTGATCAAGATTTTGAGGAGAGAGTCCACTTGCCAGAACCCTTGACCACACATCCATTCACACCTAGTCCCACCCTTGACCCCGAGGATGCCGCTGTACAGACTGCTCTTGACATGCCTTGTGTATATGCTGATTCCGACTTCCTACCTTGTATGGAGGAAGTCCAAAAATTCAAAAAAAAAAGTTATCTGAACCCGAAGTGGTGGCTACTATTCATGAGATTATCCGTGCCCCACTTCAACAGGCCATGACCCAATTGTCTGCTCCTCCTCCCAAGAAGAGAAAGCGGAGGAGCAGATCTGAGCGTCACATTCTGACCGTGGCCACTGCCCACGCCATCACACACCGTCCCATTCCCAAGAAGAAGAACACAGCTACACCTTTTATCACTTGCACTATCTCTGACCATACATGTGATCGCACTCACCTGGACGGCGGTGCATCTATTAGCATATTACCCTTCTCACTGGTACAGTCTCTTCACTTAGGGCCTCTCAAGAAAACCAGGATGATCGTTCAGTTTGCTGATGGATCTATCAAGAGGCCGAAGGGTATCCTTGAAAACGCTGTCATTTCTATTCAGGGCACGAGCCACCATGTTGATTTTGTCGTGTTGCCCATGGAAACCTCCACAGGGGAGCCATCTCCAATCATCCTGGGACGACCATTCCTCGTCTCTACGAGGGTCGTTATTGACTATGGATCAGGAGAGATTCGCTTCCGTCCTGTTGACGAGAGCGAATTGACGATCACCGCACTCACAGTTGACCAAAGACCTGCACCTGATGCACCTTCACCGATTATAGCTGACTCCGAGGCCTGTGACCGATCAGATGATACTAGAGATGCTTCCTTAGCGACCATTGATGAGACCCGACGGATCCCCCGAAAGGGGAGGAAATCGGAAAGCATGGACCTTGAGTTTCCTCCTCCTGGTGTGTGGCGATGTGTTGATGAAATCCAGAGCATTTATATGATTGAACCATTTGAGCGGGGGGCAGATACCAAAATAATTGAGGACGTTTATGATGTTGCCCATTACTTTGAGAGACCTCATAAGGAAACAAATGACCCATGTAAGACTAGACAGGACGGACCTATTTTGACTACTTCCACTGATGAGTCCGCTCCTGTCCATGTAGATTCTGATGGGCCAAAGGTCGAAGTTGATTTGATCGCTTTTCTTCGGAAATTTGGGCCTTTTGATGAGAAAGATGATCCGGTTGAGACTCTTGAGGACGATCTGAGTTTGTATACTTCCACTGATGATTTCGTTCCTTTTGACTTTGACCTGGACGATCCCTCGCAGGACGACTCCGATTACACTTCTTCCGAGGATAATGAGTTTGTCCCATTCCACTTCAGTATCTGCGAGACTTCCAAGGCCGGACCTAGTCGTACTTCTTCCACTCACCAGTCCGCTCCTTCACACCATAGGACCACCAAGGGAGAACCGAGCCATACTGCTTCCATCGATCAGTTCGTCCCTTTCCGTTTTGATTCCACTGAGGGCCTTCACCGTGTCGACCCTGATCGGCTTCCGCCCACTATGGACCTCGATGTCGACGTACACGATATCAGATCTATCCCTCAGCGGTCCCGCAAGAAGGTTTGCTTTCCACCTTCTGATGATCACTCATTTATGTTGTAGATTCTATCCTGTGACACTCTTTCCATCTCCCGTTTTTGCTCGTCGACCCATTTCTCGTGTTTGCCTTGCTTAGGACGTACTTTGTCCTAAGTATAGGGGGGTGGACGAGCCGAGTGTTCATTCTTCGTTCCGTGTCATCACTCCTGTCGTTGCCTATACTTAGGGCTTCTTTTACCCTAAGTATAGGGGGAGTGGTATGTACATCCTCCGATCTCTCTTTCCATCTTCAGATCTCTTTTCTTCTTTTCTTCTTTTCTTCTTTTCCTTTTCTATCTTCTTTATCTACCAAAAAGGTGCTGCCCTTGTAGACAGTTTTCCATACTTAGGACGTACTTTGTCCTAAGTATAGGGGGCGTGTACCCCGAGTATTTCCATTCTTTGATCCTCTCCATTGTCTCCTCTTCTTGTCTATACTTAGGGATATCTTACCCTAAGTATAGGGGGAGACAATCTGAGTACGATCTGTTCATTCTCACCCTTGACCCTCCCTACTTTGTGTACAATCTGCTATACTTAGGATTATTTGATCCTAAGTATAGGGGGGACGGTCAACTTCTTATTGGTTCATTCATTCCTTCTTTATACTTGTCTATACTTAGTACGAGTTATGTCTTCTCTTTTCTCTCCGATCTATGAGGACATAGCTCAAGCTAAGTATAGGGGGGTCGTATATACTACGTATATACTTTAGCCATAACTCGTACTTTCCTATTTTCTTAATAATATGGCTAATAATTCTTTAAAATTCATTAAAAATCCTTAATAAAAAGATGTGATTATTACTCAAATTCTTTTTGTATTTACTGATTAATAAATCAGGTGAAAATGTTTTTTGCAGAATGTTTGAAAAATAGTTTGAAAATCTTTGTGAACATTTATTGAAAACTATTTTGAAAATATTTTGTTACATGTTTTCAACCTGTGAAAAATGTGTGTTTTGCAAAAATTTCTTTTCTTTGTGTGAAATAAAATGTTTGAAAAATGATTTGCAAATGGTTTGAAAAATGGTTGCAAAAATATTTTGAAAAATCTATATGTACTGTTTGAAAAACCTTTGCAAAATGATTTTCAAATGTGTGTACATGTTTGTAAAAACTATTTTGGACTATAGTTTTCAAAAATTATGTGAAAAGTTTGTGTCAAATAAGTTGAGGAATATACACATCACACCAAAATCCACTATATATGTAGATATGTATAAAATTGATCACTTGCCCTGTAAATTCTTAAAACCACTTCTTGTATATATAAGAAGCACTCCCGTGTACATATTTTTAACCTAGCTTTTAGCCAAAACCTTTTTGTTTTCAAAAAAAATCCCAAAAACATTTGCAAAATTAAAATCCAAAAACATTTGAAAAATCTTTTTGAAAAAGACAAAAAATGCATATGCATCATCATCATCTTTTCAAAAATCCATAAAAAGTTTAAAATCCTTGAAAATTGCATCACAAAAATATTCTCTGCATAGCATTGCATAGCATTCGCATTTTTCGGATTGAGTTTGATAGTTGAACAAGTCTAAATAAAATCTGGAGATTGGAGCTTGATTGGACCTTCAAATCTACCTAATAATAGGAACCTTATAGGAACTTGGTTTGAGGTACTTCAGGTCTAGTTGACTTAATTCTTTGAGGATCACGGGACTTGGTTCAATGGATTCTTGACTGCCTAAGTAGAGTATTTCAGAGCACACACACGACTCTTGTTGATAATGACCTAACTTGGACACTTGCACCTTTCACATGGCTCAACTCAGTTGGAGTGGTGAGGGGATTGGATTTGCCAGTATGAGACGCATACAAATGGAAACATTTGTCCTCCTCTAGGGAGGGAAGTGCACCCCAACCCGTCCAGTGATTAGGAAGTCTAAAGACAGGAGGCTGTGGGTTGCAATAAAGCTTCAAAAGAGGGATAGTCTATTAGCTCAAGAGGAAAAACTCCTTATGTAAATGCTGCTGTGAATAGTATCAAACAAAAAAGTTCAGGCATGTACAAAGATAAAAAGCCTGCAAAGTATGTATATATGTTGAAAAGTCAATAAGCAAGCTTGAGTTCCAAAGTCATATCATGTGAGCCTGCAGCAGGATGACTTGACTACACTGGTCTTGCATCCCAGGATAGGTAGCTACACTGGCTACCGTCCATTCTTCTCTTCACCCCCTCCTCTTGAGCTGGTTGCCACTTGAACTTAGAAGGGAATACCCCGCTCCTCGAGGATGGAGTTATTGGATTGGGGAATCATTGGGTTGTCGTACTGGAGAAGTCAGTCTCTTTGTCATTCTAGCTGGAGAGAGCCACCATCACTTACACTGTACGAGTCAGTTTCATAGTCGTAAGAGTTTGCGTATGAGTTGAAGTATTTCTGACCTGGCTATTGAGGAGACTTGGACAGAGTGTTGGGATTCTCGAGGACTGTTGAATTTCAAACACGGTTCTCACTAAGGTTCCGCCCGCACTAAAATTCTAAAGGTCCGACTTAAGCTCCAAACTTTGATTTTGTGAAGACAAGTTTGATAATCAAATAAAATCCAAGTTCTTCTTTTTCTTTTCTTTCTTTTCTTTTTGCACTTATTGCATAAGTGTTTGCTAGGGACTAACAAAGGTAAAGTATAGGGGGATGATGAATCCACATTTCATCATCTTTATTCTATATTTTTGGCACCCAAAACCCTAGCAGATGCCTGAAAATACCCCTTATTTCATCATCTTAGCATTCATGCATGAGCATCTACATAGTGTATAAAATGCTGTAATTAGAGCCAAAATTATAGAATAAATAAAAGAAAAGAAAAAGAATAAAATATTGCAAATATTTTATGACCTGAAACCCCGAGACCTAGGCATCTCGATGAATAGGTCGACAAGGAATAAAGTAGGGGGAGATAAGGGCCAAAATATAGATAAAATACCTATATTTTCTATTCATTCTTTATTCATTTTGGGACCTATTTTTGGTTCCACTTTTTATACATCAAATAAAGAAACTTTGTACATGAAAGTTGTAGCTAGTTTTATAAAGAAAAATACAAAATTGATTTCACTCAAAAATAATGTACAGATAAAAAGTTATGGTCTGAATAAGAATCCGGAATCCCAACTTCCCAGACCCGTATATCACAACTGACAACTCCAAATGCAGCATACTCACCTTTAATTGTATATAGACTAAAATAATCTATTTAATGGCGGTGGTTTCGCATTTGGCGGAGCTACGGTTTGAAAGTTGAGTTTTGGACCCTCATTGTATAGTTGTACTGATTAAAATATTCAATTTATTCTCTATTCATGATTTTTTATAATTTTATGTTTTTATTTTTATAATTTTGTAAATATCACTTATAATAATTGTGAACATTAAAATTAGAATAAAAATGCAAAGAAAATACAAAATAAAAATACTTGTATATAGAATACATAGGTATACTGCCTATATCCATACCTATACATTATACCCTTATATTTTATTAATTATACAAAACATATCAGAAAAATAAAGTAAAAATATATTTGTGAATATAAAAATATTTTATAATTTTATAAAATAAGAAATAAAAATAAATAAATTAAATATAAAAAATAAATAATAAAATATATAGATAATATACCTATATAGCCTATAAATAGCAACATGTAATTACATACCCCATAAAAATAATTAAAAATCATAATAAAATAATTTATAAAATAATAAACATTTTTTATTTAATAACCAAAAATCAATAAAATCGTTATCTATTTTTTTTTATAGATTTTAGAAAGTATTTTTCCGGGATTTTCCTAGTTGGTCCACCACGTGGACCAATCAGGTGACTAGGAAAGTTGACCCGCTGGTCAACTCTCCTGTCCTCTCCCTGCTGCGTGTCAGACTGATTTTTGACCCATCTTCAACATTTTTTGGGGGCCGCATCTTTCACCGAATCCGATCGATGTCTTCACGAGAGTTGTCCACCTACAATCCCTCTAGCTCGCCCAGTAATTATCTCGGGCAGAGGATCATCACGTCGCTCGATGCAACTCGATTTGCGAGCCCTCTCAACCAAGTTTCAAAACACCCCCAGTCGCCCCTCTTCCATTTTGAACCACTTTTTGTCCAAAGCCCCAAACCTCCAGAGGCACGCCGTGCGTCCCCAGTGACAGAGAAAGGACCCAGCGATCTGTTGAGGTGCAGCGGGCGGCTTGAAGTCGGTTTCCAACATCATCTCCGGCCACCTCTTGGCCGTGAGGTCAACCTTGGGCTCCCTAGCCCTTGAGGTTTTTATTCCTTCTTTTTCTTGCGTAATTTAATTCCTGGTAGGCATAGCATCGCCTTCACCATTTCATTTCGATCCACATCCACCTCAGTCCGCACCAGATCACGTCGCCGGAGCTCTTGAGCTCCGGCCATCTCCTCCACCTTTCGTGTACCCACCGCCCTTAACAACCCAGCCGAGACGCTGCTCTCGAGCCTCTTTTTGTCTCGCAGGTACTGGACATCACGCCTAACCCCAGGGGGGGTACCGCGAGTCCGTCGGAGAAGGGAGCCGCAGCCGTCCGCGCTCCTTGGCTGCCCAGCCGCGCACCTGTGCAAGAACAGAACGAGGGGGAGGGGGCACGCTACAGCTGCCGTTGATCTCACCCCTCCCCTTTGATCAGAGCCGCCCGTCTCAGAGGGAGAACCAACCGTTCGATTGGCCCTCATTGAAGAGCATCCGCGACTGCCACGTGGATTAGTGGGGGATTTTGCGCCCAAGCCCCCACATTTTTGCGTAATTTCCAGCAAATCATTAAACTTTCATTTGCACTTTAATTAGTCTGTATAATTTACTAAAGACCCCCCTGCGTTTTGTACTATTGCGAATTTGCCCCCGCCTGGCGCACGTGCTCGTCACATGCGCTGGGCATTTTGCAAGGGGACGCCGGCCACTTTTTGTATTTAGATTCAGTACTTAAACTTTTATTAGCAGTTATATATTTGTGGTCATTTTTGCATTAAGGCCCCCTAAGTTGCTGATAATTGCATTGGTGTCCTTGCCAGGTCGCGTGAGCCTCACGTGGCCTTGGCGTTTTTGCACGCAGATCCTTGCAGGTCTTGGGATTTGGATTTGGTCCATTAAATTGTTTATTGCATATTTATTTTGTGGACAAAGTTCATTCATGCCCTTGAACTTCTTACATATTACAAAAACGCCCCTGCTAGGCCCTTAACTTGTGCTTGCTAAATCTATTTATTTAGGGCTTCATTTTGCCTCCAAAAATTCTCAAAAATTAGGGTTAAGCTCCTGAATGCTTGTACTTTGACGCCATACTTTTAGTTTCTGATTTTATTTTATTTTTATATTTATTAAAAATCAAAAACATGCTTTTTATTTACTGTCTAGCTTAGAAAATTCCAAAAAAATATTAAAACATCTCTAAAAATTCCAAAAAAAGTTCCCTAGTGTCTATTTTACCATATTTTAGTGTCAGTCCAAAAATCACTAAAAATCTCAAAAGAAAAACACTAAAAATTCAAAAATACTCAAAAACTTCAAAAAATATATAAAATTAAAGAAAACTCCAAAAAATAAAAACTCAGTTCCTGTTTGCTCTACATTTCATTCTCTTTATTTGAAAATTAGTGTGAAAAATTTTGGTTGCTGTTTGCTAATTTTAATTTCCATCTTACTCACAGCCAGCACATATTTCACTGTTTTCCTTTATTTCAGCTTTTAAAAATACCAAAAACACCTTGAAAAATCTCCAAAAATCACAAAAATAGTAAAAAATCTTAAAAATACCAAAAACATTTTATTTCTGAATTTTTGGTTATTTTGCACATTTTTATAAATACTTTATCTTGTCTTTTATTACTTTGAATATACTTTCCAATATTAAAAAAGAAAAAAATATATAAAATATAAAATTATAAAAATCAGAAAATTGAAAATCAAAATACAAAATTAAAAAAAAATAATTGAAAACCCACAAAAATTCCTTTGATTGCTTGCTTAGTGTAGACTTCACACACATTCACTCACGTACAATTGTTTGAATTACCCTGCTTGCTTCATGTATTCAAATTCTCTGCATACTTGTCCCTATACATCATTTGTGCAGAGTTAAAAATAAATTTAACTCCACATTTATTTCTAATTATTGATCTTTAGTATGGGTTAATTGTTGATTAAACCAGGATTTTGTAGTGGTTAAGACACCGACTGTTGACTCGTCTTGTGAGTCAATACAACTGCTCTCAATTCTGCGTTTATCAGCCGGCAGACGGTTCTGGATCGCGAAACACGTGGCTTTCGTCAGCACATGAATCTCTGAATGGTGGTTCCTCCTCTTCCTCCTGACTGTGGTCCTGTCTCTCAACGAACGCTGAAGAAGGGGAATGTGCTGCAAAGCCTCCTGAAGAGTCAGCTGTATGTGAACTCGGTCTATCATCTGCTGGCTGAACTCCTCTTGGTCTCTCTTTTTGGGGTTTTCTGTTTTCTTCCCCTTCCCCATCTGAAGGGCTCTAGGGAAGGGGATCACTGGGTTCTTTTCAGATGAAGGACTAGGAAAAGGTCTAGACGGCTCGACGGCCGGATCCGCACATACATCACGCACCACAGTGGGACCAGAAAAAACCAAACCTTTTCCTTTATTCACAACATGGTTCTGAGATACATCAGAAGTGGGAAAGACAACAGATCTCTCAACAAAAGTGTGGGTGGCCTCAGCACCACCATCGGCTGGATCAACTGGAACCGGAAGACTCGTGGCCTTAGTACCGCGCTCTGGCTCGGCATCCTGGGTGGCCTCAGTACCACCTCCTCGAACTGGTGAAATGGCAGCCTCAGCACCGCCTGTGGAGTCAGCATCCTTGGTGGCATCAGTGCCACCGTCATCATCTCTAGCGGCCTCAGTACCGCTCTCCTCCTCCTCATCTGGCGCTCTGGGTGGATCCTCATGATGTCGCTCAGACGAGGCGCCGCCTGCTGGTATCCTACTGCTCCTAAGTGTAACAAAATTAGCATCAAAAAGGTCTGCAGACATATCATCAAATGGATCACTAGGAGTGGCATACTCAGTGTAAGCTACCTGCTCATATTTCCGCTTCAGGCTGTTGGGGTTCGGCTCGATCTGGGCAGGGATGGCGGCCTTCCCTCTCACAATGTCCCGGATCTCCTGGCGGAACTCGTACATCTCCCATCTGAAGGTAGCCTGCTGATCCGTGAGGAGGCGGGCTATATCGTCCAAGGCGGGGCTCTCGTAAGGTGGGCCATGAGAGCCCGACGGGTAGCCTCTCTGGTAATGAGGCTGTTGGAACTGGTGCTGCTGCTGCTGAGAGGGGTGTGGGTGTGGTGGATGCTGCTGCTGGTGAGGCTGCTCACGCCTCCAAGACTGTCCCTGCTGATAGGGACGAGGACCATAGGATGACTGCTGCTGCTGTGGTGGTGGGTACACTGGGGGCTGCTGCTGCTGCTGGTGATCTCTCTGCTGGCTGTACTGGCCTCCCTGACCAGATGGCTGCTGCTGGGGCTGGGTACCTCCGGTCCCCCACCGGAATCCGGGATGGTCTCGTCGGATACCGGGCTGAGGGCGGTCATACCAAATCTCGTTGACATCCATCAACGGCTCTGCATCGTACTGGGCTGGCGGGAGTACTGCCAGAGGCTGATCAGGCTGGTATACCACCATCTGCAAGTCTGGAGATGGTGGTGACTGGTAGGTGGGCTGCGGCTGCTGGTACGGCTCCGCCTGTACAAGGTGAACCTGTCTAGGCTGCTGGTGTGAGCTGGAGCGCTGGGACGAGCTGCTGCTGCTGCTGTGATCGCCTCGTGACTGAAGACGGGGCTGGGAAGCCGACTGTGCCTCCTGGAGACACATGAGTTGTCTTCATGTCGCTCAGTGTCTGTGCCATCTGCTCCATCTGAGTGATGCCCTGGCACTGCTTCTTCTCAATCAGCTCCATTCGATCCAACTTCTCGCTAATGATGCCCATGTCCACAGCTGACGACTCTGCCTGGGCTGCTGCTACTGCGGATGAACTGGAAGGATCGGCGTCGACCCGTGCTATCCTCTGGTACTGCACGGGTCCTGGCTGCTGGGGTCTGCCCTGAGTGTACAACCGGGTCTGGGACATCACCATATAGTTCTCGGCCATCTCCTCGTAGATGGCCCAGACTGGTCGTGATCCTTGGCGAAGTAAGACCCGCCACAAGAAGCGTTCACCAAGCCCTGAAGCTCTGGTGTCAGCCCGCTAAAAAAGCTCTGCACGAGGTTGGGCTTGGAAATATCGTGGTGCGGGCATCGATCAGTCAGCTCTCGGAACCTCTCCCATGCCTCATGGAACTGCTCGTTGGGGAGCATGGAGAAGTTGCTGATAAGGGCTCTCGCTGCATTGGTCCGCCCGAGTGGATAGTACTTGTGTAAGTACTTGGTGCGGAGCTGCTCCCAAGTGTAGACGAACTTCCCCAAATGCTTCAGCCAGGTGGCTGCTCTATCTGCAAGGAAAAGGGGAAGGCAATCATCCGAATCGTGTCCTGGTCCACCTGACGATCATGGACAGTGCTGCAAATCATCAAGAATTCCTAGAGGTGGACATGGGGCTCCTCGGTGGCGAGCCTGTGGAAGCGGGGGAGTAACTACAAGGTGTTCAGGGGGAACTTGAAGTCCCCCACGATAGCTGGTAGCACGACCCAATGATGCATCAGTGTCGATCTGGGGTTGTGCAACTCCCGCATCGGTCTTGGTGGTCCTCCTACCGTGGCTGCAGCGGCTGCTGCCGCTGCGGCGGCTGCTGCTGCTGCTGCTGCGGCTGCTGCATCTGCGTCATCCGGGATCCTCAGTCCCTCTCTCCGCTGCTCGCGCTCTGCTCTCATCTCCTCCATCTCTCTCCTCATATCTAGCATGAACGCTCCCTGATCCCTCAACTGCTGCTGAACTGTCTCGAGGGAGGCGATCAGGGTGGAGTTGATCGCACCTTGGTCCAACACAAAGTGCTCAGGCTGTGGACCTCAACTGCGATCGTCAGAACTGCCGGCCATGGTATCTGCAAAATCAAATGATCCGAACTCAGGTGCCGATAAATCTGCTAATCTATCCTCTGGCACTGGTCTCTCGGAACCGAAAGAAAGGAAGTCGAGGGAAAACAGGGCGGAATCATACTCGGGCTCGGAGAGCTGGTCTCGGCTCTCGCGAGCCAACTTAGATGAATGGGTAGACGCGCCCGAAAGCAGTGCAGCCAGAGGCTGCCTAAGAGATCGTCTACCCATCATCGTGATGTAGCGAGTACGGCGGATGGGATCTGGAGAAACTATGATCAGAAAACAAACCCCTCAGTTCACTAACGCAACGCGAGCTGAAGACCGTAGAGGCTCGGTCAAATTATCTTGTCTATTTTATTATGGTGAACAATCAATCTATCACAGCGATTACGTGACCTGCTGGGATACCCGATGCTACCCCAACCGACTATCCCGCACGAAAGAGTCGATAATCAGTCGGGAATAGCACCGGAGGGCTCTACCTAGTGTACGGGTCACTCTCTTGCACAATCAAACCAACCAATGATGGGGTTGCTCTCCCCAAGACAAGTTTTTTTAGATCAAGTGTCTTTTAGGGTCAATAGCTTAAACAATCCCAATTTTATTGTTTTTTTCTTTTTAATCTTTTTCAATAAAAACAAAAGGCCTAACGAATTTTTCGGTTCTCCTGATTATTAAGTCAAAAACAGGGGGAGAAGACGAAAAAGCCGATGCGCGAAGAAATCAATGATGCATGCAAAGATAGAAATGCGTACCTGTCTCCAGCACTCTACATGCAAAGTGATCTGCGCAGAATTGAAAGACAAGAAAGAAACTACCTATATGGTGCAACGGTAAAAAGCCGAGTCCCCAAACAAGCAACTTCTACTCGAAGAACTATCTAACTGGTCACCGATCCTTCAAGCCAAAGGGTTCGGTCTCGGTCTACCCCTCCTCCTCCCGACACATCGGGTTCAGGAGCAGCGCTTGGCAGGACAGGCTACGGCACGTAGGCTTGAAGGGAGTGAGAGTTATTTTTATTAATGATTTATTAGTAGGTCTAATTAACGCTCTATAGGAACATGCAATCAATTAAGTGTGTGGATCCTACCAATTACGGCACAGTCAAGCAGAAAATCCTAAATCTAGGGGATCGAGAAAAACCGCGTAAAACCGTAAAAGGCAGTTAAGAAAAACAAAACCGCAAAAAGCCGCGAAAAATCCTAAGGGTCCCCCGAGCATACCGGTGCTCGGCGAAACAGACCCGCTAAACAAGTCCAAGTCTACAGTCTGTCCCTGTATTATTACAAATAATCTAAGGAAATAAAGTAAAGTCTAACTACTCTACTCTAATCCTCTCCCACTCAGCTCTCTCTCTTACGCTCTCCTGTGGCTCCGTGCAGAAGGGAGCCGCCTCCAAGTCCCGCGGTTGCGCTGGCTTCTCGAAAGCTGCCGCCTCGGTCCTCGGGCCCTCGCAAGAAAGAGACAAAGGGTCAAACTAATAGAATAATCAAATATAAACAAGAAATAAAAAACAGGGGTATATGTGCAGAAATGGCAAAGGAAATAAACAAGCAAAATCAATCAAAAACAAAAAGAAAAGAAAAGAAAATAACATAAAAGAAAAGAAAATAAAAGAAAATAAAACAAAAATAAAATAAAATAAAAAGCTGCGAAAAGCCGCGAAAAAGAAAATAAAGTAAAAATAAAAACTGCTAAGCCGTGCTCCCCGGCAACGGCGCCACTCTGATGGACCACAAAACCGAGCGAGCGAGGTAGATCAGGTATGTCTCATGCGGTCGTTGCGACCTCAATCACTCGAGTGATCAATCGAGAAAAATAATAGACCACCAAATAAGGTAAAAATCAATCAAACACAAGTAGCGGTCTCGCTATTAGATTAACCTGGTATAGCGACCAGGGTCGAACACAAGGAGCACGTGATGGCCTCGCGGCCTACGAAGTAGTCTCAAAAAGAAATAAAATAAAAGAAATGTATTTTTGGTGGATTTTTATTTTTTTTATTTTATTTGGATTTTTAATTAATGAAGAAAATAAGAAAATAAGGGGAACAACCAACTTCAAGTAATTATTTAATGCATCAAAAATCACTCAAAAATTCAAATAAAATTATTTTTACGCTTTTTATGATTTTTACTATTTTTGGTTAATTTTTGGTATTTTTATGATTTTTATTTATTTTTCTAAAAATAAAACAAGGCAGGGAAATGAAGGTACTGTCCAGTCAGGAGTAAAAGGCCAATTTATAATGCAAAAAGGCCTATTTAGCTCCTGGAGGTAATTTTCCTATAAACTAGAAAGTCTAGGAAAAATTAAGGCACCAAAATTATTATTTTTGGATTTTTAGATTAATTACTAGAATTTTTATAGAGTTTTTAGTGTTTTTCAATTTTTATGAGTTTTATATAATGAAAAATGACCAAAATTGGTCAGAAAATCAAACAAGACAAAATACACAGTAGCTATTTTTTTTATAATTTTGAGATGAGTTTTAATATTTTTCTGTGAATTTCTAATCAGATGGTAAAGAAAAAGGATGTTTTTGAATTTTTAAAAATAGTAAATAAAAGCAAAAATGTCTCCAAAAATTCTAGAAACTTTTACAACATGACAGGAGCCATGTGTCCAATTTTCATTGAATTTGGAGTGAGTTTGATTTTTTATTCAAAATCAAAACCTAGGTACAGTGCATAGGGACCTGTACGTAAATACCAGAAGTTCCAAGGGGTCCGGTGCAAAAATCCCAAGAAGTCACGCGCGAGGCACGTGTCTGGGGCACACAGGGACCTAACTGCAATAAAAGTAAAGTTCTCGGACTAATTGGTAACATGTACCAAAAGTCCAAGGGCCTTAATGTAAAATACCCAAAAATATACGCACATGCACAAATAAATCATGCACAGGGGTATAAATGCAATTATCTAAAAGTTTTCATTCATTCACGAACATCCCAGAACTACAAGGCTATCAATGCAAATATCCTAGACAAACACGTGTCGATGCACGTGACACACTACAGGCAGGGGTATACATGCAAATAGCAGAAAAGATAAGGTCTAAAGTGCAAAATTACCAAAATAAAAACAACTGACTATGATATTTACAGGACTAAATACGAAATAAAGTAAACAGGGGGGCCTAAGGGAATATTTACCCTTTATTAAATTGGCCGTCGGATGGGCGCCACGTGTGCTGGTCGACGGCTAGGAAGAGGTGGCGCCCAACGCTGAGTCTTCGGTGCAGATCGAACGGCTCGGGCTTGACCACGTGGGAGATCGAACGGTGGGGAGGCACTGTGGCTAAACCTCGGCGAACGAACAATCCAGATCGCTCCTCCAAAGATCTGATGCTGCTGGTGGCTCCTCAGATGAAAGGCTAGGATGCAAACTGGAGCTGGAGGTGCATCGGACGGTAGCTGGAGGTCGAGGAAGAACTTATGGCCGGCGACCTTCGCCGGCCCACTGCGTGCGCTTCCGGCCTCCTCGCGGGACTCTGATGATCGGAGAAGAAGCTCTATGGGCTCCCGCGTCGAATGGCGACCTCCGATGACTCGACGAAGCCCCGAGGAGCTCAGACGAGCCCGACGGAGACCGAGCTGCTGCTTCAAATGGTCCAAGCCCTCAGATGGGCTCGGATGTACCTGCAAAGCTCACGAGCAGACTCGCGGGTCGAGGGCAAGTTGCCTCGACCCTGTGAATGTGGGTGAAGGTGATAGGTGCGGCGGGGCGGTCGAGCTCCGACGAGGGGTAGACGGTGGAGCTCGAAACCCCAGCTCATGTGCGAGCTGGGTTGAATGGAATGGCGGAGAACGTGCACGAAGGATAGGCGAACGTGATGGTGCGGTCCGATGATCGAGGTGATGGCGGATGTGGCCGAAATCGACGGGGAACAACGACAACAAGATTTGGGCGAAACTAGAAATTAACAAAAAAGAAAGGAAACTAGGGGTACCTGGGTGGACGAGTCGACTGGGCTCGAGCTGCTGGAGCTCTGGGTCGTTGCCTCGCGGGTCGTCGTGGCCCGAGGCTCGAGCTCCTGCTTCAGGCGGAGCACGACGGCGCAAGCTCGCCGGATCAGAGGTCCGGGCACCTTCACCTCTCTTCGACACCACCGACGGAGAGCTGTCACCTCAGGGAAGGCAGTGGAGGTCACGGGAATGAAAGGTGGGGAGTCAAAGATGAGCAAATGGGTGGCGGAGCTCGGCTCTTATATGGTGGAAGGTCCGGGAAGAATGGCTCGGGTCCGGCTCGATGGAGCACGGATCCCTAGGCACAATGTCGGGCGAGGTTCCCGGATGATGGGAGTGTAATTAGGACCCTGGGTTTAGGTGCGAGGTGGTCGGGTTTGGATGCTAGAAAATGGAGAAATCGGGTCGGGCGTATAAAACCCGTGGGAAGTGGTCCACAGGGGGGAGTTGACCGGGTGGTCAACATCCCCGTGGACCAATGAGAATCAACCACGTCAAAAATATTTGAAAATTCAATTAAAAATAGTAAATGGCTGAATTATTAAAAACTTAAAACATGAAATATTTTTGTTTTGATTTTTCTATTTTTTGGTGATTTTTAATTAATTTTTCAAAATAAAAATAAGGTATTTACATAGTAGGACTATATATAGGTATATATACAATATAGGATTTTTATTTTTTTTGATTTTTAATTAGTTATTTTTATACATTTTATTCCCATTTTATATTTTATTTATTTATAGAATAAAATTAGGAATAAAAAGGTATTTTTATTTTATTTTTATTATTTATATACAATAATGAAATAAATAGGTATATACATCTATGTACATGGTATATTTACAATATTCTTTTTTTGGTTTTTAATTTTGTTCTTTTTATTTTGTTTTTATTTTTATTGTTTTTATTTTATTTATTTACACCATAAAAGATAGAATATTTATAAATTTTTATAGAAATTAATTTTATTTATTTATAAGGTGAAATAAATATAAGTGAGTGGACTATATACATGATGAATATGCACAAAAGGATGTTTTTGTTTTCTTTTTAATTTTTCTATTTTTGTTTTAATTTTTATATTTAAAAATATATACAATATATACAAACCACTTTTATTCTATTTTTAGAGGAAAATATATTTATTTTATTTATAAATATATTTACATACATGAGCCCCTATCTCCCTCTACTTTGGCTTTTATGCGGTCAGGCCCATGCTGAGCCCTCCCTTGGGTTAGGTTGCTCAATATTTATTCTAAATATTTCCTCTTTTTCTTTTTCATCTTTATTCTTTTATTTTTACACAAAAACATGCTAATTATTAGTTTTTTTACACAGTGCATGCTTTTGGTAATTATTTGTATTTACACATATCTACATGCATTTGCAAAGGTTTTTGTAGCTAAAATATAAGAATAAAGAGTGATGAATGAGTATTCATCAATGACTAGCGATTAATAATGCTATATTAAATGTAAAAGGGTTTGTTAGAAATGATTTTTTATCATAACCCGGCTATGCTTATTTCTGGGGGCACACCCTGCGTCTTCATAATTCAGATATGAAAGATGTTCTTTTTATGCAAAATTTCCATGTCTTATGAAGCATTGTATATATGAATTTTGGCATGTTTAATACAGATCGTTCTCCATAGATGGGGTTACAACGACACATTTTGCAAGCTTGTGTGCATGTCCAACCCAATCTCAAGAATTACATAGAAATTGATGGGAGACCGGCAACAAGCTGCGTCGTCGATCCTTTTGAATGGTAAATCCAATCATTCGAAATACAATATTCATAGATTTAGGAACCATAACATTGCTATGCATGATTTTTTGATTCCTCTTAAGGAGCTCCACTGCTTCACTTGCCAAGAACCCAAATGTATCAAAATCAAAGGGGATGAATACATGTTGATTGTTAATGCATGCCTTCTCATGCTTAGCCACTTTAGCTGATGCAGCTTTTGTGCAGTGTATCCCGCAACGAAATCACTCCTCATCAGACTCACCAATGTAGAAACTCCAGTCAAATCAACGAGATCAATTGCCATTATGATAAAATGCGCTAAAAAAGTCTCTTCATTCTCGAAGGAGATCTTTGTAGACAAGCCACTATCTCCATTGCATTTTTACTATTCGAGCAAATAGATAATGAGTTACGTTAATGCCTCTTGTCATCAAGGAAACCCAACCAGAAAAACCCTAACTATCCTATCGATCATTCTTCCGTCTTGCTTCTGATAGAGCTTTGCTTTTCTAGCATGCCAACTTACTTTTCATTCTATGTAGGATATGGGTGATATGAAAAATGACGGTTGGATCATCCCTACTTTAAAATAGGATTTTTTACACTTGTACCCCCATCGAGATTCTGCAATTACAATTATGCCCGTACTTTTTTTACAATATCGCTTGTGTCTCTACCTTCTTGCACCTTTAACACTCATACTCCTATCCATGTTGGATGCTCTGTCGCAACCGCTTTTAATAGTAATTGCAGAATCTCCGAAGGGGCACAAATGTAAAAAACCCTTAAAATATGGTTCTTTAGAAACCTTGATCTTGAGCAACTTTATTATATTCATCATATAATAAAAAACCTAAAAATTGAGATCAAGACATGGGAACATGAAAACGTTCATTGCATCAACAATACGTTGAAGTGGTTGGATTTTGAGATATCTGAAGCATCAAGAATGATGGGGAATTGGACCCAACCTTTCAGATTATCAGGATTGCCTTGCAAAATTGATAGATCAAAAGGATCACACGGATAAATTGTCCATGGATCTTTCGCAGTTGCTATTAAAATAATCTTGGAAAAAAATGGGGAAGCTACTACATTTTTTTCGACATTTAGACTTCCTTGCATGAATTCAGGAATTGGATTTCGGGCCTCTGTATTAATGACAAACTTGTTATTTTTTCATGGAAAATTGTTGACAACACTCTTGAAATTTTCGAAAATTAGTGTAAATCGGATGTCATTTGACATTGAAATAACTATTTTTAAGCCTTAAGGTGCTTGAAAATAATAGGGCATTGCCTTCTCATTTTGAATAGGTTGAAAGTAAAATGGCTTTGTATTTATTACTCAAAATAAATCTCCAGGAGATGATGGGTTTTCCATTAATTTCTATCAAGACTTTTGATTCTTAGTGAATGATGATTTGATTAAAAAATCACTTACGGAAATTGATGAATATCTATTGGATTTGCTTCAAAAATTAAAGCTTAATCATGTTAGACCTCCCAAAAAAACCACCTCCTTCTTAATAATTATAGACCTATAAGCCTTATTAATGCTTATGTCAAAATCATAATTTTCTGTCAACAAATATCAATGCTTTTACGAGAGAAAGAGGTTGCTAAATTATACGAACTTAAAAATGAAAACCAACAGCCCCTTATCGACAACTTTGAAACCAAACTCCAGGCTTGGAAGGCAAGGATGCTTTCTTTAATAGCGTGAGTGATCGTCATAAACACGGACCTCATTACATTGCATCTGTGAACCAAAGGCATTTCTTCCTTGTGGGTGGTTTAACTCATTTTATGTATAGATCAGTGTGCTTTGAAAGCATCGACCAGTGTGCTGAATGATGTCTTTTGATGTAAACAAAGTTTCGGGCATTATTATAAGGGAGCCGCTTCTGTTTAACTAGCATTGTCTCTTTTCTTTGGAGATGTATTTTTCCATCTCCTAGGTAGCTAGGTGTAAATTATTTGACTACTTACTCTAACTCTTGCACCCTAGTATGAGGTCTTTTGTTTCAAGCGAATCCGATCATTTTTTCTTAAAAAAATAGAGTGATGTCAAATATTAATCTTCATTAAACTCCATGATATGTTTCAACTTTACTTTGTTCAGAAAATAGATAAGAGAACTCCTTTCTTCGTTTACTCATTTCTGGCGTAATTATTTCAACACTACATCGTACTTGAGGATATTACTATAGGTGTTAGGAAAGTTCGGACTCGATGAGCTCGGCTCGATCTTTACTCAATGAGAGCTTGTGATCTAGGCTTGAAAAGCTATTGACTTCCAGTTCAAGAAGGACAAATATCTCTCTAAGGCTAACGAAATGAGTTCGAGTTGAGCACGACTGAACTCGCTAGCTCGGCCCAATAACTCAATATGATTTTAGTAGTTTTTTCTATATATTTCTTATTATATAATGTGTGAATAAGAGGAGAAAATGGTACGGAAAACTTGAACTTTAATGTTATTATTGAGATTCCTAACTAATGATTCCAATTGCTTCTTCCAAAAACTTCACAAACAACGAATATAAATCAACCTACAAAAGGATCGTTAAGGGATTAGTGAGCCAAGTCAAACTCAACGAGTTAAAGTCTGGGTCAACAATTTTGGACCCAAAGTTTATCGAGTCCAAGCTCAAATCCAGTTGGGTTATCGAGTTTGAGTTTAAGCAGGGGACAACTCCGACTCATTCAACTCGATAGACACCCCCTAAATTTTATCAACGAAATCACAAGACCTGCTCATGGTTACAAGCTTTTACTTCTCTCACAATAGGGTCGAAATAAACAAAAACTTTTGGAATATATGCCAATATCGATCTTTCTAATTAACCACCAAAGAGACGCCGAATTGCTTTTAATATGCCAATATCGATTGATATTGGCGTTTACCAATTCATCACTGAAGAAATTAGCCATTCCAAAAAGGTATTCGAAAAAATCCACATGATCTAAAAATTCTTCTGATATAAAAGCAATCTTGTGGTTCTTCTAAAAATTCTTCTAAAAATTCTTGGAATATATGCATTCCTGATTTGAGATCGTTTTCACATAAGAAGCACATTTTGGCAAAGTTGATATTGAATATATGTGAAAAATCATGTGTAGTCCGTTCTTGACGAAGAAGTATCCACCGAAACTAGGAGACTCTTAGGTCAAGAATGAAGATCAAATTTTGGACGAAATGACGAGATCATTCTACAATAGGAAAATAGCGTGCATAATGTTTTGTTTAATTTTTGATGGGTACCTTTGTGCATTCTTGTTGCAAATTAAGACGGGTATTGAAAATATAATTAAGTTGTCAATGTAGAAGTCATATTACAAATGAACTCATGTACAAATGGGACTAAAGTCCTCTGCTTATACATGGATAATTATAAAGAGAAAAGTCAATCGGAAAAGGAGTTTTAAAAAAAGAGACGCATAGATAATATTTAGATATTTCTCCACCTCCACCAAAAATATCTTGATATTTATTAACCTTTGTAGGTAATGGATGAGGTTGAAAGATTTTTCCAGATATCTCATTCAGAATATCACTATCGAATTGAAGAACCTATAAATACCACCCAAGAGACTCACATTTGAATACAAGATACGTGGAAAATAATCAGTACCACTATAAGAATCCATCAATTGTCAAGTGTTGTAAGGCTCTCCTCTCTCTTCTTTTAAGCATTATAATTCATCTTCTTGTATAAGTTTGAATCTTATATGCAAGTTGCAACTTCTTAATGACAAACAGTGTCTATGTTTCACATCTACCTTATACATTAATCCGTATTTTACTTTCTCTATCCCTTTGCGGACCCCCTCCTCCAGCTCACTCTGGCCCCCTTGTCCCCATGCCTCATGATCCTCCTCCAGCCCCCCCATGCAGCTCCTCTACCGCCTCTAGGTTCCTCTTGTTATATTTAAAGTATGTAATTAGGCTTTAATTAGAAAGCCTATGCAATTACAAAAGGAGCTAATTTGGTCTCAATTGGGAAACCAAATTGATTGGAGGGAAAGTTGGGAATTCCGAAATTTAAAACAAGGAGAATTATGGGTAAAAGTTTAGTACCACATCCAGCGTTTCTAAACTTTTGGTGGACTTATATATGAGTTCACATACTAAGCTCTTTTAGCAATAGTAGAGAGGGGGAATGGGGGGTCACACACGCGCGTACGCTCTGCTCCGTCTCTAGCTCGGGCTTGGGATAGTCAATTCGGATCTCGATATTTTTTCTACGGGTTCCTTTTGATTGGTCGATTAAATTAATCAGACGGATTAATTTAGATTCGATCGCAATGGGAATCTGAATCGACCCAAAACAGCTCGTTTTAGCCACAGTTTCGATATACGAAGGGATACGCCCGTTGAGAGGCATTTTCAGAAAATGGAAAATACAATGCTAGGGCACGCAAGTCTCTTTATATATTCCTCCTCCGATGCTGTTTTCGAGAAAACTCTCTAGCCACCACCTTCGATCTTTGTTCTCCCACTGCATCTACGACATGTTCTTTTCGGTTGCAAGTTCTCTGAGGTACTTTCGAGGACGATCTCATTGGTGTGCACAGATAAAGATCGTGTACCGTCGTATCCTGGAAGCAGATCGCCAGTACCCTATGCACCAGTATTGTGGGGACGATATCCTCTCTAAGGACACTCCATTTCATGGATGCTTCAATGATCTCTAATCTAATTCTTCTTTCTTTTTGTTTGACACAAACTGTTTTTTGCTTTACCTTTCCTAGATCTCGCCCTAATTCTTGTTTCCGTTTAATTAATCGATTCCTGTTTGCATTATGTAATCGGATAATGAATGGAAAAATACGTGATTATCTTGATGTTAATCTGTATTGCTTCTCTGTTAATTCATTTGGATACGTTTAGTTACTGTTTAATATGCCTTGATGATCCTATTAACAACAATGTTAGAGAGGATATACAGAATCGGTTTTAAAACTGTAGGAAACAATGTTTAAATCGAGGGTTGATATGACGGGTATGCCTGGAAAATTCGGTGGTCAGAATTTCAAGCGTTGGCAACAACGCATGAAGATCTAGTTAACCACCATATGATTAATCTCTATGCTTGAAACCGGTTGTCCTACTGTGGAAAATGAAAATACCACACCCGATAGTCAGAAGGCGCAATCCGCGTAGAAGGAACGAGATCGTATATGTCATGGTTGCATCTTGTTGGCTTTGTCCAACACGTTATTTGACGTATACTATTCGTCCATGCATACTGCGAAGGGACTATGTGAAGATTTGGATCGGAAGTATAATATCGAGGATCTCAGAATTGAGAAATACTCCGTGGCCAAGTTCTTAAAGTTTTTTATGGCCGATGGAAAGTCGGTTTCTGAACAGGCATACGAGATTTTACTCATGTTCTATAGCTTAGAAGATGCCGAAATGAAACTTACAGAAAAATTTCAAGTCATGTGCATCATATAAAAGACTCCAAGTCTTGGGAAGACTTCGGAATGACCTTGAAACACAGAAAGGGAAATTTTCTATGGATGACTTGATGGTGGCAATCGCCATAGAGGAGGAACACATGAAACAAAAGCATGTGGTTCATGTCAATATTCAGGCTAAGGTCAATTTCATGACCTCAAAGGGCAAAGAAAAAAAGAAAAGGGTAGTAACAACAGTAAAATAAAACCAAAGGGCAAGATCCAGAAAAAGGCAAAGAATAAACCCTGCTAGCACTGTAATTAGTTTGACCATTGGAAGAAGGACTGCCCATCCTTAAATGTTCAACCTAAGACTGCAGATGGGAGTCCACAAGGGAATATGATCACTACGAGACTTGGGGTTAGCGAGGGTGATGAGCCAAAATTCGATCAGTCCGGATCAAGTCAAAATATCACTCGGGTCGTTGCGACCCGGATCGATGAGAATCTCAGCTCAATCAAGAAAATGTAAAACAGACCACCAAAATCATTGAAAAATCAATCAAACACGATAGCGGTCCTGGCTATTGGATTAGCCTGATATAGCGACCAGGGTCGGACTCAGGGAGCACGTGATGGCCTTGCGGCCTACGAAGTAGTCAAAAAGAGAATAAAAATAAAAAGAAATATATTTTGGTGGGTTTTTAGTTTTTATAATTTTTTTGGATTTTTAATTAATTAAGTAAATAAAGAAAACAAGGAAACAAACTAACACAACAATTTATTTAATGCATCAAAAATCAATCAAAAATTCAAATAAAAATGTTTTTGTGTATTTTATGATTTTTACTATTTTTAGTGAATTTTTGGTATTTTTCTGATTTTTATTTAATTTTCTAAAAATAAAACAAGGCAAGAAACTGAAGGTACTGTCCAGTCAGGAGTAAAAGTCCAATTTAAATTGCAAAAAGGGTCTAAACACTCCTCAAGGTAATTTTCTTGTAAACTAGAAAGTTTAAGGAAAATTTGGGCACTGGGTTTATTATTTTTGGATTTTTAGATTATTTATTATAATTTTATAGTGTTTTTAGTGTTTTTCAATTTTTATGAGTTTTATATAGTGAAAAATGACCAAATTTAGTCAGAAAATCAAGCAAGACAAACTAAATAGTAGCTACTTTTTTTGTAATTTTTAGATGAGATTTAATATTTTTTTGTGAATTTTTAATTCAGATAGTAACAAAAAAGGCTGTTTTTGATTTTTTAAAAATATCAAATAAAAGCAAAAATGTTTCCAAAAATTCTAGAAAATTTTACAACATGGCAGGAGCCATGTATCCAATTTTCATTGAATTCAGAGTAAGTTTGATATTTTATTCAAAATGAAAACCTAGGTACAGTGCACAGGGACCTGTACGCAAATCATGAAAGTTCTGGGGGGTCCGGTGCAAAATTCCCTAGAAGTCACATACGAGGCGCGTGTCTGGGGCACTCACGGACCTAATTGCAATAAAAACAAGGTCCCTGGACTATATAATAACAGGTATTAAAAGTCCAGGGTTCCTGTTATAAAATACCCAAAAATAAAACGCACATGCGCCAATTCCACACTCACAGGGGTAGAAATGCAATTATCTAAAAATATTCATTCATTCATGAACATCCCAGAACTACAAGGTTAAGTATGCAAATATCCCAAAAACACACGTGTCGATGCACGTGACACTACAGGCAGGGGTATACATGCGAATGTAGAAAATAACAGGGTCCAAAGTGCAAATTACCAAACGTAAATAAAATCCAAAAAATATTTACAGGACTGAAAACAAACTACTAGAAAGAGAAGGGCCTAAGGGTAATTGACCCTTTATTAAGTCGGCCGTCAGATGGGCGCCACGTGTGCTGATCGACGGCTGGGAAGAGGTGGTGCCCAATGCTGAAGTCCTCGTGCTGATTGAACGACCAAGGCGTCGCCACGTGGGAGATCGGACGGTGGAGAGGCGCTGTGGATAAACCTCGGCGAACGAACGGTCCGGATCGCTCCTCCAAAGATCTGACGCTGCTGGTGGCTCCTCAGATGAACGGCTAGGATGCAAACTGGAGCTGGAGGTGCATCGGACGGTAGCTGGTGGTCGAGGAAGAACTGATGGCCGGCGAACTTCACCGGCCCGCTGCGCGCGCTCCCGGCCTCCTCGCGAGGCCCTGATGATCGGATATGAACCGCTGTGGCCTTCCGCGTCCAATGGTGATCTCCGATGGTCCGACGGAGCTCCGAGGAGCTCAGGCGGAGTCGGCGGAGGTGAAGCTGCTGGACCAGATGGTCCAAGCCCTCAGATGGGCTCGGATGACCCTGCAAAGTGCACCAGCAAACTCGCGGGTCGAGGGCAAATTGCCTCGACCCTGTGAGAGGGGGTGAAGGTGACTGGTGAGGCGGGGCGGTCGAGCTCCGACGAGGGGGTAGACGGTGGAGCTCGAAACCCCAGCTCCTATGCGAGCTGGGTTGAATGGAAGGGCGTAAAACGTGCGCGGGAGGAAGGCAAACACGATGGTGCGGTCCGATGGTCGAATGGAAGGTGGGGGTGGCCGGAATCGATGATGGTCGGCGACGACGAGATTTGGGGGAAACTGGAAATTAGCGAAAAAGGAAGGAAACTAGAACTACCTGAGTGGAGGAATAGACTGTAGAGGAGCTGGGCTTGCTCCTGGTCCTTGCCTCGAGGACCGTTGGCGTCCGAGGCTCTGGCGCTACCTCCAGGCGGCGCACGGCGGCGCAAGCTCGCCGGATCGATGGTCTCCTGCTCCCTCCTCGCTGCAACACCCTCTGGGGCGAGCTGTCACTATCGCCAAGACGATGGAGGTCACTGGGTGGAAAGCAAATGATCCAAAGATAGAGAAATTGGGTGGCGGAGCTCGGCTTATGTATGGTGGGAGGTCCGGGAAGAAGGGCTCGGGTCCGGCTCGATTGAGCATGGATCCCTAGGATCAATGTCGAGCGAGGTTCTTGGATGCTTGGGGAGTGATTAGGACCCTGGGTTAGGCGAAATGGTGATCGGGTCTGGCGGGAATAAATGGGGGAAGTTGGGTCCGTGAACCAGATCCGTGGGAAGTGGTCCACAGGGGGGAGTTGACCGGGGGGTCAACATTCCCCCGTGGACTAATGGGGAGCAGCCACGTGGAAAATATTTGTAAAATCAATTAAAAATAGTAGATGGCTGAATTATTAAAAACTTAAAACATGAAATATTTTTGTATTAATTTTTTCTATTTTTTGGTGATTTTTAATTAATTTTTCAAAATAAAATAAGGTATTTACACTATATAGCTATATATAGGTATATGTACAATATAGGATTTTTATTTTTTGATTTTTAATTTATTATTTTTGTGCATTTTTATTCCTATTTTATATTTTATTTATTTATAACATAAAATTAGGAATAAAAGGGTATTTTTATTTTTATTTTATTATTTATATACAATAGTGAAATAAATAGGTATATACATTTGTATACATGGTATATTTACAATATTATTTTTGGTTTTTAATTTTGTTCTTTTTATTTTGGTTTTGTTTTAATGGTTTTTTATTTATTTACAACATAAAAAGTAGAATATATACAAAATTTATAAAAATTAATTTTATTTATGTATAAGGTGAAATAAATATAAGTGTGGTTGTATGTACATGAGGAATATATACACAAGTGACTATTTTTATTTTCTTTTTAATTTTTCTATTTTTGTTTTGATTTTTATGATAAATATATACACAATATATACAAGTCATTTTATTCTATTTTTTTAGAGGAAAATATTTTTATTTTATTTACATGTATATTTACACACATGAGCTCCTATCTCCCTCTACTTTGGCTTTTATGCGGTCAGGCCCATGCTGAGCCCTCCCTTATGTTAGGTTGCTCAATATTTATTCTAAATATTTCCTCTTTTTGTTTTTAATCTTTATTCTTTTTTTTGCACAAAAACATGCTAATTACTACTTTTTACACCATGCATGCTTTTGTTAATTATTTATATTTACAAATATATACATGCATTTGCAAAGGTTTTTGTAGCTAAAATATAAGAATAAAGGGTGATGAATGAGTATTCATCACCCCCTATACTTAACTTTGCTAGTCCCTTAGCAAATACTTATTTGAAAAAGAAGTGAAAAAGAAGGAAGAAAAAGAAAAAGAGAAGAATGTACATGGATCAAGGTTGATTATTAAACTTGCCTTCATTAAATTGAATTATGGAGCTTAATCAGATCTTTGGATTATTAATGTGTCGGAACCTTATTTGGACTTAAGCGTAAAACTCAACAGCCTCTAAGTTCCACTAATCTCTAATCAAGACTCCTCAATGCTCCAGATCAAAACAAGTCATCAATCACAAACCCTGAAGACCATGAATCTTTCCTTGTCCTGTGAATGTGAGGTATAAGCTCTCCACCTCAGAAATGGCAACTTGACAACCCTCCCCAACAAGGTAACTCTATGACCTCAATCTGGCCACTCTTTCCTCGAGGAGCGGGGTATTCCCTTCTAAGTTCAAGTTCAACCAGCTCAAGAAGAGGAGAAAGAAGAGAATGGATCATGGCCAGTGTAGCTATGTATCCTTGGGAGCTTGACCAGTGTAGCCAAGTCTCCCTGCTGCAAGCTACATAAGGTGGATCATGAATCTCAAGCTTTGCTTATTGCACTCTATATACATACTCCGGTGGGATTATCATTTTCTCTCAGACCCACCACTTTTTTTTGGAGTTATTTTCTTTTTGCATTTTTTTTCAAGTGCATCTATACAACATATACATGTGCATCATATATACAAGGAGTTTTTCCTCTTGAGCCAGTAGACTATCCCTCTTTTGAAGCTTTATTGCAACCCACAACTCCTGTCGTTAGACCTCATGGCAACCAGACCAAGTTGAGACACACTTCCTTCACTAAAAGAAGAAGAGAGGTTCCGCCTAGAAGTACTACCCTCATATGCTACCCCAAGTCAAGGAAGACTGCCTCCTCACCACCTCATCCGTAGGGAGCTCGGTGCAAAGTGCTGGTGTCCAAGTAAAGCCATTGTCTATATGAGTCATGTGTTGTTGTTAAGTGCTCTACTTAGGCTCATTGAGATGACATGTGATCATAGCCTAGTGGACTCAAAGAATTAAGTCACCATGGACCTGAAAAGCCTTAAACCTAAGCCCTATAAGGTTCCTCTTAGAAATTAGGTGGATTAAGATCTTAATCAAGCTCCATTTCCCAATTTAATTCTAGGATAGTTTAAATGTCAACTATCATCTAGAAAAACTATATACATATGTACAAAAGATGCTATTTACACAAATTTTTACAAACATGCAAAATTTTTGAAAAATGTTTTGAAATCATATATGGATGAATGTATGAAGTGCAAGTTTTGCAAAAGTATTTACACACATTTACACAAGATTTTTGCAAACTTTTGATTTTCAAAACATTTTGGAAAAATTTTATACTATATACATAATTTTGATAAGAAAATATTTGCACAAGCTTTACACAAAAGATTTTTGAAAACATTTTTACAAAAATAATTTGTACACTAGCTATTTATGTGCAAATAACAGAATGATTATGTACATGAAAATTTTTTAATTTTTGTGATTTTTAGGGTTTTTAGCCATTTTATTTATTAACACACTCACACAAAGTACGAGTTATGGCTAAAGTATATATGAAATATATACACACCCCCTATACTTAGCTCAAACGATGTCCTCAGAGTCAAGAGCGATGAAGAAGACATAACTCGTGCTAGGTATAGGGAAGTGAAAAGGAAGGCTATATACAAAGACGAATGAATGAATAGAATATCAAGAGACTCTCAGCTTTTTCCCCCTATACTTAGGATCAAGTAATCCTAAGTATAGCAGGCTGTATACTAAGGGAAAACCGAGTGGAGAATGTACAGGGTCTACCCCCCCACACTTAGGGTAAAATATCCCTGAGTATAGGCAGCAAAACAGGGGTAGACAGAAACAAAAGAAAACTCAAAGGTCCCACATCCCCCCTATACTTAGGGTAAAGTACACCCTAAGTATAGCATAATCAAAGGATGAATAAAGGGATGTGGGACTAAAGAATGTGATGATATGGATATCTGGATCTATACAAGTCGGAAGAACAGTGATAATCAGGCATGAGATGCAATAGATGTGAGTCAAAAGACCACATCTCACGCAAAATGAATCGGGGCAACATCAACGACCCGCGGCTCATGATCTAGAAATGGCTTGAGCCGCTGGCCGTTCACTCGAAAGGTACTCTCAGAAGAAAACTCGGATATATCAATGCTACCGTTGTCGTGTACCTTTCTCACCAAGTAGGGTCCCTTCCACTTGCTCTGTAGCTTCCCTGGAAATAGGCGAAGCCTCGCATCAAACAGCCATACTCTCTGTCCAGGCTCAAAATGCTTGTGGCTGATGTGAGAATCATGCCACTCCTTCACTCTCTCCTTGTAATGTAGGCTGTTTGAGAAGGCGATATCTCTCAACTCCTCCAAGGCTGCTAACTCTGCCCTCCTCTGGTCTCCTACACCATCTGGATCCATAATTATCTCAGTAACTGCCCAAAGTGACCTGTGTCTGAGCTCAACAGGCAAATGGCACGGCTTGCCATATACGAGGCGAAAGGGAGATGTGCCCAATGGTGTCTTGAAAAACGTCCTATATGCCCACAAGACCGAGTCCAAAAGCTGTGACCAATCCTTTCGGTCAGGGCGGACGACTTTCTGCAAAATAGTCTTGATCTCCCTATTCGACACCTCGGCGAGACCATTCGTCTGTGGATGGTAAGGTGTAGCAACACGATGGTCTATGCCGAACTCTCTAGCAAGGGCCTTCACCTGGTCGTTGATGAAATGAGACCCCCATCTTAAATCAATACTCGAGATACCCCGAACCGCGTGATGATGTGCTTCCTCAAAAATCTGTAAACTGTCCTCGCATCAGCGGCTCGGGCGGGGATAGCCTCAACCCAACGACTAACATAATCTACGGCCAATAGAATGTACTCAAATTCCTGACTCTTAGGGAATGGACCCATGAAATCGATGCCCCATGCGTCAAAAACCTCACAGAAGTGAATGGGCTGCATCGGCATCATATCACGCTGTCCACAAGTGCCCATCCTCTGACAGTCAGTACACCTCTTCACGAACTCATCAGAGTCCTTGAAGAGGGTAGACCACCACAAGCTGGATTGGAGCACTTTCTGTGCCGTTCTCCTCCCAGAATGATGTCCTCCTGCCTCAAGCTTGTGGCAGTAAGTGAGGACGCTATGGTGTTCCTCCTGAGGAATGCACCGACGCCAGACACTATCCCCTCCTTCGTGGTAAAGGATGGGATCCTCCCAGTGGTAGGACTTGGCCTTCGTAAGGAAGGTCTCAAGCCTCTGCCTGGTCCAATCTTGTGGGACTTTCCCATCAACGAGAAAGTTCACAATATCGGCATACCACAGGAGTGAGGCGATAGCAAGGATCGCCTCATCTGGGAAGGTCTCACAAATGGGATCAATATGCTCAGACTCCTCAGGCTGCTCTAAACGGGAGAGATGATCCGCCACCACATTCTTGACTCCAGGCTTATCCTTGATCTCAATGTCGAACTCCTGGAGTAGAAGGATCCATCTAGTCAGTCTGGCCTTGGCATCCTTCTTTGCCATGAGGTATCGGATGGCGGTGTGATAAGTATACAAGGTCACTCTAGATCCAATGATGTAAGATCTGAACTTATCTAGGGCGAACACTACGGCTAGCATCTCTTTCTCTGTGACTGTATAATTCCGCTGCGCGGAATCCAATGTGCGGCTAGCGTAGTGAATAGCAAAGGGGACTCCATCCCTCCTCTGTCCCAGCACGACCCCCACGGCAAAATCGGAGGCATCCGTCATGATCTCGAATGGGAGAGACCAATCAGGCGGCTGAAGAACAAGAGCCTCAATAACGCTCTGCTTGCGAGTCTCAAAGGATGAAAGACACTTGTCATCGACAAGGAACTCGGTGTCTTTCGTCAATAGGTCAGTCAACGATCGGGCGAGTCTGCTGAAATCATGAATGAATCGTCGGTAGAAACCGACGTGCCCCAGGAATGACTGTAACTGCCTCAAATTGGACGGCGGTGCGAGTTTTCTAATGACATCTACCTTGGCCGGATCAACCTCCATGCCCCTGTTGGAGATGATGTGGCCAAGCACCGTCCCTTGAGTCACCATGAAGTGACTCTTCTCCCAAGATAGCACCAAGTGAACCTCTTTACATCGCTGGAGTACTCGGTCTAGGCAGTCAAGACATGAGTCGAATCCGTCGCCGTAAATCGAGAAATCATCCATGAAGACCTCCAAACACTCCCCTACCATGTCCGAAAAGATCGACATCATGCATCTCTGAAAAGTCGCAGGGGCATTGCATTGCCCAAATGGCATGCGTCGGAAGGCGTATGTGCCGAAGGGACAGGTAAAGGTGGTCTTCTCCTGGTCCACAGGAAGGATGGCCACCTGGTTGTAGCCCGAGTACCCATCCAGAAAATAATAATGGCCCTTCCCTGCCAGTCTCTCAATGATCTGGTTAATAAAGGGCAGGGGAAATGATCCTTCTTGGTGGCCTGGTTGAGTCTCCTGTAGTCAACGCTGACCCGCCAAGAAGTGGGTACTCGTGTAGCAATCTCCTCTCCCGACTCACTGATCACAGTCGTGATGCCCGTCTTCTTGGGCACCACATGCAAGGGGCTGACCCACTTGGAGTCGGAAATGGGATAGATAAAATCGGCGCTCCACCATTTCGAGATTTCCTTCATGACAACCTCTCTCAGATTGGGGTTCAGCCGCCACTGGAACTCACGCGACGGCTTCGCCTCATCCTCGAGATAGATATGGTGGGAGCACAGGGCCGGACTAATCCCCTGGAGATCTGCAACGCTCCATTCGATTGCCTTATGGTTCTTTTTAAGAACCCCCATCAAACGGGATTCTTGCTCTCCAGTCAGATCGGCGGAGATGATGACTGGGTACATCTCAGGCTCACCCGCAAGGAATCGATACTTCAGCGAAGTAGGGAGCGGCTTCAGCTCTGGACAGCTGGGTGCTGGCAAATCTGGCTTCGAAAGAAGCCGCGTGTATGCTGCCAAATCTGTCTGGGAGAATGAGAACGTACTCTCGCAAACTGGATCTGAAGAAGGCTGCTCAACTGAACTGTCTCTGCTCTGCTCGGCATCAACCTTCTCCTCAGCTGTAGGCTCTGTGGAACTCAGGTCTGGCATGTAATCCTCGCAATCTGCCCAATCAGACTCTGAATCCGAGGGATCTGCATCAAACAAGGTGGCATCAGCACCACCCTCATCACAAAAATCCGTGTCGTGGTCAAGAACCTGCTCTGCTGCCACTGAAGTATCCTGAACCAAGAATGTGCTCTCCAAGCTCTCCTCTGCTGTCATCTCTGCATCAGCGGTGTCTGAAAATGAGAGGATGGCCTGTGCTGCTGGGTCTGCCCATACTGCCTCATCGTCTGTGATCACAAAATCACAGTCGTGGTGGATGTCTAGCCCGGCATCTGTTAGCCGCTTGATGAATACTCATTCATCACTCTTTATTCTTATATTTTAGCTACAAAAACCTTTGCAAATGCATGTATATAGTTGTAAATAGAATAATTACCAAAAGCATGCATTGTGTAAAAATCTATAATTAGCATGTTTTTGTGCAAAAATAAAAGAATAAAGATTAAAAAGAAAAAGAGGGAAATATTTAGAATAAATATTGAGCAACCTAACCCAAGGGAGGGCTCAGCATGGGCCTGACCACATAAAAGCCAAAGTAGAGGGAGATAGGGGCTCATGTGTGTAAATATATATGTAAATAAAATAAAAGTATTTTCCTCACAAAAATAGACTCAAATTGGCTTGTAAATACTTGTATATATTTATAAAGATAAAAACGAAAGAAAAATAGAAAAATTAAAAAGAAAACAAAAACATCACTTTCACCATGTATATAGACCATCCATCTTATATTTATTTAGCTTTGTAAATAAATAAAATTAATCTCTAAAAATTTTGTAAATATTCTATATTATCTAGTGTAAATAAATAAAATAAATTAAAACAAAAACAAAATAAAAAGAACAAAATTAAAAATCAAAAATACTTTGTAAACATATCATGTATATATATGTACATATCTATTTATTTCACCTATGTATATAAATAATAAAAATAGAATAAGAATATCTTTTTATTCCTTATTTTATGATATAAATAAATAAGATATAAAATGGGAATGAAATTGTATAAAAATAACAATTAAAAATCAAAATTAAAAACCCTAGATATTGTATATATACCTATATATATCCCTACTATGTACATACCTTATTTTTACTTTGAAAAATTAATTAAAAATCACAAAAAAATAGAAAAAATTAAAACAAAAATATTTTATGTTTTGACTTTTTAACAAATCGGCCATCTACTATTTATAAATGATTTTACAAATCTTTTCCAGGTGGCAGCTTCCTATTGGCCCTGGGGGATGTTGACCGCCCGGTCAACTCCCCCCCAGGACCACTTCTCACGGGTCTGTGATGCCCGACCCATCTCGGATTTTCCCATGCAGACCCGACTCCTTCTTGCCTAATCCCCGGGTCCGAATTGCTCACGTCATATCCGAGAACCTCGCCGGAGCCACCGCTTCGAGATCCGCGCTCCAGAACGCCCTACCCGCGCTCGTCTTCCCGGACCCTCCAGTATATATAGTCCCAGCCCCGCCATCTCCATTCCCATCTTTTGGTCATTCGTTCCACCCCCTAGTGAGCTCCATCGCATCGGCGAGAGTGACAGCTCGTCCCCCGTGGTGTTGCAGCGAGGAGGGAGTGCGAGTCCATTGATCTGGCGAGCAAGAGCCGCCGTGCTCCGCCCACAGCAGGAGCCCGAGCCTCGGAGGGAGATGCTCCTCGAGGCCACGACCCAGAGCATCGCCAGCTCGTCCCCAATCTATTCAGCCACCCAGGTAGACCCTTTGCCTTTTCCTTTTCGCTAATTTTAGATTACCCCCAAATCTCGCCGTCGCCGTTCATCTCCGATTCCGGCCACCCCCGCCTTTCGCTCGATCATCGGACCATACCATCGGATTCGCCCTTCCCTCGCGCACGTTCTCCATCCTCCCATTCAACCCAGCTCGCACAGGAGCTGGGGCTCGAGCTCCTCCGTCCACACCTTCGCTGGAGCTCGCCCATATCGCACCACCGACCACCCTCACCTCGCCTAACCGGGTCGAGGCAGTTTGCCCTCGACCCGCGAGTCTTCTGGACCTATTTTGCAGGTATTACGAGGACCATCTGAGGTTCTCCCGTTCGAGCCAGGAGACGTTCCTCCGCCGACCTCGCCGGAGCCCTCCAGGGCTCGGTCGGGTCATCGGAGACCCCCTTCTGACGCGGAGGCCCACACCGACCATTCTCCGATCATCAGCGCCCCGCGAGGAGGCTCGGAGCGAGCGTACTAGGTCGGCGAAGTCCGCCGACCGCCTGTTCTTCAAAGACCTTCAGCGACAGTCCGATCAACCTCAGAGCTCCAGATCACATCCTGACCGTTCATTCACGGAGCAGCAGCTAGCGTCCGATCAGTGAGGACTGATCCCAGCCGTCGATCCAGAGAGGCGTAGCAGCGACGCACCGCCACCGCCAGATCTTCCACGTGGCTACGCCGTCACCGTTCGATCATCGCAAGTAGCTGAGCCTTGGAGAGCCACCCGCATCCGGACCGTTCATCCGCTACGTGGCGTCCATCCAGCGGCCCGCATTAATAAAGGGTAATTTACCCTTAGGCCCCCTCTTTTATTTTATTTAGCAATCAATCGTGTAAATATTTAGTGTAGTTGTTTAGTTTTTGGTAAAATTGCATAGAAGACCCTGCACTTTATTTCTTTTGCATGTATGCCCCTGTGTATGAGGTAGCACGTGCTTCGACACGTGGTTTTCTGGTGTATTTGCATTTTATACACTGTAGTTCTGGATGTTATGGATTGAATGAATACTTTTTGGATATTGCATTTATACCCCTGTGCGTGATTTATTAGTGCATGTGCGTATATTCGTGGGTTATTTGCAGACTACCCCCTGGATTTTTGGTACCTGTTACCAAATAGTCCTCGGAAGTAGTTTTTATTACATTTGGGTTTCTGAGTGCCCCAGGCACGTGCCACGCGCGTGTTTACCTGGGAATTTTGCACCAGAACCCCCAGAACTTCTGGTATTTGCACATAGGTCCCTGTGCACAGTACCCTTTTTCTATTTTTGAATAAAATAGCAAATTCACTCCAAATCCAACGAAAATTGGAAACATGGCTCCTGCCATAGTGTAAAATTTTCGAGGATTTTGGGAGACATTTTTGTTTTGTTTTGATATTTTTAAAAATTCAAAGACATCTATTTTTGTTACTGTCTAAGTTGAAAAACCACAAAAAAATATTAAAACTCATTTAAAAATCACAAAAAAATCACTTACTATTTGTCTTTGCTTGCTTGATTTTCTAGCCAATTTTGGCTATTTTTCATTACGCAAAACTCCTAAAAATTGAAAAACACTTAAAAATTCATAAATATTCTAATAAATAAACTAGAAATCCAAAAATAATAATTTAGGTGCCAAAATTTCCTTGTTTTATTCTCTATATAGGAAAATTACCTCCAGGCTTATTGGGGACTCCTAGACATTTTATCTAGGTCCCTGTAGCTCGGCTGGACAGTACCTACAGTTTTTGACTTTGTTTCATTTTTAGAAAATTAAATAAACATAAGAAAAATCCCAAAAATTCACTAAAAATAGTAAAAATTATAAAACACATAAAAATATTTTTATTTGAATTTTTGGTTGATTTTTAGTGTATTTAATAAATTGTTGAAGTGTGTTGTTTAGTTGCTTTTCTTATTTTCTTCATATCTTAAAAATCCAAAAAAATATAAAAAGTCTTAAAAACCACCAAAAATACCTTTTTATTTCTTTTTCCTTTCTTTTTGACTACTTCGTAGGCCGCGAGGTCAATCCGTGCTCCTTGTGTTCGACCGTGGTCGCTATACCAGGTTAAACTAATAGCAAGACCGCTATTGATTTTTGATTTGATTTTATCTTGATTGGTGGTCTATTTTTCTTGATTGATCGAGTCCGAGTGATTGAGGTCGTGACGAACACTTAGATATACCTGATTACCTTAGTCACTTGGGATTTTCTCGTTCATCAGAATGGCGCCGTTGCCGGGGAGCACAACTTAGTAGTTTTATTTTTATTTTCGTTTTCTTTTTCGCGGCTTTTCCCGGCTCTTTCAGAGTCCACGGCTTTTCGCGGCTCTTTCAGAGTCCGCGGCTTTTCGCGGCTTTTTGTTTTTATTTTATTTTTGCTTTATTTTATTTTATTTTCTTTTATTTTTGGTTTTGTTTGATTTTGAGTGTTTCTTTTATTTTGCATTTTTGCATATATACACTCATTTTATTTTCATTTATTTTTCTTATTATTATTTAATTATTTTTATTGGTCTGACCACTTATCTCTTTTCTTGCGAGGGCCCGAGGACCGAGGCGATCGATTTCGAGAAGCTGACGCAACCGCGAGACTCGGAGGCGGCTCCCTTCTGCACGGAGCCGCAGGAGAGCGTGAGGGAGAGACTGAGTGGGAGAGGTTTAGCTTAGGTTATTTCATTTTATTTGATTATTATTGTAATAATACAGGGACACTCTTGGACTAGAACTCTTAGCGGGTCTGTTTCGCCGAGCACCGGTGTGCTCGGGGGACCCTTAGATTTTTCGCGGCTTTTTCGCGGCTTTTGGTTTTTCGCTGCCTTTTCCGGTTTTCAACTGTTTTTATCGAGCCCCTAGACTTAGGATTTTCTACTTGCTTGTGCCGTAATTAGTAGGGTCCCCACACCTAATTGCTTGCATGTTCCTATAGTGCGATTAATTGGACCTACTAATAATTAATTAATAAAAATAACTGACTCATCCCCTTCGTAGCCTACGTGCCGTAGCCTGCCCCGTAAAGCGCTTTCTCCTACCCCCGATGTGTCGGGCAGAGGAGGGGTAGGACAAGACCGGACCTTTGGCTTGAAGGATCGGTGACCAGTTAAACAGTTCTGCGAGTAGAATTACCTGTTTAGGACTCGGTTTTCATCGCTGCATCATTTAGGTAGTTTATTTTCTGTCTTTACAATTCTGCGCGGATCACTTGCATGTAGAGTGCTGGAGGAAAGGTACGCATTTCTATCTCTGCATGCATCATTGATTTCATCGCGCATCGGCTTTTCGTCTTCTCCCCCCTGTTTTTGACTAAATTACCAGGAGAACCGAAAAATTCATTAGGCCTTTGTTTTTATTGAAAAAAATTAAAAAGAAAAACCATAAAATTGGGGCTGCTAAGACTATTGACCCTAAAAGACACTTGATTTAAAAACTTGTCTTGGGGAGAGCAACCCCCTCATTGTTTGGTTTGATTGCGCGAGAGAGTGACCCGCACACTAGGTAGAGCCCTCCGGTGCTATTTCTGGTTGACTACCGACTCTTCCGTGCAGGCCAGTCGGTTGGAGTAGCATCGGGTATCCTAACAGGTCACGTAAGCGCTCTGATAGATTGTTTGTTCACCTAATAAAATTGGACAAGATAATTTGACCGAGCCTTTACGGTCTTCAGCTCGTGTTGTGTTGGTGAACAGAGGGTTTGGTTGCTCATCATTGTTTTTCCAGATCTCATCCGCCCTACTCGTCAGATCACGATGATGGGTAGACGCTCTCTTAGGCAGCCTCTGGCTGCACCGCTTTCGGGCACGTCTACCCAATCATCTAGGTTGGCCCACGAGAGCCGAGACCAGTTCTCCGAGCCCGAGTATGATTCCGCCCTGTTCCCCCTCGACCCCCTTTCTTTCAGTTCTGAGAGATATGAGCCAGAGGAGAGAATAACAGATTTGACAGCACCTGAGTTTGGCTCATTTGATTTTGCAGACGTCATGGCCGGTAGTTCTGAGGATCGTTCCCGAGGTCAGCCTGAGCACTTTGTGCTGGACCAGGGTGCGATCAACTCCACCCTGATCGCCTCACTAGAGACCGTTCAGCAGCAGCTGAGGGATCAAGGAGCATTCATGATCGATATGAGGAGAGAGATGGAGCAGATGAGAGCAGAGCAAGAGCAGAGGAGAGAGGGACCGAGGATCCCAGAGGATGCAGATGCAGCAGCCGCAACAGCCGCCGCAGCCGCAGTAGGAGGACCATCGAGACCGATGCGGGAGTTGCACAACCCCGGATCGACATTGACGCACCACTGGGTTGTACTTCCAGCCATCGTGGGGGACTTCAAGTTCCCCCCGAACACCTTGCAGTTACTCTCCCGCTTCCATGGACTCGCCACTGAGGAGCCCCATCTCCACCTCCAGGAGTTCCTGATGATATGCAGCACTGTCCACGACCGTCAGGTGGACCAGGATACGATCAGGATGATCGCTTTCCCCTTTTCCCTAGCAGACAGAGCAGCCACCTGGTTGAAGCACTTGGGGAGGTTCGTTTACACCTGGGAGCAGCTCCGCACCGAGTACTTGAACAAGTACTATCCACTCGGGCGGACCAATGCAGCGAGAGCCCTCATCAGCAACTTCTCCATGCTCCCCAACGGCAATTCCATGAGGCATGGGAGAGGTTTCGTGAGCTGACTGACCGATGCCCGCACCATGATATTTCGAAGCCCAACCTTGTGCAGAGCTTCTTCAACGGGCTGACACCAGAGCTCCAGGGCTTGGTGAATGCTTCTTGTGGTGGGTCTTACTTCGCCAAGGATCACGACCAGGTCTGGGCCATCTATGAGGAGATGGACGAGAACTACATGGTGATGTCCCGGACCAGGTTGTACACTCAGGACAGACCCCAGCAGCAGCCAGGACCCGTGCAGTACCAGAGGATAGCACGGGTCGACGCCGGTCCATCCAGTTCATCCGCAGTAGCAGCAACACAAGCAGAGTCATCCGCTGCGGATATGGGTATCATCAGTGAGAAGTTAGATCGGATGGAGCTGATCGAGAAGAAGCAGTGCCAGGGCATCACTCAAATGGAGCAGATGGCACAGACTCTGAGCGACATGAAGACCCAGCTCATGTGTCTCCAGGAGGCATAGACGGCTTCACAGCCCCGTCTTCAGTCGCGAGGCGATACCGGCGGCAGCAGCAGCTCGTTCCAGCGCTCCAGCTCACACCAGCAGCCTAGACAGGTTCACCTTGTATAGGCGGAGCCGTACCAGCAGCCGCAACCCACCTACTAGTCACCACCATCTTCAGACATGCAGATGGTGGTATACCAGCCGGATCAGCCTCTTGCAGTACTCCCGCCAGCCCAGTACGACGCAGAGCTGTTGATGGATGTCGACGGGATTTGGTATGACCGTCCTCAGCCTGGGATCAGACGAGACCATCCCGGATTCAGGTGGGGGAGTGGAGGTACTCAACCCCAGCAACAGTCATCTGGTCAGGGAGGGCAGTATAGCCAACAGAGAGATCACCAGCAGCAGCAGCCCCCACTCTACCAGTCACAGCAGCAGTCATCCTTCGTTCCTCGTCCCTACCAGCAGCAGGGACAGTCTTGGAGGCGAGAGCAGCCTCACCAGCCACACCACCAGCAGCACCCTTCCTCTTACCCCTCTCAGCAGCAGCAGCACCAGTTCCAGCAGCCTCATCACTAGAGAGGCTACCCGTCGTGCTCTCATGGTCCACCATACGAGAGCCCCGCTTTGGATGACATAGCCCGCCTCCTCTCGGACCAGCAGGCTACCTTCAGACGGGAGATGGACGAGTTCCGCCAGGAGATGCGGGACATTGTGAGAGGGAAGGCCGCCATTCCTGCCCAGATAGAGCCGAATCCCAACAACCTGAAGCGGAAATCTGAGCAGGTAGATTCCACTGAGCATGCCACTCCTAGTGATCCATTTGATGATATGTCTTCGGATCTTTTTGATGCTGATTTTGTTACGCTTAGGAGCGATAGGACACCAGCAGGCGGCGGCGCCTCGTCTGAGCTACACCACGAGGATACATCCGGGGCGCCAGATGAGGAGAAGGAGAGCGGTACTGAGGCTGCTCATGATGATGATGGTGGTACTGATGCCACCAAGGATGCTGATCCCACCGGCGGTACTGAGGCCGCCGCTTCACCAGTTCGAGGAGGTGGTACTGACGCCACCCGAGTTGCCGAGCCAGCACGCGGTACTGAGGCCGCGAGATGTCCAGCAGAGCCAGCCCCTGGTGGTACTGAGGCCACCGGTGTTCATGTAGAGAGAGCAGTTGTTTTTCCTCATTCTGATGTATCTCAGAACACTGTTTTGAATAAAGGAAAAGGTTTAGTTTCTTCTGGTCCCACTGTGGTGATTGATGTATGTGCAGATCCGGCCGTCGAGCCGTCTAGACCTATTCCTAGTCCTTCATCTGAGAAGGACCCTGTGATCCCCTTCCCTAGAGCCCTTCAGATGGGGAAGGGGAAGAAAAAAGAAAAAAGATCCAAAAAAGAGAGAGCAGGAGGAGTTCAGCCATAGCATGATTGATCGATTCCATATACAGCTGACCCTTCAGGAGGCTTTGCAGCACATCCCCCTTCTTCAGCGTTCTTTGAGAGACAAGACTACAGTGAGGAGGAGGAGGAGGAGGAACCACCATTCAGAGATTCATGTGCTGACGAAAGCCACGTGCTTCGCGATCCAGAACCGTCTGCCGGCCAAGAGGCCAGATTCAGGAGCCCCATATGTCAGATGTCATATTAGTGAGCAGAGGTTCGACCGAACTTTATTGGATAGCGGATCGTCTATCAACCTCCTTCCGGCAACCCTTCTCGACCGCTTCGAGTTGGGCACTCTTAGACAGAACATGACAGTCCTTCAGTTTGCTGATAGATCTATCAAGAGGCCGAAGGGGTTGTTGCGAGACATTATCGTCACTAATCAGGGCCTGCAATTCCCCGTGGACTTCGTAGTGTTGGACATGGAGATCCCTGATTCAGTGGCCGATACCCCCATCATCCTCGGTCGCCCGTTCTTGGCCACAGCCAAGGCGGTGACTGACCATGATAGCGGGAAGGTATACTTTCGCATCGAGGGCGAAAGTGTACAAATAGAGACGGTCGAGGACTACAGAGCCAGAGAGAGAGCATGCTCAGAGACCAGCACAGATACAGAGCAGATGACAGATGTCGGGCTAGACATCCACCCGGATTGTGACTTTGTGATCACAGATGATGAGGCAGCATGGGCAGACCCTACAGCACAGGCCATCCTCTCATTTCCAGACACCGCTGAGGCCGAGTTGATAGCAGAGGAGAGCTTGGAGAGCACAACCCTGGTCCAGGATACTTCAGAGGCAGCAGAGCCGGTTCTTGACCGCGACACGATTTCTAGTGATGGTGGTACTGAGGCCACCTTGTGTGATGGTGGTACTGATGCCACCTTGTTTGATGCAGATCCCTCGGATTCATAGTCTGATTAGGCAGATTGCGATGATCAGATGCAAGACCTGAGTCCCACAGAGCCTACAGCTGAGGAGGAGGTAGATGCAGAGCAGATTAGAGACAGTTCAGTTGAGCAGCCTTCTCCATATCCAGTTTGCGAGAGTTCGTTTTCATTCTCCCAGGCAGACTTGGCAGCATTCACTCATCTTCTTCCGAAGCCAGATTTGCCAGCACCCAGCTGTCCAGAGCTGAAGCCGCTCCCTACTTCGCTGAAGTATAGATTCCTTGCGGGCGAGCCTGAGATGTACCCAGTCATCATCTCCGCCGATCTGACTGGATAGCAAGAATCCCGTTTGATGGGGGTTTTTGAAAAGAACCGCAAGGCAATCGGATGGAGCGTAGCAGATCTCCATGGGATTAGTCCAGCGTTGTGCTCCCACCATATCTATCTCGAGGAGGGGGCGAAGCCGTCGTGTGAGTTCCAGCGGCGGCTGAACCCCAACCTGAGAGAGGTTGTCATGAAGGAGATTTCAAAATGGTGGAGCGCAGATTTTATCTATCCCATTTCCGACTCCAAGTGGGTCAGCCCCTTGCATGTGGTGCCCAAGAAGACGGGCATCACGACTGTGATCAGTGAGTCGGGAGAGGAGATTGCTACACGAGTACCCACCTCTTGGCGGGTCTGTGTTGACTACAGGAGACTCAACCAGGCCACCAAGAAGGACCATTTCCCCCTGCCTTTTATTGACCATATCATTGAGAGAGTGGTAGGGAAGAGCCATTACTGTTTCCTGGATGGGTACTCGGGCTACAACCAGGTGGCCATCGATCATGAGGATCAGGAGAAGACCACCTTTACCTGTCCCTTTGGTACATATGCCTTTCGACGCATGCCATTTGGGCTATGCAATGCCCCTGCGACTTTTCAGAGGTGCATGCTGTCGATCTTTTCGGACATGGTAGGGGAGTGTTTGGAGGTCTTCATGGACGATTTCTCGGTCTACGGTGACGGATTCGACTACTGTCTTGACTACCTAGACCGGGTACTCCAGCGATGTATAGAGGTCCATTTGGTGCTTTCTTGGGAGAAGAGTCACTTCATGGTGACTCAAGGGACGGTGCTTGGCCACATCATCTCCAACAAGGGCATGGAGGTTGATCCAGCCAAGGTTGATGTCATTAGAAAACTCGCACCGTCGTCCAATTTGAGGCAGCTATGGTCATTCCTGGGACACGTTGGTTTTTATCGGAGATTTATTCATGATTTCAGCAAGATTGCCCGGCCGTTGACTGACCTCTTGACGAAAGACACCGAGTTCCTTGTCGATGACAAGTGTCTTTCATCCTTTGAGACTCTCCAGCAGTGTGTGATTGAGGCTCCTGTTCTCCAGCCGCCTGATTGGTCTCTCCCATTCGAGATCATGACGGATGCCTCCGATTTTGCCGTAGGGGCCGTGCTGGGACAGAGGAGGGATGGAGTCCCCTTTGCTATCCACTACGCTAGCCGCACATTAGATTCCGCCCAACGGAATTATACGGTCACAGAGAAGGAGATGCTAGCCGTAGTTTTCACCCTAGATAAGTTTCGATCTTACATCATTGGATCTAGAGTGACCTTGTACACTGATCACACTGCCATCCGGTACCTCATGGCAAAGAAGGATGCCAAGGCCAGACTTACTAGATGGATCCTTCTACTCCAGGAGTTCGACATTGAGATCAAGGATAAGCCTGGAGTCAAGAATGTGGTGGCAGATCACCTCTCCCGTTTAGAGCAGCCTGAGGAGTCTGAGCAGATTGATCCCATTTGTGAGACCTTCCCAGATGAGGCGATCCTTGCTATCGCCTCACTCCCTTGGTATGCCGATATTGTGAACTTTCTCGTTGCTGGGAAAGTCCCACAAGATTGGCCCAGACAGAGGCTTGAGACCTTCCTTGCAAAGGCCAAGTCCTACCACTGGGAGGATCCCATCCTTTACCACGAAGGAGGGGATAGTGTCTGGCGTCGGTGCATTCCTCAGGAGGAGCACCATAGCGTCCTCACTTACTGCCACAAGCTTGAGGCAGGAGGACATCATTATGGGAGGAGAACGACACAGAAAGTGCTCCAATCCGGCTTGTGGTGGCCTACCCTCTTCAAGGAATCTGATGAGTTCGTGAAGAGGTGTACTGACTGTCAGAGGATGGGCACTTGTGGACAGCGTGATATGATGCCGATACAGCCCATTCACTTCTGTGAGGTTTTTGACGCATGGGGCATCGATTTCATGGGTCCATTCCCTAAGAGTCAGGGATTTGAGTACATTCTGTTGGCCGTAGACTATGTTAGTCGTTGGGTTGAGGCTATCCCCGCCCAAGCCGCTGATGCGAGGACAGTTTGCAGATTTTTGAGGAAGCACATCATCACGCGGTTCGGGGTTCCTAGAGTTCTGATTTCAGATGGGGGGTCTCATTTCATCAACGACCAGGTGAAGGCCCTTGCTAGCGAGTTCGGTATAGACCATCGTGTTGCTACACCTTACCATCCACAGACGAATGGTCTAGTCGAGGTCTCGAACAGGGAGATCAAGACTATATTGCAGAAAGTCGTCCGCCCTGACCGAAAGGATTGGTCACAGCTTTTGGACTCGGTCTTGTGGGCATATAGGACGTCTTTCAAGACACCATTGGGCACATCTCCCTTTCGCCTCGTATATGGCAAGCCGTGCCATTTACCTGTTGAGCTGAGGCACAGGTCACTATGGGCAGTTACAGACATACTTATGGATCCAGATGGTGTAGGAGACCAGAGGAGGGCAGAGTTAGCAGCCCTGGAGGAGTTGAGAGATACCACCTTCTCAAACAACCTACAGTATAAGGAGAGAGTGAAGGAGTGGCATGATTCTCACATCAGCCACAAGCATTTTGAGATTGGACAGAGAGTATGGCTGTTTGATGCGAGGCTTCGTTTATTTCCAGGGAAGCTACAGAGCAAGTGGAAGGGACCCTACTTGGTCAGAAAGGTACACGACAACGGTAGCATTGATATATCCGAGTTGTCTTCTGAGAGTACCTTTCGAGTGAACGGCCAGCGGCTCAAGCCATTTCTAGATCATGAGCCGCGGGTCGTTGATCTTGCCCCTATTCATTTTGCGTGAGATGTGGTCTTTGACTCACATCTAATGCATCTCACGCCTGAGTTTTAGTGATCTTCCGCCTTGTATAGATCCAGATGTCCATATCACTACATTCTTTAGTCCCACATCCCTTTCTTCATCTTTTGATTATGCTATACTTAGGGTGCACCTTACCCTAAGTATAGGGGGGATGTAGGACCTTCGGATATTTATTTTGTTTCTTTCTACCCCTGTTTTTGTTGCCTATACTTAGGGATATTTCACCCTAAGTATAGGGGGGATAGAACCTGTACATTCTCCACTCGGTTTTCCCTTAGTATACAGCCTGCTATACTTAGGATTACTTGATCCTAAGTATAGGGAGAAGACCCGAGACCCTCTTGACTTTTCTATTTTCATTCGTCTTTGTATATAGCCTTTCTTTTCACTTCCCTATACCTAGCACGAGTTATGTCTTCTTCATCGCTCTTGACTCTGAGGACATCGTTCGAGCTGAGTATAGGGGGGTGTGTATATATTTCATATATACTTTAGCCATAACTCGTACTTTGTATGAGTGTGTTAATAAATAAAATGGCTAAAAACCCTAAAAAAACACAAAAATTAAAAAATTTTCTTGTACATAAACTTCTTTTATTTGCACATAAATAGCTAGTGTACAAATTATTTTTGTAAAAATGATTTCAAAAATCTTTTGTGTAAAGTTTGTGTAAATATTTTCTTATCAAAATTATGTATATAGTACAAAATTTTTCTAAAATGTTTTGAAAATCAAAAGTTTGTAAAAATCTTGTGTAAATGTGTGTAAATATCATTTTGCAAAACTTGCACCTCATGCATCATCCATTCATGATTTCAAAACATTTTTCAAAAATTTTGCATGTTTGTAAAATTTTGTGTAAATAGCATCTTTTGTACATATGTATATAGTTTTTCTGGATGATAGTTGATATTTAAACTAGCCTGGAATCAAATTGAGAAATGGAGCTTGATTAAGATCTTAATCTACCTAACTTCTAAGAGGAACCTTATAGGGCTTAGGTTTAAGGCTTTTCAGGTCCATGGTGACTTAATTCTTTGAGTCCACTAGGCTATGATCACATGTCATCTCAGTGAGCCTAAGTAGAGCATTTAACAACAACAACACATGACTCATACAGATTATGGCTTTACTTGGACACCAGCACTATGCACCGAGCTCTCTACGGATGAGGTGGTGAGGAGGCAGTCTTCCTTGACTTGGGGTAGCATATGAGGGGTAGTACTTCTAGGCGGAACCTCTCTTCTTCTTTTAGTGAAGGAAGTGCGTCTCAACTTGGTCTGGTTGCCATGAGGTCTAACGACAGGAGTTGTGGATTGCAATAAAGCTTCAAAAGAGGGATAGTCTACTGGCTCAAGAGGAAAAACTCCTTGTATATATGCTGCACATGTATATGATGTATAGATGCACTCGAAAAAAAATGCAAAAAGAAAATAACTCCAAAAAAGTGGTGGGTCTGATAGAAAATGATAATCCCACCGGAGTATGTATATAGAGTGCAATAAGCAAAGCTTGAGTTTCATGATCCACCTGATGTAGCTTGCAGCAGGGAGACTTGGCTACACTAGTTAAGCTCCCAAGGGTACATGGCTACACTGGCCTTGACCCATTCTCTTCTTCCTCCTCTTCTTGAGCCGGTTGAACTTGAACTTAGAAGGGAATACCCCGCTCCTCGAGGAAAGCGTGGCCAGATTGAGGTCATAGAGTTACCTTGTTGGGGAGGGTTGTCAAGTTGCCATTTCTGAGGTGGAGAGCTTAGACCTCACATTCACAGGACAAGAAAAGATTCATGGTCTTCAGGGTTCGTGATTGATGATTTGTTCTGATCTGGAGCATTGAGGAGTCTTGGTTATAGATTAGTGGAACTTAGGGGCTGTTGAGTTTTATGCTTAAGTCCAAATAAGGTTCCGACACATTAATAATCCAAAGATCTGATCGAGCTCCATACCTTAATTTAATGAAGGCAAGTTTAATAATCAGCCTTGATCCATGTACATTCTCCTTTTCTTTTTCTTTATTTCTTTTTCACTTCTTTTTCAAATAAGTGTTTGCTAAGGGACTAGCAAAGTTAAGTATAGGGGGGTGATGAATACTCATTCATCACTCTTTATTCTTATATTTTAGCTACAAAAACCTTTGCAAATGCATGTATATAGTTGTAAATAGAAATAATTACCAAAAGCATGCATTGTGTAAAAACCTATAATTAGCATGTTTTTGTGCAAAAATAAAAGAATAAAGATTAAAAAGAAAAAGAGGAAATATTTAGAATAAATATTGAGCAACCTAACCCAAGGGAGGGCTCGGCATGGGCCTGACCGCATAAAAGCCAAAGTAGAGGGAGATAGGGGCTCATGTGTGTAAATATATATGTAAATAAAATAAAAGTATTTTCCTCACAAAAATAGACTCAAATTGGCTTGTAAATACTTGTATATATTTATAAAGATAAAAACAAAAGAAAAATAGAAAAATTAAAAAGAAAACAAAAACATCACTTTCACCATGTATATAGACCATCCATCTTATATTTATTTAGCTTTGTAAATAAATAAAATTAATCTCTAAAAATTTTGTAAATATTCTATATTATCTAATGTAAATAAATAAAATAAATTAAAACAAAAACAAAATAAAAAGAACAAAATTAAAAATAAAAAATACTTTTTAAATATATCATGTATATATATGTACATATCTATTTATTTCACCTATGTATATAAATAATAAAAATAGAATAAGAATATCTTTTTATTCCTTATTTTATGATATAAATAAATAAAATATAAAATGGGAATGAAATTATATAAAAATAACAATTAAAAATCAAAATTAAAAACCCTAGATATTGTATATATACCTATATATATCCCTACTATGTACATACCTTATTTTTACTTTGAAAAATTAATTAAAAATCACAAAAAAATAGAAAAAATTAAAACAAAAATATTTTATGTTTTGACTTTTCAACAAATCGGCCATCTACTATTCATAAATGATTTTACAAATCTTTTCCAGGTGGCAGCTTCCTATTGGCCCCGGGGGATGTTGACCGCCCGGTCAACTCCCCCCCAGGACCACTTCTCACGGGTCTGTGATGCCCGACCCATCTTCTCGGATTTTTCCCATGCAGACCCGACTCCTTCTTGCCTAATCTCCGGGTCCGAATTGCTCACGTCATATCCGAGAACCTCGCCGGAGCCATGATGAATACTCATTCATCACTCTTTATTCTTATATTTTAGCTACAAAATCCTTTGCAAATGCATGTAGATATGTGTAAATAGAAATAATTACCAAAAGCATGCATTGTGTAAAAACCTATAATTAGCATGTTTTTGTGCAAAAATAAAAGAATAAAGATTAAAAAGAAAAAGAGGGAAATATTTAGAATAAATATTGAGCAACCTAACCCAAGGGAGGGCTCAACATGGGCCTGACCGCATAAAAGCCAAAGTAGAGGGAGATAGGGGCTCATATGTGTAAATATATATGTAAATAAAATAAAAGTATTTTCCTCACAAAAATAGGCTTGTAAATATTTGTATAAATTTATAAATATAAAATCAAAATAAAAATTTAAAAATTAAAAAGAAAACAAAAACACCTCTTGCATAGTCATCATGTACATAGAACCACCTTTATATTTATTTAACCTTATAAATAAATAAAATTAATTTCTAAAATTTTTGTAAATATTCTATATCATATAGTGTAAATAAATAAAATAAAAACAATAAAAATAAAAACAAAATAAAAATAACAAAATTAAAAACACAAAAAGATATTGTAAATATACCATGTATATAAATGTATATAGGTATTTATTTCACCTATGTATATAAATAATTAAAATAAAATAAAAATACCTTTTTATTCCTTATTTTATAATGAAAATAAATAAAATATAAAATAGGAATAAAATTGCACAAAAATAAGAAAGTAAAAATCAAAAACCAAAATCCTACATATTGTATATATACCTATATATAGCATATTATGTATATACCTCTTTCTTATTTCGAAAAATTAATTAAAAATCTCTAAAAAATAGAAAAAAATAAAATAAAAAGATTTCATGTTTTAACTTTTTGCTAAATTGGCCCCTAGCTACCCTAATTTTCACTTCTAAGATCCATCCACGTGGTTGATCCCTATTGGCCCTGGGGATGTTGACCGCCCAGTCAACTACCCCCCTCAGGACCACCTCCCGCGGGTCTGGTTCGAGAACCTGATTTCCTCCATTTATTCCCGCCAGACCCGAGCACCATTTAGCCTAACCCAGGGTCCTAATCACTCCCCAGGTATCCGGGAATCTCGCCCGACATAGATCCTAGGGATCCGTGCTCCGTGGAGTCGGACCCGAGCCATTTTTCCCGGACCTGCACCCATACATAAGCGAGCTCCGCCACCCTAATTCGACATCTTTGGTCATTTGATTCCACGCCCAGTGAGCTCCAGAGTGTGCGCGAGAGTGACAGCTCGCGTCCGGTGCTGTCGAAGCGAGGAGAGGAAGAGAGACCACTGATCCGGCGAGCTTCGCCGCCGTTGCTCCGCCACCAGCTGGAGCTCGAGCCTCGGAGGGAGACGCTCCTCGAGGTGAAGACCGAGAGCTTCCTAAGCTCGTCCCCAGTCTACTCATCCACCCAGGTATCCTCGTAGGACCTTCTTTTTCTTTGATTTTACATTTCGCCCAAATCGCCGCTCCGTCGTATTTTGCCGATTCCGACCACTCCTTAGATAGACTCGATCATCGGAATCCATAGTCATCTTTGCCTTACTCCTACGCGCCTTCTCCATCCCTCCATTCAACCCAGCTCTCACAGGAGCTGGGATTCGAGCTCCACCGTCTCCCCTTCGCCGGAGCTCGTCCATCTCGCCCCATCGTCCACCGTCACCCCGCCTAACTGGGTCGAGGCAGTTTGCCCTCGACCCACGAGTCTTCTGGTCATCTTTGCAAGTACTATCCCAGCCATCTGAGAGCTCGGGTCATTCGGACCAGAAGGCTTCCTCCGCCGTCCTCGCCAGGGCTCACCAGAGCTCGGCTGGATCATCGGAGCCCACCACCAGCTGCTGGACACCATTGCGGAGCTTCTCCGACCTTCAGGCGCAGCAGAGGAGCCTCGGAGCGAGGCCACTGGGCCGGTGAACTTTGCCGGTCATCTGTTCTTCGAGCATCCTCCTCCTCTGTTCGATCAGCCCTCCAGCTCCAGACTTCATCGGGGCCATCCATCTTAGGAGCAGCAGTCACCGCCCGATCTCAGGAGGACCGATCCCAGCCATCCGATGCACAAGGGTTAGCCACCTGCGCCCTACACCGTTCGATCGCCCACGTGGAGGAACCCTCGCCATCGGATTCGCCCAAGGAGCCCAGCTGTGGAGCGGCCGCAGTTCCCCACCGTCGGATGCGCCACGTGCCCTCCATCCAGCCAGTCCGCGTAATAAAGGGTAAATTACCCTTAGGCCCTTTTGTTTATTGTATTTCGTAGTTAGTCCTGTAATTAGTTAATCCAGTTGTTTAGTTTTTGGGATTATTGCATAGAGGACCCCGTACTCTACTTAGTTTGCATTTATGCCCCTGTGTATGGTCTGACACGTGCATCGACACGTGCTTTTTGGCTTATTTGCATTCCATGCCCCTGTAGTTCTGATTGTTAATGATTGAATGAAAGTTTGTGTTTATTTGCATTTATACCCCTGTGCGTATTTTATTTGAACATGTGCGAATATTTTTGGGTTATTTGCAGATAAGCCCCTAGGCTTTTGGTACCTGTTACCAAAAGGCCCTCGGAACTTATTTTCTTCACATTTAGGTCCCTGAGTGCCTCAGGCACGCGCGGCGCGCGTGACTTCCTGGGTTAATTGCACCAGACCCCCCAGACTCTTGGGTATTTGCACTTTGGTCACTATGCACTGTGCCCCCTCCTTATTTTTGGATAAAATAGCAAATTACCTCCAAATCCAACGAAAATTGGACATATGGCTCCTGCCATAGTGTAAAATTTTCGAGGATTTTTTAGGACATTTTTGTTTTCATTTGATATTTTTAAAAATTCAAAAACCTCTATTTTTTCCACTGTCTAACTTTAAAAATCATAAAAAAATATTAAATAGTGTCTAAAAATTACAAAAAAATTGTCTACTGTCTACTTTGTTGTGTTTGATTTTCTAGCTAATTTTGGCTATTTTGCATTACTGAAAATCACTAAAAATTTAAAAACACTCAAAATCTTATACAAATTCTAGTAAATTAATTAAAATATAAAAACAATAAAATTGGTACCTAAATTTTCCTTGTTTTATTCTCTTTATAGAAAAATTACCTCCCAGCTAATTTGGGGCCTTTAGATATTTTATCTGGGCCCTTTTAGCTCGGCTGGACAGTACCTTTCTTTTCAGTCACTTTTTGATTTTTAGAAAATTAAATAAACATCAGAAAATTCTCAAAAATTCAGCAAAAACACTAAAAACTATAAAACACATAAAAATATTTTTGTTTGAATTTTTGGTTGTTTTTTAATGCTTTTAATAAATTGTTGAAGTGTGTGTTTATTTACTTTTCTTATCTTCTTAATACATTAAAAATCCAAAAAAATATTAAATAATTAAAAACCACCAAAAATATTTGCTTCTTTTATTTTTTCTCTTTTTGACTACTTCGTAGGCCGAGAGGCCAACCCGTGCTCCTTGTGTTCGACCCTGGTCGCTATACCAGGTTAATCTAATAGCGAGACCGCTATCGCATTTTTGATTGATTTTATCTATCTTGGTGGTCTACTTTTTCTTGATCGACACGATCGAGTGACCGAGGTCACGACGACCATCGTAGAGATACCTGATTGCCTTAGCCGCTCAGTTCTTCGTGTCATCAGAATGGCGCCGTTGCCGGGGAGCACGGCTTAGTAGTTTTCATTTTATTTTTCGTTTTTGTTTTCGTAGCTTTTCGCGGATCTTGTCTATATTTTATTTTTGTTTTATTTTGATTTATTTTCTTTTCTTTTGTTTTTATTTTTGTTTTATTTTGAGTATTTGTTTTATTTTGCATTTTTGCATATATACCCTCATTTTCATTTGTATTTATTTTCCTTATTATTATTTGATTATTTTGGTCTGACCACTTGTCTCTGTTTCTTGCGAGGGCCCGAGGACCGCGGATGCGACTTTCGAGGAGCCGACGCAACCACAGGACTTGGAGGCGGCTCCCTTCTTTACGAAGCTGCATGAGAGAGCGAGAGAGAGAGAGCTGAGTGGGAGAGGAGTAGATTAGGTTTTATTTTTCTTTTTATTTGATTATTATTGTTATAATACAGGTACTCGGAGACTGGACTCTTTGACTTAGCGGGTCTGTTTCGCCGAGCACCGGTGTGCTCGGGGGACCCTTAGGAGTTTTTCGCGGCTTTTCTCACGGTTTTGTTTTCTTTTCTTTTTACTGCCTTTTCCGGTGTTTACGCGGTTTTTGATCGAGCCCTTATATTTAGGATTTTATACTTGCTTGTGCCGTAATTAGTAGGGTCCCCACACTTAATTATCTGCATGCTCCTATAGTACGCTTAATTGGACCTACTAATAATCAATTAATAAAAATAACTGACTCATTTTCCTTCGTAGCTTACGTGCCGTAGTCTACCCCACAAAGCGCTTTCTCCTACCCCCGATTTGTCGGGCAGAGGAGGGGTAGACCAAGACCGGACCTTTGGCCTGTAGGACGGTGACCAGTTAGACGGTTCTGCGAGTAGAACTTGCTCATCTAGGACTCGGTTTTCATCGCTGCATCATTTAGGGTAGTTTATTTTCTGTCTTTACATTTATGCGCGAATCATATTGCATGTAGAGTGCTGGAGACAGGTACGCCTTTCTGACTTTGCATGCATCATTGATTTATCGTGCATCAGCTTTTTCGTCTTCTCCCCCTGTTTTGGACTAAATAATCAGGAGAACCGAAAAATTCGTTAGGCGTTTGTTTTTATTTGAAAAATACTAAAAAGAAAAAAAACCATAAAATTGGGACTGGCTAAAACTATTGACGCTTAAAAATTTTGTCTTGGGGAGAGCAACCCCCTCATTGTTTGGTTTGATTGCGCGAGAGAGTGACCCGCACCCTAGGTAGAGCCCTCCGGTGCTATTTCCAGCTGACTACCGACTCTTCCATGCAGGCCAGTCGGTTGGGATAGTATCAGGTATCCTAACAGGTCATGTAAGCGCTCTGATATCTTGTGTGTTCACCTAATAAAAATTGACCAGATAATTTGACCGAGCTTTTACGGTCTTCAGTTCGCGTTGCGTTGGTGAACCGGGGGTTTGCATTCTGATCATAGTTTTTCCAGATCTCATCCGCACTACTCGACCAGATCACGATGATGGGTAGACGCTCTCTTAGTCAGCCTCTGGCTGCACCGCTTTCGGGCACGTCTACCCAATCATCTAGGTTGGCCCGCGAGAGCCTAGACCAGTTCTCCAAGCCCGAGTATGACTCCGCCCTGTTCCCCCTCGACCCCCTTTCTTTCGGTTCTGAGAGATATGAGCCAGAGGAGAGAATAGTAGATTTAACAGCAACTGAGTATGGCTTATTTGATTTTGTAGACGTCATGGCCGGTAGTTCAGAGGACCGCTCCAGGACAGAGCACATCGTGATGGACCAGGGAGCGATCAACTCCACCTTGATCGCCTCGTTAAAGACAGTGCAGCAGCAGCTGAGGGATCAGGGAGCTTTCATGATTGAGATGAGGAGAGAGTTGGAGCGACTCAGAGCAGAGAGAGATCAGAGCGAGCTTGAGGACGGACCAGATGCAGAGGCACGAGCTGCAGCAGCCGCAGCAGCAGCAGCAGCCGCCACCGCAGCGGCAGCTGCCGCGGTAGGAGGACCACCGAGACCGATGCGGGAGTTGCACAACCCCGGATCTACACTGATGCATCATTGGGTGGTGGTACCTGCTATCGTGGGGGACTTTAAGTTCCCCCCGAACACCCTGCAGATGCTTCCCCATTTTCACGGACTTGCCACCGAGGAGCCCCATCTCCACCTCCAGGAGTTCTTGATGATCTGCAGTACTGTCCACGACCTCCATGTGGACCAGGATACGATTCGGATGATCGCCTTCCCCTTCTCACTAGCAGACAGAGCAGCCACCTGGCTGAAGCATTTGGGGAAGTTTGTGAACACCTGGGAGCAGCTTCGCACCGAGTACTTGAACAAGTACTATCCACTCAGGCGGACGAATGCAGCGAGGGCCCTGATCAGCAACTTCTCCATGCTCCCCAATGAGCAATTCCATGAGGCATGGGAGAGGTTCCGAGAGCTCACAGACCGATGCCCGCACCATGATATCTCGAAGCCGAACCTTGTGCAGAGCTTCTTCAGCGGGTTGACACCAGAGCTCCAGGGCTTGGTGAACGCTTCTTGTGGCGGGTCCTATTTCGCCAAGGATCACGACCAGGTCTGGGCCATCTTCGAGGAGATGGCCGAGAACTATATGGTGATGTCCCAGACCCGGTTGTACACTCAGGGGAGACCCTAGCAGCAGCCAGGACCCGTGCAGTATCAGAGGATAGCACGGGTCGATGCCGGTCCATCCAGTTCATCCGCAGTTGCAGCAGCACAGGCAGAGTTGTCTGCTGCGGATATGGGTATCATCAGCGAGAAGTTGGACCGCATGGAGCTGATCGAGAAGAAGTAGTGCCAGGGCATCACGCAGATGGAGCAGATGGCACAGACTCTGAGCGACATGAAGACCCAGCTCATGTGTCTCCAGGAGGCACAGACGGCTTCCCAGCCCCGTCTTCAGTCGCGAGGCGATACCGGCGGCAGCAGCAGCTCGCACCAGCGCTCCAGCTCCTTTCAGCAGCCTAGACAGGTTCACCTTGTACAGGCGGAGCCGTACCAGCAGCATCAGCCCTCTTACCAGTCCCCACCATCTCCAGACTTGCAGATGGTGGTATACCAGCCGGATCAGCCTCTGGCAGTACTCCCGCCAGCCCCGTACGATGCAGAGCCGTTGATGGATGTCAACGGGATTTGGTATGACCGCCCTTAGCCTGGGATCCGACGAGACCATCCCGGATTCAGGTGGGGGAGCGGAGGTACCCAGCCCCAGCAGCAGTCATCCGGTCAGGGAGGGCAGTATAGCCAGCAGAGGGATCACCAGCAGCAGCAGCCCCCAGCCCACCAGCCATACCAGCAGTCGTCCTTCGTTCCTCGTCCCTATCAGCAGCAGGGACAGTCTTGGAGACGTGAGCAGTAGGCTCACCAACCACACCAGCAGTAGCATCCTTCCTCCTACCCCTCTCAGCACCAGCAGCACCAGTTCCAGCAGCCTCAGCACCAGAGAGGCTACTCGTCGGGCTCCCATGAGAGCCCCGCCTTGGATGACATAGCCCGCATCCTCACGGATCAGCAGGCTACTTTTCGACGGGAGATGGACGAGTTCCGTCAGGAGATGCGGGACCTGATGAGAGGGAAGGCCGCCATCCCTGCACAGATAGAGCCGAATCCGAACAGCCTGAAGAGGAAATCTGAGCAGGTAGTTTCCACTAAGCATGCCACTCCTAGTGATCCATTTGATGATATGTCTTCGGATCTATTTGATAGTGATTTTGTTACACTTAGGAGCGGTAGAGCACCAGCAGATGGTGCCTCATCTGAGCGACGACTCGAGGATCCACCCAGGGCGCTAGATGAAGAGGAGGAGAGCGGTACTGAGGCCGCACATGATGATGATGGTGGTACTGATACCACCAAGGATGTTGATTCCACCGGCGGTACTGAGGCCACCGCTTCACCAGTTCGAGGAGGTGGTGCTGATGCCACCAGAGTAGCCGAGCCAGCCCGCGGTACTGAGGCCGCGAGACGTCCAGTAGCAGAGCCAGCCTGAGGTGGTACTGAGGCCACCGGTGTTCGTTTTGATAGAGATGTTGTTTTTCCTTCTGTTGATGTACCTCAGAATTCTGTTTTGAATAAAGGAAAAGGTTTAGTTTCTTCTGGTCCCACTGTGGTGATTGATGTATGTGCGGATCCGGCCGTCGAGCCGTCTAGGCCTTTTCCTAGTCCTTCATCTGAGAAGGACCCTGTGATCCCCTTCCCTAGAGCCCTTCAGATGGGGAAGGGGAAGAAAAGATAAAAAGACCCAAAAAAGAGAGAGCAGGAGGAGTTCAGCCAGAGAATGATCGATAGATTTCACATACAGCTGGCCCTTCAGGAGGCTTTGCAGCACATCCCCCTTCTTCAGCGATCTTTGAGAGATAGGACCACAGTCAGGAGGAGGAGGAGGAACCACCATTCAGAGATACATGTGCTGACGAAAGCCACGTGCTTCGCGATCCAGAACCGCCTGCTGGCCAAGAGGCCAGATTCAGGAGCCCCGTATGTCAGATGTCAGATTAGTGAGCAGAGGTTCGACCAGACTCTATTGGATAGCGGATCGTCTATCAACCTCCTTCCGGCAGCCCTTCTCGACCGCTTCGAGTTGGGCACTCTTCGACAGAGCAGGACCGTCCTTCAGTTTGCTGATCGATCTGTCAAGAGGTCGAAGGGGTTGTTGCGAGACGTTATCGTCACTATTCAGGGCCTGCAATTCCCCGTGGACTTCGTAGTGTTGGACATGGAGATCCCTGATTCAGTGGCCGATACCCCCATCATCCTCGGTCGTCCGTTCTTGGCCACAGCCAAGGCAATGACTGATCATGATAGCGGGAAGGTATACTTTCGCGTCTAGGGCGAGAGTGTACAAATAGAGACGGTCGAGGACTACAGAGCCAGAGAGAGAGCAAGCTCAGAGACTAGCACAGATACAGAGCAGCTGACAGAGGCCGGGCTAGACATCCACCAGGACTGTGATTTTGTGATCACAGATGATGAGGCAGCATGGGCAGACCCTTCAGCACATGCCATCCTCTCATTTCCAGACACCACTGATGCAGAGATGACAGCAGAGGAGAGCTTGGAGAGCACAACCCTGGTCCAGGATACTACAGAGGCAGCAGAGCCGGTTCTCGACCGCGACACGGTTGCTAGTGATGGTGGTACTGAGGCCACCTTGTGTGATGGTGGTACTGATGCCACCTTGTTAGATGCAGATCCCTCGGATTCAGAGTCTGATTGGGCAGATTGTGATGATCAGATGCCAGACCTGAGTCCACCTGAGCCTACCGATGAGGAGGAGGTAGAGGCAGAGCCGATCAGAGACAGCCCAGTTGAGCAGCCTCCTCCAGATCCAGTTTGCGAGAGTTCGTATTCTTTCTCCCAGGTAGATTTGGCAGATTTAGCAGCATTCACGCACCTTCTTCCGAGGCCAGATTTGCCAGCACCCAGCTGTCCAGAGCTGAAGCCGCTCCCTACTTCGCTGAAGTATCGGTTCCTTGTGGGCGAACCTGAGATGCACCCAGTCATCATCTCCGCAGATCTGACTGGAGAGCAAGAATCCCGTTTGATGGGGGTTCTTGAAAAGAACCGCAAGGCAATCAGATGGAGCATAGCAGATCTCCATGGGATTAGTCCATCAGTGTGCTCCCACCATATCTATCTCGAGGAGGGGGCGAAGCCGTCGCGTGAGTTCCAGCGGCGATTGAACCCCAACCTGAGAGAGGTCGTGATGAAGGAAATATCAAAATGGTGGAGTGCAGATTTCATTTATCCCATTTCCGACTCCAAGTGGGTCAGCCCCTTGCATGTGGTGCCCAAGAAGACGGGCATCACGACTGTGATCAGTGAGTCGGGAGAGGAGATTGCTACACGAGTACCCACCTCTTGGAGGGTCTGTGTTGACTACAGGAGACTCAACCAGGCCACCAAGAAGGACCATTTTCCCCTGCCTTTTATTGACCAGATCATTGAGAGACTGGCAGGGAAGATCCATTACTGTTTCCTGGATGGGTACTCGGGCTACAACCAGGTGGCCATTACTGTTTCCTGGATGTGCACTGTGCCCCCTCTTTATTTTTGGATAAAATAGCAAATTACCTCCAAATCCAACGAAAATTGGACACATGGCTCCTGCCATAGTGTAAAATTTTCGAGGATTTTTGAGGACATTTTTGTTTTCATTTGATATTTTTAAAAATTCAAAAACCTCTATTTTTTCCACTGTCTAACTTTAAAAATCATAAAAAATATTAAATAGTGTCTAAAAATTACAAAAAAATTGTCTACTGTCTACTTTGTTGTGTTTGATTTTTTAGCCAATTTTGGCTATTTTTCATTACTGAAAATCACTAAAAATTAAAAAACACTCAAAATCTTATAACAATTCTAGTAAATTATTTAAATCCAAAAACAATAAAATTGGTGCCTAAATTTTCCTTGTTTTATTCTCTTTACAGGAAAATTACCTCCCAGCTAATTTGGGGCCTTTAGATATTTTATCTAGGCCTTTTAGCTCGGCTGGACAGTACCTTTCTTTTCAGTCACTTTTTGATTTTTAGAAAATTAAATAAATATCAGAAAATTCTCAAAAATTCACCAAAAACACTAAAAACTATAAAACACATAAAAATATTTTTGTTTGAATTTTTGGTTTATTTTTAATGCTTTTAATAAATTGTTGAAGTGTGTGTTTATTTACTTTTCTTATCTTCTTAATACAATAAAAATCCAAAAAATATTAAATAATTAAAAACCACCAAAAATATTTGCTTCTTTTATTTTTTTTCTCTTTTTGACTACTTCGTAGGCCGAGAGGCCAACCCGTGCTCCTTGTGTTCGACCCTGGTCGCTATACCAGGTTAATCTAATAGCGAGACCGCTATCGCATTTTTGATTGATTTTATCTATCTTGGTGGTCTACTTTTTCTTGATCGACACGATCGAGTGACCGAGGTCGCGAAGACCATCGTAGAGATACCTGATTGCCTTAGCCGCTCGGTTCTTTGTGTCATCAAGCCACCGCTTCGGGATCCGCGCTCCAGAACGCCCTACCCGCGCTCATCTTCCCGGACCCTCCAGCGTATATAGTCCCAGCTCCGCCACCTCCATTCCCATCTTTTGGTCATTCGTTCCACCCCCCAGTGAGCTCCATCGCATCGGCGGGAGTGACAGCTCATCCCCCGTGGTGTTGCAGCGAGGAGGGAGTGCGAGTCCATTGATCCGGCGAGCAAGCGCCGCCGTGCTCCGCCCACAGCAGGAGCCCGAGCCTCGGAGGGAGACGCTCCTCGAGGCCACGGCCCAGAGCATCGCCAGCTCGTCCCCAGTCTATTCAGCCACCCAGGTAGACCCTTTGCCTTTTCCTTTTCACTAATTTTAGATTACCCCCAAATCTCGCCGTCGCCGTTCATCTCCGATTCCGGCCACCCCCGCCTTTCGCTCGATCATCGGACCATACCATCGGATTCACCCTTCCCTCGCACACGTTCTCCATCCTCCCATTCAACCCAGCTCGCACAGGAGCTGGGGCTCGAGCTCCTCCGTCCACACCTTCGCCGGAGCTCGCCCATATCGCACCACCGACCACCCTCACCTCGCCTAACCGGGTCGAGGCAGTTTGCCCTCGACCCGCGAGTCTTCTGGACCTATTTTGCAGGTATTACGAGGACCATCTGAGGTTCTCCTGTTCGAGCTAGGAGACGTTCCTCCGCCGACCTCGCCGGAGCCCTCCAGGGCTTGGTCGGGTCATCAGAGACCCCCATCTGACGCGGAGGCCCATGCCGACCATTCTCCGATCATCAACGCCCTGCGAGGAGGCTCGGAGCGAGCGTACTGGGCCGGCGAAGTCTGCCGGCCGCCTGTTCTTCGAAGACCTTCAGCGACCGTCTGATCAACCTCAGAGCTCTAGATCACATCCTGACCGTTCATTCACGGAGCTGCAACTAGCGTCCGATCAGTGAGGACTGATCCCAGCCGTCGATCCAGAGAGGCGTAGCAGCGACGCACCGCCACCGCCAGACCTTCCACGTGGCTACGCCGTCACCGTTCGATCATCGCGAGTAGCTGAGCCTTGGAGAGCCACCCGCATCCGGACCGTTCATCCGCTACGTGACGTCCATCCAGCGGCCCGCATTAATAAAGGGTAATTTACCCTTAGGCCCCCTCTTTTATTTTATTTAGCAATCAGTCGTGTAAATATTTAGTGTAGTTGTTTAGTTTTTGGTAAAATTGCATAGAGGACCCTGCACTTTATTTCTTTTGCATATATGCCTTTATGTATGAGGTAGCACGTGCTTCGACACGTGGTTTTCTGGTGTATTTGCATTTTATACCCTGTAGTTCCGGATGTTATGGATTGAATGAATACTTTTTGGATATTGTATTTATACCCCTGTGCGTGATTTATTAGTGCATGTGCGTATATTCGTGGGTTATTTGCAGACTACCCCCTGGATTTTTGGTACCTGTTACTAAATAGTCCTCGGAAGTAGTTTTTATTATATTTGGATCCCTGAGTGCCCCAGGCACGCGCCACGTGCGTGTTTACCTGGGAATTTTGCACCAGAACCCCCAGAACTTCTGGTATTTGCACATAGGTCCCTATACACAGTACCCTTTTTCTATTTTTGAATAAAATAGCAAATTCACTCCAAATCCAACGAAAATTGGAAACATGGCTCCTGCCATAGTGTAAAATTTTCGAGGATTTTGGGAGACATTTTTGTTTTGTTTTGATATTTTTAAAAATTCAAAAACATATATTTTTGTTACTGTCTAAGTTGAAAAACCACAAAAAAATATTAAAACTCATTTAAAAATCACAAAAAAATCACTTACTATTTGTCTTTGCTTGCTTGATTTTCTAGCCAATTTTGGCTATTTTTCATTACGCAAAACTCCTAAAAATTGAAAAACACTTAAAAACTCATAAATATTCTAATAAATAAACTAGAAATCCAAAAATAATAATTTAGGTGCTGAAATTTCCTTGTTTTATTCTCTATATAGAAAAATTACCTCCAGGCTTATTGGGGACTCCTAGACATTTTATCTAGGTCCCTGTAGCTCGGCTGGACAGTACCTACAGTTTTTGACCTTGTTTCATTTTTAGAGAATTAAATAAACATCAGAAAAATCCCAAAAATTCATAAAAAATAGTAAAAATTATAAAACACATAAAAATATTTTTATTTGAATTTTTGGTTGATTTTTAGTGTATTTAATAAATTGTTGAAGTGTGTTGTTTAGTTGCTTTTCTTATTTTCTTCATATCTTAAAAATCCAAAAAAATATAAAAAGTCTTAAAAACCACCAAAAATGCCTTTTTATTTCTTTTTCCTTTCTTTTTGACTACTTCGTAGGCCGCGAGGTCAATCCGTGCTCCTTGTGTTCGACCGTGGTCGCTATACCAGGTTAAACTAATAGCAAGACCGCTATTGATTTTTGATTTGATTTTATCTTGATTGGTGGTCTATTTTTCTTGATTGATCGAGTCCGAGTGATTGAGGTCGCGACGAACACTTAGATATACCTGATTACCTTAGTCACTTGGGATTTTCTCGCTCATCACTGTTCTGCATCTGAAGTGGTCTCTGAGCATGATCTCTCTTTGGCTCAGTTGTCCTCGACCGTCTCTATTTGTACACTTTCGCCCTCGACGCGAAAGTATACCTTCCCGTTATCATGGTCAGTCACTGCCTTGGCTGTGGCCAAGAACGGACGACCGAGGATGATGGGGGTATCGGTCACTGAATCAGGGATCTCCATGTCCAACACTACAAAGTCCATGGGGAATTGCAGGCCCTGAATAGTGACGACAACGTCTCGCAACAACCCCTTCAGCCTCTTGACAGATCGATCAACAAACTGAAGGACTGTCCTGCTTTGTCTAAGAGTGCCCAACTCGAAGCAGTCGAGAAGAGCTGCCGGAAGGAGGTTGATAGCCGATCCGCTATCTAATAGAGTCCGATCGAACCTCTGCTCTCTAATGTGACATCTGACATAAGGGGCTCCTGAATCTGGCCTCTTGGCCGGCAGACGGTTCTGGATCACGAAACACGTGGCTTCGTCAGCACATGGATCTCTGAATGGTGGTTCCTCCTCTTCCTCCTAACTGTGGTCCTGTCTCTCAACGAACGCTGAAGAAGGGGAATGTGCTGCAAAGCCTCCTGAAGAGTCAGCTGTATGTGAAATCGGTCTATCATCTGCTGGCTGAACTCCTCCTGGTCTCTCTTTTTGGGGTTTTCTATTTTTTCCCCTTCCCCATCTGAAGGGCTCTAGGGAAGGGGATCACTGGGTCCTTCTCAGATGAAGGACTAGGAAAAGGTCTAGACGGCTCGACGGCCGGATCCGCACATACATCAAGCACCACAGTGGGACCAGAAAAAACCAAACCTTTTCCTTTATTCACAACAGGGTTCCGAGATACATCAGAATAAGGAAAAACTACAGCTCTCTCAGAATGAACTCTGGTGGCCTCAGTACCACCAGTGGATGGATCAACTGGACGTCTCGCGGCCTCAGTACCGCGCTCTGGCTCGGTATCCTGGGTGGCATCAGTACCACCTCCTCGAACTGGTGAAATGGCAGCCTCAGCATCGCCTGTGGAGTCAGCATCCTTGGTGGCATCAGTACCACCGTCATCATCTCGAGCGGCCTCAGTACCGCTCTCCTCCTCCTCATCTGGCACTCTAGGTGTATCCTCATGACGTCGCTCAGACGAGGCGCCGCCTGCTGGTGTCCTACCGCTCCTAAGTGTAACAAAATTAACATAAAAAAGGTCTGCAGACATATCATCAAATGGATCACTAAGAGTGGCATGCTCAGTGTAAGCTACCTGCTCAGACTTCCGCTTGAAGCTGTTGGGGTTCGGCTCGATCTGGGCAGGGATGGCGGCCTTTCCTCTCACAAAGTCCCGCATCTCTTGGCGGAACTCGTCCATCTCCCGTCTGAAAGTGTCCTGCTGATCCGTGAGGAGGCGGGCTATGTCATCCAAAACGGGGCTCTCGTGGGAGCATGACGGGTAGCCTCTCTGGGGATGAGGCTGCTGGAACTGGTGCTGCTGCTGTTGAGAGGGGTATGGGTGTGGTGGATGCTGCTGCTGGTGAGGCTGCTCACGCCTCCAAGACTGTCCCTGCTGATAGGGACGAGGACCATAGGACGACTGCTGCTGCTACTGTGAAGGGTATACTGGGGGCTGCTGCTGCGGCTGGTGATCTCTCTGCTGACTGTACTGGCCTCCCTGACCATATGACTGCTGTTGGGGCTGGGTACCTTCGTTCCCCCACCGGAATCTGGGATGGTCTCGTCGGATTCTAGGCTGAGGGCGGTCGTACCAAATCCCGTTGACATCCATCAACGGCTCTACATCGTACTGGGCTAGCGGGAGTACTGCCAGAGGCTGATCAGGCTGGTATACCACCATCTGCAAGTCAGGAGATGGTGGTGACTGGTAGGTGGGCTACGGCTGCTGGTACGGCTCCGCCTGTACAAGGTGAACCTGTCTAGGCTGCTGGTGTGAGCTGGAGCGCTGGGACGAGCTGCTGCTGCTGCTGCCGTGATCGCCTCGCGACTGAAGACGGGGCTGGGAAGCCGTCTGTGCCTCCTGGAGACACATGAGCTGGGTCTTCATGTCGCTCAGAGTCATTGCCATCTGCTCCACTTGAGTGATGTCCTGGCACTGCTTCTTCTCTATCAGCTCCATCCGATCCAACTTCTCGCTAATGATGCCCATGTCTGCAGCTGACGACTCTGCCTGTGCTGCTGCTACTGCGGACGAACTGGAAGGAACGGCGTCGACCCGTGCTATCCTTTGGTACTGCACGGGTCCTGGCTGCTGGGGTCTGCCCTGAGTATACAATTAGGTCTGGGACATCACCATATAGTTCTCGGCCATCTCCTCGTAGATGGGCCAGACCTGGTCGTGATCCTTGGCGAAGTAAGACCCGCCACAAGAAGCGTTCACCAAGCCCTGGAGCTCTGGTGTCAGCCCGCTGAAAAAGCTTTGCATGAGGTTGGGCTTGGAAATATCGTAGTGCGGGCATCGATCAGTCAGCTCTCGGAACCTCTCCCATGCCTCATGGAACTGCTCGTTGGGGAGCATGGAGAAGTTGCTGATAAGGGCTCTCGCTGCATTGGTCCGCCCGAGTGGATAGTACTTGTGTAAGTACTCGGTGCGGAGCTGCTCCCAAGTGTAGACGAACTTCCCCAAATGCTTCAGCCAGGTGGTTGCTCTATCTGCCAAGGAAAAGGGGAAGGCAATCATCCGAATAGTGTCCTGGTCCACCTGGCGGTCGTGGACAGTGCTGCAAATCATGAGGAACTCCTGGAGGTGGAGATGGGGCTCCTCGGTGGCGAGCCCGTGGAAGCGGGGGAGTAACTGCAAGGTGTTCGGGGGGAACTTGAAGTCCCCCACGATGGCTGGAAGTACGACCTAGTGGTGCATCAGCGTCGATCCGGGGTTGTGCAACTCCCGCATTGGTCTCGGTGGTCCTCCTGCCGCGGCTGCGGTGGCTGCTGCCGCTGCGGCGACTGCTGCGACTGCTGCTTGGGCTGCTGCATCTGCATCATCCGGGATCCTCGGTCCCTCTCTGCGCTCCTCGTGCTCAGCTCTCATCTACTCCAGCTCTCTGCTCATGTCTAGCATAAACGCTCCCTGATCCCTCAACTGCTGTTGAACTGTCTCGAGGGAGGCGATTAGGGTGGAGTTGATCGCACCCTGGTCCAACACAAAGTGCTCAGGCTGACCTCGGGAGCGATCCTTTGAACTGCCGGCCATGGCATCTGCAAAACCAAATGACCCAAACTCAGATGCCGATAAATCTGACAATCTCTCCTCTGGCACTGGTCTCTCGGAACCGAAAGAAAGGGGGTCGAGGGGGAACAGGGCGGAATCATACTCAGGCTCGGAGAGCTGGTCTCGGCTCTCGCGAGCCAACCTAGATGAACGGGTAGACGCGCCTGAAAGCGGTGCAGCCATAGGCTGCCTAAGAGATCGTCTACCCATCATCGTGATGTAGCGAGTAAGGCGGATGGGATCTGGAGAAACTATGATCAGAAAACAAACCCCTCAGTTCACCAACGCGACGCAAGCTGAAGACCGTGAAAGTTCGGTCAAATTATCTTGTCCAATTTTATTTTGGTGAACAAACAAAATATCATAGTGATTACGTGACCTGCTGGGATACCCGATGCTACCCCAACCGACTGGCCCGCATGAAAGAGTCAGTAATCAGTCGAGAATAGCATCGGAGGGCTCTACCTAGTGAACGGGTCACTCTCTCGCACAATCAAACCAACCAATGAGGGGGTTGCTCTCCCCAAGACAGATTTTTAGGTCAAGTGTCTTTTAGGGTCAATAGCTTAAACAATCCCAATTTTATGGTTTTTCTTTTTAATATTTTTCAGTAAAAACAAAAGTCCTAACGAATTTTTCGGTTCACCTGATTATTAAGTCAAAAACAGGGGGGAGAAGACGAAAAAGTTGATGCGCGATGAAATCAATGATGCATGCAAAGATAGAAATGCGTACCTGTCTCCAACACTCTACATGCAAGTGATCCGCGCAGAAATGTAAAGACTGAAATAAACTACCTAAATGGTGCAACGGTGAAAACCGAGTCCTAAATAGGCAATTTCTACTCGAAGAACCATCTAACTGGTCACCGATCCTTCAAGCCAAAGGGTCCAGTCTCGGTCTACCCCTCCTCCTCCTGACACATCGGGTTCAGGAGCAGCGCTTGGCAGGGCAGGCTACGATACATAGGCTACGAAGGGAGTGAGTCAGTTATTTTTATTAATGATTTATTAGTAGATCCAATTATTGCTCTATAGGAACAAGCAAGCAATTAGATGTGGGGATCCTACTAATTACGGCACAGTCAAGCAGAAAATCCTAAATCTAGGGGCTTGAGAAAAACCACGTAAAACCGTAAAAGGCAGCTAAGAAAAACCCAAACCGTGAAAAAGCCACGAAAAATCTAAACTAGCTACCGGGTCCCCCGAGCATACCGGTGCTCGGCGAAACAGACCCGAGAAAGAGGTCCAAGTCCAGTCTGAGTGTCCCTGTGTTATTACAATTCAAATAAGATGTGCTGAAAAAACCTGATCTACTCTCTCTCACTCAGCTCCTCTCTCGCTCTCTCCTGCGGCTCCGTGCAGAAGGGAGCCGCCTCCAAGTCATGCGGTTGCGCCGGCTTCTCGAAAGCTGCTGCCTCGGTCCTCGGACCCTCGCAAGAAAGGAACAAAGTGTCAAACCAAGAAGAATATAATCAAATATGAACAAGAAATAAAAACAAAGGTATATGTGTAAAAATGCCAAATAAAATAAACAAACAAAATCAAGCAAAACAAAAATAAAGAAAAATAAAAGAAAAGAAAATAAAATAAGAATAAGAGAAAAACAAAAAGCCGCGAAAAGCCGCGAACTCAGAAAGAGCCGAGGAAAGCCGCGAAAAAGAAAATAAAGAGAAAATGAAAAATAAAAAGAAAAACTACTAAGCCATGCTCCCCGACAACGGCGCCATTCTGATGAGCCAAAATTCGATCAGTCCGGATCAAGTCAAAATATCACTCAGGTCGTTGCGACCCGGATCGATGAGAATCTCAGCTCAATCAAGAAAATGTAAAACAGACCACCAAAATCATAGAAAAATCAATCAAACACGATAGCGGTCCTGGCTATTGGATTAGCCTGGTATAGCGACCAGGGCCGGACTCAGGGAGCACGTGATGGCCTTGCGGCCTACGAAGTAGTCAAAAAGAGAATAAAAATAAAAAGAAATGTATTTTTGGTGGGTTTTTAGTTTTTATAAATTTTTTTGGATTTTTAATTAATTAAGAAAATAAAGAAAACAAGGAAACAAGCCAACACAACAATTTATTTAATGCATCAAAAATCAATCAAAAATTCAAATAAAAATGTTTTTGTGTATTTTATAATTTTTACTATTTTTAGTGAGTTTTTGGTATTTTTCTGATTTTTATTTAATTTTCTAAAAATAAAACAAGGCAAGAAACTGAAGGTACTGTCCAGTCAGGAGTAAAAGGCCAATTTAAATTGCAAAAAGGGCCTAAACACTCCTGGAGGTAATTTTCCTGTAAACTAGAAAGTTTAAGAAAACTTTGGGCACTGAGTTTTTTGTTTTTGGATTTTTAGATTATTTATTATAATTTTTATAGTGTTTTTAGTGTTTTTCAATTTTTATGAGTTTTATATAGTGAAAAATGACCAAATTTGGTCAGAAATTCAAGCAAGACAAACTAAACAGTATCTATTTTTTTTGTAATTTTTAGATGAGATTTAATATTTTTTTCTGAATTTTTAATTCAGGCAATAACGAAAAAGGCTGTTTTTGATTTTTTAAAAATATCAAATAAAAGCAAAATGTCTCCAAAAATTCTAGAAAATTTTACAACATGGCAGGAGCCATGTGTCCAATTTTCATTGAATTCAGAGTAAGTTTTATATTTTATTCAACATAAAAACCTAGGTACAGTGCATAGGGACCTGTACGCAAATCATGAAAGTTCTGGGGGGGGGTCCGGTAATACTAGAAGTCATGCGCAAGGCGCGTGTCTGGGGCACTCAGGGACCTAATTGCAATAAAAACAAGGTCCCTGGACTAAATAATAACATGTATTAAAAGTCCAGGGGGCCTGTTGTAAAATACCCAAAAATAAAACGCACATGCGCCAATTCCACACTCACAGGGGTAGAAATGCAATTATCTAAAAATATTCATTCATTCATGAACATCCTAGAACTACAAGGTTAAGTATGCAAATATCCCAAAAACACACGTGTCGATGCACTTGACACACTACAGGCAGGGGTATACATGCGAATGTAGAAAATAACAGGGTCCATAGTGCAAATTACCAAACGTAAATAAAACCCAAAAAATATTTACAGGACTGAAAGCAAACTACTAGAAAGAGAAGGGCCTAAGGGTAATTTACCCTTTATTAAGTCGACCGTCAGATGGGCGCCACGTGTGCTGATCGACGGCTGGGAAGAGGTGGCGCCCAATGCTGAAGTCCTCGTGCTGATAGAACGACCAAGGCATCGCCACGTGGGAGATCGGACGGTGGAGAGGCGCTGTGGCTAAACCTCGGCGAATGAACAGTTCAGAGCGCTCCTCCAAAGATTTGACGCTGCTGGTGGCTCCTCAGATGAACGGCTAGGATGCAAACTGGAGCTGGAGGTGCATCGGACGGTAGCTGGAGGTCGAGGAAGAACTGATGGCCGGCGAACTTCGCCGGCCCACTGCGCGCGCTCCCGGCCTCCTCGCGAGGCCCTGATGATCGGAGATGAACCGCTGTGGCCTTCCGCGTCCAATGGTGATCTCCGATGGCCGACGGAGCTCCGAGGAGCTCAGGCGAAGTCCGCAGAGGTGAAGCTGCTGGACCAGATGGTCCAAGCCCTCAGATGGGCTCGGATGACCCTGCAAAGTGCACCAGCAAACTCGCGGGTCGAGGGCAAATTGCCTCGACCCTGTGAGAGGGGGTGAAGGTGACTGGTGAGGCGGGGCGGTCGAGCTCCGGCGAGGGGGTAGACGGTGGAGCTCGAAACCCCAGCTCCTGTGCGAGCTGGGTTGAATAGAAGGGCGTAGAACGTGCGCGGGAGGAAGGCGAACACGATGGTGCGGTCCGATGGTCGAATGGAAGGTGGGGTGGCCGGAATCGATGATGGTCGGCGACAGCGAGATTTGGGGGAAACTGGAAGTTAGCGAAAAAGGAAGGAAACTAGAACTACCTGAGTGGAGGAATCGACTGTGGAGGAGCTGGGCTTGCTCCTGGTCCTTGCCTCGAGGACCGTCGGCGTCCGAGGCTCTGGCGCTACCTCCAGGCGGCCCACGACGGTGCAAGCTCGCCGGATCGATGGTCTCCTGCTCCCTCCTCGCTGCAACACCCTCTGGGGCGAGCTGTCACTATCGCCAAGACGATGCAGGTCACTGGGTGGAAAGCAAATGATCCAAATATAGGGAAATGGGGTGGCGGAGCTCGGCTTATGTATGGTGGGAGGTCCGGGATGAAGGGCTCGGGTCCGGCTCGATTGAGCACGGATCCCTAGGATCAATGTCAGGCGAGGTTCCCGGATGCTTGGGGAGTGATTAGGACCCTGGGTTAGGCGAAATGGTGATTGGGCTAGCGGGAATAAATGGGGGAAGTTGGGTCCGCGAACCAGATCCGTGGGATGTGGTCCACAGGAGTGAGTTGACCGGGGGGTCAACATTCCCCCGTGGACCAATGAGGAGCAGCCACGTGGAAAATATTTGTAAAATCAATTAAAAATAGTAGATGGATGAATTATTAAATACTTAAAACATGAAATATTTTTGTTTTATTTTTTTCTATTTTTTGGTGATTTTTAATTAAATTTTCAAAATAAAATAAGGTATTTACACTATATAGCTATATATAGGTAGGTATATGTACAATATAGGATTTTTATTTTTTGATTTTTAATTTATTATTTTTGTGCATTTTTATTCCTATTTTATATTTTATTTATTTATAACATAAAATTAGGAATAAAAGGGTTTTTTTTTATTTATTTTTATTATTTATATACAATAGTGAAATAAATAGGTATATACATTTATATACATGGTATATTTACAATATTATTTTTGGTTTTTAATTTTGTTCTTTTTATTTTGTTTTTGTTTTAATGGTTTTTTATTTATTTACAACATAAAAAGTAGAATATATACAAATTTTATAAAAATTAATTTTATTTATGTATAAGGTGAAATAAATATAAGTGTGGTTGTATGTACATGAGGAATATATACACAAGTGACTATTTTTATTTTCTTTTTAATTTTTCTATTTTTGTTTTGATTTTTATGATAAATATATACACAATATATACAAGTCATTTTATTCTATTTTTTTAGAGGAAAATATTTTTATTTTATTTACAAATATATTTACACACATGAGCTCCTATCTCCCTCTACTTTGGCTTTTATGCGGTCAGGCCCATGCTGAGCCCTCCCTTGGGTTAGGTTGCTCAATATTTATTCTAAATATTTCCTCTTTTTCTTTTTAATCTTTATTCTTTTATTTTTGCACAAAAACATGCTAATTATTACTTTTTACACCATGCATGCTTTTGGTAATTATTTATATTTACAAATATATACATGCATTTGCAAAGGTTTTTGTAGCTAAAATGTAAGAATAAAGAGTGATGAATGAGTATTCATTAGAGGGTTGTCTCTGTAAAACCTGAACTATACCATATTCATGATCCAAATGAGTGGCTCGTGGATAAGGGAGCCAATGTTATTATTTCTTCTGACAGAACTTTGTTTTCTTCTTATCGGACCTGTAGTGGTGGGACTGTGAAGATGGGAAACGATTCTACAACAAAGGTGCTAGGGTCAGGACAAGTCAACATGAGGTTCTCCTCTGGAGGTGTCTGGATGTTGCATAGGGTGCTGCATGTTCCTGACATCAAGAAGAATGTTCTATCTGGCTCTATCTTAGTTAGAAATGGTTTTGAATTGAACTTTAAATGCAATAAAGTTATCATTCTGAGATATGGTATTTTTTATGAAAAAGGCTATTTGGCAGATTTTGATTTGTTATTTAGAATTAGATGTGATTCAGTAAACATTGATGGAATGAATGTTTTGAATTCTGAATGTTCTAATTATGTATCTCATATAGTTAATAAGTTAGAATCTTGTGATCTTTGGCATAGTAGATTGGGAAATGTAAATTTAAATTCAATTAAAAGAATGTTGAATTTAGAAATGATCCCTAAACACACAATTGATAAAACTCACAAATATGAGATTTGTGTGCAGGCAATGACACCTAGGAAGTCTTTTCAGTCCGTCTCTAAAGATAGCAAGATCTTGGATCTAGTGCACACAAATATCTGTGAGTTTAATGTTGTGTTGACCTGAGACAATAAGAAATACTTTATCACCATTATAGTAGATGGTAGTAGATATTGTTATGTGTATTTAATGAATATCAATGATGAAGCCTTAGAAAAATTTCTTATATTTAAGAATGAGGCTGAGACACAAACAGGAAAAGTGCTTAAACGCCTTAGGTCAGATAGAGGAGGTGAATATACCTCTAACTTGTTTGATGAACAATGCAAATTGTTGAGCATAGTTCATGAAGTTATGGCCCCATATTTACCACAATCAAATGGGATAGCAGAACAGAAAAATAAAACCTTAACTGACATGATCAATGCTCTCCTACAGAGTTCTGGATTTCCAACCTATATGTGGGGAGAAGCCTTGAATACGACTTGTCATATCCTGAATAGGGTTCCTCCAAAGCATATGGAAAAGTGTCATTTTGAATTTTGGAGAAATAAGAAATCGAGCTTAAGATATCTCAAAGAGTGGGGTTGTCTCGTTAAGATTTTATCCCCAGAACACAAGAGAAAGAAGTTAGGTCCTAAAACTGTTGATGCAGTCTTCTTAGTTACTTGGAAAATAGCTATGCATACATGTTCTTGGTAATTCGGTCTGAGATACCGAGCATAGATATCAACACCATTGTTGAACTCCGTGATGCTACCTTCTTTGAGGATGTCTTCCCTATGAAGACTGGGAATCCTCAAAATCTGATCATTGAGAGCGCCTCCACATCAGGATCTATTCCAGATTAAGTGGAAAGGATAATGAATGTGGGGGATGAGACTCAACATGAATCCAATGACTTTTCAGAAGAGGTTGAGCCAAGGAGGAGTAAAAGACATTGGATAGCCAAGGATCTGGGTAGCGACTTTGTTGTCTACTAGATCGAGGGTGATCCAAAGTTACAAGGAAGCCATGGCTTCATCTAAAGCAAAATAATGGAAGGAAGCTATCAAATCTGAGATGGATTCCATTATGGCTAATGGAGCTTGAGAGTTGGTTGATTTACCCAAAGAGTGCTCTACCATTGGGTGCAAGTGGCTGTTTAAGAGAAAACTTAGACCTGACAGATTAATTGAAAAGTATAAAGCCAGATTAGTTGCTAAGGGCATTAGGTAAAAGGAAGGTATCGATTATTTTGATGCATATTCCCCTGTAAATAAGATGACCACAATCCAGATTCTCATAGCATTGGCATCTGTATATGATCTCTCTATCCATCATATGGATGTAAAGACCACCTTCTTGCATGATGATCTTGAGGAGGAGATCTATATGGATCAACCTGATGGGCTTGTGACTCCTGGAAATGATGGAAAGGTTTGCAAGCTTGTTAAATCCCTTTACGGATTGAAACAAGCACCAAAGCAATGGCAGAAAAATTTGACAAAACCATTTTATCATGTGACTTTATGGTTCATGAATCCGATAAGTGTATCTATTCCAAGGTAAAGGGTGATGAGTGTATTCTTTTGTACCTGTATGTTGATAACATACTTTTGTTTGGATCACTTACAAGGATTATTAATAAGACTAAGACATTCTTGAGTAGCAAGTTTGAGATGATGTACATGGATTTTGTTGATGTGATCTTGGGTCTCAAACTGACAAGTTCAGTTGATGGGATCGTAGTTTCTCAATCTCACTATGTTGAGAAGGTACTTGAGAAATTTGGATATCAAGACTGCAAAGTTGTAAGCACTCCCTTTGATTCATCCAAAACACTGTTTAAGAATAAAATTGGAGTACCTGTAGCTAAGGTATTCACAAGTGATAGGAAGTTTAATGTATCTTGCAAATTGCACAAGACCTGATATTTCATTCTCAGTTGCAAAGTTGAGTAGATACACTAGTTGTCCTGACCGTACTCATTGTAAGACTCTGGATCGAGTACTGAAGTACTAGAAGGGAACTATTTCCCTTAGTTTGCATTATGGTAGACATCCATCTGTACTAGAAGGATATAGTGATGCAAGCTGGATCGAGAAAATAGAGGAGTCTGGGAGTAATGGTGTTACTGGGTATATCTTTACCCTTGGAGGCGGTGCAATCTTCTGGAGGTCTGTAAAGCAGACCATTCTAGCTCGATCTACCTTTGAGGTCGAGCCGTGTGCTTTGGACACCACTAGAATTGAGGTTGAGTGGCTAAGGGAACTTCTTTTAGAGATTCCATTGTAGGTCAGCCAATTCCTGTGATCTCGGTACATTGTGATAACATGACCACAATTGCTAAGATCAAGAGTTCAAAGTTCAATCATAAAATAAGGAGACACATACAAATCAGACTTAAGACGTTAGGGGATTTGGTATCTTGGGGAGTGTTGGCTGTGGATTTTGTTGGATCCAAAGACAACACAGTAGATCTGTTGACTAAGGGACTTGATAGATCTTTATTCCTAAAGTCTATACTTGGGATGGGACTGAGACCCATTGAGAGTTCCTCTACAGTAACAACCAAACTATTGATGAAACCCAGTTTCATGTCATTAATTCACGGTCATTAACCCCCTTGCTTAAACTTATGTCAATAAAAACCAGATAAATCCTTGTTTATAGCATAGTCATGGAATAAATTAAAAATAAAAAAAAACAACAAAACAAAAATTCGTAGTGTTTTATACCTTAAAAACACTAACAAAAGAATTTCTCCCTCTATTTGACCTCATCTTCATTTTTGGTAAACATGACACTTATAGAGCTCATCAAGATCTACAACTTTCATGTTTTGCGTTTTCCCAAATTCGGCTTCCTTCTCCCTCATATCTCAACTTCTTTGTCTAAATAATCTGATCGGGCCACGTGGCACTCTTTGGTTGCGCCACGTGGCCCGTTTACCGCGTGCCACACACCCTCTCCCTTCTGCCGTTGGATGGCTTTCAAGCACCCCTATCCTCAGCGTTCACTCCCACAGCTGTTCCTAGCCATCCGATCTAATCCAATCCCATCTCTCATCTCCTCCGTTAATTCCCGCCTTCCCCACATCTCGCCACATGTCCAGCTCCAATGCCATACGATAGCCTCCAGCCACCTCTATCCTCACCGATCACTCCCGCAGATGTTCCTAACCCTTCGATCATCTTCCAGAAACCATCTCTCCCGTCCGCTTATGCCTTATCCCTCTTCACATCACGTGGCATTCCCTATGCCCTCCAATCCGACCTCTAGAGATCTAATCTGGGCCTCTCGTTAGTGCGCCCCCCTCAGCCGTTGGATCACGAGATCCAAGAGCCACGGGACCATCTTCAACCTCTGGAGATTCCTTTCGCCCACGTTCTCCATCTCACAAACCACCTTCGCCCTTCCCATTTGCCCCACTTCTCCCGCCATCTCCTCATCGTACGAACTACTCCATGACAGAGCCAGCTCATCCTTCATCCTCGCGAACATCCACTCGCTCCATGTCTGCCATCCTCTCACTCCATAACCTCCACGCAAGTCACAACGCCACTCATTGAAACCACCTCGTCCCTAGAAATACTCTATCTCTGATGAATACTCATTCATCACTCTTTATTCTTATATTTTAGCTACAAAAACCTTTGCAAATGCATGTATATATTTGTAAATATAAAGAATTACCAAAAGCATGCATGGTGTAAAAAGTAATAATTAGCATGTTTTTGTGCAAAAATAAAGAATAAAGATTGAAAAGAAAAAGAGGAAATATTTAGAATAAATATTGAGCAACCTAACCTAAGGGAGGGCTCAGCATGGGCCTGACCGCATAAAAGCCAAAGTAGAGGGAGATAGGGGCTCATGTGTGTAAATAGATTTGTAAATAAATAAAAATATTTTCTCTAAAAAATAGAGGAAAAAGGCTTGTATATATTGTATTTATAAAAATCAAAACAAAAATAGAAAAATTAAAAAGGAAACAAAAACCACTTCACTTGTGCATATCCACCATGTACATACAACCACTCCTCTATTTATTTCACCCTATAAATGAATAAATTAAAATCTCAAAAATTGTGTAAATATTCTATCTTTTATGTTGTAAATAAATAAAATAAAAACAACAAAAACAAAAACAAAATAAAAAGAACAAAATTAAAAACTAAAAAGAATATTGTAAATATACCTTGTATATATATGTACATATGTATTTATTTACCCCTTGTATATAAATAATAAAAATAAAATAAAAATACCCTTTTATTCCTAATTTCATACTATAAATAAATAAAATATAAAATAGGAATAAAAATGTATAAAAATAATAAATTAAAAATTAAAAATCAAAACCCTATATTGTATATATACCTATATATAGCCCTACTATGTAAATACCCTATTTTTATTTTGAAAAATTAATTAAAAATCGCCAAAAAATAGAAAAAATTAAAACAAAAATATTTCATGTTTTAAGTTTTTCTTAATTCGGCCTTTTTCTATTTTATTTCGAATTTCCAAATAAATATGAGCTGGCTGCTTCCCATTGGTCCACGGGGTTGTTGACCGCCCGGTCAACTCCCCCCTGTGGACCACTTCACACGGGTCCTGGATGCTCGACCCGAGTTCTCGAATTTTTAGCGTCCAGACCCGATCTCTTCTCACCCAAACTCCGAGTCCGTTTCTCTCACGACACATCCGACACCCTCGCTGGCATGCCCGCGTCGGGGTCCGCGCTCCACGCTGCCCTACTCGATCGAATCTTGCCGGACCCTTGGTAGTATAAAGCCCGAGCTCCGCCCACCATTTTCTCATCTTTTGGCTCCCCTTCCTTCATCCCAGGACCTCCACCGTCATCCTCGAGGTGACAGCTCGTTGCTGGCAGTGTTGCAGAGAGGAGAGGTTGGTTGGACCAGCGATCCGGCGTCTTCGCGCCGCCGTGCTCCGCCCCAAGGCAGAGCTCGAGCCTCGGACCACGACGACCCGCGAGGCGAGGACCAGAGCACCAGCAGCTCATCCCCAGTCGACTCGACCACCTAGGTAGCCCTATTTCCCTTTCCTGTTCTTTAATTTTTGATTTCGCCCAAATCTCGCCGTCGCCGACCATCATCGATTCCGGCCACACCCACCTTCCATTCGATCATCGGACCGCACCACCACACTCGCCTTCCTCCCGCGCACCTTCTCTGCCCCTCCGTTCAACCCAGCTCGCACAGGAGCTGGGGTTCGAACCCCTTCACCCTCGCATCGCCGGGGTTCGCCCGCACCACCGCACCGTCCACCTTCACCACCGCTAACGGGGTCGAGGCAGTTTGCCCTCGACCCAGGAGCTCTTTGGTTGTGTTTTGCAGGTCAATCGAGGGCTGTCTGAGGCCCTCCTACTTGAGAACTGGAGCTCTTCCTCCGCCGGAGTCGACAGAGCTCTCCGGAGCTCCGTTGATTCATCGGAGACGTTCTGCAGACGCGGGGAGCCAAGTCGAAGCTTCTCCGATCATCAGCATCCCCCACGAAGGCCCGGAGCACGCGTACTGGGCCGGCGAAGTTTGCCGGCCTCCTGTTCCTCTAGGACCTTCAGACACCGTCTGATGCTCCTCCTGCTCCAGCTTTGATCCCCACCGTTCGCTTCAGGAGCTGCCAGCACCGTTGATCTGAGGAGGAGAGACTGGGATCGTTCGATCGTAGAGGTGGAGCCGCAACGCATCTGAGCCGATGGATCACCACGTGGCATCCATCTAACGGTCGACCTAATAAAGGGTAATTTATCCCTTAGGCCCCTCTGTTTACTTTATTTCATGTTTAGTCCTGTAAATACCATATTTAGTTGTTTTTATTTGGTACATTTGCACTTTGAACCCTATCTGTTTCTATATTTGCACATATGCCCCTGTCTGTAGTGTAGCACGTGCGTCGACACGTGCTTTGTTGGGTAATTTGCATGTCTAGCTCTGTAGTTCTGGAATGTTATGGAATGAATGAAATGTTTTAGAAAATTGCCCTGTGAGTGATTTTTATGCGCATGTGCGTGATATTAGTGGGTAAATTACACTAAAGTTCCTGGGCTTTTAATACTTGTTATTATTAAGCCCAAAAACTTTATTTCTTTGCAAATAGGTCCTTGAGTGCCCTAGACATGCGCCTCGCGCGTGACATCTTGGGAATTTTGCACCGGACCCCCCGGAACTTTGGATAATTACGTACAGGTCCTTGTGCAATGTACCTAGGTTTTAATTTTGAATAAAATATCAAACTCACTCCAAATTCAATGAAAATTGGATACATGGCTCCTGCCATGTTGTAAAATTTTCTAGAATTTTTGGAGACATTTTTGCTTTTATTTGATATTTTTAAAAACATCAAAAATAGCCTTTTTCTTTACTATCTGATTTAAAAATTCACAAAAAATATTAAATCTCATCTAAAAATTACAAAAAAATTAGCTACTATTTAGTTTGTCTCGCTTGATTTTCTGACCAATTTTGGTCATTTTTCATTATATAAAACTCATAAAAATTGAAAAACACTAAAAAAATATAAAAATTATAATAAATAATCTAAAAATCCAAAAACAATAAACCCAGTGCCCAAATTTTCCTTAAACTTTCTAGTTTACAGGAAAATTACCTCCAGGAGTGTTTAGGCCCTTTTTACAATTTAAATTGGCTTTTTACTTCTGACTGGACGATACCTTCAGTTTCTTGCCTTGTTTTATTTTTAGAAAACTAAATAAAAATCAGAAAAATACCAAAAATTCACTAAAAATAGTAAAAATCATAAATACATAAAAACATTTTTATTTGAATTTTTGATTGATTTTTGATGCATGAAATAATTGCTTGAAGTTGGTTGTTTCCCTTGTTTCTTTATTTTCTTAATTAATTAAAAATCCAAAAAAATTAGAAAAATTAAAAATCCACTAAAAACACTTGTCTTTTATTTTTAATTCTTTTTTAGACTACTTCGTAGGCTGCGAGGCCATCACGTGCTCCTTGAGTCCGACCTTGGTCGCTATACCAGGCTAATCCAATAGCCAGGATCACTATCGTGTTTTATTGATTTTTCTCTGATTTTGGTGGTCTGTTTTACATTTTCTTGATTGAGCTGAGATTCTCATCAATCCGGGTCGCAACGACCCGAGTGATATTTTGACCTGATCCGGGTTAGTGGGAATTTTCATCCCTATCAGAATGGCGCCGTTGCCGGGGAGGTATACTTTCGCGTCGAGGGCGAAAGTGTACAAATAGAGACGGTCGAGGACAACCGAGCCTGAGAGAGATCATGCTTAGAGACCACTTCAGATACAGAGCAGCTGACAGAGGCATGTCTAGACAACCACCAGGATTGTGACTTTGTGATCACAGACGATGAGGCAGTGTGGGCAGATCCAGCAGCACAGGCCATCCTCTCATTTTCAGACACCGCTGATGCAGAGATGACAACAGAGGAGAGCTTGGAGAGCACATTCCTGGTTCAGGATACTTCAGTGGCAGCAGAGCAGGTTTTTGACCGCGACACTGATTTTCGTGATGACGGTGGTACTGATGCCACCTTGTTTGATGCAGATCCCTCGGATTCAGAGTCTGATTGGGCAGATTGCGAGGATTATATGCCAGACCTGAGTTCCACTGAGCCTACAGTTGAGGAGGAGGTAGATGCCGAGCAGATCAGAGACAGTTCAGTTGAGCAGCCCTCTTCAGATCCAGTTTGCGAGAGTACGTTCTCATTCTCCCGAGCAGATTTGGCAGCATTCACGCGGCTTCTTTCGAAGCCAGATTTGCCAGCACCCAGCTGTCCAGAGCTGAAGCCGCTCCCTACATCGCTGAAGTATCGATTCCTTGCGGGTGAGCCTGAGATGTACTCAGTCATCATCTCCGTCGATCTGACTAGAGAGCAAGAATCCCGTTTGATGGGGGTTCTTGAAAAGAACCGCAAGGCAATCGGATGGAGCATAACAGATCTCTAGGGGATTAGTCCGGCCCTGTGCTCCCACCAAATCTATCTCGAGGATGGGGCGAAGCCGTCGCATGAGTTCAAGCGGCGGCTGAACCCTAATCTAAGAGAGGTTGTCATGAAGGAAATCTCGAAATGGTGGAGCGGCGATTTTATCTATCCCATTTCCGACTCCAAGTGGGTCAGCCTCTTGCATGTGGTGCCCAAGAAGACGGGCATCATGACTGTGATCAGTGAGTCGGGAGAGGAGATTGCTACACGAGTACTGATAAGCGACCCGAGCAAACGAGGTAAAGGTACTAAATAGGTCGTTGCGACCTCTATCACTCAGAGTCACTCAATCAAGAAAAATATCGAACCGCTCGACCAAATAAATCAATCAAAACAAAAACGAGAGCGGTCTAGCTATGAGATTAACCTGGTATAGCTCCCAGGGTCGAACACAAGGAGCACGGGTTGGCCTAGGGCCAACGAAGTAGTAAAAAGAAAATAAAATCAAAGAAAAGTATTTTTTTAGTGGATTTTAATAATTTTTATATTTTTTAGGATTTTAGAATATGAAGAAAATTAAATAACACAAAATCAAGCACACTTACACAATTTATTTAACACACCAAAATTCAAGCAAAATTCAAGAAAAATGGTTTTTATGTTTTTTAGGTTTTTAAGTGTTTTTGGTGAATTTTTGATAATTTTCTAATGTATATTTTATTTTCTAAAAATAAAACAGTGCTAAAAAGCCTAGGTACTGTCCAGCAAGGCCTGAAACCCAAAAATAAAATATTTAAGGATCTCAGAAGGCCCTGGAGGTAATTTTCCTGTATTCTAGAGAAAATAAGGAAAATTTGGGCACCTAAATTATTGTTTTTGGATTTTTGGATTATTTATTATAATTTTTATGAGTTTTTAAGGGTTTTTGGATTTTTAGGGTTTTTACTTAATGCAAAATAGCCAAAATTGGCTAGAAAATCAAACAACACACAAGAAACAATAACTAATTTTTTTAGAATTTTTGGGGGTGATTTTATATTTTTTTTGGGATTTTTAAACCTAGACAGTAGCTAAAATAGATGTTTTTGAATTTTTAAAAATACTAAATAAAATCAAAAATGTCCTCAAAAATTCTAAAAAATCCAACAACATGGCAGGAGCCATGTGTCAAATTTTCATCGAATTTGGAGGTGGTTTGATATTTATTCAAAAATCAAAAAGGGGGCACTGTGCACAGGGACTGAAGTGCAAATACCCAAAGCTCTGGGGGTCCAGGTGCAATTTGCCCAGCAAATCACGCGCGTGGCGCATGCCTGGGGCACTCAGGGACCTTCTGGTAATAAAAACCAAGTTCCTGGACCTTTTGGTAACTCGTACCAAAAGTCCAGGGGCTTGGATGCAAATATCCCACTAAAATCCGCACATGCGTGAATAAAAGGCTCACAGGGGCATAAATGCAAATACCAGAAAGTATTTCTTCATTCAATAACTCAACATAACTACAGGATAAAAAAATGCAAATAATCTAAACAAGCACGTGGCGAAGCACGTGAGATCACATACACAGGGGTATAAATGCGAAACTAAGCAAGCACGAGGTCCAAGGTGCAAATTACCCTACGTAAATAAAAGACTTAAAATATTTACAGGACTAGAAACTAAAGACTCAAACTACGAGGGGGCCTAAGTAATTTACCCCTTATTAAGTCGACGGCTGGATGAGCGCCACGTGGAGGATCCAACGGTCGCGAACGGCGGGCGCTCCTCTCTCTGCTCTGTCTTGGGCCGATCGACGGTCCAGAGGGGGACACGTGGGAGATCTAGCGGTTCAGGTGCTGTGCCTTCTCTCCTCTGCTCTGACGGTCCGGATGACGCCTCGAATCGATCAACGGCTGCTGCTCCTCGAAGAACGGACGATCAAGATAGAAACTGGAGCGGAGGGTCTAATCGGACGGTGCTGGAGGTCCCTCGAAGAACAGGTGGCCGGCGAGGTTCGCCGGTCTCGTGCGCGGGCTGGGGGCCTCCTCAGCTGCCTCCAAGGATCGGAGAAGATAGGCGATGGCGTCCCACAGCTGCTGGTAGCTTCAGATGGCCCAGCCGAGCCCTGGAGGGGCTCAGGCGAGGCCGGTGGCGAAAAGCTCCTGGCTTGAATGTGAGGGGGCCTCAGATGGCTCCCTTTTGACCTGCAAAGCGAACCAAAAGCTTCGCGGGTCGAGGGCAAAGTGCCTCGACCCGATGAAGCAGAGTGAAGGTGGTCTGTGGATCGGGACGAGCGAGCTCCGGCGAGCGGAGGACAGTGGAGCTCGAATCCCAGCTCCGGGGCAAGCTGGGTTGAGTGAAAGGGCGAAGAACGTGCGTGGGGGCGAGGCGATGGTGACAGTGCGTTCCGATGATCGAGATGATGGACGATATGGCCGGAATCAGCGGAATACGTCGGAGATATAAATTGGGCGAAACAGGAAATTAAGCTAAATAGGCGAGCTAAACGGCTACCTGGGTGGAGCGGAAGACTGGGCTGGAGCTGAGCTAGCTCCCGGTCGTCGCCTCGAAGGGTGTCACTGCCTGAGGCTCGAGCTCCGGTCGAGTGGCGGAGCACGGCGGCGCAAAGCTGCCGGATCAGTGACCGGCCACCTCCTCCTCGCTGCAACACCGGCAAACGGGAGCTGTCACCTCGCTGGATGCGATGGAGGTCACGGGAGTGAGAGTGGGGAGCCAAAGATGAGAGTGGAGTGCGGCGGAGCTCAGGTTATATAGTGTGGAGGGTCCGGCAAGAAGGGTGCGGGTAGGGCGAGCTGGTGCGCGGATCCCAAGGCGAAAGCTCCGGCGAGGCTCTCGGATGTGACGTGATCATTGCGGACCCGGAGTTGGGGCGAAAGGGATTCGGGTCATCAAGAGAAAAATCCGAGAACCTGGGTCGGGCGAGCGGACCCGGGCTCTGGTGGTCCTGGGGGAGGTGTTGACCGGGGGTCAACAATCCCCCGTGGACCAATCAGAGCCCGCCAAGGCTTAAATTTTTATTTGATTTTTTTGCGCCTTTAAATGGCCGATTTTTCAAAAACTTAAAACATGAAATATTTTTAATTTATTTTTTTCTATTTTTTTTGTGATTTTTAATTAATTTTTGGAAATAAAAATAAGGTATATACATAGTATAGCTATACATAGGTATATTTACAATATGTGATTTTTAATTTTGATTTTTAATTAGTTATTTTTATACATTTTTATTCCTGTTTTATATTTTATTTATTTATAGGATAAAATGAGGAATAAAAGGCTATTTTTATTTTATTTTCATCATTCATATACATAGGTTAAATAATTAGTTATGTGCAACTATATACATGGTATATGTACAATATATTTTTGTATTTTTAATTTTGTAATTTTTATTTAATTTTTGTTTTGTTTCTTTTTATTTATTTTATTTACAATATATACCATAGAATATTTACAAAAAGTTTTAAAATAAATAAATTTATTTACAAGGTGAAATAGATAAAGAGACATGATCTATGTACAAGGTGAAGGGGTGTTTTTGCATTTTTGATTTTTAAATTTTTATTTTGTTTTTTAATAGTGTATAAATATATACAAAATATATACAAACATATTTTTGGATGAGGAAAATATTATTTATTTATTTACAAAAGTATTTACACATGAGCCCCTATCTCCCTCTACTTGGCTTTTATGCGGTCAGGCCCATGCTGAGCCTTCCCTTGGGTTAGGTTGCTCAATATTTATTCTAAATATTTCCCTCTTTTTCTTTTTCATCTTTATTCTTTTATTTTTGCACAAAAACATGCTAATTATCTATATTTACAAAAATGCATGCTTTTGCTAATTGACCCTATTTACACATATCTACATGCATTTGCATAGGTTTTTGTAGCTAAAATATAAGAATAAAGAGTGATGAATGGGTATTCATCAAGTACCCACTTCTTGGCGGGTCTGCGTTGACTACATGAGACTCAACCAGGCCACCAAGAAGGATCATTTCCCCTACCTTTTATTGACCAGATCATTGAGAGACTGGCAGAGAAGAGCCACTATTGTTTTCTGGATGGGTACTCGGGCTACAACCAGGTGGCCATCGCTCCCGAGGACCAGGAGAAGACCACCTTTACCTGTCCCTTCGGCACATACGCCTTCCGACGCATGCCATTTGGGCTATGCAACGCCCCTGCGACTTTTCAGAGATGCATGCTGTCGATCTTTTCGGACATGGTAGGGGAATGTTTGGAGGTCTTCATGGATGATTTCTCGGTTTACGGTGACGGATTCGACTCATGTCTTGACTGCCTAGACCGAGTACTCCAGCGATGTATAGAGGTTCACTTGGTGCTATCTTGGGAGAAGAGTCACTTCATGGTGACTCAAGGGACAGTGCTTGACCACTTCATCTCCAACAGGGGCATGGAGGTTGATCCGACCAAGGTTGATGTCATTAGAAAACTCGCACCGTCGTCCAATTTGAGGCAGCTACGGTCATTCCTGGGGCACGTCGCTTTCTACCGATGATTCATTCATGATTTCAACAGACTTGCCCGGCCGTTGACTGACCTACTGACGAAAGACACCGAGTTCCTTGTCGATGACAAGTGTCTTTCGTCCTTTGAGACTCTCAAGCAGAGCGTTATTGAGGCTCCTGTTCTTCAGCCGCCTGATTGGTCTCTCCCATTTGAGATCATGACGGACGCATCCGATTTTACCGTGGGGGCCGTGCTGGGACAGAGGAGGGATGGAGTCCCCTTTGCTATCCACTACGCTAGCCGCACATTGGATTCCGCGTAGCAGAATTATACCATCACAGAGAAGGAGATGCTAGCCGTAGTGTTCGCCATAGATAAGTTCAGATCTTACATCATTGGATCTAGAGTGACCCTGTATACTGATCACACTACCATCCGATACCTCATGGCAAAGAAGGATGCCAAGGACAAACTGACTAGATGGATCCTTCTACTCCAGGAGTTCGACATTGAGATCAAGGATAAGCCTGGAGTCAAGAATGTGGTGGCGGATCATCTCTCCCGTTTAGAGCAGCCTGAGGAGTCTGAGCATATTGATCCCATTTGTGAGACCTTCCCAGATGAGGCGATCCTTGCTATCGCCTCACTCCCATGGTATGCCGATATTGTGAACTTTCTCGTTGCTGGGAAAAGTCCCACAAGATTGGACCAGGCAGAGGCTTGAGACCTTCCTCGCGAAGGCCAAGTCCTACCACTGGTAGGATCCCATCCTTTACCACGAAGGAGGGGATAGCGTCTGGCGTCGGTGCATTCCTCAGGAGGAACACCATAGCGTCCTCACTTACTGCCACAAGCTTGAGGCAGGAGGACATCATTCTGGGAGGAGAACGTCACAGAAAGTGCTCCAATCTGGCTTGTGGTGGCCTACCCTCTTCAAGGACTCTAATGAGTTCGTGAAGAGGTGTACTGACTGTCAGAGGATGGGCACTTGTGGACAGCGTGATATGATGCCGATGTAGCCCATTCACTTCTGTGAGGTTTTTGACGCATGGGGCATCGATTTCATGGGTCCATTCCCTAAGAGTCAGGGATTTGAGTACATTCTGTTGGCCGTAGACTATGTTAGTCGTTGGGTTGAGGCTATCCCCTCCCGAGCCGCTGATGCGAGGACAGTTTGCATATTTTTGAGGAAGCACATCATCACGCGGTTCGGGGTACCTCGAGTATTGATTTCAGATGGGGGGTCTCATTTCATCAACGACCAGGTGAAGGCCCTTGCGAGCGAGTTCGGTATAGACCATCGTGTTGCTACACCTTACCATCCACAGACGAATGGTCTAGCCGAGGTGTCGAATAGGGAGATCAAGACTATATTGCAGAAAGTCGTCCGCCCTGACCGAAAGGATTGGTCACAGCTTTTGGACTCGGTCTTGTGGGCATATAGGACGTCTTTCAAGACACCATTGGGCACATCTCCCTTTCACCTCGTATATGGCAAGCCGTGCCATTTACCTGTTGAGCTGAGACACAGGTCACTTTGGGCAGTCACTGAGATACTTATGGATCCAGATGGTGTAGGAGACCAGATGAGGGCATAGTTAGCAGCCCTGGAGGAGTTGAGAGATACCGCCTTCTCAAACATCCTACATTATAAGGAGAGAGTGAAGGAGTGGCATGATTCTCACATCAGCCACAAGCATTTTGAGCCTGGACAGAGAGTATGGTTGTTTGATGCGAGGCTTCATTTTATTTCCAGGGAAGCTACAGAGCAAGTGGAAGGGAGCCTACTTGGTGAGAAAGGTACACGATAACGGTAGCATTGATATATCCGAGTTGTCTTCTGAGAGTACCTTCCGAGTGAACGGCCAGCGGCTCAAGCCATTTCTAGATCATGAGCCGCGGGTCGTTGATGTTGCCCCGATTCATTTTGCGTGAGATGTGGTCTTTTGACTCACATCTATTGCATCTCACGCCTGATTTTCACTGATCTTCCGACTTGTATAGATCCAGATGTCCATATCATCACATTCTTTAGTCCCACATCCCTTTCTTCATCTTTTGATTATGCTATACTTAGGGTGTACTTTACCCTAAGTATAGGGGGGATGTAGGACCTTTGAGTTTCCTTTTGTTTCTGTCTACCCCTGTTTTTGTTGCCTATACTTAGGGATATTTTACCCTAAGTATAGGGGGGGTAGACCCTGTACATTCTCCACTCGGTTTTCCCTTTGTGTACAGCCTGCTATACTTAGGATTACTTGATCCTAAGTATATGGGGAAAAGCCGAGAGTCTCTTGACTTTCTATTCATTCATTCGTCTTTGTATATAGCCTTCCTTTTCACTTCCCTATACCTAGCACGAATTATGTCTTCTTCATCGCTCTTGACTCTGAGGACATCGTTCGAGCTAAGTATAGGGGGGTGTGTATATATTCCATATATACTTTAGCCATAATTCGTACTTTGTGTGAGTGTGTTAATAAATAAAATGGCTAAAAACCCTAAAAATCACAAAAATTAAAATTTTTTCATGTACATAATCATTCTTTTATTTGCACATAAATAGTTAGTGTACAAATTATTTTTGCAAAAATGTTTTCAAATCTTTTGTGAAAAGCTTGTGTAAATATTTTCTTATCAAAATTATGTATATAGTACAAAATTTTTCCAAAATGTTTTGAAAATCAAGAGTTTGCAAAAATCTTGTGTAAATGTGTGTAAATACTTTTTGCAAAACTTGCACTTCATGCATTCATCCATTCATGATTTCAAAACATTTTTCAAAAATTTTGCATGTTTGTAAAAATTTGTGTAAATAGCATCTTTTGTACATATGTATATAGTTTTTCTGGATTATAGTTGACATTTAAACTAGCCTGGAATTAAATTGGGAAATGGAGCTTGATTAAGATCTTAATCCACCTAATTTATAAGAGGAACCTTATAGGGCTTAGGTTTAAGGCTTTTCAGGTCCATGGTGACTTAATTCTTTAAGTCCACTAGGCTATGATCACATGTCATCTCAATGAGCCTAAGTAGAGCACTTAACAACAACACATGACTCATATAGACAATGGCTTTACTTGGACATCATCACTTTGCACCGAGCTCTCTACGGATGAGGTGGTGAGAAGGCAGTCTTCCTTAACTTGGGGTAGCATATGAGGGTAGTACTTCTAGGCGGAACCTCTCTTCTTCTTTTAGTGAAGGAAGTGCGTCTCAACTTGGTCTGGTTGCCATGAGGTCTAACGACAGGAGTTGTGGGTTGCAATAAAGCTTCAAAAGAGGGATAGTCTACTGGCTCAAGAGGAAAAGCTCCTTGTATATATGCTGCACATGTATATGTTGTATAGATGCACTTGAAAAAAAATGCAAAAAGAAAATAACTCCAAAAAAGTGGTGGGTCTGAGAGAAAATGATAATCCCACTGGAGTATGTATATAGAGTGCAATAAGCAAAGCTTGAGATTCATGATCCACCTTATGTAGCTTGCAGCAGGGAGACTTGGCTACACTGGTCAAGCTCCCAAGGATACATGGCTACACTGGCCATGGTCCATTCTCTTCTTCCTCCTTTTCTTGAGCCGGTTGAACTTGAACTTAGAAGGGAATACCCCGCTCCTCGAGGAAAGAGTGGCCAGACTGAGGTCATAGAGTTACCTTGTTAGGGAGAGTTGTCAAGTTGCCATTTCTGAGGTGGAGAGCTTATACCTCACATTCACAGGACAAGGAAAGATTCATGGTCTTCAGGGTTTGTGTTTGGTGACTTGTTCTGATCTGGAGCATCGAGGAGTCTTGATCAGAGATTAGTGGAACTTAGAGGCTGTTGAGTTTTAAGCTTAAGTCCAAATAAGGTTCCGACACATTAATAATCCAAAGATCTGATTAAGCTCCATAATTCAATTTAATGAAGGAAAGTTTAATATTCAACCTTGATCCATGTACATTCTTCTCTTTTTCTTTTTCTTTCTTCTTTTCCACTTCTTTTTCAATAAGTGTTTGCTAAGGGACTAGCAAAGTTAAGTATAGGGGGGTGATGAATACTCATTCGTCACTCTTTATTCTTATATTTTAGCTACAAAAACCTTTGCAAATGCATGTACATATTTGTAAATATAAATAATTACCAAAAGCATGCATGGTGTAAAAAGTAATAATTAGCATGTTTTTGTGCAAAAATAAAGAATAAAGATTGAAAAGAAAAGAGGAAATATTTAGAATAAATATTGAGCAACCTAACCCAAGGGAGGGCTCAGCATGGGCCTGACCGCATAAAAGCCAAAGTAGAGGGAGATAGGGGCTCATGTGTGTAAATAGATTTGTGAATAAATAAAAATATTTTCTCTAAAAAAATAGAATAAAAAGGCTTGTATATATTGTATTTATAAAAATCAAAACAAAAATAGAAAAATTAAAAAGGAAACAAAAACCACTTCACTTGTGCATATCCACCATGTACATACAACCACTCCTCTATTTATTTCACCCTATAAATGAATAAATTAAAATCTCAAAAATTGTGTAAATATTCTATCTTTTATGTTGTAAATAAATAAAATAAAAACAACAAAAACAAAAACAAAATAAAAAGAACAAAATTAAAAACTAAAAAGAATATTGTAAATATACCTTATATATTTATGTACATATGTAGTTATTTACCCCTTGTATATAAATAATAAAAATAAAATAAAAATACCCTTTTATTCCTAATTTCATACTATAAATAAATAAAATATAAAATAGGAATAAAAATGTATAAAAATAATAAATTAAAAATTAAAAATCAAAACCCTATATTGTATATATACCTATATATAGCCCTACTATGTAAATACCCTATTTTTATTTTGAAAAATTAATTAAAAATCGCCAAAAAATAGAAAAAATTAAAACAAAAATATTTCATGTTTTAAGTTTTTCTTAATTCGGCTTTTTTCTATTTTATTTCGAATTTCCAAATAAATATGAGCTGGCTGCTTCCCATTGGTCCACGGGGTTGTTGACCGCCCGGTCAACTCCCCCCTGTGGACCACTTCACACGGGTCCTGGATGCTCGACCCGAGTTCTCGAATTTTTAGCGTCCAGACCCGATCTCTTCTCACCCAAACCCCGAGTCCGTTTCTCTCACGACACATCCGACACCCTCGCTGGCATGCCCGCGTCGGGGTCCGCGCTCCACGCTGCCCTACTCGATCGAATCTTGCCGGACCCTTGGCAGTATAAAGCCCGAGCTCCGCCCACCATTTTCACATCTTTTGGCTCCCCTTCCTTCATCCCAGGACCTCCACCGTCATCCTCGAGGTGACAGCTCGTTGCTAGCAGTGTTGCAGAGAGGAGAGGTTGGTTGGACCATCGATCCGGCGTCTTCGCGCCGCCGTGCTCCGCCCCAAGGTAGAGCTCGAGCCTCGGACCACGACGACCTGCGAGGCGAGGACCAGAGCACCAGCAACTCATCCTCAGTCGACTCGACCACCTAGGTAGCCCTATTTCCCTTTCCTGTTCTTTAATTTTTGATTTCGCCCAAATCTCGCCGTCGCCGACCATCATCGATTCCGGCCACACCCACCTTCCATTCGATCATCGGACCGCACCACCACACTCGCCTTCCTCCCGCGCACCTTCTCTGCCCCTCCGTTCAACCCAGCTTGCACAGGAGCTGGGGTTCGAACCCCTTCACCCTCGCATCGCCGGGGTTCGCCCGCACCACCGCACCGTCCACCTTCACCACCGCAAACGGGGTCGAGGCAGTTTGCCCTCGACCCAGGAGCTCTTTGGTTGCGTTTTGCAGGTCAATCGAGGGCTGTCTGAGGCCCTCCTACTTGAGAACCGGAGCTCTTCCTCCACCGGAGTCGACAGAGCTCTCCGGAGCTCCGTTGATTCATCGGAGACGTTCTGCAGACGCAGGGAGCCAAGTCGAAGCTTCTCCGATCATCAGCATCCCCCACGAAGGCCCGGAGCACGCGTACTGGGCCGGCGAAATTCGCCGGCCTCCTGTTCCTCTAGGACCTTCAGACACCGTCCGATGCTCCTCCTGCTCCAGCTTTGATCCCCACCGTTCGCTTCAGGAGCTGCCAGCACCTTTGATCTGAGGAGGAGAGACTGGGACCGTTCGATCGTAGAGGTGGAGCCGCAGCGCATCTGAGCCGATGGATCACCACGTGGCATCCATCTGACGGTCGACCTAATAAAGGGTAATTTATCCCTTAGGCCCCTCTGTTTACTTTATTTCGTGTTTAGTCCTGTAAATACCATATTTAGTTGTTTTTATTTCGTACATTTGCACTTTGAACCCTGTCTGTTTCTATATTTGCACATATGCCCCTGTCTGTAGTGTAGCACGTGCGTCGACACGTTCTTTGTTGGGTAATTTGCATGTCTAGCTCTGTAGTTCTGGAATGTTATGGAATGAATGAAATGTTTTAGAAAATTGCAGATATGCCCCTGTGAGTGATTTTTATGCGCTTGTGCGTGATATTAGTGGGTAAATTACACTAGTTCCTGGGCTTTTAATACTTGTTATTATTAAGCCCAAAAACTTTATTTCTTTGCAAATAGGTCCTTGAGTGCCCTAGACATGCGCCTCGCGCGTGACATCTTGGGAATTTTGCACCGGACCCCCCGGAACTTTGGATAATTACGTACAGGTCCTTGTGCAATGTACCTAGGTTTTAATTTTGAATAAAATATCAAACTCACTCCAAATTCAATGAAAATTGGATACATGGCTCCTGCCATGTTGTAAAATTTTCTAGAATTTTTGGAGACATTTTTGCTTTTATTTGATATTTTTAAAAACATCAAAAATAGCCTTTTTCTTTACTATCTGATTTAAAAATTCACAAAAAATATTAAATCTCATCTAAAAATTAAAAAAAATAGCTACTATTTAGTTTGTCTCTCTTGATTTTCTGACCAATGTTGGTCATTTTTCATTATATAAAACTCATAAAAATTGAAAAACACTAAAAACACTATAAAAATTATAATAAATAATCTAAAAATCCAAAAACAATAAACCCAGTACCCAAATTTTCCTTAAACTTTCTAGTTTACAGGAAAATTACCTCCAGGAGTGTTTAGGCCCTTTTTGCAATTTAAATTGGCCTTTTACTTCTGACTGGACAATACCTTCAGTTTCTTGCCTTATTTTATTTTTAGAAAATTAAATAAAAATCAGAAAAATACCAAATTCACTAAAAACAGTAAAAATCATAAAATACACAAAAACATTTTTATTTGAATTTTTGATTGATTTTTGATGCATGAAATAATTGCTTGAAGTTGGTTGTTTCCCTTGTTTCTTTATTTTCTTAATTAATTAAAAATCCAAAAAAAAATTATAAAAATTAAAAATCCACCAAAAACACTTATCTTTTATTTTTAATTCTTTTTTAGACTACTTCGTAGGCCGCGAGGCCATCATGTGCTCCCTGAGTCCGACCCTGGTCGCTATACCAGGCTAATCCAATAGCCAGGACCGCTATCGTGTTTGATTGATTTTTCTCTGATTTTGTGGTCTGTTTTACATTTTCTTGATTGAGCTGAGATTCTCATCGATCCGGGTCGCAACGACCCGAGTGATATTTTGACCTGATCCGGGTTAGTGGGAATTTTCGTCCCTATCAATCTCCGCCGCCATTTTTCCTGTCCACCTTTATGAGGGGCGAGGCCCAGCCCTCCTCCACCTCCCCGTGACAGGGGGAGGTGCGATTGATGGAGAAAAGATGACCTATGCCCCCGGTGAGACCCGTAGCTTTCGAGGCTGCTTCGCGGAGCTCCGCCTCTGCTCGAGCTGGTCCAACTGGTTGATGGAGTCCAGCGAAGACCCGTGGTTCGCCTTGAACCCCAAGCACAAGCCACCGACGACCGCCATTGCCCAGGTAAGCTTCTGATCTCCCTTCTTGTTTTTCTTCTAATTTCTCATAATTAAATAGGTATGGCCACACACTTTCATCATCCATTAAATATCCTCCAAGCTTCACCATATACCAGTCACCTTCGTGCATCCCTCCCATGGTCATACCTCCTTCTCCATTCCCTGTTCGCTTCCACCCCATCTCTTCTCCACTTCACAGGAGAAGACGACCTGTGCCCTCCGCTTCTTTGCCCGTACGACCCTCATCCCATTCACATTTGCCCCATACATGCTTCGACGTATTAACACATGTAGGTGCTTGATGGCTCAATGATCGGAACTCCACCGGAGAGGAATTGGATGACTCCGCCACCGACGGAGAAGCCTCGACGGCCCTCTCCAGGTCGTTACTCGCCTCGCCCTTGCTTCGAGCTTCAACGACCTGCTCCTAGGATGCTCTGAGGAGCTCTATCTTCACCGAGCAAGCAAGGTAGATATAGGAGGACGTCGCCGGAGCCCAGCCAAGCTTGCCGCAGGTGGTGGCAGCAAGGAGGAACCTACAAAGCAGAACCGTACGATCGCTACGATCGAACGGCTATTAGATAGCCACGTCGCCTCCCCATTTTAGTTCAGCCACCGTCTAATCTTCATTGATCGGACGGTTTACAAGCAACCACGTCATCAGCCCCTGGCTTCAGTACCGGTCCTCCATGTTCGGATCTCCCGAGCCAACACCGAGCCAGAGCCGTATGCTGAGCCTCGCCGAGCCTCCTCCGAAGCCAAGCCAACAACCGAAGCTACTCCGAGCCTCCTCCGAACTTGCTCATGTCCTGAACCATGCCCTCACGTGCTTGGTCACGTGACTGGCCGGGAATTTTGCAAGAACACCCTCACGACTTTTTCAAATTGCAAATGGGTCCAGATCACGTGCTACCCACGCGCATCTGGGGTATTTTGCATTCAAACCCTTGTGGGTTATAATAATTACAAATATACCCCTACGCGTGTGGGTAATTTACAGGGAAGGCCTCGTGACTTTTGCAAATTACGTTTCAGTCCTCCTGTGGACCTGTTTGTTATGCTTTCCTTATTATTTCTATGTTTTCTTTGCATTTATGCCACTGGTTTCTTTCTTGCATATCTTGAGCATTTGAGCTCCATTCAAGTTGATTTCAGTGGCATTTCAAAGCTTGTTTCATTGTCTTCTTAATGACATGCTTAGATTTTTGTTTTGACACTATGAATTTTGAGGCTTCAATTCAATCTAAGTGTTTCTCTTATAATGCTTTCCATGCCTTGTATCACTTCATTAATGAGACTTGCTTCATGATTTGAACCCGAAATTGACTAATGTTCAAATGGCTCAAGTATTCTATATAATTACGGCATTTGTATTATTCTCATATTGCATTTCTTTGTATATTAAAATGCTAATAAAAAGTGTCATTTTCATGAGTTTGCATTCTATGTCTCCTTCTTTGCATTTATTAACCTACGAGTTGTTAATCTGACATTTAATTCAAGTAATAAGAGTCTAAATAATACTTAAGAGGCTCGTGTCCCTGAGTTCGATCTTGGGCTTGCCCAAGTAAAATATAAATCCGATCGCTTTTGCCTTTATTTGATACATTATTTAAAGCGATCTTTGACGCATCCGATTTTTCTTGACTGCAATGAAGTGGTTAATTCTACATAATTAAAAGGGTGAAATTGCGATCTGTCAAATGGCGTCGTTGCCGGGGACATGACTCATCTTTTGTTTTGTTTGGATTTTTATTTATTTAATTAAGTGTCAAATTTTGATTTGTAGGTCATGTGTTTGCCATGCATTATAATTGATAATTTCTTTGATGAATATCTAACTCTTGTTTTTGTGGCAGGGCCCTTGGTGTTCAAGGAGGCGAGGGGACGAAGTTTCTCGCTGTGAGGAGCCGCAGAAGCAGACTTTTGAGATAAATCAAAGAAGAAAAAAATATTTCTTGCATTTTATTCCATTTCATGTAGTAATCGTCTTTACAGCGGTCTTCGTTTAAAGACTCACACGTGTAAATAAATGAAGTTCTCCGTGGTTGTGTGGGGATGTCCCCACTTGAGTGTCGACCTAGGATCAGGCACGTGACTCTCCAAGCTTCTTTCACATTCTCTACTTTTGTTTTTAATCGTAGGTAGGATACACTTTAATTATAGATGCACGTAGACATCGCTTCACTTAGCCCAAATTAAAAGATGTTCTTCCCCGCTAATAGAAGCATGTTAGGTGTGGTTTCTTATCGACTTGCATACATTTAGTTTTGATTTTTAATTCAATCCGATTTTTCATGAATTTTGCTCAAGGCACTGCATGTTTTCTCTCTTAGCATAGGTCATGAATTTATCGACTGCATGGCTTTTCTCAACCTCCCTTCCTGGCTTGATCACCTAGGTTAATGGAAAATGAGAATGAGCGGTAGATGATGATTGCTTGATTTATGCTCATAATTAATCAGTGATAACCTTAAGCAAATAATTGGGACTGTTAAATGCAAGTTGACTTAAAATGGAGTAAAATATTATTTTGGGAGAGCAACACCCTTATTTAGGTAAGATCGGTTTATTTGACATCTTTTGATCCGTGCATAAATTATAATGTTTTAATCACCAATAAAAACAACAAGATAATAAACCAACACTTGTTGGTTTCATGTGTGAGTTGGTGAAATCAAAGGGTATTGCATGCTTGTTTGAGCCTTGATTGCTCCGACATACTCCCCTAGATCTTAGATACTCCATTCATCTCCGAAGATCCATCCGCTCATGTGTACATCCATCCTACTTCTTCGTTCACCTCAGGTCTCCCCCAACATCAATTATCCATCTTTATACTCAGGCTACTCTCAACCTAAGTATAGGGAGACCTAAGTCCCCGTGATTTTTCTTACTCATATTTGCTTGCCTTAATACTTAGATTATTTCTAACATAAGTATAGGGGAGTTCTCCTCAGTTCCTGTATATTTTTTATACTTAATTAGAGCTTTGGCTTCGTATCATCTAGTTCTATGAGGACATAGCAACGTTTAAGTATAGGAGCGTGTGATGTATATACATTATATGTACTTTAGCTATATTTTGAAAAATTTAAAACTTTTTGGGCTAAAGTATAATCTTTTGAACTGAGTGGACCAAAATGTTTTCAAGATTTTTCTATACTATGTTACACTATTTTCAAGGAAAATATTTTTGAAATTGATTTGAAAAATGAGTTTTACTTATTTTGAAGAAAATCTTTTGAAAAATGTTTGGAAAATCTTTATTTGTGTGGCGTGACGTTGAAAATTATTTTCTCAATTTCAAGGAAAGTGAGTCTAACTTTTGTTCTAAATTTATTCAAAAATCCTAAAAAATAAGAAAAACCAATAATCCTTTAAGAGTCAAATTGACTACTAAACTCAAATAAGTAGCCGCGTTCAGTGAGGGTTCTCCCTTATCAGAGTAGGTGGTTTAGAGGACATCGCATAAGGTTCTGTCCTCAAGCAACATGTTTCGGCCTGTACTTACACTTATACTGGCTGAATGCATATGCATCTACTCATTTGATTTAGGCGGTGATTATGTCTTTTAAATTCTTCATAAAAAAATTAAAAAAAATGGATGAAGGAGTTGGATTAAAAATCGCTACATTTTCTCTTCCACACGGGATCAGAAATGTTCGAGGACACTCGGTTGAAAAGGTCTTGATATTTCAGGTTAACCATCCTTAACCATCAGGGTCTTAGACTTAATCATCCACATCTCCCTAGTTTGCTAGATTTGCGTGCTATATTGCATGTTTAGTCTCCTACCTTAAGAATATGATCAGCACTTCACATATACGACTACGATCATGGTGAGATGAGTTGAAATTTCACTTGAGGGACTGGGATGAGGGATTCAAGTCTGGACTTGATCTAATGATGCTCGAGGATGAGATAAAATCATTGAAGGCTTCATGAAATCTGAGTGTCAGCATTTTAACCAGTATAAGAACTTGGTTCTCGTACTAATCTCTTGATATTTACCTAAGTGTCAGGATGTGAAAAAAAAATAAAATTGTTGATCAGTGTGCGCTAACTCTTGGTAAGGAAGTGGAGCTAGCCAAAAATAATGCAAATCAAAGAAATATCAATGTTGAAAATAAAGCTCTTCTTCCACAAAGTCAATCATCAAAGAGTTTCCATCAAAGGTAAGTGCTCTCAACCATTTCAAAGTGTCCACTTGGACCACCGCTATTAGGGCCAGGAGCCAGGCTTGTACAAAAAAAAAGGCTCTGCGTCGTAAATGCTACAAGTCTGGGTGTAGAAGGTACGATAGGTACTCAAAAAAGGCACACCCCGGTGTATTGCCAGGAAATTCGAATGGCATATAGAAGGGTATAGGGATGATTATACATGGTGATATTTTTAATAAAATGTCGAAAATGATGCGGGGGCATCTCCATTAATCTTATATATATAGGTAAAATGGGGCTGCCCCCGCCACATTTCGTCCGGTTTGTTTATTTTTTTTTGAAAATTTCTTCCGTGAATTTTCATCAATATATCCCTATATCATGCCACTAAAATTTCGTGCGAAATAAAGACTCCTATGGCCTCCATCCAGACGGGGTCATTACCGTTTAAAAAAAAAGACTGTCTGGATGGAGGCCGTAGGAGTGTCTGTTTCTCACGAAATTTTAATGACATAATATAGGGATATAATGATGAAAGTTTACGGAAGAAATTTTCAAAAAAAATAAAAAAACCGGATGAAATGGGACGGGGGGAGCCAAGTTAGCTCCTCCAAGGGTGCAACCCCATTTAACCATATATATATATATATATATATATGGGACCTTTCAAATGAGGTGGGGGTTTTTCTGAAATTGTAAAGGCCACTGTGAATTTAGTAAAAACTCTTTAACAGTTTTGTAAAAGTATAAACTGCATATTGTAAAAAAATAAATTTTGTAAAATATAGCATCCAAATTTAAATTAAAATTTCCATCCAATATAATAATATTTTCATAATTTTATTTCACTATACATGTTGTGTTAATATTTATTGTTATATGTATGAAACAAGAAATTGTAAAATATATTAGGAAGATGCCTAAATTGAGGGTGGCTTACCATATATATGGTGAGACCCCGCCTCATTTGAAGTTTCTCCTATACACGCATACACATGAGGAGTGAACCTATGGGAGCATAAAGTTGTGAGAGCATGAGAGGAGTGATTCTGGACCACTAGATTCAAAAATCTAGGGGTCCAGAATCACTCCTCTCATGCTCTCACAACTTTTTGCTCTCATAGGATCACTCCTCTACAGACACATATACATACATACATACATACATACGTACGTACGTACGTACGTACATACATACATACATACATACATACATACATACATACACACACATATGGGAAACACGAGTATGCTTCCTTGGTATAGTCAACTTACATGCTCCCACTCCTTTTCTCCTGTATTTTTTTTAATTTTCTGAAATGAAACTTATTAGGTTTTAGATCATAATATGTCACCATGATGTCATTCAAAATTCGACTTAATTCGAGACTTCTATCTCCTCCATCAAGATTGTCAAATTTTAATGGTCTCAGAGTTGCTGAAATCAACCCCCTTCAGATGGATGTCATAGGAGTCTCTGTTTCTGATGAAATTGAAATGACATGTTAGGAGAATATAGTGGTGAATATACATATTTTTATTTTCCAAAAAATAAAAAATGTAAGAAAAATAAGGGCAGGTGTAGCTCCATTTAACGCTCTCTCTCTATATATAGAGGTTAATGGAGCTGCCCCCTTGCCCCCGCACCATTTTCGGTGTTTTTTTTATTTTTATTTTTTTTTCAAAAAATATCGGCATGTATCTTCATCCCTATATCCCTTCTATATGCCATTCGAATTTCGTCAGAAACAGAGACTCCTATGATCTCCATCCAGACAGTCATTTCTTAACGGAAAACATGATTTTTTAAATCAACACCATCTCGATGAAGGCCGTAGGAGTCTCTGTTTATGACGAAATTCGAATGACATATATGAGGGATATAGGGATGAATATACATGGTGATATTTCGAAAAAAAATGCTGAAATAAGGGGGCGGGGCAGCCATGTTGGCTGCCCCAGGGGGCAGCCCCATTAAATCCATATATATATATATATATATATATATATATATATATATATATATATAGGGGTCGGAGAAGCTGCACCGGCGGGTGTAGCTAACTAGCTGCACCCGATCATTTTTTTCATTGGTTTTTTATGTTTTTGAAATTAACCTAGGGGGATTTAAATCATCATATATCACCATGATATCACATCAATTTCAACTAAATTCAACACTTCTATCATCTCCATCAAGACTATCACATGTTAACGGTCTCAGAATTATTGAAATTGACCCTATCTAGATGGGCATGGTAGGATAGTTTGTTTTGCATGAAATTTGAAACACATATTCTAATCAATAAACTAAGTAAATCCCCATAAGTTTTTTTCAAAAAAAATAAAAAACCAATAAGAAAAATGGCCGGGTGTAGCCAGTTGACTGCACCCGTCGGTGTAGCTTTCCTTTTGCTATATATATATATATAGAGGGCATATCCAGAGAGCACAATGCCCATTTGGGTTGTGGTGAGCACCAAACGTGGGCTCGCCACGTGTATGCGTTGGTTCCATTTGGTAGATGACAGTATTAGTAATAACCATATTTCTAATTATAGTCTACCACGTATTTAACAATGACTTTATTTCCAATTATACAATGTCCTTAATAAAAGGGATGTCGGTTTTGGAAAGAAAAGATTCAAATAAATGATTTCGTGCTGATTATTAAGATCCAAACGACGGGATAGTAACAAATATACTTTGGTCAAGTAAATGCTTGTTATGAGATCGGTAATATGAAGACAATGATCAGTAATTTTCATCCAAATAGTTAACATGTGCAGAATTTAGTAATACGTATACAATGGTCAAGTAAATGTGTGTTGTGAGATCAGTAATAACATAACAAAGGATTAGTAATACCATTGTGTATGTAATGCGTATTGAATTCATTTCTGTAATATTTTTTCCTTTTTCGTCAACGAAGCATTCTATTTATTTCACGAATTCATTTTTCCTTATGTGTATGTATTTAATAACTTCTTTTTCAAAGTACTATTTCCATATTAATCATATAGAAGGTGAATATGTTAATGATTATATGTTACTTTCTTACTTGAGCAATGCCCGTGACTTACAATGTACAGAGATCAGTAATTTATTCATGTTACTCAAGTAATACATATTCAGTTCTCAAGTAGTTATTACTGTGAGATCAATAATTACTTGTTATTATTACATGTTACTGATTCTTCTATATATCTTACTTGTTGCATTCTTTGTTTTAAAATACTATCGAATCAAAACCTTCTTTACTTATGTAGCTTATTTAATTACTTGTAATACGTCAAGTGTTACTGAAATCCACACATAAATTACTTAATTATTGTTATATGGTAAACATTCAAATTTCAACTGTTGTCTTCTAGTCCATTTAGATGATGTTTTGCTCTCGCTCCTCGGCATAACAACAACTTCTTCAAGACACCAAATCATTGCAATGTTCTGCAAGAAACAATAAGTTAATTGGCCATTTAAAAAATTAAAATATCAAGAAATTGGAAAAGAATACACATTAATTAGAAATTTTTCAATAACGTTTCAGGAAGATACTTGATTCAGTACTATTTTATATCCGAGAATATTAAGAATTGTATAAAGAATGGTAACTCAGCAATATACTCGCTTCAGTAAGAATCATTCAATGACAAGTAACTTTTAATGAATTATTAGTAACGTTTGTTATATGACAAGTAACTTGTAATGTGTTGTATTTATAAACTTACTGATTGTTATAATATAGTTACTGACAGCCAGTAATGAAGTTACAATGTTACCAGAGTTACTTGTTCTTATTATAAAGTTACTTCTACATGCTAAAAAGTTACTGATGGATAGTGTAAATATTACTTGTTATATATGTAAGTTAATAAAATACTAGTAATGGTTTACAATGTTACCAAAGCATATATTAATTGTTACTGGTCATTATCCGATAATTACTAGTACAAGTTATATGGAATTTCTTACTAACATATATATAAAACTTACTGATACATGTAATAAAGTTACTCAAAGCCAACAATAAAGTTACAAATTTACTGTAACTTTTTATTATATGAAATCAAAATACCTTCGATAAAAAATCAATTAAGAATACAAATCGTGTATCAAAATAAATAAAAATCGATATTATGAATAAAACTTTCTCATATTCCAATCACACTTCTCGAATAAAACATCGCTTACGATAAAAAATATGCAGTATTCATAAAAAAAATTAATGTATTCGTCATCTCGTCTTATTGATCCCAAAACAAACATTGCTAAAAATCAAAAAATCATTAAAACAACGAAATTATGATAGAAATAAGCGATTAAATTATGAAATCGAATCAGATACCTCCCATCTTGCGTTGGAACGAAACAAATGCCATGCGTTGGAATGAAACGATAGATTTTAGCAATCAAATGCACGCGCCTTCCTCTTTCCACAAATGCAAGGCTATTTTTAGCAATGTTCTAATTTCCGATTTTGTTTTATTTCCATACAAAAATCGGTTCCTATTTTTTTGGGATTGAATCGGTTCCTATTTTTTTGCGATAGACGGTTAGGATTGGGTGCTCATCCGAACTCAAATGGGTCATGTGCTCTCTGGATAAATTCTCTCTCTCTCTATATATATATATAACACGCTATACATGGAAATAAACCTGGAACCACCTGAAAATTTACAAGTCAAAAAAGAAGAAGAAACGATGGACATCTACTTGCCCACCATTAAACACATTATTACTAAATGTAAAAAATCTTTATGGGAGGATATAGCCCTTTAATGTGCCCTTTCGATTAAGTTTTGACATTCAAGTCAAGACAGATCCAATTTCAAACTGAATTTATTATTGCAATAAGAGCTAGCTTCCGATTTCCGCTCTATATAAGACCCTTGCTATCTCCATCATGTCATATCTTCCACAAAGCTAAGTGTCCACCTCACCCGAAATGGCGACTGCTATATGTCGCCATCAGATGGTGATCTTCGCTGTGTTGATTATGGTGTCGATGCTCTCATCGGCATCGGCTCAAACCCCACGGCCTCCGCCTCCGTTGTTGGGCACTTGCATCCTCAATTGCGCGATCACAGAGTTGAATTGCAGGACTGCTTGCATCGTCGATATCACGTGCTTTACTACATGCGATAATGCATACTTTTTGTGCATTAACAGATGCATATTTCCACCGACACCTCCACCGCTACCATCTCCACCGCCTCCGCCGTCTCCTCCCCCGCCCCCACCGTCTCCTCCTCCACCTCCTCCACCGTCACCACCGCCCCCACCTCCACCTCCACGACCATCTCCGCCTCCACCCCCACCATCTCCGCCTCCACCCCCGCCATCTGGAGTCGGATGTGTCCTAGGATGTGCCACTACACTTACAACATGTCGAGTTCCTTGCGGCATCTTGGATTTCATCTGCCTCAACAACTGCATCAATGCTTACACCTCATGTGTCAGGGGGTGCTTTGGACTGTAACTCTCCCTTCTCTCTATCACCAACGCGGATGTACTACTAAATAAGAAAGATGCAAGATATGTACTAGTCTTCTTAAATAAATGCCACCTCAGTATGGAAAGGTACAATAAATCGAGTTTAGTTTTGGATGGCAGATCGTGGTCCAACCTGCTTTCTATGACTGGATGCGAATGTTATCCACAACCATATCACTCGTAAATAAAACAAACCACTGCATCCATGGACGAGTAACGTTGAAGATCCGAGTTCTATATCATCAAATATCACGATATTGAACAGTTGCCATTTTCGTACCCCAATGATTATATTTATGATTATAATATATTTTCAATGTTGAATTTTTATTTGAATTAGTTAAAAATATTGTAACAAAGGAAATGTGGGATACATATATACACCTAACTTGTTTTCGACCCAGAAGTGGGTTCTCTGCTATGGTGCTGCACCACACGAGCGTCTATGGTGCGGTACAGCACCACAACAGACGATCCAGACGCTTCGACCTAACCCTCCCATGGACGTCGTAGCGATGGCGACTACCGAAGCTCCCCAAGGACCATAATTGCCGAAGCCCCTCCACGTAGCTCCCCTCCGAGCTTGCTGCTCCTTTCAGGCAACTCTCTCGACCTTCTCTTGCCGCCATGCATCCCCTCTTCTTCCCCCCTCCTCAGACTTCATTCCTTCCCTGAGTCTTCTGCTGCTCAACTGTGGGGTGTGAGGGCTATGGAAAGTGTATTGCCTGCAAGCTGCTCTCTGAATCTCCGAAGGACGATTGCTTCTCGGGGAATGAACCACCCGTTGCCCGGACAAATACCTGTCGTCTCCGTCCCTGTCATTGCCCCTTACCCCACACCCCACCAAAAAGCATTAAGAGCTAAATGAAAAAATGTTTATTGGAGCATATAGCCCTTTAATGTGCCCTTTCGAGTAGGTTTTGACATTCAAGCCAAGACAGCTCCAATTTCAAACTGAACTTGATATTGCATTAAGAGCTAACTTCTGCTTTCCTCTCTATATATAAGGCCCTTGCTATTTCCACCATCGTCAATATCTGTCCACCTCACCCATAATGGTGACGGTATGCAATGCCGTCGAATGCTGATCTTGGTTGTGTTAGTGGCAGTGTCGATGTTCTCACCGGCATCGGCTCAACTCCACTGCCTCCGCCTCCACCTTCATCGTGGGACACCTGCATCAGTTGTGTACCAGAGTTGAATTGCAGGATCGCTAGCTTCGTCAGCGTTACGTGCTTCACCCCGTGCGATGAAGCATATTTTACATGCATAAACAATTGCATATTTCCACCTGGCACCTCCACCTCCACCTGACTCTACCGCCGAAGAAGGATCCTCTGCTGTGGCATGGGCTGCAGCAGACTCTGCTGCACGTCCGGGAGCTGCTAGATCTTGATCGAGCGGCTCTCGGGCGTGCTGCAGAGTCTGCTGCAGCCCATGCCACAACAGAGGATCCTTCCCTCTACCGCCACCCCCATCTCCACCACCACTCCCATCCCCTCCTCCTCCACCGTCATATCTGCCTCCACCGCCCTCATGTCCACCTCTACTCCCACCTTCCGTAGTCAGATGTTTCCTAGGATGTGCCACTATACTTGCAACTTGCTGAGCTCCTTGCGGAGCTTAATATCCTCAAAAATTCATTCAAATCTAAACTTATTTGCTATTTTATTTTAGGATTTTTATCAGTTGTGCCCCTTCGAGATGTTGCAATATCAGTTATACTCCTCCCTTTTTGGGAATATCAGTTGTGCCCACACTTCTTGTTATTCTATCACTTGTACCTCTCCGTTACTTTGGTTATCAATGATAACCATGGTTTTTTTAAACCGGTTTGGGTAAGAGGGGTAAAATTGGAAATCAAAAGGATCACCTCCAAAATTGAAACCCACTGTCAGAGATGGAGAAGAGGACAAAGCACGGAGATGGAGGCTGCAGGCGGAGGAGTGAGGAGGAGGAGGAGGTTGGGGCAAGGGAGGGAAGGAGGAGACAGAGGCCGTGGGTGGAGGGGGAGGCTACGAGCAGAGCGTAGTGATCGTAGAGCACGAGCTGCAGGAATATGTTTGGGGTGCAACTGTGGCTCAGGTAGCTCGCAACATTCCTTGATCGAGTCATATTGAGTGAGTACTTCACACGAGGAATCAGAGGATCGAGGGGTCATCGGTACCCATGATCAACATTGGACACATCCTCCCATTCGAACCATATATTGGGGAACCACCTGGGATGCACCAGGCTATCGCCATTCATAGATAGCAACTCAGTATGTTGCTCGGTAAGTATGATCCCACTGTACTCGCATATAAAGGTTATAGCACGAATCAGATCAAGCGACCTCACTTCCCACCCGGTCTCCCTCGACCGGAACACCTCTAGTCAACTCCTGGCCCCCTTCTGGCTGATGCGATTCCTGTAACTCGACGGGTAGTGGCAGAAGTTGTCGCATTCGTACACCAAAGGCTTCCCTGTCATTAGCACCCCATGTGGGTCATACACGAAATCTCCCTCATTCCTCTCTATGCAGGCACAATCCTCCCCGCAATTTGTTATATACCAACAACCGGAGAAGTTGTCCCCATGTAGGAGCACGGAGCACGGGTACATTGGGCGGGCGACATAGTTGAATAACATCGGCTCACGGCCATCATCGATATCATAGAACAACTCGACCGGAGTAGGCTCCCATCCCATCGAAATATCGCAGCTGGCATAATTTGTAGCTGTGGAATTCAGTAGCTTCTCCTTCATCTCCTCGACAAATTTGAGCACAATGTTGCCCATCTCGAACTGCCCAGCAACGCAAGCATTGTACACGGTGAACCCTGACTTTTCGACATCCTTCCAGAACTCGACAGCGTGGTAGAGTCTGTCATAGAAGTAGACCTTGCCAGTGGGACCGTCTTCGAACTTGAACCCTCAGATCACACGGATTTTGACACCGTAGTTCATGCTTCGCTCAAGAGCGAGATTCCCTCCCTCGAGGCGATGGTCAAAGGAGGGGGAAGACGCGGGCGGAGGAGGAGAATGGGTGTAGAGGAGGACACTGTACGCGGGGTGAGGAGGATGGGGTGGAGGGGAACGCTGCGGGCTGAGGGATGAGGAGGATTCTGGGGGCGGAGGAGGAGGTTGCGGGCTGGGTGAGGAGGACGAGGCTGAGGAGGAGGCATGGGGGAGGAGCTTAGGGCTAGGGCAGAGCTCGGGGCAGAGGAGGTTGCATGAGAGCTCAGGGCGGAGGAGCAGGGGCAAAGGGGAAGGCATGGGGGTGGAGGGAGGAGCTGGGGAGGAGGAAGAGAAGGGAGGAAGAGGAAGAAGATGAGGGAGGAGGAAGAGGACTTTTTAGTCCTTTGTTTTAAATTTAATTCCATTTGTATCCTCAATGTTAACGTCTGATTGCGTTGGTTATGGATGATCACTAACCCAAAGGGGCACAAGCGATAGAACGCCAAGAAGTCGGGGGCACAATTGATATTCCCAAAAAGAGAGGAGCATAACTGAAATTGTAATATTTCGGAGGGGCACAACTGGTAAAAACTTTTTGTTTTAATGGTGAAAGGTTCCAATCTTTTTTAAATAATATTTAAGTTGCTTAAATATTGATCGAATGTTTGACCATTAACATAAAAAAGCAAATAACCTTTGGTTTAAATGAAATTTGAAGAATATGTAAAGCATTAATCCATGATTTAATCTATAAAATCGAATTTCAGAATCGAAATCGCAACAAAATATAAACGATTACAACAGGGGATCCGAGTGATTCTTAATGTAAGTCTCTGTCATAGACACATGTGTACCCCCATACTAAATAAGGAAGATGGATAATAGGTACAAAGCTTCTCAATAAATACCGCCATGTACGGATAAGTGCATGTTTAGTTTTGGATTCGAACCTGGTGTATGGCGTGATGGGGATATTATTGGCAAAAGAACTCTAGTTGGAATTCATCCACCTACCCATCATTCCGAAGGGTAATAAACCATTATCGTTACATAACATTTTTGAGGAGGGGGCACAATATTTAATAAAAATCTATCACCTATGATGTGGTCATATTCATAAGGAAAAATGGTGTATGTTGTTGAGTTGTATGCCACTTATGCGTTCATCATCTTATTAACCATTTTATCTGTATTGGGATGGATGAGTGTAAGTGGTTCTGCCATTGGATCACGTGCAAGTTAAAGTTTCAAGACAAATGAGTGGTTGGGAGGTGATGAACATATAAGTTATATGGTGATGAGTTGGATTATCCGCCTCCTCTATTCATTATATAACAATAGATGTGAAAGATAAATTATATCATCTATAATTTTCATGTAAATAATAATTTATTTCGAACTTATTTTTTAATCAATTGTATAATTTTTCTATTTGACATAAATTGATATCATATCTGTTTTGCATTATTGAGATTTTTTATGAATGATATTTATACATTTTTAAAAATTAGACATTCTAATCTTTTCATTTTTTTCAATTTACTCTTTGGATTTTGATTAATCACAATATAAACTACACTTATTCTAAATTTATATCAAATTGAAAATATAAAAATATATAATTTTATACTTTTTATTACCGAAAACTATAAATATTAATATGTCAATGAAGAAAAATACACTGATCAAGAATATCTGTGCATTTGACCACTTGATAATAAATATGACCAATGATTAATACATGAGACTTGTCAATAAATGATTTTTTTAAAAAACTTTAATTTTTTGAGATCGAGAAGTAAACCTTGTATCTATATAAGTGATAATGAGATTAGATGAAAAACCAATCTCTTATTCAAAAGAGTGGATTGGTAGAGATCCATTATAAGTTGAGTTAAACAATAATCCGAACAGGTTGATTCAAGGTAAAATATAGTATTGTTAGACAGAAATTTTATATTAAAAGATATATTATCTGTCAGTAAAGATAATTGATTTTCTCCCTCAAGAAACGAAGGGGGTGCATTTATAAGTTTTACCCTCAAAAAATCCAAAAGAAGATTTATACTTAGGAAATATTATGATTATTTTCCTCAAAAATCCATAGAGAATAATTAAATATATATTATTTAATCTAAAAAATTTAGAGGGGGCATGTGCCCCTACTTGCCCCCTCTAATCCGTCCTTGATCATTAGGGATGCAGACATATATGGATATGTTTGTACCCGATCTATCACCATATCTGTTTTATACAGATTTTGATATCCATATCCGTTTCAAAATTGATACGGGTACATATATCACTTTGATATCCACAAACATTTGTATTTGTATCAGTATATCCGTTTTCATATGTAAATATAGTTAATGGTTTCTTTCTTTCACTATATTTGATATAATTTTTATGATATAAACACATTTAGAGTATTTATATCATATGTTTTCCATCCAATACATGTATATCTAAGCTTAAATATAGAGTATTTCTAGTATTATTCATATGCGATCAATATCCATTTAAATTCCGTATTTGTTTTTTAAGGATATAGCAACACAGTTCTAATATCCGTTAGTATCCGTATCTACATCCATATTGATTCCTAAAAACGAATAAGGATACGATAACATCTACATTCATATCAATATCCGTCTGTTTTGTATCCATGTATCCCTGATTATTATGGTGTTATTTTCCCAACCTTTGCATTCTCAACGTAAACACTTTCCAAAGGTAAAACCAACCACGATTTATTGTAATGCGATGTTTTGAATATTATATTGGAAGATTAACAATGAAAAGTGGAGAATATGTGTAAAAACAAAGTGAACTCTTAATTCACAGCAACATATTATGTATCCAACCACCTCCGTCTCTGCCGTTTGATCCAACTACCTATGCCTCTACCTAACTAAGGAGGATACAAAACATGTGACAATCACCAGTGACTAGCGATTAAAATTGCTATATTAAATGTAAAAGGGTTTGTTAGAAATATTTTTTTATCATAACCCGGCTATGCTTATTTCAGGGGGCACACCCTGCGTCTTCATAATTCAGATATGAAAGATGTTCTTTTTTTTTTGCAAAATTTCCATGTCTTATTGATCATGAAGCATTGTATATATGAATTTTGGCATGTTTAATACAGATCGTTCTCCATAGATGGGGTTACAACGGCACATTTTGCAAGCTTGTGTGCATGTCCAACCCAATCTCGAGAATTACATAGAAACTGACGGGAGACTGTTGTATTAAGAATTGTAATTAGATTTTAATTGGAAAATCTATATAATTACAATTGTAGTTAATTTGGTTTCAATTGCGAAATCAAATGGCTTGGAGGAAAAGTTGGGAATTCCCAAATTTAAAACATGAAAAAGTTTGGGTGGAAGTTTAGTACCATACCTTAGAGCTCTAAACTTTTGGTGGGCTTATATATAAGTTCACACCACAAGCTCTTGTAGCAATAGTAAAGAGGAGGAATGGATGACCCCACACGCGCGTGCACTCCGCTCTGTCTCCGGCTCGGGAAAGTCAATCGGATCTTGATACTTTTGCTGCGGGTTTCATTTGGTAAGTCGATTAAATTAATCACACGATTAATTTGGTAAGTCGACTTTTTTTCATTGTTGTGGCTACAACGCTTTCTTGGTGAGTTTGGATTGAGTGACAGTGAGCCGGTTGTGTTTTGTGATAGCCAGAGCGCTACAGACTTGAGCAAGAGTACCATGCACCATGCTCGCACAAAACATATTGATGTGAGATACCATTGGATGAGGATGCAATTGATCAGAAGCAGCTCATAATGAAGAAGATATACACAGATGAGAACCCCTCAGACATGTTGACCAAAGCAGTCACTCGTGACAAGCTTCAGCTCTATAGAGAGTTGAGCGGTGTCAACTCTTCTTGATCTCCATCGTCAAGACAAGACTTCCCCGTTGAGGCTGGAGGGGGAGGTTGTTGGATAATTTCCATTCCAGCCCCAACTTGAGCTCCAATGGGTTCAGCTATTTGTGACTATTGCAGGGGCACATTTGCAATTGGCCCAAGAATTTGAAGCTCCATTCCAGGGAATGGAAGTCGGCACTCCTCATTCGGACGTTCCATTTTTCCGTAACGCAGAGCAGCCCCCCATTCCAGCAAATCGTCGCCAGCAGCAAGGGTTTTCGGAACCCATCTTCTCCGCCTTCCTCCACGCGAGCGGGAGAGCGAGAGAGAGAGGCCGTGCTCGAGGGCAGCAGCAGCTCCAACTTTGGCACAACGGCTAGGACTTTGGAGTTGGGTTTTGGAGCAGTGTTTGGGCGTGTCTTGGGAGCAGACATTGGAGGTCGTTGAGGACGACCTCAAGGAGCCGAGCTTCATGTTTGGGCCTCCATCCGGGCGCCCATAAGGGGAGTCACTTTATCCTTCTTGGATTTAAGCACAATATTGGTTTTTGGATACCTAGGGATAGTTAGTTACTTATAGAAGAACTATCCATTGTGTGTGGCTTGTACCTCGGTTTTGTGGGCAACACAACAGGAAAGAACTTTGGCTCATTTTGACCGTAGTGAAATCGTTGTCGGTTTTGTCCCGTGGTTTTTCCCTTACTCACATCGAGTAAGGGTTTCTATGTAAAATCCTTATCTTTTGTGGTGATTGAATCTTGTGGTTGCTTGTGGTTGGTTTGTCATTGTTGCCATTGAGTTCCTGTGTGGGGAACATATATTTGTTGTGCCATCTTTGCTGCAGGACAATTCAAGGGGGATATTCCTGGTTGATCACCCTCATTATCCCCCAACACTTCCTTGTGGGTAGTTTAACTCATTTTATGGTGGACTGACCATCGGGGCCCTCATATAGATCACCGATTAAACCCTCGAAGTTGCTTTGAAAACATCGACCCCTGTGTTGGATGATGTCTTTTGACGGAAACAAAGTTTCTGCCGTTATTATAAGCGGACCGCTTCCGTTTAACTAGCTTTGTCTCTTTTCTTTGGAGATGTGTTTTGCCATCTCCCAAGTCGCTAGGTGTAAATTATTTGATCGTGTACTTACTCTAACTCTTGCAACCTACTAGATGTCTTTTGTGTTCAACGGATCTGATCGTTTTTTTCTTAAAAATAGAATGATGTCAAATATTTATCTTCCTTAAACTCCGTGATATGTTTCAACTTCACTCCGTTCATAAAATGGATAAGAGTACTCATTTCTTCATTGACTCATTTCTGGCGTTATTATTTCAACACTATGTCGTAGTTGAGGATATTACTATAGGTGTCTTGAGCTCGACTCAAACTTACCTTGATATTCAAACTTAACTCGATAAGAGCTTGTGATCCAGACTCAAAAAAACTATTGAATTTGAGTTCAAGAAGGATAATAACTCGCTAAGGTTATCAAGATGAGTTCGAGTTGAGCACGGCTGAACTCGCTAGCACAATTCAATAACCCGGTTTGATTTTAATAATTTTTCCTATGTGTTTCTTAAAATATAATGTGTGAATAAGAGGAGAAAATGGTGCGGGAAAACTTGAACTTTATTGTTATTATTGAGATTCCTAGCTAATGGGTTCAGTTGCTTCTTCCAAAAACTTCACAAACATTGAGTATAACTCAACCTACAAAAGGCTCATTAAGGGACTCAGTGAGCCAACTCAAACTCAACGAGCTCAAGTTCGGGTCAACATTCTCGGACTCGAAGTTTATCGCGTCCAACCTCAAGTCCAGTTGAGTTATTGAGTTCAAGGTTGAGCAGAAGACCACTCAACTCATTCAACTCGATAGACACCCCTAATTTTAACATCGGGATTACAAGACATGCTCATGGTTACGAGCTTTTACTTCTATCACAATATGGTTGAAATAAATAAAAAAACTCGCAATGTAATAAAACTCGACAATAATAAGTTGTCTTACAGATGGCTTGTTCTCAGCGTCCACATGAAATTAAAATCATTTGAGATTTTTACTATAGAAATCTGACTACCCAAAAAGGTATTCGCAAAAATCCACATGATCTAAAATTTATTTTAATAAAAAAGCAATTTGAAATGTATCCATCGAAAAGTAGGAGACTCTTGGGTCAAAAATGACGATCAAAATTTTGGACGAAATGATGAGATACTTCTACAATAGGAGAATAGCGTGCATAATGTTTTGCTTAAATTTTGTGTTTTATTGTTGCAAATTACAAATTAAAACGGGTGTTGAGATATAAGTAATTTCTCAATTTAGAAATCATATTGTAAATGAGTTCATGTACATAAGGGCCTAAAGTCCTCCACTTACACACGGATAATTATAAAGATAAAGGTCCACCAGAAGAGGAGTTTTAAAAAAGAGACGCAGAGATAATATTTAGATATTTCTCCACCTCCATCAAAAATATCTTGATATTTATTAACCTCTCTACGTAATGGATGAGGTTGAAATTTTTTTCTAGATATCTCATTCAGAATATCACTGTCAACTAAAAGAATCTATAAATACCACCCAAAAGGCTTACATTTGAATACAAGACACAAAAACCTATATATACCACCCAAGCATCGTAAGTCCTCTTGTTGTATAAGTTTGAAACTTATATAGAAGTTGTGCCTTCTTAATGAAAAGAAGTGTTTATATTTCACATCTACCCTAGACATTAATATGTATTTACTTTCCCTAAATTTGCTTCACATTCACCATCTCTCTACTGCTTCCCTATCATGATATGTATATATAGAAGAAAATTTTCTTTACAAAAAATCATTCTAAGTAAAGTGGTTCGTCACATTTCATCACTAAAGTTGTATATTTGTAAAGACTGGAGGTGGGGCAGAGGTTCCATTATGGTTGGGAAGCCAAGCATGCCTTTGTGGCTCAAACCCTAGACCCGATTAGTAAATCCACTACATTGGTTGTTTCATCCATACATATTTCTTCTTTCGGTGCTCTTTTCCAATAGCCTCGCCTTCTTTCCAACCCAAGCCTTTAAGACATATATTGGCAAAAACTTGAGCGAAATATCAGCAATGTTCCGCATTGTAGAGATCATCACAATATGTTCTTGTTTGTACCCATACTTCAAATTTTAATCATTTCGCTGATGATTATTCATCCTTTATCTTGATGTCCATCTGCTTCTAATGAAAGGCTTCGTCATCGTCCGACCGAGATGGAGCTTAGATTTCCATGTCCAAGCCCTTAGAGGATCTTAGAAGAGGGGATGTGGGCGACATGGTGGTGAAGACGATAGAATAATGTCATGTGACCGGTAGCTCATTTGACGTGCTTTATATAATGAGATATTTACACCCATAACCTTGAGTAGTTTCATAATTACATCAAGAACCCTCAATATTTCATAATTACATGAGAAACTCTGAATACACACTCAGACTCACACCCATAACCCTCCGTTAAGTTGGTCCAATAACTCAACCACTCACGTAATTAATCTAACCATACCACATCTAAGGGTTGCCATTAATGATTTTTATGTTTTTTATTTTTTAATCAAGAGCACCCTCCTCTTCCTTCTTCCCTCCTCCTCCTCCTCTCCTCCTAGAGAAGCAACATCGACTCCGTCATTCTCCACCACCGCCCTTCCTCTGCCTCGCCCTCCTCCGATGCCCTCTTCTCCAGCGTCACCCTCTTGAGGGGACCCTCCTCCAAACCGCCTCAACCTCCTCCACCGCCCCTTCTCCAGCCTTGCCCTCCTACAAGGACCCTCTTCTAGACAACCACCTCATATGTCTACCCTCCTCCACCATCATCCCCGCCCCCACCCCACTGATGAATACCCATTCATCACTCTTTATTCTTTTATTTTAGCTACAAAACCTATGCAAAACACATGTAGTAGCAATAATTATCCTTCAGCACGCATTGTGTAAATATGCATTATTAGCATGTTTTTGTGCATAAATAAAAGAATAAAGAAATAAAAGAAAAAGAGGGAGATATTTAGAATAAATATTGAGCGACCTAATCCCAAGAGAGGGCTCAGCATGGGCCTGACCGCAAAAAGAACCCAAGTAGAGAGAGATAGGGAAGCTCATGTACATATACCTATAAATAAATAAAAAATATTTTCCTCCAAATAAAAATAAAAATGTATTTTTTGTGAATATGTATATATTTGTAAATATTAAATTAAAATAAAATTGGGAAAAATAAAATACAAATAAAAAGAAACAAAAATCCCTTTTCTATTGTATATAAGCCTTGTACATAGAAACCACATATCCATTTATTTCACCTTGTAAATAAATAAATAAAAATCCAATAAAAATCTTTTCTCATCCCATATTTCATGATGTAAATAAATAAAATAAAAAGCATAAAAATAAAAATAAAATCAAAAGAAATAAAAATAAATCAATTCCCAACATTGTATATATACCATGTATGTATATAGATAAAAGTATTTATTTAACCATTGTAAATAATTAATAAAAATAAAATAAAAATACCATATTATTCCAAATTTTATTCTATAAATAAATAAAATATGAAATTGGAATAAATTGTATAAAAATAAATAATTAAAAATCAAAAATACAAAATACATATTGTATATACCTATATATATAAATACTACATTGTACATACAATATTTTTATTTCAAAAAAAATAAATAAAAATCACTAAAAAATAGTTTAAAAATAAATAAACAATTTTCATGTTTTAAGTTTTTCAAAAATAAGTCATTTATTATTTTAAAATAAATTTCCAAATAATTATTACGTGGCTGCACCTGATTGGTCCACGGGATTGTTGACCCCCGGTCAACTCTCCCCCGCGGACCCCCTCCTGGCGGATCCAAGCTACCGACCCGATTTGTTCCCATTATCCCCGCTTGATCCGACGACCAACTCCTTAAACCCCGGGTCCTAATCCTTCCCTGTAGATCCGAGACCTTCGCCCGGGGTGGATCATAGGGGTCCGTGCCTCGACGTGCGTGCCCGATTCCCATTCTTCTCGGACCCTTAGCACTATTTAGCTTGAGCTCCAGCCGCAATTCACGCCATCTTTGGCCTCGTCTTCCATTCCCAGGAGCTCCATTCTCTTCCCTAGAGTGACAGCTATCGGAGAGGACTGTTGCAGCGAGGAGGGAAGGTCCCAACCACTGATCCGGCGACATCTCGCCGCCGTGCGCCGCCCAGAGCAGTGCCCGAGCCTCGGGCCTCCGATAACCCTCGAGACAATGACCAGAGCTCCGCGAGCTCATCCCCAGTCGATATCCTCCATCAGGTAACCTTAATTCTTCCTATTTTCCCTTAATTTCTGATTAGCCCCAAATCGCTCTGCCGCCGTTGTTCATCGAATACTCCTGCTCCGACCATCCATTTCATCGACCGACTCGACCAACACCTTCGCGAGACTCCCCTCCACGTTCTTCACCCACGCATTCCCCTTGGTTCGCCTCGGAACCAAGGCCCGACCTCCCTCGTCGTCGCTTCGTCGGAGGTCAACCGCCTCGCCTCGCCCGACCACCACTCCACCCCTAACCGGGTCGAGGCACTTTGCCCTCAACCCAGCAAGCGTCCTGTGTTGTTTTTCAGGTCAGAAGAGGCTCATCTGAGGACCTCAGCATCCAGGCACAGGAGCCCAGCTCCGCCTTCGTCGCCGGAGCTCCTCGGAGCTTCCCGGCATCATCGGAGGAGCCCGCCAACTGCGGGAGACCTTGGCGATTCTATTCTACCCATTTGCAGCCCCCGAGGAGGACCAGCGCAGCCGTGGTGCTCCGGCGAAGTTTGCCGAAGCCTTGTTCTTCCAGGACCTCCAGGAGCCGTCCGTTCCCCCTCGTCGCTCCAGTCTTGATCAACACCATCTATTTGAGGAGCAGATCATCACCGTTCGATCAGGACGAGGGTTGATCATCACCGTCAGATCCAGTGAGGAGTGCCCTTGATCCTAGACCGTCAGATCTTCTACGTGGCACCGCTTCAGCCATCCAAGTTAATAAAGGGTAATTTACCCTTTGGCCCTTCTTTCTTCTGCATTTACTTTTTAGTCCTGTAATTATTTTGTCACGTTGTTTTTATTTTGTAAAAATTACATCGAGGACCTTCATGTTTTCTGTATTTGCTATCTAGTCCCTGTGAGTGTGGACCACGTGCGTCGACACGTGAGGTTGTGGTGTTTTTGCATTATTTCCCCTATATTCCTTGCGTGTTAATGTTTACATGTTTTAAAATAGGAACTGCATATTAGTCCCTCCGTGCCCGGACCACATGCGTGGCGCGTGTTGCTTGGGATTTTTGCGCTTTTGGCCCTGAACTTTCTTACCGTGTTATTGATTGGCCCATGGACTATGTTTTTATTACATTAAGGTCCATGTGCACTGTGTTTGTTTTTGAATTAAATAAAATATCAAATTTAACCCAAATCGTGTGAAAATTGGATATGTAGCTCCTGCCACTGTGTAAAATTTTCACTAATTTTTGGGGACATTTTTGAGCCTTTTTATTATTTTTGAAAATTCAAAAACCTTCATTTTTGCCTCTGTCCAGTTTAACAATTCCCAAAAAATATTAAAACCTTTTTAAAAATTCCAAAAAATTCAAGTTGTGTTTATTTTTGTGTGTTTGATTTTCTATGCATTTTTGGTTATTTTTGGATTTAAAAAACCTTAAAAATTAAAAACCCTTAAAAACTCATAAAAATCTAAAAAATTATAGAAAATTCAAAAATTAAAAACTCTTTTCCTGAATTTTCCTCTTTGTTTCTATTTCCAAGAAAAATACCCCCAGGTTCTTCCAGGACCATTTTGTATTTTAATTTGGTCCTCCAAGCCTGACTGGACATTTTGCTTTTGTTTCTTCCTTCTTTCATTTTTAGAAAATTCCATAAAAATTATAAAATTCTCAAAAATTCACCAAAATCAATAAAAAAAACATAAAAATATTTTTGTTTGAATTTTTGGACTAATTTTGAGTATTTAAATAATTGGTTGAATGTGATTGTTTTTGTTGTTTTATTATTTTCCTTCATAATTAAAAATCCAAAAAAATATTAAAATATTAAAAACCACCAAAAAATATTTGTTTTATTTTCTTTTCTTTTTCGACTACTTCGTAGGCTGCAAGGCCAACTCGTGCTTCTCAGACCGACCGTGGGAGCTATACTAGGTTAATCACCTAGCTAGGACTGCTATTTGGTTTTTATTGTTTTTCTAACTTTATTTGGTGACCCGATTTTATTTCTTGATCGAGCTTTGAGTCCTGAGTAACTGCGGTCGCAATGACCTTAGTGATTCCTTTACCTTAGTCTATCGGGCAGCTCATCAGAATGGCGACGTTGCCGGGGAGCACAGCTTAGTAGTCGTATTTTCTCGGTTTTTATTTTCTTTTGATTTTCGCGTCTTTCCGCGGCTTTGTCTTCGTCCGCGGCTTTTCGTGGCTTTTTGTCTCTCTCTTATTTTTATTTTCTTTCATTTTCTTTTATTTTATTTTCTTTTGTTTTTGGTTGTTTTTGAGTGTTTCCTTTTATTCTATTTTTGCACATATACCCTTTTCTTATTTGATCTGCTTTATTTGCTTGGTTTGACACTTTGTTGTTTTCTTACAAGGGCCCGAGGACCGAGGCGGCTCTTTTCGAAGAGCCGGCGCAACCGCGGCAATCGGAGGCAGCTCCTTTCTGCACGGAGCCGCAGGAGAGCGCGAGGAGGCAGTAGAGTGCGAGAGTAGCTTAGAGTAGAGTAGTTTTTATTTCCTGCTCATTAGAACTATTATTGTAATAAAACAGGGACATGACACTCACTCTCAGACTTAGACTCTCGGGGTCTGTTTCACCGAGCACCGGTGTGCTCGGGGGACCCCTCGGCTTTTTCGCAGTTTTTATCGCGGCTTTTTACCGTTTATTTCCTACCTTTGATTCTCGCGGATTTTCAGCCCCTAGCCTTAAGATTTTTGCTTGACTGTGACGTAAATAAATAGGATCCAAATACCTTAATAACCTTGCCTGTACCTATAGATCGATTAATTGGACCAAAATAAAAAAGATTAATAAAAAGACTATTTGGTCACCTGAGGGGTCACGCGCCGCTAGAGGTCGTATACAGCGCTGGCAGGACCCATTGTGGCGGGCACCGATCGGCATCCGAGACCGGACACCAACCCCTCTTGATTGACCACTTAACCACTGTTCTGTCGAGTAGAACTGTTTGCTTAGGGCTCGGATTTCCGCCTGCATCATTTAGGTAGTTTTATTTCTATCTTTAAATTCTGCGCGGATCATTTTGCATGTAGACTGTTGGAGTCAGGTACGCATTTCTTACTCTGCATGCATCATTGATTTTTCGCGCATCGGTTTTTTCGACTTCTCTCCCCATTTTTGGACTTAATAACCAGGAGAACCGAAAAATTTGTTAGGCGTTTGTTTTTATTTGAAAAAATACTTAAAAATTCAAATCATAAAATTTTGGATTGCTAACTCTATTTGACCCTAAAAGACACACACCACATCGAAAAAATTTGTCTTGGGGAGAGCAACCCCCTCATTGTTTGGTTTGCATGCGCGAGAGAGTGACCCGCACACTAGGCTAGAGCCATATCCGAGCCCCGATCAGACTACCGGCCTTTTATACGGGACAGTCTGGTTGGCGGATTGGATTCCCAACAGGTCACGTAACCGCTCTGCTATCCTGACTTGATCACCTAATAAAAACTGACAAGATAATTGACCGAACTCTTACGGTCTTCAGCTCGCGTTGAGTAGGTGAATCAGGGGTTTGCTTGCTGATCATTGTTGTTTCCAGATCCCATCCGCCTGACTCGCCAGATCAAGATGATGGGCAGAAGGTCCCTTAGGCAGCCTCTGGCTGCATCGCTTCCCAACACTTCTGCCCGCACATCTAGGTTGGTTTGCGAGAGCCGAGACCCGCTCTCTGAACCTGAGTTCGACTCCACCCTGTTCCCCCTCGACCACCCTTCTACCATTCCTGAGATGCCAGTGCCAGATGAGAGACCACAGTCAGATGATTTATCGGCACCTGAGTTTGGGTCTTTTGCCTTTACAGAGACCATGGCCGGCAGCAGTGACGACTGCACCACAGCTTCCCGACTAGAGCAGACTTTCATCTTGGACCAGGGTGCGATCAACTCCACCCTAATTGCCTCCTTGGAGACAGTGCAGTAGCAGTTGAGGGATCAGGGAGCTTTTATGATTGAGATGAAGCGCAAGATGGAGCAGATGAGAGCAGATCGTGAGAAGCGCGGGCCAGGAGATGGGCTGAGGAGACCCGATGATGCAGTAGCAGCCACAGCAGCCGCAACCCAGCAGTAGCCGCCGCAGCAGCGGCAGCACCGGACCAGCCGAGACCGATGCGGGAGTTATACAACCCCGGATCGACACTGACGCACCGTTGGGTCGTGTTACCAGCCATCGTGGGGGACTTCAAGTTTCCTCGAACACTTTGCAGCTCCTCCCCCGGTTCCATGGGCTCGCCACTGAGGAGCCCCATCTCCACCTACAAGAGTTCCTGATGATCTGCAGCACAGTCCACGGCAGACAGGTGGACGAAGATACCATTCGCATGATTGCCTTCCCCTTCTCACTAGCAGACAGAACAACCACCTGGCTGAAGAACTTGGGGAAGTTTGTCTGCACCTGGGAGCAGCTCCACACCGAGTACTTAAACAAGTACTACCCACTCGGGCGGACGAATGTCGCGAGGGCCCTGATCAGCAACTTCTCCAAGCTCCCCAATGAGCAATTCCACGAGGCATGGAAGAGGTTCAGAGAGTTGACAGATAGATGCCCGCACCATGAGATATCGAAGTCGGACCTTGTTCAGAGCTTCTTCTGCGGGCTGACACCAGAGCTACAGGGCCTGGTGAATGCTTCTTGTGGCGGGTCCTACTTCGCCAAGGACGAGGATCAGGTCTGGTCCATCTACGAGGAGATGGCCAAGAACTATACGGTGATGTCCCAGACCCGCCTCTACACACAGGGACACCCCTAGCCACAGACCGTGCAGTACCAGAGGATCACACGGGTTGACGCCAGTCCATCTACTTCGTCAGCGGCAGCAGCACAGGCCGAGTCCACAGCCGCCGACATGGGTATCATCAGCGAGAAGCTGGACCGGATGGAGATGATAGAGAAGAAGCAGTGTCAGGGCATCACGCAGATGGAGCAGATGGTACAGACCCTGAGTGACCTGAAGACACAGCTCATGTGTCTCCAGGAGGCATAGACGGCTTCCCTGCCCCGTCTTCAGGCACGAGGCGATCCGAGTAGCACCGACAGCTCGTCCCAGCGCTCCAGCCACCAGCAGCCTAGACAGGTTCACCTTGTACAGGAGAAGCCGTACCAGCAGCCGCAACCCTCTTACCAGTCACCACCATCCCCAGATACACGGATGGTGGTATACCAACCGGATCAGCCTCTGGCAGTACTCCCGCCACCCCCTTACGAGTCAGAGCCGTTGATGGATGTCAACGGGATTTGGTACGACCGACCCCATCCCGGTATCCGACGAGACCATCCTGGATTCCGTTGGTCCGCCGGAGGTGCCAGTTCCTAGCAACAGCCGTCAGGACAGGGTGGCCAGTACGGCCATCAGAGAGATCACCACCAGCAGCAGCCCCCAGTGTACCAGCAGCAGCAGTAGCAGTCACAGCAGTATGGTCCTCGTCCCTATCAGCAGGGACATTCTTGGAGGCGAGATCATCCTCAGCAGCAGCAGTATCATCCCCAGTCATACCCCTATCACCCGCAGCACCAGCATCAGCAGCCTCACTACCAGCGAGGCCACCCGTTAGGTTCTCATGGGCCATCCTATGAGAACCCCGCCTTAGATGACATAGCCCGCCTCCTTACCGATCAACATGCTACATTTAGACGGGAGATGGATGAGTTCCGCCAGGAGATGCAGGAGATTGTGAGAGGGAAGGCCTCCACCCCTGCCCAGATCGAGCCGAACCCGAACAACCTCAAGAGGAAGTTTGAGCAGGTAGATTTCACAGAGTATGCCACTCCGAGTGATTCATTTGGTGATATGTCTGCCTATCTGTTTGATACTGACTTTGTCACACTTAGGAGTAGTAGGATGCCAGCAGGAGGCGCCTCATCTGAGCGACATCCCGAGGCCACTTCCAGAGCGCCAGGAGAGTAAGAGAGCGGTACTAAGGCTGCGAGAGATGATGACGGTGGTGTTGATGCCACCATGGATGCTGATTCCACCGACGGTACTGATACTGTCGCTTCACCAGATGGAGGAGGTGGTACTGATGCCACCAGAGTTGTCGAGCCAGAGCGCGATGCTGATGCCATGAGACATGCCGAGGGTGGTGCTGATGCCACCGTTTTTACTTCTGAGAGTCCTGTAGTCTTTCCTTCTGTTCATGTATCTCAGGACACTTCTGGCAATAAAGGAAAGGGTTTGTTTTCTTCTGATCCACCTGTGGTGCTTGATGTATGTGTGGATTCTGTCGTCGAGCAGCCTAGACCCTCTCCTAGTCCTTCATCTGAGAAGGACCCTGTGATCCCCTTCCCTAGAGCACTTCACATGGGGAAGGGGAAGAAAATAGAAAATCCAAAAAAGAGGCAGCAGGAAGAGTTCGGCCAGCAGATGATCGACCGCTTCCACATTCAGCTGACTCTTCAGGAAGCTTTGCAGCACATACCTCTACTCCAGAGATCACTCAGAGACAGGACCACAGTTAGGAGGAAGAGGAGGAACCACCAGTCCGAGATCCATGTGCTGACCAGAGCCACTTGTTTCGTGATTCAGAACCGTCTGCTGGCCAAGAGCCCAGACTCAGGAGCCCCATATGTCAGATGCCATATCAGAGAGCAGAGGCTCGACCGTACTCTATTAGACAATGGGTCATCGATCAACCTACTTCCGGCAGCCCTTCCCGACCGCTTCGAGTTGTTGGGCACTCTACGACAGAGCAGGACAGTCCTTCAGTTTGCTGATCGATCTGTCAAGAGGCCGAAGGGGTTGCTGAGGGATGTTGTCGTCACGATTCAGGGCCTGCAATTCCCCATGGACTTCGTAGTGTTGGACATGGAGATCCCTGAGTCTGTGACCGATACCCCCATCATTTTAGGTCGCCCGTTCTTGGCCACAGCCAAGGTAGTGACCGACCATGATAGCGGGAAGGTATACTTTCGCGTCGAGGGAGAAAGTGTACAAATAGAGACGGTCGAGGACAACAGAGTCAGAGATTCAGCATGCTCAGAGCTGACCACAAATTTCTGAGCAGATGACAGATGCATGGCCAGACATCCACCAGGACTGCGACTTTGTGATTACAGATGATGAGGCAGTTTGGGCAGATCCAGTCGCACATGCCATCCTCTCACCCTCAGAGTTCGCTGATGTAGAGACGCCAGCAGAGGAGAGCTTGGAGAGCGCATTCCTGGTTCAGGATACTTTTCAGTCGGTAGAGCCGATTCTTGACCGTGAGATAGAGTTTTTCGGTTAGTCCGATACAGATCCCTCGGAGTCAGATTTTGATTGGGCAGAGTTTGATGATTTCATACCAGATCTGACGTCCACTGAGCCTGCAGCTAGGGAGGAGGTAGGTGCCGAGCAAAGCAGAGACAGTCCAGCAGGGCAACCTTCTCCAGATTCAGAGTGTGATCGAGAGTTTCAGTTATCCCATGCAGATTTGGCAGCATTCACTCAGAGTTTTCAAGGGCAATATCCGCCAGCACCGACATGTCCAGAGCTGAAGCCACTTCCTGCGTCGCTGAAGTATAGGTTCCTTGCGGGTGAGAATGAGATGTACCCACTCATTATCTCCGCCGATTTGACTAGAGAGCAGGAATCCCGACTGATGGGGGTTCTTGAAAAGAACTGCAAGGCAATAGGATGGAGCGTAGCTGATCTCCAAGGGATAAGTCCGGCCCTGTGCTCCCACCATATCTATCTCGAGGATGAGGCGAAGCCGTCGCGTGAGTTCCAGCGACGGCTGAACCCGAATCTGAGAGAAGTTTTCATGAAGGAGATTTCGAAATGGTGGAGCACCGATTTTATCTACCCCATCTCCGACTCCAAGTGGGTCAGTCCGTTGCATGTGGTGCCCAAGAAGACGGGCATCACTACAGTAGTCAGCGAGTCTGGAGAGGAGATCGCTACCCGGGTACCCACTTCTTGGCGGGTCTGCGTAGATTACAGACGACTCAACCAGGCCACCAAGAAGGATCATTTCCCCCTGCCCTTTATAGATCAGATCATTGAGAGACTGGCAGGGAAGAGCCACTACTGTTTCTTAGATGGGTACTCCGGCTACAATCAGGTGGCCATCGCTCCCGAGGACCAGGATAAGACTACCTTCACATGTCCCTTCGGCACAAACGCCTTCAGACGCATGCCATTTGGGATATGCAACGCCCCTGCGAATTTTCAGAGATGCATGCTATCTATCTTTTCGGACATGGTGGGGGAGTGCTTGGAGGTCTTCATGGATGATTTCTCGGTCTACGGCGACAGATTCGACTCCAGTCTTGACTGCCTAGAGCGAGTCCTTCAGCGATGCATTGAGGTTCACCTTGTGCTGTCTTGGGAGAAGAGTCACTTCATGGTGACTCAAGGGACGGTGCTTGGCCATATCATCTCCAACAGGGGCATGGAGGTTGATCCGGCCAAGGTAGATGTCATTAGAAAACTCGCACCGTCGTCCAACTTGCGGCAGTTACGGTCTTTTCTGGGGCACGTCGGTTTCTACCGGCGCTTCATTCATGATTTCAGTAGGATTTCCCGACCGTTGACTGATCTGCTGACGAAAGACACCGAGTTCCTTGTCGATGACAAGTGTCTTTCGTCGTTCGAGACTTTCAAGAGATGTGTTGTTGAGGCTCCTGTTCTCCAGCCGCCTGATTGGTCTCTCCCATTCGAGATAATGACGGATGCCTCCGATTTTGCCGTAGGGGCCTTGCTGGGACAAAGGAGGGATGGAGTCCCATTTGCTATTCACTACGCTAGCCGTACATTGGATGCTGCGCAGTGGAACTACATTGTCACTGAGAAGGAGATGCTAGCCGTAGTTTTTGCCCTAGATAAGTTCAGATCTTACATCATCGGATCTTGAGTGACCATATACACTGATCATACCGCCATCAGGTACCTCATGGCAAAGAAGGATGCCAAGGCCAGATTGACTAGATGGATCCTTCTACTCCAGGAGTTTGACATAGAGATTAAGGATAAGCCTAGAGTCAAGAATGTGGTGGCGGATCATCTCTCCTGATTAGAGCATCTTGAGGATTCTGAGCAGACTGGGCCTATATGTGAGACCTTCCCAGATGAAGCGATCCTTGCTATCGCCTCTCTCCTGTGGTACGCCGATATTGTGAACTTTCTTGTTCCTAAGAAAGTTCCACAAGATTAGCCCAGACAGAGACTTGAGACCTTCCTCGCGAAGGCCACGTCCTACCGCTGGGAGGATCCCATCCTTTACCATGAAGGAGGGGATAGTGTCTTGCGTAGGTGCATTCCTTAGGAGGAGCACCATAGCGTCCTCACTTACTGCCACAAGCTTGAGGCAAGAGGACATCACTCTGGGAGGAGAACGGCACAGAAAGTGCTCCAATCCGGCCTATGATAGTCTACCCTCTTCAAGGACTCTGATGAGTTCGTGAAGAGGTGTACTGACTATCAGGGGATGGGCACTTGTGGACAGCGTGATATGATGCCGATGCAACCCATTCACTTCTGTGAGGTTTTTGACGCATGGGGCATAGATTTCATGGGTCCATTCCCTAAGAGTCAGGGATTTGAGTACATTAAGTTGGCCGTAGATTATGTTAGTCGTTGGGTTGAGGCCATCCCTGCCCGAACCACTGATGCTAGGACTATTTGCAGATTTTTGAGGAAGCATATCATTTCACGGTTCGGGGTACCTCGAGTGTTGATATCTGACGGGGGGTCTCATTTCGTCAACGACCAGGTGAAGGCCCTTGCTAGCGAGTTCGGCATAGACCATCGAGTTGCCAATCCAAACCATCCTCAGACGAATGGTCTTGCTGAAGTGTCGAACAGGGAGATCAAGACTATATTGCAGAAAGTCATCCGCCCTGACCGAAAGGATTGGTCACAGTTTTTGGACTCAGTCTTGTGGGCATATAGGACGTCTTTCAAGACACCTTTGGGTACATCTCCCTTTCTCCTCGTTTATGGCAAGCCGTGCCATTTACCTGTTGAGCTGAGACATAGGTCACTTTGGGCTGTCACTGATATACTTTTGGATCCAGATAGTGTAGGAGATCAGAGGATGGCAGAGTTAGCAGCCTTGGAGGAGCTTCGTGATACCGCTTTCTCAAACAGCCTACAGTATAAGGAGAGAGTGAAGGAGTGGCATGATTCTCATATCAACCACAAGCATTTTGAGTTTGGACAGAGAGTATGGCTATTTGATGCTAGGCTTCATCTATTTCCAGGGAAGCTACAGAGCAAATGGAAGGGACCGTATTTGGTGAGAAAGGTACACGACAATGGGAGTATTGACATATCTGAGTTGTCTTCTGAGAGTACCTTTCGAGTGAACGGCCAGCGGCTCAAGCCATTTCTTGATCATGAGCCGTGGGTCGTTGATATTGCCCCTATTCACTTTGCATGAGATGTGGTCTCTTGACTCACATCTATTGCATCTCACGCCTGATTATCACTGTTCTCTCGACTTGTATAGATCCAGTTGTCCATATCATTCCATTCTTTAGTCCCACATCCCTTTCCTCATCTTATGATTATGCTATACTTAGGGCGTACTTTACCCTAAGTATAGGGGGGATGTAGGACTCTCGGGTATTCTTTTGATTCATTTTTACCCCTGTTTTTGCTGCCTATACTTAGGGATATTTTATCCTAAGTATAGGGGGGGTAGGCCCTGTACATTCTTCACTTAGTTTTCCCTTTGTGTACAGACTGCTATACTTAGGATTAGTTGATCCTAAGTATAGGGGGAAAAGCCGAGACCCTCTTGATTTCTATTCTTTCATTCGTCTTTGTATATAGACTTCCTTTTCACTTCCCTATACTAAGCATGAGTTATGTCTTCTTCATCGCTCTTGACTCTGAGGACATCATTTGAGCTAAGTATAGGGGGGGTGTATATGTTTCATATATACGTTATCCATAACTCGTTCTTTGTGTGAGTGTGTTAGTAAATAAAAATGGCTAAAAACCCAAAAAACCATAAAAATTAAAAATTTTTCTTGTAAATAATCATTCTTTTATTGCATATACATAGCTATTGTACAAAATTATTTTTGTAAAAATGTTTTCAAAAACTTTTTGTGTAAATAGTGTGTATAACAAAACTATGTATATAGTACAAAATTTTTCCAAAATGTTTTGAAAATCAAAAGTTTGCAAAAATCTTGTGTAAATTTGTGTAAATATTTTGCAAAACTTGCATTCATACACACATTCATGATTTCAAAACATTTTTCAAAAATTTTGCATTTGTGTAAATATTGAGTAAATAGCATCCTTGTATATACTTGTATAGTTTTTCCTGGATTATAGTTGACATTTAAACTAGCCTGGAATTAAATTGGGAAATGGAGCTTGATTAAGATCTTAATCCACCTAATTATAAGAGGAACCTTATAGGACTTAGGGTTAAGGCTTTTCAGGTCCATGGTGACTTAATTCTTTGAGTCCACTAGGCTATGATCACATGTCATCTCAATGAGCCTAAGTAGAGCACTTAACAACACACACATGACTCATATAGATAATGGCTTGACCTGGACCCGCACTTTACACCGAGCTCTCTACGGATGAGGTGGTGAGGAGGCAGTCTTCCTTGACTTGGGGTAGCATATGAGGGTAGTACTTCTAGACGGAACCTCTCTTCTTCTTTTAGTAAAGGAAGTGCGTCTCAACTTGGTCTGGTTTCCGTGAGGTCTAACGACAGGAGTTGTGGGTTGCAATAATGCTTCAAAAGAGGGATAGTCTACTGGCTCAAGAGGAAAAACTCCTTATGTACATATGTTGCACCGTGTAAATATGTTCTATAGATGCACTTCAAAAAAATACAAAAAGAAAATAACTCCAAATGGTGGGTCTGATAGAAAATGATAATCCCACCGGAGTATGTATATAGTGCAATAAGCAAAGCTTGAGACTCATGTTCCATCTTATGTAGCTTGCAGCAGGGAGACTTAGCTACACTGGTTGAGCTCCCAAGGATACATGGCTACACTGGCCATGGTCCATTCTCTTCTTCCCCCTCTTCTTGAGCCGGTTGAACTTGAACTTAGAAGAGAATACCCCGCTCCTCGAGGAAAGAGTGGCCAGACTAGGGTCATAGAGTTACCTTGTTGGGGAGGGTTGTCAAGTTACTACTTCTGAGGTGGAGAGCTATACTTCACATACACTGTACAAGGAAAGATTCATAGTCTTCAGGGTTTGTGTATGTAGACTTGTTCTGATTTGGATTGTTGAGGAGTCTTGATTATAGATTAGTAGATCTTAGAGGCTGTTGAGTTTTAAACCTAAGTCTAAATAAGGTTCCGACACATTAATAATCCAAAGATCTGATCGAGCTCCATATTTCAAATTAATGAAGGCAAGTTTAATAATCAACATTAATCCATGCATTTTCTCCTCTTTTTCTTTTTCTTTTTTCTTTTTTACTTCTTTTTCAAATAAGTGTTTGCTAAGGGACTAGCAAAGTTAAGTATAGGGGGGTGATGAATACCCATTCATCACTCTTTATTCTTTTATTTTAGCTACAAAACCTATACAAAACACATGTAGTTATTTGTAAATAGCAATAATTATCCTTCAGCATGCATTGTGTAAATATGCATTATTAGCATGTTTTTGTGCATAAATAAAAGAATAAAGAAATAAAAGAAAAAGAGGGAGATATTTAGAATAAATATTGAGCGACCTAATCCCAAGAGAGGGCTCAACATGGGCCTGACCGCAAAAAGAACCCAAGTAGAGAGAGATAGGGAAGCTCATGTACATATACCTATAAATAAATAAAAATTATTTTCCTCCAAATAAAAATAAAAATGTATTTTTGTGAATATGTATATATTTGTAAATATTAAATTAAAATAAAATTGGGAAAAATAAAATACAAATAAAAAGAAACAAAAATCCCTTTTCTATTGTATATAAGCCTTGTACATAGAAACCACATATCCATTTATTTCACCTTGTAAATAAATAAATAAAAATTCAATAGAAATCTTTTCTCATCCCATATTTCATGATGTAAATAAATAAAATAAAAACCATAAAAATAAAAATAAAATAAAAAGAAATAAAAATAAATCAATTCCCAACATTGTATATATACCATGTATGTATATAAATAAAAGTATTTATTTAACCCTTGTAAATAATTAATAAAAATAAAATAAAAATACCATATTATTCCAAATTTTATTCTATAAATAAATAAAATATAAAATTGGAATAAAATATATAAAAATAAATAACTAAAAATCAAAAATACAAAATACATATTGTATATACATATATATAATAATACTATATTGTACATACAATATTTTTATTTCAAAAAAATAAATAAAAATCACTAAAAAATATTTTAAAAATAAATAAACAATTTTCATGTTTTAAGTTTTTCAAAAATAAGTCAGTTATTATTTTAAAATGAATTTCCAAAGAATTATTACGTGCCTGCACCTGATTGGTCCACAGGGATTGTTGACCCCCGATCAACTCTCCCCCGCCGACCCCCTCCCGGCGGATCCAAGCTACCGACCCGATTTCTCCCCATTATCCCCGCTTGATCCGACCACCAACTCCTTAATCCCAGGGTCCTAATCCTTCCCTGTAGATCCGAGACATTCGCCCGGGGTGGATCTTAGGGGTCCGTGCCTCGACGTGCGTGCCCGATTCCCATTCTTCTCGGACCCCTAGCACTATTTAGCTTGAGCTCCAGCCGCAATTCACGTCATCTTTGGCCTTGTCTTCCATTTCCAGGAGCTCCATTCTCTTCCCTAGAGTGACAACTATCGGAGAGGACTGTTGCAGCGAGGAGGGAAGGTCCCAGCCATTGATCCGGTGACATCTCGCCGCCGTGCGCCGCCCAGAGCAGCGCCCGAGCCTCGGGCCTCCGACGACCCTCGAGGCGACGACCAGAGCTCCGCGAGCTCATCCCTAGTCGATATCCTCCATCAGGTAACCTTAATTCTTCCCATTTTCCCTTAATTTCTGATTAGCCCCAAATCGCTCCGCCGCCGTCGTTCATCGAATACTCCCGCTCTGACCATCCATTTCATCGACCGACTCAACCAACACCTTCGCGAGACTCCCCTCCACGTTCTTCACCCACGAATTTCCCTTGGTTCGCCCCGAAACCAAGGCCCGACCTCCCTCGCCGTCGCTTCACCGGAGGTCAACCGCCTCGCCTCGCCCGACCACCACTCCACCCTTAACCGGGTCGAGGCACTTTGCCCTCGACCCAGCAAGCGTCCTGTGTTGTTTTTCAGGTTAGAAGAGGCTCATCTGAGGACCTCAGCATCTAGGCACAGGAGCCCAGCTCCGCCTTCGTCGCCGGAGCTCCTCGGAGCTTCCCGGCGTCATCGGAGGAGCCCGCCAGTTGTGGGAGACCTTGGCGATTCTATTCCACCCATTTGCAGCCCCCGAGGAGGACCAGCGCAACCGTGGTGCTCCGGCAAAGTTCACCGGAGCCTTGTTCTTCCAGGACCTCCAGGAGCCGTCCGTTCCCCCTCGCCGCTCCAGTCTTGATCAGCACCGTCTATTTGAGGAGCAGACCATCATCGTTCGATCAGGCCGATGGTTGATCATCACCGTCAGATCCAGTGTGGAGTGCCCTTGATCCTAGACCGTCAGATTTTCTACGTGGCACCGCTTTAGCCATCCAAGTTAATAAAGGGTAATTTACCCTTAGGCCCTTCTTTCTTCTGCATTTACTTTTTAGTCCTGTAATTATGTTGTCACGTTGTTTTTATTTTGTAAAAATTGCATCGAGGACCTTCATGTTTTCTGTATTTGCTATCTAGTCCCTGTGAGTGTGGACCATGTGAGGTGGTGGTGTTTTTGCATTATTTCCCCTGTATTCCTTGCGTGTTAATGTTTACATGTTTTAAAATATGAATTGCATATTAGTCCCTCCGTGCCTGGACCACGTGCATGGCACGTGTTGCTTGGGATTTTGCACTTTTGGCCCTCAACTTTCTTGCCGTGTTATTGATTGGCCCATGGACTATGTTTTTATTACATTAAGGTCCATATGCATTGTGTGTTTGTTTTTGAATTAAATAAAATATCAAATTTAACCCAAATCGTGTGAAAATTGGATACGTGGCTCCTGCCTTTGTGTAAAATATTCACTAATTTTTGTGGACATTTTTGAGCCTTTTTATTATTTTTAAAAATTCAAAAACCTTCGTTTTTGCCTCTGTCCAGATTAAAAATTCCCAAAAAATATTAAAACCTTTTTAAAAATTTCAAAAAATTCAAGTTTTGTTTATTTTTGTGTGTTTGATTTTCTTTGCATTTTTGGTTATTTTTGGATTTATAAAAGCTTAAAAATTAAAAACCCTTAAAAACTCATAAAAATTCTAAAAAATTATAAAAAATTCAAAAATTAATAAACTCTTTTCCTGAATTTTCCTCTTTGTTTCTATTTTCCAAGAAAAATACCTCTAGGTTCTTCCAGGACCATTTTGTATTTTAATTTGGTCCTCCAAGCGTGACTGGACAGTTTGCTTTTGTTTCCGCCTTCTTTCATTTTTAGAAAATTTTATAAATAATTATAAAATTATCAAAAATTCACCAAAAACAGTAAAAAATCCATAAAACATAAAAACATTTTTTTGAATTTTTGGACTAATTTTGGGCATTTAAATAATTGGTTGAATGTGATTATTTTTATTTTATTATTTTCCTTCATAATTAAAAATCCAAAAAAAATTAAAATATTAAAAACCACCAAAAAATATTTGTTTTATTTTCTTTTCTTTTTCAACTACTCGCAAGGCCAATTCGTGCTCCTCGAGACCGACCCTGGGAGCTATACCAGGTTAATCACCTAGCTAGGACTGCTATTTGGTTTTTATTGTTTTTCTATCTTTATGTGGTGGTCCGATTTTGTTTCTTGATCGAGCTCTGAGTCCCGAGTGATTTAGGTCGCAACGACCTTAGTGATTCCTTTACCTTAGTCTATCAGGCGGCTCATCACCCACGCCTTCTGCAATCTCACCCTCCTACCTCTAATCCCTCCTCAAGATCTCTCCACGGCCCCCTCCGCAACCCCTCCTCCATCCCCCTCTGTCGCTCCCTCCTCACGATCCTCTCCCAACCTCCTATGCAACTTCTCTACCGCCTCCAAGCCCCTCCTCCGGCCTATCGTTCTTTGTAAGCTGCAACGATGACAAGGGAGTAATTACGGAACTTAAGTGGGAAGTCAAACACGTGGATTCCATGATCGGGATTCTAGACATCATGTGGGAAGTCACGGAAGGGGTGGGAGTGGAGAAGCATGTGGTCGAGGTTGAGGACGAGCGTAAGTTTCTCCATCTTATTGCGGATGACATTGGGGGAGTCCACCTTCTTCCGATAATGGATGCAATCGAGAGGGTCGCCACTGCTTGTTGTGGGTCGTACTCTTGGACATTGGACTTCATTTGGTCTACATTTGGCACCCTCTCCATGGGAGCTTTCATTATTGTAGATGATATTGAAGATTCCCCGCAACAAAAGTTCCTTGTTGTTGGTCCTCTCTTCACGGTGTCATACCCTCCTCTTCTTGAAGGCTCTGTTGAGAACGGTGGTGGAAGAATAGGCGGAACAACAACTCGCTATGAGTTGGGACGGATCCGTATTGCAATTGTTGTGGAAATAAATTTGCACATCAACAACGGTAAGGGAGGAGGAAGAAGGCAAACTTTATGAGAATACATTTGCATTCAAGTGTCGAAGAGGGAAGGGAGGGAGGACTGGCATCAACTGAAAATAATGTGAACTTAAAGTATATAATACTTAATTTTGACGGATTTTGTCATAGTTAATGGGAAAAATGGATGGAGGTTAACACATGATAGTTTAGCCTCATTCGGGGTTTTGGGTGTAATTACAGAATATCAAGGGTTCTGGATGTAGTTACGGAACTAATGTAAATATATCCGACGACTTTAAATTTGTGGATAGTATATTTGAGGTCTCCATTGTGCATCGGATTTCAAAATGGGTCCTCATTTTTTAAAATTAACATATTGGGTCATGAGCCCTATTTTCCCGAGTTTGGCCTGATTAAACTCCTAGGCTTCAACAAACCCCCTTAATATTTTAAGGCAATCATATTGTTTTGGTTGTGGCTAACTCATATTATTCTCCATTTATTTTATTGCCCATTGTAATGTATAAATCTTATGACTAAGAACAACATTCATAACCTGCAAATAGGAAAGCCATCATCATTTCATTTGATTGGATATATTTCATTCGAGTTTTACTTATTAATCAGCATTATTATATTCTGTTGTGATATGTTATTGCTGCACTGGCTACCGCTGATTCAGATCTGGTTGGGTTTGATAATATAATATTCGTTGATATATCATTAGTGACATTCTCGTTGCCCTTGTCATTAAAAAGCGACGATTAGTGCAAATTGGATAAATTTGGTAATGGATAATCGTCGTATATGAACCGTCACGTCACTAATGGTATACATATTGCTAATTTCAAAGAATAATATTCATAGTTATATATAGAGTAAATTACATAAAAGTCCATGAACTTTACACTCAAATTCAATATAGTCCCTAAACTTTTAAAAGTCACAATGTGGTACCTAATCTATGCGAACGGTTTCAATGCAGTACTTCCGTCATCTTTTTCGTCAAATTGTCTGTTACTTTCTTATTTATGACCATTTTGCTCTTCCCCTATGTAGAAGAATGGAGGCACCCCTCCCTCCACCTCCACGCCCCCCTCCCCGTCGACCCCTCACGCCGCCTCTTAGTTGAGGACATCTCCTCCTTCCTCAACAACTCCCTCTCCGAGATGGCCGGCATCCCCTCTAGACCCCTTTCAGTTGCTCCATATATTTTTTATACGCTTCGATGAGGCTACCAGAGGAAAACAGACAAAAATCTGAATTAACAATAAAAAAGGACCAAGGCCACCGTATCTCATTCAGCATATTTCTGACCATTCCCTTTAACCGTAGTTTTTTTATGTAAAAATATAGAGTACATCTCCGATATGTGGAGAAGGAAGAGATAGAAACTCAGATCTGGGTTTGGATCTGATCTGAGTTCCAAGGCCACCGAATCTCTCCCCCTTTCTTAGATTCCATACCTTCTTCCTCCCCTTCTTCACAACCAGGTCGTTCCCAAATGTGTAGCAGTGAGTCAACTCCACAATCTTCATCTCAGGTTCGATGGAGACCTTTGCTAGACTTCCTGAGGGCACGATGGAGCAACCAAAGGGGATCCGAAGGGGATATGAGCCATCTGGGAGAGGGAGTTGTCGAGGAAGGTGGAGATGTCCTGAGGGAAGAGGCAGCGGGAGGGGTCTATGGGAAGGAGGGCGTGGAGGTGTAGGGAGGGGTGCCTCCATTCTTCTATAGAAGGGAAGGGCAAAATGGTCATAAATAATAAAGTAACGGACAATTTGATGAAAAAATGACGGAAGTACTACGTTGAAACTGTTCGTATAGATCAGGTACCACATTGTGACTTTTAAAAGTTTAGGGACTACAATGAATTTGAGTGTAAAGTTCAGGGACTTTTATGTAATTTACTCTAGAATTTTATCTACATTTAGCAGGATGAATACAATGTCACTCCCATCAAACTTTACATGGTTCATCAAGATTCTATCTGAAATCACAACCTTTATAATTTCATCAAATATGATGCTCCAACTATAAAAAGCTTGTTTGAGTCCATAGATGGAGTTTCTTAACTTGCACATTTTGCCTTCCTCAACTATAAAGCCCTAGGGCTGCTTTATATGAATATTCTCGTTGAGGCACTCATTGAGGAATGCAATCTTGACTTCCATCTTCCAGATGTATAGTCAAGTTGTGTAGCTATAATTAGCAACATTCTGATGGGTATAAGCATGATCACTGGAGAGCAAGTCTTATCGCAAGCGATGTTTTCTCTCTATGTGTGACCCTTGGCTACGAGCCACGCTTTAAGGGTTTCTTCTTTGTCTTAAAGATCCATTTACATCTAATGGATCTGACCCTTATAGGTTGATCCTCGAGGTCCATACACAATACGTGTGCATGAAGTCTACTTTAGACTTTATTGCTTACATCCATCTCTCTATGTCATGATCCTCAGAAGCCTCAGCATATGAAATCCGATCATTTTCAGACCTCTAGTGATGCTTGTTGAGCTGGAGGAGATGGCTTGACCTTCGAAAGGACGAGATTGCAGGTCTTGGTACGACTGATCTTTTTTTTGTTGGGAAGGCATATAAGGCGATGAAGGGCCCTGTGGATTATGATCCTGGGGATGTGAGGAAGACTGTCGACGGATTTAGAATTAGACAGTTAGTGATGAAGTCTAGATTTGCATGATTTGTGCAAGGGGCTAACCCGAGATGACCCTGATGCATGTCTAGGGTGGAGGATGCAGATCATCTTTTCTTTGGATGTAGGCACTCGATGGAGGTTTGGAACCGTTCTGGTGGCAATGTGGTTGTAGTGGACATGTCTATTTTCTGGGAATATATCGGGACGGGATGGAATGGTACCGAAAAGGATAGATCGAGAATTGTCGTCGTGGTCCGAGCCATTTTGACGGCCAGGAATGATGTGGTCTTCCAACAGGATCATTTCTATGTTGAGAATGTGTTGGCTCACACCAACGTCCTGAGTGATGGTTGGGAAATTTAAAGTGATGTACGAATACAGATGGTAGTTATGTAATATCTTTTCGGTGATATATGGCGAAGTTTTTGGGCACACACCTATATGGTGAAAGCTTTTTTTCTTTCAAAAAATCATTTTCAAACTTCTCTGACACATGGAATCTATACCCTCTAGGTAGTCTTACTATCTTTAAACAGATTTGAAGATGTATGGATATTCCATCTTTAATTATGCCTCTAGTTTTTGATTTTAGGAACCTCATATCCTCCTAGGATTTGATGAGTCCCTTTACTTCATTCTTATCTTGACTCTTAAGGAAGTTATCTTCTAAGAATCATATCCTTAAAGATGAAATCTTTTCAGAATCTCATGGTCATAAAATAGCTATCCAATACCACCATTTATATATTTAATGGAGTAGCACTTTCTAGTGCTAGATTTCAGCTTACTTGCATCCATGTTTCTGTCATGGAACAAGCAACCCTAAATCCTCAAGTGTCAAACATTGGGCTTGATTACAAACCATAGCTTATGAGGATTTTTGGGTACATATTTGCTTGGAACCTTATTAAGGATATACATTGCAGTCTCTACTGTATATACCAAAAAAGTAAGAGTTAATTATACTAAAAGTCATCATCAATCAGATTATGTCAAAGATGATTCAATCGTATCTCCCTACAACTCCAATGAGATGAGGTGTGTCTATAGAAGTGAGATAGGAACAATATTTCTTTCTCTATAAGGTATTCATTGAATTCATTTTAATCGCTACGGGCTATCTTGGTTAGATCAAATTCTTTTCATCTTCCTTCAATCTTTGGTTCTCAACCAAAATTATGACATCTTTAAACATTTCAAAGGATTCCAATGTATAAGGAAGAAATCGCATACCACAAATAATCATCAATGGATATCACATATCATTAATGTTCATTATGGTATAAAAGGTCCGCATACATCAATATATGCGAGGTCTTGAATACCTCGGCATCTTACACCATTCCTAGAGAACGATGCATCGGACATTCTACTTTGAATACAGTATTTACAAGTATGCAAGCTTTGAACTTTCAGACAGTCCAAAGTTCTATTTCTTACTAGTTTATTGGTCTCATCAATAGACTTATGTCCTAGTCTTGATGTCATATCATTGTCAAAAGATCTTCACCTTCCTTCTGATCTTTCAAGGTTTAATTTCAGTATTAGAAATGTTAATGAATCATCGATTAATATTCTAATTTAGTAGAGTTCTCTAGATGTTAGATTACTATCTGAAGTATATCCATCATAACTATTTATTAACGCATTGCTCCAAAATTCAATCTCAAAATAAATCTCGTTCTCGTGAATAAAGATGAAAGAAGAGATAAATCTCATTCTCATGAATAAAGAGGAAAGAAGAAAGCCACCTTCTAAGAATGAGGAAATGAGAGAGCCTCTTTCCTCTTATGGAGGTTGGACCTCCACCATGTAGATTGGAAAGATATTTTCTCTCTCCAATATTCTTTAACGTAATCTTATTACATTAAATCTTTATTCCTAGAATTATTTATTAATAAAATATCACCAAATAACTTGCAAAGACTTCTTATACCATCTTTCCTTGAAATGAATTCTGTCATATCATCCAGATTATTCTGACAGGAAGAGCTTCCATTGTCAATATGGTGCATGTGTCAATTAGGTAACCCATCAGCATATCCAGGCCTAGACGCCATCACCGTTCCAGTTCGAGACAAAATAATTGGTACAAATTGTATTAAGAAGTTTTAGCGATCTTTCGATTGTGTATGATACTATATATTAATCACTCAAAAATTTATGAATTTTAAAACCATTTTAATTTCCCAAAATTTCTAGTCATATCAAGAAATCAAGTTTTTTTTCATAGAGATTGTTGAACTACAACTACATGAGTTTCCAATTTAGGGTTTGCCATGAAACAATCATCCAATCAAGTTGTTTGGCAATTATTTCTCTAAATAAATGATATAATCATACTCAAAATGAAACTCAGCATCAAAATTCCTAATTTCATAATTTATTTTCAATGATAAACATAATAAAACTCATCATCAAAATGATCTAATCATCTTTTGACTAATCCTAGTAAATACTGAATATGTAGACCAATCGGATTCAGAATCGCGTAAAATAAATTTGAGCGATTTGTTGGTTTGATTCTTGACATAATTAATGTGTTATTAACATATTTCATGATTGGAAAACAACACCTAAAAATCGTTAAGTTACAATTCCGAAATTCATGCGAAAACAACACGTTGTGGGAACTTTTCAAATCCAAAACAATGCCCGATGCTCACCAACCTTCGGTACGTCTTTTGAGATCATGTCCATACATTCTAAAGATGTTTAAGTATCCTAAAATGCATCCATATCGAGGCAAAATAGTAGCTACATCAACTATGCACAAAAACGATTTGAAATCTCATCTATGTGAAAAACAACAAATTCCCACGCATCATGATATCCGAAATCCTGTTTCCTAATATTTGGATCATATCTGAGATCTTTAAGGTCTAATACCACTTAAAGGTGATGGATTACGCCTTGCGAATCATGGAGGCATGAAGATCGAATCGTATCCGATCTAGGTCCGCTAGTCATACTAGTCGATTGTGTAGCCGAATTTAAATAATTTAATGAAATCACATGGCATGGAAACAATTCTTATGACGTTTCATCATTGATCAAACAATTATTAGGTTTACCTTTTGAAGCGTGACCACGATCTTGAAGCCTCGAAAGGAAGAGACCTCTTGTCTCAAGTTCGATCTAACGAGAGACCACTTGTGGGTACATAGATGAGACGCGTGCTTCCCACAATTCAAGGCGACGATCAAAGTGAGGAATCTCCTGATTTCATCACAACATCTGAAGTATTCTTCAAGAGCATGAGGCATTGAAGAAAAGAAAGATCCATGAGAAATTAGTCTGACAACACGACAGCAGCACGATGATGATTGCAGTCTCCACAAACCCTATGTTGACAGCCACAATGGTTGGAGATGGAGAGAGGGATGACGTGTTGTGACAGAGAGAGAGATTTGTTGTTGCAATAATTGCATGAAGTTAAAAGAGCTAGTGTTAACCTCTTTTTATAGCGTAATGGATTATGGAGATGCACTCCTAATAATGATCAATGGTTGAGATTGAATGTAATCTTTAGAGCTTATACTTGTGCTCCAAGCACAATTGGATTAGAATTGATAAATTAATTATCAATCAATGCTCCAAAATTTAATCTCAAAATAAATCTTCTCTCATGAATAAAGATAAAAGGAGAGAGCCTCCTTCCAAAAATGTGGAAAGGAGAAAGCATTATTCCACGTTTAAGGGTAATACCCACCATGGAATTGGAGAGATACATTCTCTCTCAAATTTCCGTTAATGTAATCTCATTACATTAAATCTTTATTCATAGAATTGTTTTATCAGTAAAATATCATCAACTAATGTGTACATTATTTGAAATAATTGCAAATAATCCATTAACATTTATGAATCATATTCATCCATCCGACATTAAATGTAAATCATATTTATATTTAATTGCTCAATGTGAATCCTATTCACATTAATATCTAAATGGTAAATTATATCATAATTAATTCTCTCTATAATATTGTGGATCATATCAATATTATCAATAATTATTGTGGATAGTTATCCACATTAATTTCACCTACGATAATTAAAACTAATTTAATTATCTAACTATCTAAGATGTCACACTACACATGTCTAAATAATATGAATCATATCCACATTACTTATGATAGTTAAATCCAATTTAATTATCACTGTTTCTCTTAAAATTTCAATGCTCACATTTTGTCTCTATGGAACAATTCTTAAGCTCTTTCAAGAATAGTGTGCTTTATCATTAAAAATTTAAAAAATAGTGAAACCTTCTCCCACTTTAAGTGGGGTTGGCTACATGGATTCTTGCTCAAATCTATGTTGAAAGATCTAACTACTTTTTACGATGGTTGTCGGCTACCTAACGCAACCACCACAAGGGGGATTTGAACCCTGATCGTTTGGGTGGTAGACATACTGCAATACCACCAAACCATTGAAGTGTGTAGTGTGCTTTATCATTATTTCTCTTAATTTTTCAATGCTCAGATTTTGTCTCTAATGGAACAATTCTTGAACTCTTTCAAGAATAGTGTGCCTCTCTACAGATACTCTTTCAAGGACATGGCGATTATATATTCCATGTACAGTGACTTGAATAGTGAGATCTAATCTCATATGTAGATCTAGAAGACCTCTCACAGATGTCTAATCAAATCGAACAGAATATCCAATCTTCTCATTGCATCTGAATCACATTCAGATCACTGTCCAACATTTGGACCAAGATTGGATAACTAGTGTACTGAGTAGACTCACTAAAATCCAAACATGTTCCATCACTCACTCAGAATGGAAGTGTCATGGTTGTACAATCGTTTAAGATCACATCGTCCTCGAGTATTCCAATACATGTATTGCATACTCAAAAACCTAGAATAAACCCGAAGTTCTGATCTTATTTGATTTGTCTTCTTCAGGGTTTTATCGTTAAATTTCTCGTTCGATCACTGGGAGTTGGTATAGATCGCATGCTCTCAAAAAGCATATGTCATACGTACAAATCATGCCATGCTTCCAAAGCAAGACAAAGTGACAAACATCAATGGAATTTGGTTGATCCCAATATCTCATTAGTGAGGTCATGTCCTCCGGTTTAGTAGTGAACATGTATAATTCTTTTAAGAGATCGTATTACTCGTATGCCCTTGTATGCACACCAGATCACCCGTGTATATCTTGATTAGGTCATCAACCTAATGGTTTGCCTAGTGTACCTATTTAAACATATAGTAACACATCTATCTCCGATCAAAGGATGTGTGCATATATCGTGACATCATACGACATAAATATTTGATATCTCAACCTCGCTAACTCAACTCTTTGATGTAACTCATTCGACATCTCCGAATCTCTATTCTTATATAGAGAATATGCATCAAGAGATCAGTAGGATATCTGCTTTTGGAGTAAGGACTGTCATCTCCTTCTCATGTTGGAGATCCTTTCTCGATAATCATTTGATGGTGCTAGTTGAGTACTTAATCTAACTCTTTAGATATCATTTCAGCACCAACCTGTATAATCCAACCATTGAATCAACAATTGTATGACTATTAATATGACCATGGTACATAACTCTAATTGTACTAAGGGACCTTATAAGTTCATGCATTCATTAATCTTATAGGGAGTGAAAATCAATAACTTTATTTATATATAAATAATTATAATAATATTTATTATAGAAATGGTGTCCATGGGTCATATGTCTAACAATATCCCACCAACCCTAAGAACCATTCATGTGCAATCTCTAAACACATACTCATTACATGCTGGTCAAAAATATTTTGAGATAAAGATTTGGTAAGAGGATCAGCAACATTATCGGCAGAAGCTACCTTGGTAGTGATCATCACCACGTTTTTATATCTCTAATGATATGGTATTTTCTTTCCATGTATCTGCTCTTTTAAAGTCATATGGGTTCCTTCGCATGAGTTATGTCCCCCATGTTAACACCGAGTAACAGGAGAGGAGTATCCGAGGAAACTATTCCCAACTCCAAGATGAACTTGCGCAACCCTCTGAAAGGAGTCGTGGACCGTAGTAATGGGTAGAGCTTAAATAAAGCTCTAATCACGACCCCCAGTCCGATCCCACACAAACATAACACCCCCCACCTTCCTCCCATCCGCTCCAGCGAGTCATTACCTCCACCCGCGGCCTACCTTGCTCCCAACCCTTCCCTCTAGCTCCGCCCTCAAGTGTGGCCGCTCTGGTGGGAGGCTCCTCAACCATCCTCGTGCATTCTGTTCTCAGTGTTGTTTTTTTTATCCCACAGTGAGTAGATCCTAACCTCATTTCTTATCAATGCCATTTTTGTGTAATGTATGCTTTGTTACTGTATTTTTAGTGTGTAATGTTGTTTGTAGTGTATTATATGTAGTATATTGTTAGTGTGTGTTGAGATGACTAATCTACCCCTAGGGTTTATGGGTAGAGTGCTTCTCAACACCGGTGATGTTTCCCCAGTTGGCATGCCTTACACTCTAGGTTGACAGTGGGAGGGAGCTGGGGAAGAACTCGTCGAAGCTTATGAACGGAAGGATGACCCAGACGTTGGTGCCAAAGAGCACCAGAGGATGTAGAGAAAGTGGTCCCAGAGTATGCGATAGTGTCAGAGTATTGGACAAGGTGATATACTCACCCTTCTTCACGGCCCGCACCAATCGTCCTCCCAGTTAGTATGTCCTGAAACACATAAGATATAGCATCAAATATTGCTCGACAGTTGAGTTCTTTGCAAATCTGGCTAACTGAAAGAAGACTGATGGGAAAATCCGGAACAAATAAAACATTGTTAAGTATGATATTAGGAGTTAGATGGATATCGCCTTTTCCTTTTATTGGGGAAAATCGTCTATCGGCAACCTGTACAGTCCGTCCAGGAGGGACATTACGCATTTGCTGTATGAGAGTTCGTTCGCCACATAGATGAGTGGAAGCACATGTATCAATCAACCATTCTGATTTTGTAATTCTATTGGCAGATGCGATAAAGATACCTGATCGTGCCATTGCTGCAGTATCTGTAGTATTGTTCTGATATGAGGTAGAGGACTCGTTCGATTGCAACCTATTGAGATGCTGCATTAGATCATCGAAGTCCCGTCTAGGGACCTCCACTGGAGGACTATCTCCTTCATTGGCCATTCGAGCACTAGGAGTAGGGTACCCCTGCTTGTTGTAGCATACAGCTTCTGTGTGACCAAATTTATGACAGTAAGAGCACTGGATTGTGCTATGACCTCGTCCTGGAGTGAAGCGTCCTTGACCACGGCTCCTGAAAGAGCCACGACTTCCTCGTCCAGATGGGGCAGCGAGAGCAGAAACTTGCCCCTGATCATTGCCTTTAGCACTTGTATGAGGAAGAGCAAGGCGACTCAGGGTATTGTAGCTTCTTCAATAGTGGGGAGAGTTGCCGCTGTGATCATTTGATCACGAGCAACAAAATAGCCTGAATTGAGTCGGTGAGAAATACAAGGACTGCCATCTGCTGGCGATGTTGTTTCTGAGTTGGACATGTGCAACCTGGAATACAAGCATTATATCGCTCAAAAAGGGATTTTAAGAGAGAGAAATACTCAGGTAGTGAGCATCCTGCTTGCTTCATGTTGAGCATGTCAAAGTACATCTGATAGATCCTGCTTGAATTCTTATCTTGACCATATGTGCTTAAGAGAGGGTCCACATATCGTGGACAATTTTGTAATAAACAATTCGGTCAATGACACTGACCATAATCCAAGAACTGACCATTCCGTCGTCTTTGTCCCAAGTTGCATTTTCGCTGGTCTTTTCAGCAGGTTCTGACTCCAAGAGAATGTGTTCCTTATCGTATCCACGTACGATCATGATGAACATGCGGGACCACTTGGGGTAATTGGTGTCGTCCAATTTAGGTATCGACCCAAATGAGGGTAGTCGAGTGCTCCCTCCATCATATCCCAGTGATGTCACATCTGATTGTGACATGTTGTCAGAAGAAATTAGACATGTTGTATTAAAAAATAAGATAGGGAAAAAACTTGTCCCTAAATCATGTCAGATGGAGGTTGAGTGGCGGCATGCGTGAGCGTCGGGAGGGGCTCTGCTGGAATCGATGCCGGGGGGCTGGAGGAGACGGGAGCCGCAAGGGGGCTTTGCTGGATTCGGTGCCGGGGGACTGGCGGAGACGGGACCCGTGAGGGTGGGGTGGGGGCTCGGCTGCATGGAGGCGGGAGCTGGAGGGGGCTTCTGCCACGTGGAGGGGGGAGCCGCAGGAGGGGAGGGTACGACTGCGTGGAAAAAGCCACTGGGAGGAGCTCTGATGTTGGTGACAGGCGAGGGGTCGGGTTCCGCGGGCACGACAGGGCTCTGCAGGTGGAGGGGGGTCGGGGAGGGGGACATGCGGAGGCGAGGGTCGGGGGGGGGGGGTCCGTTGGGGGGAGGGGGGGCAACAGGCGGAGGCGAGGGTATCCATCACCCACAACCCCCGAGTTAACTTTCATCTAATATTCCGGTAACTATGACGGTATCCATCAAACATTTTACATTTTATACCCTTTAAGTTACATTATTTACAAATGAGTACACTCCTCCTTCCCTCCTCGTCGTTGACAACCACCTCCTCCCCCTCCTCCCCGGCGACCACCACCTCCTCCCTGTCGATCCCCCGTCGTCGCCGATCTCCCCTCCTTCCTCTGCGACAAGCCTCCCCGCCCCGCCGCCTAGGTCGGCTGGGACCTTCCCCGACCCCCGCCAACCCTTCAGCCCGCTTCCACTTCACCGACCCCACCTGCAAGCAGCTGCCTTGCCGCCAAACCCTCCCCCCCGCTAGTTGTCTGCAACAAGCCTCCCCGCCCCGCCGCCCGGGCCAGTCGAGACCTTCCCCGACCCCCCGCCAATCCTCCCCTCGTCGAGCCCGCTTCCCCTTCCCCGATCCCCTACAAGCAGCTGCCCGCCGCCCGTACCGCAATCCCCACCGAAGCAACACTTTCACACCCCCTCCCCCTCCCCCCTCGTTGGCTGCCTGTAACAAGCCTCCCTGCCCTGCCGCCCAGGACCTTCCCCGACCCCCTGCAAGCAACTGCTTCCTGTAAGACTCTCTGTCCCGCCCCGCCACCTCTCCACCTCTGCCGCCTGCAACCCCCACGCCGTGTCTTCTTTGTCCCCATGCCTGCAAGCCCCAAATAAGTGATATTCTTTTTTTTTCTTTTTTAAATTTTTTGATTAATCCCAACCGTTAGATCAAGGATTAGTTAGATTAATTCAACTATCTGGTTAAGTTAATAAACTAAACTAACAGAAGGTTATAGGTGTAAAATAGAGTATTTATTCGGGGTCCTGGATGTAATTCATGATTATGCATGGTTATGATTGTAATTACATAATTACTCATAATGGGAGTCCCTTTAAAAAAAGCATCACTTAGACTCATTTTAATATAGTCTTCGCTTCATCTATAACTTTAAAGAATAAAATACAAATTCTCATAGGATATAGATTTAGGAAGTCATAGATTTAAAGAATAAAATACAAATTCTCATCCAATATTCGTTGAATAAGAATGTGGATTGAATAAAAAGCCACTACAAGCAATGTTCAAATAAAAACCGGAAATGGATAGTGATCGAATAAAGATGAAAAACAAAACTGAATCAAATGATCGTCAAAAGGATGTGTGATCGCTCACCTTCATACGGATAAAATTAATGTTCTCCATTCTTTCTAACAATGGAGAATTTTTGTTTTCATTTTCTTGTATTAATGGAAAAACAATCGTTGTCTTCTTTTTCCTATGGTTCCTATAGTAGCAAAAAAATTTATTCGTCATTATTTTATTAGTGTAATAAGTTTAATATCCGTTCCCAATTGAAATTAAAGTAGTTCTCGAATTCAACTTCAGCTTATAATCATGATCATGTGCTAAACTCTTAGTTACTTAACTCAATCAACAAAAATAATGACCGGTTATGTAAAAAGATATTCATAAATATGGGAAGCTTTTAAAGATACTAGTCTAATATCTCTTGTGATACGAAGGAATTTGTATGGTATCTTTGTATGGTTATTATAAGATAGGCAGCTATGATATTTTATATATTTGAGAGAATTGGTATGGTATCTTGTAATGAAAGATAGTTAATCACTTGCCATATGTTTCTAAAAAAACCAAGGCCTTCTGATTTCAATCATACCATCCAAAGGCCCATAACATCCTCTTCTAAGACTCCATGAAAGAAGAGCAATGTATTATTATAACATCTGTGAATGTTAAGTTAAATGGTTAAATGCTAAAAATCCTCATTCTATTTCAAAAAGAAGAACAAGTCCCCTAAAAGCGTATAATTTCTTAATGCTGCTGGTCTTGTATCACAAAATTACACATCATGGAAATAGATTCTATAATTGTACCATGTTTCCTATCCACATGTTTGAGAAATCTTCCTACCTGAGACCATGGTCTTAGATTTCGTGAAATATCAGTGAAATTTTACCGAAATTTTGATTTCGACATGGGACCGAAATTTCGAGTGAAATGCCGATATAAAAGATGCCTTCGTTCACAAATGTTGTTCGATTTAGGTGAAATGTGACCGAAATATTTCGTTTCAACATGGTGTTGATACCATATCTGATATTGAAATTTAAAGCCTTGCTTGAGACTACAAAGAAGAGACTTTCAGAAGACAACATATTGTACATAAATGTCATAAGAAGGTGTTCACCATAAAAAGTAGAAATGACGTGGTTGCTAAAATGGGCCCTAGGGATGAAAATTGATATGTATATATATCCGAATATTCGTTAACTGTAATTGAAAATCACTGAATATAGATATCAGTATTCGAATATTAATTGAATATGAATCTCGATTGTAAACAATTTCTTAATATATAGAGGGCTTATCCACTGCGCACAGGGCGCATTAGCGTTTCAATGAGCACTCATTTTAGGCCTTACACGTGTATTAACAATAACTATATTTCTAATTATAGGCTACGACGTGTTTAAAATAATCCTATATTTCCTATTATACAACGTCCTTAAAAATTGGAAGACGGATTTGGAAAGAAGCAATTCAAAATAAATGATTCCACGCGGATCCAAACGCTATGATAGTAATAAATATTATTTGGTCAAGTAAATGCTTATTGTGAGATCAGTAATATCAAGACAATGATCAGTAATTTACATCCAAATAGTTACATTGTACAGAATTTAGTAATATGTATAAAATGGTCAAGTAAATGTGTGTTGTGAGATCAGTAATAACATAACAAATGGTTAGTAATACCATTGTCGATGTAATGTGCATTGCATTAACAAATAGTTACTTTCTTACTTGAGCAATGCCCATGACTTACTGACCATTACTTTGTTATTACTGATATCATAGTAGCTATTACTTGAGAATCGTACACATTACTGAACATGTGATATAAGACATGGATATATACATTACTGAACACAAACAATAATTTACTTGATAACTGTATATATATTACTTGAGTATCATCTCTAAATTACTGAATTTTGTTCAAAGTAACAAAACGTATGAAAATTACTGACCTTTTGTTTTGGTTTTACTGACATCACAACAAGCACTTACTTGTCCATTGTGTATATATTACTGAAATTTGCACCATGTAATAAAATGAATGTATTACTGACCGTTGTTTGGATAATACTGACATCACAACACGCACTTACTTGTCCATTGTGTATATATTACTGAATTCTGCACCATGTAATACAATGAATGAAAATTACTGACCGTTGTTTTGGATATTACTGATCTCGCACAAATATTTACTTGACTATTATATATATATTACTGACATGAGCATTTGGATCTCGATTTTCAGCAAGAAATAATCGATTCGAATGTTTTCTTTCTAAAACGATCTTCCTATTTTTTAGGACGCGATATAATTGGAATATTACTTATTGTTAAATCGCTTTGCATATTAATCTCCTTCCAAAAACAACATCCTTCGAAATAGGTAACCACTAAATTGGTAATACACGTGTGTGGCCAAGAAATGGTGCGCACCGAAACTCAAATGGGCCCTGTGCGCATTGGATAATTTCCCTAATATATATATGTATATGTATGTATATGGTAACAACAAAAAGATCCGGATTCATATTCAAATATAAGAATATTAGATTGTGTGTGTGTGCACGCACATGTGTGCATTACAATATAATATATAGTGCTTAGTAAACAAGTCAAGTCCATGAATCCCCTCAATCTCCGACAACCGATATGTCTCTTTGCATTGACAACTTCATAGGAATCATAATAGAAAAAACCTCAATTAGGCGATAGCCCCTCGATGACTATATTTGTATGGCAACTTCTCTGTGATTATAGATTTAATTGATTGGCTAAATATTTTTTCATATTACACATACGTGTGCGCGTACATACACGCACACCCACCCACACATGCGCGCACACACACACACACAGACACCGTCCGATGCACATGCACACATGCATTTACATATATAGGGAAAATTTCAAATGGGGCATGGTCTCTCATAAGTTCAGGAAGGCCATCTCCATTTTGTAGAAAATACCAGCATCTTAGTAAAATTGGCAAGCAATTTATATTATAATATACAATTTTGATATTTGTTATAATAAAAACTATTTACTTATTTTACTAAAGTGCAGATGTTTTCTACAAAACAGAGGTGGCTTTCCTTAACTAAAGAAGGATCACGTCATTTTTGTACACACACATCTATGTATGTATGTATGTATCTATTGCAATGATATATAAATCACTTCATATTTGATACTAATTCGATTCAAATTCCTAATTGATCAATATTCTTATTCGCTCTTTATTCGACCCAGTCTCGTATTCATATTTATGCAATCCGAATTTGTGTCCGATAATGTTCGAATATGATTCCCTAAATCAATATCCAACTCATATCAGTATCTTTGTTCGTATTTGATACAGATGAAGCGAATATATGTGTGTGTTTGTGAATAGTCATATCCGATATGTATCCAATATGTTTTCATCCCAAGAAATGGTAAAAGTCAATGAACGTGGGCAATACCTTTGACCTAGAAGGTGATATAAGGAGGGCCTTTTCTACTGTCATGTATGTTCCAATGTCTTCAATTTGTGTTTTACAGTAAAGAGAAGAAAAGTATCATAGTTTTTTTTGGTATGACGAGTTTCAAGAGTAAAGATGCTTTATAATAGAATATAATAGAATGCAATGTTTTTGGTATGTTGAGAATATAACATGCTTCCTTAGGTCGGACTGCAATATTTTTTATGTGATATCCTAACTTGTGCTCAAATTGGATGCTTAATGTAGATATAATCTGAATCTAGTAGTACCCACATGCAAAAAAAACGTTATTGTAGGCTATCCTTAGTTAATTTACAAAGCCTCTAATGAATCGGCAAAGACAATATGCATCTTATTAGAATTGATCATTTAAAACTAAGGTTGCTTTTAAAAAATATATATCGAAGGCAACCGCGACCATACGAGGGACCTTTCTTTTTAAAAAATTATTGTGCTCCCAAGTTGAGCATGATACAAAGTAATTCTCCCAAGTTGAGACCTTGTAGAAGTATGCCTGGTCAAGGTCGTCTTCTAGGTGTATGTTTGTTCAAGATTTGTCGCACATCTACTTGGTCGTGTCCTTGTAGAGTAGATTTACAGCAATGTGCAGTTCGACATTGTTGGTCATTAAAGTGATGACCTGGTAGTTGTCTCCAAATCATGTGCCGTAGTCTTTGTCCATCTTTTCTGGGGCATCTTTCGCCAGAATGTAGATTTTTCGATGATCACCGATGAACACCTTGAAGGAATGAGAACAGAATACAAAATTTTCTATGCCCTTGAGTTTGATAAAAGTGTCTTGTACCACTACAAGGGCTTTGTCTCGGTAGGAAGAGATGACATCATGGTAAGGCAGATAAGTCAAGAGAGTAGATTTATTGTTCAATCATGCATACTTGGGCTGGAAAGTGCCCTAGAACTCACGCACGGACATATGAGAAGCCTGAGAATGGCGTGCATTGGCGTAGAAGGTCTCTAAGGTTCCTGGTGGACGCTCAGGAGAGGTCGCCGGCCCTGTGGCGGCACTGGTGGGAATGCTGGCAGCCTGGCAACACCTATCAAGAGGTGCGGTAGTGGTTGGCGGCACTCGTGGGGGGTGTTGAATGCCTGGCACCCTAGAGGGGGTGCTATGGGTGCTTGCGGCACATGCAGGGGTGTTGGAGGTGTTAGCGGCACCCAAGAGGGGTTGCTAAAGATTCTTGCAGTACCCTATGATGGCTTAGATATAATTGATTTAATCATATTAAATCAATTATCTATCCAATTCAATCAACCAACAAACAATTTTGATTATTACTTGAAAGGACGGTATGATCTCAAAATACGTATTATTCAAATTTTAATAATTAGAAAAATAAATCATGATCTTTAAATATTATCATTTCCTTAGCTGTCGTCATGACCAGTATGCATAGGGTGTGGGACAGACCGCTCACGGAGCAACCTGCTACCCATCAATCCCCGACTAGACACCATATCCGCCTCTGGTCATAATGTTATTTGATCATTTTGTATTTGAGATGATAATTGATCTTTCAACCGAAGTTATACTATTTAATATATATCAAAACCAATTTGATTAATATTATAAAGATATTTGTTATGCAAATCTAAAATCTTATTCAAATAACAATGTTTTGCATGTAGAGATTGTCCTACAACTATTATAGGATAAACTGGGGTTTTCATGAAACAATCATTCAATGACTTATGATGATTAGTTAGTCATTTTTATAATCATAATAAATTCATAATTTCCATGGTTTCCATTGAATTATAAACACATTAAGTAAAGAGGTTTGATGATCTAATCATCTTCCGACCCATCTCCACTAAATATGGGATTGCTAGGGCAAACAGAGTTGGAATTGCGCAAAATAAATTCGAGTGGCTTGCTGATATGATTATCTATTTAATCAAAGTGTTTATTTCATATTTCATTATGGTAAAATAGTAAGAAAAATAATTTTCTTACAGATCCATGAATTCATGCAAAATATCTTTCATAGTGGGAACTCTTCGAATCATTTTCATACACTTTTGGTCCAACATTAGAATACTATTTTTGGGACATATTTAGACCTTCTAAATGCATTTTAGTAACCAAAAAACACATCCAAACAATGAACAAACAATATATTTTTATTTTACGAATCTTGCATCCAATGCAAAACAATGTGTCTTACATATTCGAAACATATCCAAGCAATTCGAATCTTGCATCCAATGCAAAACAATGTGTCCTACATATTAGAAACATGAACCTTGATTGCTTAGTTTTGAATCATATCCAAGACCTCAACCTGGCTCTGATACCACTTAAAGGATATGGAAAAATCCTTAAGCGCATCACGTAAGCGTGATGATCGCATCATATGCGATCAGAAGTGATTAGTTGCACTAGTTGCTTGGAGCAGCAGAATTTTAAAAAAAATGAACGATAAAACCACATGATCCATGAACACTTCTTGGATCATTTCATCTAAACCACAAACAAGTATTAGGTTTACCTTTTGAAGCATAGTTGCGATCGGGTATCTAAACGAAGAGACCTCCTGTCTCAAGTCCGATCCAACGGAGGAGACGCTTGTGAGCATGTTGATGAAATGCATGCACCTCGCAATCTATGTTGATGATCCAAGCAATGAATCTCCTGATCTCGTCTCCTGAGATCCGATGTCTTATTCACGAGGCAAATTCATCGAAGAAGATGGAGATCCACGTGTAGTCAATCCGACAACACAATGGCATCGTGATGACTACGACCCTCTCTATGGTTTAGGTGGACGCCCACTCTAATTTTGGACAGAGGGGCGTGTGTAGAGAGAGAGAGAGTTTAATTCCTCTTGGAATTATGTGTGTTTTTGAAGAGCTAGAGCTTCTTCTTCTTTTATAGTACTTTGGGAGTCCATGGATTCCAATCAACGTGAAACACAAAATCAATGATTGAGATTGATTTGTGTTTCTATTCAACGGTCATGATTTTATGGTAAAAACACAACAATAATTAATTTAGATTAAATTAGATATATTGAGTAATCAATATAATTTAATTTGAACTAGCATAAAATGATTAGGAGGGAAGCACCCCACCCTCCTAGGGAGGGGCATCCTTGTGACCAATTCAAAGGGTGGTCGTCCACCATCCATTAAATGGATGGTGTTGGCTCCTCCAATCCTTTCATATATATTTACAACATCATTTGTTGTAAATTAATTAACAAAAATAATTTCAAATTAATTTATAAATATTGCAATCATACCATTAAATAATTGTGAATCATATTCACAATCCAAAATAAAATGTAAATTGTATTTCCAGTTAATTTTCAATGTGAATCCAATTCACATCAACAATTAATTTGAAGATACTATTTACAATAAGCTCTCTCCAATATATTATAAATCATATTTATAATATATACAAATAATATGGATAATGCTATCCATATTATTCATATCCTTAACAATAAAATCATATTTAATCATCTTAGGTCTCTATTCTTGTGTACCCAAATAACATGAATCACATTCACATTATTCACATCTTTGATAATTAAATCACGTTTAAGCATCTTAGATACCTCTCTCTATATGGACAAATAATATGAATCAAATTTATTTTTTCATGATAATTAAATCACATTAACTATCAATTTTCCTTAATGCTCAGACGCATTATCAACAATGGAATTATTCTTGAACTCTTTCAAGAATACTGCGCTTTCTCCGCGCATACTTGGAGATAGGGATAATGCGATTGTACCACGTATAGTGACTTGGATATTGAGATCAAATCTCAAATCCAGATCTCGGGGACCTCCCATAGATGTTTGATATCAAAGTTGTAAATCTAATCTTCTCATTGCATCTAAATCACATTCAACTCACTGTCCAATATTTGGACCAAGATTAGATTACTTCTCTAGTGAGAGGAGTCACTAAAATCTAGACCTATTTCATTACTTCCTTGGAATGGAAGCGTCATGGTTATACAATCGTTTATTGATCGCATTACCCTCGTGTATTCCTAATACATGTACATCTTGCATATTGGAAAACCTTGAATAAACCCGAAGTTTTAGATTTCGGGATTTTATCATTAAGTTTCTCATTTGATCATTAGGGTTAGTTATGATCGTATACTTTCCAAAAGCATATATCATACCTAGGTATTGATTATATACTTTCCAAAATCATATATCGAACCTACAAATTCAGTCAAGCTTCTAAAGCGAGATGACCATGCACGGAATATGATCCCAATATCTCATGAGTGAGCTCATATCTTCTGGTTCAGTAAATGAACATGTATGGTCCCTTTAAGAGATCGTATTATTCATATGCCCTTGTAGGCACACCAGTGTGCCGGTATATAAACCTTAATTAGATCATCAACCCATCGGGCTGCCAAATGTACATACTCAAACATGTAGTAACACATATATCCCTGGTCGGAGGATGCATGCCTATATCATGACAGCATACAATATAGGTCTTTGGTTATATCAGTCTCGTTAAGTAAACTCTTTGACATAACTTATCTAACACCTCCGAATCTCTATTCCTATGTAGAGGACCTACATCAAGAGGTCGGTTAGATATCGACCCATTAGAGAAAGTATTAGCATCTTGATGAATACTCATTCATCACTCTTTATTCTTATATTTTAGCTACAAAAACCTTTGCAAATGCATGTAGATATGTGTAAATACAAATAATTACCAAAAGCATGCATTGTGTAAAAACCTATAATTAGCATGTTTTTGTGCAAAAATAAAAGAATAAAGATTAAAAAAAAAGAGGGAAATATTTAGAATAAATATTGAGCAACCTAACCCAAGGGAGTGCTCAGCATGGGCCTGACCGCATAAAAGCCAAAGTAGAGGGAGATAGGGGCTCATGCGTAAATATTTATGTAAATAAATAAAAATATTTTTCCTCACAAAAATAGCCCAAAATATACTTGTAAATACTTGTACATATTTATAAGTATAAAAACAAAAGAAAAAGGGTAAAAATCAAAAAGAACAAAAACACCACTTTCATCATGTACATGAACCACTCTTATATATTTATTTATTTAACCTTGTAAATAAATAAAATTAATTTCCAAAATTTTTGCAAATATTCTATGTTATATAATGTAAATAAATAAAATAAAAACAATTAAAACAAAAACAAAATAAAAATAACAAAATTAAAAATACAAAAACATATTGTAAATATACCATGTATATAAATGTATATATGTATTTATTTCACCTATGTATATAAATAATAAAAATAAAATAAAAATACCTTTTTATTCCTTATTTTATAATGAAAATAAATAAAATGTAAAATGGGAATAAAATTGTATAAAAATAACAAATTAAAAATCAAAATTAAAAAAAACCTATATAGTGTACATATACCTATGTATTACATATTATGTATATACCTTATTTTTATTTCGAAAAAAATTATTAAAAATCACTAAAAAATAGAAAAAAATAAAATAAAAATATTTCATGTTTTAAGTTTTTGCTAAATCGGCCCCTAGCTACCCTAATTTTCACTTCTAAAATTCTGCCACGTGGCCGATTCCAGTTGGCTCTGGGGGATGTTGACCGCCCGGTCAACTACCCCCCCCCCCCCCAGGACCACTCCACACGGGTCCTTAGCGGGTCCCCAACTTCTCGGATTTTTCCCCTCTAAACCCGATCGCCTACCACCTAAACCCCGGGTCTGACTCCTTAATGCCACATCCGACACCCTCGTCGGGGTATCCACATCGGGATCCGCGCACCTCCACGCCTTCCCGACCTCGTCTAGCCGGACCCGCACTCATATTTAGCCGTTGCTCCGCCACCCTAATCCTGCATCTTTGGCCATTCGAATCCTTCACCTGTGAGCTCCAGTGAGTGCGCGAGAGTGACAGCTCGTGCCCGGTGCTGTCGAAGCGAGGAGAGGAAGAGAGACCATCGATCCGGCGAGCTTCGCCGCCGCTGCTCCGCCACCAGCAGGAGCACCGAGCCTCGGAGGGAGACGCTCCTCGAGGCGACGACCCAGAGCTTCCTAAGCTCGTCCCCAGTCTCCTCGTCCACCCAGGTAATCACTTGGACCTTTCTTTTTCACTGATTTTCGATTACGCCCAAATCGCCGCTCCGCCGCATTTTTCCGATTCCGTCCACGACCGACCTCCATTCGATCATCGGGCATCGCCATAGCCCTCACCTCCTTCCCGCGCACCTTCTCCATCCTTCCATTCAACCCCGCTCGCACAGGAGCTGGGATTCGAGCTCCACCGTCCCCACTTCGCCGGAGCTCGACCACCACGCCTCACCGTTCACGATCACCCCGCCTAACTGGGTCGAGGCACTTTGCCCTTGACCCTCTGCTGGAGTGTTTTGCAGGGTCATCCGAGTCCATCTGAGGGCTTGGACCGTCTGGACCAGCAGCTTGGTCTCCGACGACCTCGCCTGGGCTCCTCGGAGCTCCGTCGAGCCATCGAAGGCCACTAGTCGACGCGGGAGCCCACAGAGCTTCTTCTCCGATCTTCAGAGGCCCGCGCGGAGGCTGGGAGCGCGCACAGCAGGCCGGCGAAGGTCGTCGGCCATCAGTTCTTCCACGACCTCCAGACACCGTTCGATCATCCCTCCTGCTCCAGATTACATCGCGACCGTCTGTTCGTGGAGCTGCAGCCACCGTCAGATTCTTGGAGGATCGATCACAACCGCTGGATACTCGAGGGAATAAGCTCCAGAGCACCAGGACCGTCCGATCTCCACGTGGAGCGCCCTCGCCCGTTCGATCAGGCCGAACGTTCTCAGGGTTGCAGCGCCACCGTTCTCACCCGTTGGATCCGATACGTGGCGCACATCCGGCCTTCGACATTTAATAAGGGGTATTTACACTTAGGCCCCTCTCCTTTATGCAATTAGTCTTTAGTCCTGTAAATACGTAGGATAGTTGTTTACTTTTTGTGAAATTTACACTGTGGACCCTGCACTTTATTTTCCTTGCATTTATGCCCCTGTGCGTTGTATGACACGTGCTTCGTCACGTGTTTCTCTGGTTTATTTGCAAGACAAGCCCCCTGTAGTTCTGGCTGTTAACAGTTGAATGAAACTTTCAGTTTATTTGCATTTATACCCCTGTGCGTGATATATTTCAACATGTGCGTGATATTTTGGGTATTTTGCGAATAGGTCCCTGGACTTTTGGTACCTGTTACCAATAAGTCCTTGGAACTTATTTTTCTTGCATTTTGGGTCCCTGAGTGCCCCAGGCACGCGCGTGGCGCGTGTTTTGCTGGGTTAATTGCACCAGACCCCCCAGACTCTCGGGTATTTGCATTTTGGTCCCTGTGCACTGTGCCCCTTCTTTATTTTTGAATAAAATAGCAAATTACCTCCAAATCCAACGAAAATTGGATACATGGCTCCTGCCATGGTGTAAAATTTTCAAGGATTTTTTAGGACATTTTTGTTTTCATTTGATATTTTAAAAAAATAAAAAACACTTAATTTTACTACTGTCTAACTTTAAAAACCCAAAAAAATATTAAAGCTCATTTAAAAATTCCAGAAAAATTGTCTACTGTTTGGTTTACTTAGCTTGATTTTCTGGCCAATTTTGGCTATTTTTCATTATCTAAAACACCTAAAAATTGAAAAACACCTAAAATCTTATAAAAATTCTAGTAATTAAACCAAAAATCCAAAAATAATAAAATAGGTGCTTAAATTTTCCTTATTTAATTCTCTTTACAGAAAAATTACCTCCCAACTAATTTGGGGGCTTTAGATATTTTATCTAGGGCCTTTATCTCGGCTGGACAGTACCTGTTGTTTTAGTCACTTTTTGATTTTTAGAAAATTAAATAAACATCAGAAAATTCTCAAAAATTCACCAAAAACACTAGAAATTATAGAACACATAAAAATATTTTTGTTTGAATTTTTGGTTGATTTTTATTGCTTTTAATAATTTGTTGAAGTGTGTGTGTATTTGTTTTTCTTATTTTCTTAATTAACTAAAAAATCCAAAAAAAATAAAATAATTAAAAACCACCAAAAATATTTGTTTTTTTATTTTATTTCTCTTTTTGACTACTTCGTAGGCCGAGAGGCCAACCCGTGCTCCTTGTGATCGACCCTGGTCGCTATACCAGGTTAATCTAATAGCAGGACCGCTTTCGTGTTTTGAGTGATTTTATTTATATTAGTGGTTCAATTTTTCTTGATTGACATAGCCGAGTGATCGAGGTCGCAACGACCATCTAGATACATTTGCCTTAGTCGCTTGGCCTGCGTCATCATAATGGCGCCGTTGCCGGGGAGCACGGCTTAGTAGTTTTTATTTTATTTTCATTTTTGTTTCACGGCTTTTCGCGGCTCTTTCAGAGCTCGCGGCTTTTTCGCGGCTTTTGTTTACATTTTATTTTTGTTTTATTTTGTTTTATTTTCTTTTTCTTTTATTTTTGTTTTTGTTTTATTTTGAGTGTTTATTTTATTTTGTATTTTTGCATATATACCCTCATTTTCAGTTTCATTTATTTTCTTTTTTTTATTTGATTATTTTAGTCTGACCACTCTGTTCTTTCTTGCAAGGACCCGAGGACCGAGGCGACCGATCTCGAGAAGCCGACGCAATCGCGAGACTCGGAGGCGGCTTCCTTCTCTACGGAGCCGCAGGAGAGAGCGAGAGAGAGAGAGTTGAGTGGGTGAGGTTTAGATTAGGTTTTCTTTTTATTATTATTATTGTAATAATACAGGAACACTCAGACTGGACACTTTGGACTGTGATTGGACTTAGCGGGTCTGTTTCGCCGAGCACCGGTGTGCTCGGGGGACCCTTAGGAGTTTTTCGCGGCTTTTTACGTGGTTTTGTTTTCTTTTCTTTTTACTGCCTTTTCCGGTGTTTACACAGTTTTTGATCGAGCCCCTAGCCTTAGGATTTTCTCTTGCTTGTGCCGTAATTAGTAGGGTCCCCACACTTAACTATTTGCCTGCTCCTATAGTACGCTTAATTGGACTCACTAATAATCAATTAATAAAAATAATCGACTCATCTCCTTCGTAGCCTACGTGCCGGAGTCCACCTTGTAAAGCGCTTTCTCCTACCCCCGATTTGTCGGGCAGAGGAGGGGTGGGCCAAGACCGGACCCTTTGGCTTGGAGGTCGGTGACCGATTAGACGGTTCTGCGAATAGAAATTGCTCATCTAGGACTCGGTTTTTCCCGCTGCATCATTTAGGGTAGTTTACTTTTCTGTCTTTAAATTCTGCGCGGATCACTTGCATGTAGAGTATTGGAGGCAAGATACACATTTTTGACTCAGCATGCATCATTGATTTCATCGCGCATCGGCTTTTTCGACTTCTCCCCCCTGTTTTGGGCTAAATAACCAGGAGAACCGAAAAATTCGTTAGGCATTTGTTTTCTATTTGAAAAATATTAAAAAGAAAAATCATAAAATTGGGACTGGATAAAACTATTGACCCTAAAAGACACTCACCCTAAAAATTTATCTTGGGGAGAGCAACCCCCTCATTGTATGGTTTGGATGCGCGAGAGAGTGACCCGCACCCTAGGTAGAGCCCTCCGATGATATTCCCGACCTATTACCGACTCTTCCGTGCAGGCCAGTCGGTTGGGGTAGCATCGGGTATCCTAACAGGTCACGTAAGCGCTCTGATATCTTGTGTGTTCACCTAATAAAAATTGACAAGATAATTTGACCGAACTTTCACGGTCTTCAGCTCGCGTTGCGTTGGTGAACCAGGGGTTTGCATTGTGATCATAGTTTCTCCAGATCTCATCCGCACTACTCGCCAGATCAAGATGATGGGTAGACGCTCTCTTAGGCAGCCTCTGGCTGCACCGCTTTCGGGCACGTCTACCCAATCATCGAGGTTGGCCCGCGAGAGCCGAGACCAGCTCTTCGAGCCCGAGTACGACTCCGCCCTGTTCCCCCTCGACCCCTTTTCTTTCGGACCTGAGCGACATGAGCCCGAGGAGAGATTGATAGATTTTACAGCACCTGAGTTGGGCTCATTTGATTTTGCAGACGTTATGGCCGGCAGTTCTGAGGATCGTTCCCGTCAGCCTGAGCATTTCGTATTGGATCAGGGAGCGATCAACTCCACCCTAATCGCCTCGTTAGAGACCGTCCAGCAGCAGCTGAGGGATCAGGGAGATTTCATGATCGACATGAGGAGAGAGATGGAGCAGATGAGAGCAGAGCGAGAGCAGAGGAGAGAGGGACCGAGGATCCCAGATGATGCGGATGCAGCAGCAGCAGCGGCAACCGCCACAGCCGCAGCCGGAGGACCACCAAGACCGATGCGGGAGTTACACAACCCCGGATCGACGCTGACGTAGCACTGGGTAGTACTTCCAGCGATCGTGGAGGACTTCAAGTTCCCCCCGAACACTTTGCAGCTACTCCCCCGCTTCCACGGACTCGCGACAAAGGAGCCCCATCTCCACCTCCAGAAGTTCTTGATGATATGCAGCACTGTCCACGACCGTCAGGTGGACCAGGACACGATCAGGATGATCGCCTTCCCCTTCTCCCTAGCAGATAGAGCAGCCACCTGGCTGAAGCATTTGGGGAAGTTTGTTTACACCTGGGAGCAGCTCCGTACCGAGTACTTGAACAAGTACTATCCACTCGGGCGGACGAATGCAGCGAGGGCCCTGATCAGCAACTTCTCCATGCTCCCCAACGAGCAATTTCATGAGGCATGGGAGAGGTTCCGAGAGCTCACAGACCGATGCCCGCACCACGACATTTCGAAGCCGAACCTTGTGCAGAGCTTCTTCAGCGGGTTGACACCAGAGTTCCAGGGCCTGGTGAATGCTTCTTGCGGCGGGTCCTACTTCGCCAAGGACCACGACCAGGTCTGGGCCATCTACGAGGAGATGGCCGAGAATTATATGGTGATGTCCCAGACCCGGTTGTACACTCAGGGGAGACCCCAGCAGCAGCCAGGACGCGTGCAGTACCAGAGGATAGCACGGGTCGATGCCGATCCATCCAGTTCATCCGTAGTTGCAGCAGCATAGGCAGAGTCGTCCGCTGCGGATATGGGTATTATCAGCGAGAAGTTGGACCGGATGGAGCTGATCGAGAAGAAGCAGTGCCAGGGAATCATCAGATGGAACAGATGGTACAGACTCTGAGCGACATGAAGACCCAGCTCATGTGTCTCCAGGAGGCACAGACGGCTCCCCAGCCCCGTCTTCAGTCGCGAGGCGATTCCGGCGGCAGCAGCAGCTCGTCCCAGCGCTCCAGCTCTTTTCAGCAGCCTAGACAGGTTCACCTTGTACAGGCGGAGCCGTACCAGCAGCAGTAGCCCACCTACCAGACACCACCATCTCCAGACTTGCAGATGGTGGTATACCAACCGGATCAGCCTCTGGCAGTACTCCCGCCAGCCCCCTACGATGCAGAGCCATTGATGGATGTCAACGGGATTTGGTATGACCTCCCCCAGCCTGGGATCTGACGAGACCATCCCGGATTCAGGTGGGGGAATGGAGGTACCCAGCCCCAGCAGCAGTCATCCGGTCAGGGAGGTCAGTATGGCCAGCAGAGAGATCACCAGCCGCAGCAGCAGCCCCCAGCCCACCAGCCATATCAGCAGTCATCCTTCGTTCCTCGTCCCTATCAGCAGCAGGGACAGTCTTGGAGACGTGAGCAGTAGGATCACCCACCACACCAGCAACAACATCCTTCCTCCAACCCCTCTTACCAGCAGCACCAGTTCCAGCAGCCTCAGCACCATAGAGGCTACCCGTCGGGCTCCCATGAGAGCCCCGCCTTGGATGACATAGCCTGCCTCCTCACGGACCAGCAGGCTACCTTTAGACGGGAGATGGACGAGTTCCGCCAGGAGATGCGGGACTTGGTGAGAGGGAAGGCCGCCATCCCTGCACAGATAGAGCCGAACCCCAATAGCCTCAAGAGGAAGTCTGAGCAGGTAGTTCACACTGAGCATGCCACTCCTAGTGATCCATTTGATGATATGTCTTCGGATCTATTTGATGCTGATTTTGTTACACTTAGGAGCGGTAGAGCACCAGCAGGCGGTGCCTCATCTGAGCGACGACTCGAGGATCCACCCAGGACGCCAGATGAGGAGGAGGAGAGCGGTACTGAGGCCGCACACGATGATTATGGTGGTACTGATGCCACCAAGGATGCTGATTCCACCGGCGGTACTGAGGACGCCGCTTCACCAGTTCGAGGAGGTGGTGCTGATGCCACCAGAGGAGCCGAGCCAGCCCGCGGTACTGAGGCCGCGAGACGTCCAGTAGCAGAGCCAGCCCATGGTGGTACTGAGGCCACCGGTGTTCGTTTTGATAGAGATGTTGTTTTTCCTTCGGTTGATGTATCTCAGAACACTGTTTTGAATAAAGGAAAAGGTTTAGTTTCTTCTGGTCCCACTATGGTGAATGATGTATGTGCGGATCCGGCCGTCGAGCCGTCTAGGCCTTTTCCTAGTCCTTCATCTGAGAAGGACCCTATGATCCCCTTCCCTAGAGCCCTTCAGATGGGGAAGGGGAAGAAAAAAGAAAAAGATCAAAAAAAGAGAGAGCAGGAGGAGTTCAGACAGAGCATGATCGACAGATTTCACATACAGTTGACCCTTCAGGAGGCTTTGCAGCACATTCCCCTCCTTCAGCGATCTTTGAGAGACAGGACCACAGTTAGGAGGAGGAGGAGGAACCACACTTCGAAGATTCATGTGCTGACGAAAGCCACGTGCTTCGCGATCCAGAACCGTCTGCCGGCCAAGAGGCCAGATTCAGGAGCCACGTATGTCAGATGTCAGATTAGTGAGCAGAGGTTCGACCGTACTCTATTGGATAGCGGATCGTCTATCAACCTCCTTCCGGCAGCCCTTCTCGACCGCTTCGAGTTGGGCACTCTTAGACAGAGCAGGACAGTCCTTCAGTTTGCTGATCGATCTGTCAAGAGGCCGAAGGGGTTGTTGCGAGATGTTATCGTCACTATTCAGGGCCTGCAATTCCCCGTGGACTTCGTAGTGTTGGACATGGAGATCCCTGACTCAGTGGCCGATACCCCCATCATCCTCGGTCGTCCGTTCTTGGCCACAACCAAGGCGGTGACTGATCATGATAGCGGGAAGGTATACTTTCGCGTCGAGGACGAAAGTGTACAAATAGAGACGGTCGAGGACCACAAAGCCAGAGAGAGAGCATGCTCAGAGGCTAGCACAGACACAGAGCAGCTGACAGATGCCGGGTTAGACATCCACATGACTGTGATTTTGTGATCACAGATGATGAGGCAGCATGGGCAGACCCTTCAGCACAGGCCATCCTCTCATTTCCAGACACCACTGATGCAGAGATGACAGCAGAGGAGAGCTTGGAGAGCACAGCCCTGGCCCAGGATACTACAGAGGCAGCAGAGCCGGTTCTCGACCACGACACGGCTTTTGGTGATGGTGGTGCTGAGGCCACCTTGTGTGATGGTGGTACTGATGCCACCGTATTTGATGCAGATCCCTCGGATTCAGAGTCTGATTGGGCAGATTGTGATGATCAGATGCCAGACTTGAGTCCACCCGAGCCTACAGATGAGGAGGAGGTAGAGGCAGAGCAGATCAGAGACAACACAGTCGAGCAGCCTTCTCCAGACTCAGTTTGCGAGAGTTCGCTTTCTTTCTCCCAGGCAGATTTGGCAGACTTAGCAGCACTCACACATCTTCTTCCGAGGCCAGATTTGCCAGCACCCAGCTGTCCGGAGCAGAAGCCGCTCCCCACTTCGCTGACGTATCGGTTCTTTGCAGGCGAGCCTGAGATGTACCCAGTCATCATCTCCGCCGATCTGACTGGAGAGCAAGAATCCCGTTTGATGGGGGTTCTTGAAAAGAACCGCAAGGCAATCGGATGGAGTGTAGCAGATCTCCATGGGATTAGTCCATCAGTGTGCTCCCACCATATTTATCTCGAGGAGGGGGCGAAGCCGTCGCGTGAGTTCCAGCGGCGACTGAACCCCAACCTGAGAGAGGTTGTGATGAAGGAAATATCAAAATGGTGGAGTGCAGATTTCATTTATCCCATTTCCGACTCCACGTGGGTCAGCCCCTTGCATGTGGTACCTAAGAAGACGGGTATCACGACTGTGATCAGTGAGTCGGGAGAGGAGATTGCTACACGAGTACCCACCTCTTGGAGGGTCTGTGTTGACTACAGGAGACTCAACCAGGCCACCAAGAAGGACCATTTCCCCCTGCCTTTTATTGACCAGATCATTGAGAGACTGGCAGGGAAGAGCCATTATTGCTTCCTGGATGGGTACTCGGGCTACAACCAGGTGGCCATCGCTCCTGAGGATCAGGAGAAGACCACCTTTACCTGTCCCTTTGGTACATATGCCTTTCGACGCATGCCATTTGGGCTATGCAACGCCCCTGCGACTTTTCAGAGGTGCATGCTGTCGATCTTTTCGGACATATAGGGCAGTGTTTGGAGGTCTTTATGGACGATTTCTCGGTCTACGGCGACAGATTCAACTCTTGTCTTGACTGCCTAGACCGAGTACTCCAGCGATGTATTGAGTACCATTTGGTTCTATCTTGGGAGAAGAGTCACTTCATGGTGACTCAAGGGACGATGCTTGGCCACATCATCTCCAACAGGGGCATGGAGGTTGATCCGGCCAAGGTTGATGTCATTAGAAAACTCGCACCGCCGTCCAATTTGAGGTAGCTACGGTCATTCCTAGGGCACGTAGGATTTTATAGGAGATTTATTCAGGATTTCAGCAGGATTGCCCGGCCGTTGACTGACCTCTTGACGAAAGACACCGAGTTCCTTATCGATGACAAGTGTCTTTCGTCCTTTGCGACTCTTCAGTAGTGTGTTATTGAGGCTCCGGTCCTTCAGCCGCCTGATTGGTCTCTTCCATTCGAGATCATGACGGATGCCTCCGATTTTGCCGTAGGGGCAGTGCTGGGACTGAGGAGAGATGGAGTTCCATTTGCCATTCACTACGCTAGCCGCACATTGGATTCCGCCTAGCGGAATTACACGGTTACAGAGAAGGAGATGCTAGCCGTAGTGTTCCCCTAGATAAGTTTCGATATTATATCATTGGATCTAGAGTGACTTTGTACACAGATCACACCGCCATCAGGTACCTCATGGCAAAGAAGGATGCCAAGGCCAGACTTACTAGATGGATCCTTCTACTCCAGGAGTTCGACATTGAGATCAAGGATAAGCCTGGAGTCAAGAATGTGGTGGCGGATCATCTCTCCCGTTTAGAGTAGCCTGAGGAGTCTGAGCAGATTGATCCCATTCGAGATACCTTCCCAGATGAGGCGATCCTTGCTATCGCCTCACTCCCGTGGTATGCCGATATTGTGAACTTTCTCGTTGCTGGGAAAGTCCCACAAGATTGGCCCAGGCAGAGGCTTGAAACCTTCCTTGCGAAGGCCAAGTCCTACCATTGAGAGGATCCCATCCTTTACCACGAAGGAGGGGATAGTGTCTGGCGTCGGTGTATTCCTCAGGAGGAACACCATAGCGTCCTCACTTGCTGCCACAAGCTTGAGGTAGGAGGACATCATTCTGGGAGGAGAACGGCACAGAAAGTGCTCCAATCCTGCTTGTGGTGGCCTACCCTCTTCAAGGACTCAGATGAGTTCGTGAAGAGGTGTACTGACTGTCAGAGGATGGGCACTTGTGGACAGCGTGACATGATGCCGATGCAGCCCATTCACTTCTGTGAGGTTTTTGACGCATGGGGCATCGATTTCATGGGTCCATTCCCTAAGAGTCAGGGATTTGAGTACATTCTGTTGGCCGTGGATTATGTTAGTCGTTGGGTTGAGGCTATCCCCGCTCGAGCCGCTGATGCGAGGACAGTTTGCAGATTTTTGAGGAAGCACATCATCACGCGGTTCGGGGTTCCACGAGTCCTGATTTCTGATGGGGGGTCTCATTTCATCAACGACTAGGTAAAGGCCCTTGCTAGCGAGTTCGGTATAGACCATCGTGTTGCTACACCTTACCATCCACAGACGAATGGTCTAGCCGAGGTGTCGAATAGGGAGATCAAGACGATATTGCAGAAAGTCGTCCGCCCTGACCGAAAGGATTGGTCACAGCTTTTGGACTCGGTCTTGTGGGCATATAGGACGTCTTTCAAGACACCATTGGGCACATCTTCCTTTCGCCTCGTATATGGCAAGCCGTGCCATTTACCTGTTGAGCTGAGGCACAAGTCACTTTGGGCAGTTACGGATATTCTTATGGATCCAGATGGTATGGGAGACCAGAGCAGGGCAGAGTTGGCAGCCCTGGAGGAGCTTAGAGATACAACATTCTCAAACAGCCTACATTATAAGGAGAAAGTGAAGGAGTGGCATGATTCTCATACCAGCCACAAGCATTTTGAGATTGGACAGAGAGTATGGCTGTTTGATGCGAGGCTACGTCTATTTCCAGGGAAGCTACAGAGCAAATGGAAGGGACCCTACTTGGTCAGAAAGGTACACGACAACAGTAGCATTGATATATCTGAGTTGTCTTCTGAGAGTACCTTTCGAGTGAACGGCCAGCGGCTCAAACCATTTCTCGATCATGAGCCGCGGGTCGCTGATCTTTCCCCTATTTATTTTGCGTGAGATGTGGTCTTTGACTCACATCTAATGCATCTCACGCCTGAGTTTCACTGATCTTCCGCCTTGTATAGATCCAGATGTCCATATCACTACATTCATTAGTCCCACATCCCTTTCTTCATCTTGTGATTATGCTGTATTTAGGGTGCACTTTACCCTAAGTATGGGGGGGATGTGAGACTGTTGGGTATTTCTTTTGTTTCGCCTACCCCTGTTTTGCTGCCTATACTTAGGGATATTTCACCCTAAGTATAGGGGGGGTAGACCCTGTACATTCTCCACTCGGTTTTCCCTTAGTGTACAGCCTGCTATACTTAGGATTATTTAATCCTAAGTATAGGGGGAAGACCCGAGACCCTCTTGACTTTTCATTCATTCGTCTTTGTATATAGCCTTTCTTTTCACTTCCCTATACCTAGTACGAGTTATGTCTTCTTCATCGCTCTTGACTCTGAGGACATCGTTCGAGCTAAGTATAGGGGGGTGTGTATATATTTCATATATACTTTAGCCATAACTCGTACTTTGTGTGAGTGTGTTAATAAATAAAATGGCTAAAAATCACAAAAAAATTAAAATTTTTTTCCATGTACATAAACTTCTTTTATTTGCACATAAATAGCTAGTGTACAAATTATTTTTGTACAAATGATTTCAAAAATCTTTTGTGTAAAGTTTGTGTAAATATTTTCTTATAAAAATCATGTATATAGTACAAATTTTTTCCAAAATGTTTTGAAAATCAAAAGTTTGCAAAAATCTTGTGTAAATCTGTGTAAATATCTTTTTACAAAACTTGCACTCCATGCATCATCCATTCATGATTTCAAAACATTTCATGTTTGTAAAAATTTGTGTAAATAAGCATCTTTTGTACATATGTATATAGTTTTTTCTGGATGATAGTTGACATTTAAACTAGCCTGGAATCAAATCGAGAAATGGAGCTTGATTAAGATCTTAATCCACCTAACTTCTAAGAGGAACCATATAGGGCTTAGGTTTAAGGCTTTTCAGGTCCATAGTGACTTAATTCTTTGAGTCCACTAGGCTATGATCACATGTCATCTCAATGAGCCTAAGTAGAGCACTTAACAACAACACATGACTCATATAGACAATGGCTTTACTTGGACACCAGCACTATGCACCGAGCTCTCTACGGATGAGGTGGTGAGGAGGCAGTCTTCCTTGACTTGGGGTAGCATATGAGGGTAGTACTTCTAGGCGGAACCTCTCTTCTTCTTTTAGTGAAGGAAGTGCGTCTCAACTTGGTCTGGTTGCCATGAGGTCTAACGACGGGAGTTGTGGGTTGCAATAAAGCTTCAAAAGAGGGATAGTCTACTGGCTCAAGAGAGAAAACTCGTTGTATATATGCTGCACATGCACGTGTTGTATAGATGCACTTGAAAAAAAAATAACTCCAAAAAAGTGGTGGGTCTGATAGAAAATGATAATCCCATCGGAGTATGTATATAGAGTGCAATAAGCAAAGCTTGAGTATCATGATCCACCTGATGTAGCTTGTAGCAGGGAGACTTGGCTACACTGGTCAAGCTCCCAAGGGTACTTGGCTACACTGGCCTTGACCCATTCTCTTCTTCCTCCTCTTCTTGAGCCGGTTGAACTTGAACTTAGAAGGGAATACCCCGCTCCTCGAGGAAAGAGTGGCCAGATTGGGGTCATAGAGTTACCTTGTTGGGGAGGGTTGTCAAGTTGCCATTTCTGAGGTGGAGAGCTTAGACCTCACTTTCACAGGACAAGAAAAGATTCATGGTCTTCAGGATTTGTGATTGATGACTTGTTCTGATCTGGAGCATTGAGGAGTCTTGGTTATAGATTAGTGGAACTTAGAGGCTGTTGAGTCTTAGACTTAAGTCCAAATAAGGTTCCGACACATTAATAATCCAAAGATCTGATCGAGCTCCATACCTTAATTTAATAAAGGCAAGTTTAATAATCAGCCTTGATCCATGTACATTCTCTTTTTCTTTTTCTTTTCTTTCTTTTTCACTTCTTTTTCAAATAAGTGTTTGCTAAGGGACTAGCAAAGTTAAGTATAGGGGGGTGATGAATACTCCTTCATCACTCTTTATTCTTATATTTTAGCTACAAAAACCTTTGCAAATGCATGTAGATATGTGTAAATACAAATAATTACCAAAAGCATGCATTGTGTAAAAACCTATAATTAGCATGTTTTTGTGCAAAAATAAAAGAATAAAGATTAAAAAGAAAAAAGAGGGAAATATTTAGAATAAATATTGAGCAATCTAACCCAAGGGAGGGCTCAGCATGGGCCTGACCGCATAAAAGCCAAAGTAGAGGGAGATAGGGGCTCATGCGTAAATATTTATGTAAATAAATAAAAATATTTTTCCTCACAAAAATAGCCCAAAATATGCTTGTAAATACTTATACATATTTATAAGTATAAAAGCAAAAGAAAAAGGGTAAAAATCAAAAAGAACAAAAACACCACTTTCATCATGTACATGAATCACTCTTATATATATATTTATTTAACCTTGTAAATAAATAAAATTAATTTCCAAAATTTTTGTAAATATTTTATGTTATATAATGTAAATAAATAAAATAAAAAAATTAAAACAAAAACAAAATAAAAATAACAAAATTAAAAATACAAAAACATATTGTAAATATACCATGTATATAAATGTATATATGTATTTATTTCACCTATGTATATAAATAATAAAAATAAAATAAAAATACCTTTTTATTCCTTATTTTATAATGAAAATAAATAAAATGTAAAATGGGAATAAAATTGTATAAAAATAAAAAATTAAAAATCAAAATTAAAAAAAACCTATATAGTGTACATATACCTATGTATTACATATTATGTATATACCTTATTTTTATTTCGAAAAAAAACTATTAAAAATCACTAAAAAATAGAAAAAAATAAAATAAAAATATTTCATGTTTTAAGTTTTTGCTAAATCGGCCCCTAGCTACCCTAATTTTCACTTCTAAAATTCTGCCACGTGGCCGATTCCACTTGGCTCTGGGGGATGTTGACCGCCCGGTCAACTACCCCCCCACCCCCCCAGGACCACTCCACACGGGTCCTTAGCGGGTCCCCAACTTCTCGGATTTTTCCCCGCTAAACCCGATCGCCTACCACCTAAACCCCGGGTCCGACTCCTTAATGCCACATCCGACACCCTCGCCGGGGTATCCACATCGGGATCCGCGCACCTCCACGCCCTACCCGACCTCGTCTAGCCGAACCCGCACCCATATTTAGCCGTTGCTCCGCCACCCTAATCCTGCATCTTTGGCCATTCGAATCCTTCACCTGTGAGCTCCAGTGAATGTGCGAGAGTGACAGCTCGTGCCCGGTGCTGTCGAAGCGAGGAGAGGAAGAGAGACCATCGATCCAGCGAGCTTCACCGCCGCTGCTCCGCCACCAGCAGGAGCACCGAGCCTCGGAGGGAGACGCTCCTCGAGGCGACGACCTAGAGCTTCCTAAGCTCGTCCCCAGTCTCCTCGTCCACCCAGGTAATCACTTGGACCTTTCTTTTTCGCTGATTTTCGATTACGCCCAAATCGCCGCTCCGCCGCATTTTTCCGATTCCGTCCACGACCGACCTCCATTCGATCATCGGGCATCGCCATAGCCCTCACCTCCTTCCCGCGCACCTTCTCCATCCTTCCATTCAACCCCGCTCGCACAGGAGCTGGGATTCGAGCTCCACCGTCCCCACTTCGCCGGAGCTCGACCACCACGCCTCACCGTTCACGATCACCCGCCTAACTGGGTCGAGGGACTTTGCCCTCGACCCGCGAGTCTGCTGGAGTGTTTTGCAGGGTCATCCGAGTCCATCTGAGGGCTTGGACCGTCTGGACCAGCAGCTTGGTCTCCGCCGACCTCGCCTGGGCTCCTCGGAGCTCCGTCGAGCCATCGAAGGCCACTAATCGACGCGGGAGCCCACAGAGCTTCTTCTCCGATCTTCAGAGGCCCGCGCGGAGGCCGGGAGCGCGCACAGCAGGCTGGCGAAGGTCACCGGCCATCAGTTCTTCCACGACCTCCAGACACCGTTCGATCAGCCCTCCTGCTCCAGATTACATCGCGACCGTCTGTTCGTGGAGCTGCAGCCACCGTCAGATTCTTGGAGGATCGATCACAACCGCTGGATACTCGAGGGAATAAGCTCCAGAGCACCAGGACCGTCCGATCTCCATGTGGAGCGCCCTCGCCCGTTCGATCAGGCCGAACGTTCTCAGGGTTGCAGCGCCACCGTTCTCACCCGTTGGATCCGATACGTGGCGCACATCCGGCCTTCGACATTTAATAAGGGGTATTTACACTTAGGCCCCTCTCCTTTATGCAATTAGTCTTTAGTCCTGTAAATACGTAGCATAGTTGTCTACTTTTTGTGAAATTTACACTGTGGACCCTGCACTTTATTTTCCTTGCATTTATGCCCCTGTGCGTTGTATGACACGTGCTTCGTCACGTGTTTCTCTGGTTTATTTGCAAGACATGCCCCCTGTAGTTCTGGCTGTTAACAGTTGAATGAAACTTTCAGTTTATTTGCATTTATACCCCTGTGCGTGATATATTTCAACATGTGCGTGATATTTTGGGTATTTTGCGAATAGGTCCCTGGACTTTTGGTACCTGTTACCAATAAGTCCTTGGAACTTATTTTTCTTGCATTTGGGTCCCTGAGTGCCCCAGGCACGCGCGTGGCGCATGTTTTGCTGGGTTAATTGCACCAGACCCCCCAGACTCTCGGGTATTTGCACTTTGGTCCCTATGCACTGTGCCCCTTCTTTATTTTTGAATAAAATAGCAAATTACCTCCAAATCCAACGAAAATTGGATACATGGCTCCTGCCATGGTGTAAAATTTTCAAGGATTTTTGAGGACATTTTTGTTTTTATTTGATATTTTAAAAAAATCAAAAACACTTAATTTTACTACTGTCTAACTTTAAAAAACCCCAAAAAAATATTAAAACTCATTTAAAAATTCCAGAAAAATTGTCTACTGGTTGGTTTACTTAGCTTGATTTTCTAGCCAATTTTGGCTATTTTTCATTATCTAAAACACCTAAAAATTGAAAAACACCTAAAATCTTATAAAAATTCTAGTAATTAAACCAAAAATCCAAAAATAATAAAATAGGTGCCTAAATTTTCCTTGTTTAATTCTCTTTACAGGAAAATTACCTCCCAGCTAATTTGGGGGCTTTAGATATTTTATCTAGGGCCTTTTATCTCGGCTGGACAGTACCTGCTGTTTTAGTCACTTTTTGATTTTTAAAAAAATTAAATAAACATCAGAAAATTCTCAAAAATTCACCAAAAACACTAGAAATTATAAAACACATAAAAATATTTTTGTTTGAATTTTTGGTTGATTTTTATTGCTTTTAATAATTTGTTGAAGTTTGTGTATTTGGTTTTCTTATTTTCTTAATTAACTAAAAAATCCAAAAAAATATAAAATAATTAAAAACCACCAAAAATATTTGTTTTTTTTATTTTATTTCTCTTTTGACTACTTCGTAGGCCGAGAGGCCAACCCGTGCTCCTTGTGATCGACCCTGATCGCTATACCAGGTTAATCTAATAGCAGAACTGCTTTCGTGTTTTGAGTGATTTTATTTATATTAGTGGTTCAATTTTTCTTGATTGACATAGCCGAGTGATCGAGGTCGCAACGACCATCTAGATACCTTTGCCTTAGTCGCTTGGCCTGCGTCATCACATCTCCTACTCAGATTGGAGATCATTTCTTAATAATCATTTGATGGTGCTTGATGAATCCTCAATCTAAATCTATAGATATTCATCCAAGCACCAACCTCTATGATTCAACAATTTAATCAACAGTTGTATGATCATCACGATAGTCATGGTACATAACCCTAATTGTACTAAGGGACCTATTATGTAAATTAGTTATTATTCATTTCAGATTAGTGAATGATATTTGCAATATTATTTATTGCATAATTGCTCACTGTGGGCTCGCATGTCCAATACTATTTTCTTCTTATCCTCTAGGATGTTGCATGTGGGGGTATGGAAGAAGCTTGAGACCATGATGAAATGTTTTCTCTAGTTGTTATCTAGGTGGTTAAATGGGTTTTTGTTAGAGGATTGGAAGACAGTGTCATGCAAAAAGGACGATGGGGGCCCTAGTGTGCAGAGCTTGGAGGAGATGAATAAAGTCTTGCTCAGTAGGTAGGTCGCTCGTATTTTGGGCGACTATGACTGCCTGGTATGCAATCTTATTCGGAGGGTCTATGGGCTAGGACTTCCGTGGTCTTGGGAATCTTGGTTTCGTGCCCTCATATTTTTGGAGGGGCATTTACAGTGTGGCACAAGAGAACTGTTCTTTTATGAGACTCGTGGTTAGTGATGGCACATGGTTTCAGTTTAGGACAGATGATTGGAGTGAAGGCAGGGATCTGGATGCAAGGTTCCTAAGACTAAAGGCAATGACCGATCATTCGGATTGTTAGGTGGCGGAGGTTTAGGATGTACACCTTTTCTTTCAGTGGATTAGATCTGAGCTCCCATATCGATGTCTGGAGGAGTTTACAGTTTTATTTACGGAGCTTGAGGATGTGGTTTCGCCCACAAATGGACGAGATTGCTGAGTCTAGCGTGATGGTTCATTTTTTATGGGAAAGGCTTACAGGGCTTTGGAGGGCCCTGTGATTTTTGATCTTGGGATGGGTATTCTTTCTTTTAGTAGTTTAGATCTAAGCTCTCAAATCAGTGTGTGGAGGAGATTATGGTTTTGGTTGCGAAACTTGAGGATGTGGTTGGTTCACAGATGAACAAGATTGTTGGGTCTGCCATGATGGTTCATTTCGATAGGAAAGGCTTACTGGGCTTTGATCCTTGGAGGTCTACGGTTGACTACCAGCGGATCTAGAAGCAGAAGGTTCCAACTCACGTGAAGTTTTCTTTGTGGATCTTTAGGAGGGGTTGATTGCTGACAGAAGACATATTTGCACGTCTTGTCCAGGGGCAGATCCTGAGTACCCCAGGTGTTTGGAGGATGTGGAGGCTGCTGACTACCTTTGGAGGTCTTTGGAGGGCTGGAAGCTCTTTGGTGGTTTGGAAGTCAGGAGATGAATACTGACAGTGTTTCTAGCTTCTGGAGCTTCATTAGGATAGATGGAACTGCACGGAGAAGGAGAGATCAAGGTGTGTTGCTGTGATCAGGGCACTTTGGTTGGTTAGAAATGGGATGGTGTTTCGTCAAGATTGTTTTTACACTGAGAATATTGTGGCGTATGCCAATGCTATAGCTGAGAGTTGGAACTTGTAATCTTATAACATATCCGGTGATAAATGGTGAAGTATTTGAACTCTCACCTATACGTCGGAGGCCCTTTTTCTTTTAAAAAACAACTCGCATGTAAAACGAAACTAGACCATGGACTTGACGTTGCATCTCATCATATTCAACAGCACTAGACGTGCCATCTGTTGTGGGCTTAAGGGCATCGCGTCATGGACCTAAAGTGATTTAGGTCTTTCCCGTAAGAAATAATTGTGTGTTCTTTTAACCCTAAAAAGTAGTTCTGTACATAAATAAATAGGTAGTATCAACTATCAACGTCAGGAAAAAATAGTGTTGTACGTAAATAAAATTAAATTATGAATGTTAAGTTAACATGTGTGTACAAGTTCGTTTGGTCGGTCCAGTCAATCGACTAAGTGAAATACTTAATCGGCTTATCAGTTATCAAAAGTAGATATTGGTCAGCTATGAACATTAAGCGATCGCATGAAAAATTTTAAGACAACTGTTCAAAACAAATAGTTGTCTTGGTGAAGGTAATCACAATTAATTAGATCTGTAATGGTCTCAAGAAGTCAATTAGTCAACTGAAATCAAATTTGCCGACTAGTTTATCCTAGAATTATATATTTAAGAAGGGTAAAATGGGGCTGCCCTCATGGGGTGAGCTAACTTAGCTCCCCCGCCCTTTTCGGCCTGATTTTTTATTTTTTTTTGAAATTTTCTTCTGTGGATTTTCATTAATATATCCCTATATTATGTCATTAAAATTTCGTACGAAACATAGACTCCTACGGCCTCCATCCAGACGGTGTCGTTTTTAGCAATTCTGTTACCGTTAAAAAATGACTGTCTGGATGGAGACTGTAGGAGTCTCTGTTTCGCACGAAATTTTAATGACATAAAATAGGGATATAGTGATGAAATTCTACGGAAGAAATTTCAAAAAAAAAAAAAACCAGGACGAAATGGGACGGGGGAGCCAAGTTAGCTCTCGCAGGGGGCAGCCCCATTTAACCCATTTAAGAAGCGGTGAATGTTATATGAGGAAAATGGGGCTGCCCCATAAGGGAGCTAACTTAGCTCCCCATGCCCTATTTTCTTCAATTTTTTTATTTTTTTGAAATTTTTTTCTGTGAATATTCATCACTATATCCCTATATTATGTCATTCAAATTTCGTGTGAAACAGAGACTCCTACGACCTCCATCCAGACAGTCATTTTTCAACGATCTCGGGATTTTTTAAATCGACCCCGTCTGCATGGAGGTCGTAGGAGTCTCTGTTTTGCATGAAATTTGAATGACATAATATATGGATATAATAATGAATTTACATAATTTCTATTTTAAAAAAATAAAAAAATACGCGAAAAATAAGGCGGAGGAACTAAGTTAGCTTCCCCTAGGGGGCATACACATTTTACCCTTGTTATATATGCATGTACATTGAGGTTTACGCATCTCTTTAAATATAAGGACTTGGAATCTTCTTCAATCCTGTTTTTCTCCCGAATTCAGCTTGCTTTTGATCTCTATATCTATACTCAAGTTTAAATATTTATCATTATTAAAAATGCATGCTTGTGCATGACCTAATTATATCAATGCATGTTGCATTACTCTGATCATGAGAGTTATGATAGAGTTGTCAACCTTTTAGAAGCTTTTTTCAAAAAAATTTAATACCAAGTCCGATAATTTTAGAGAACCGTGCAGCCTCTCTTATCAATGAAAAAGATACGCATATGAAACTCAAAATGAAAAGCTAGTCCTTCTTAAACCTTTATCCTATACAATCTTTATTGGTGCGTATCTCTTACATAAATAGAGGTCATGGATATAATGGAGACGCATTTGGATCTTTGCTAGTTCTCTTACTTGCTTTCTCCTGTGCTTTTCATGCCTTTTTTTAAAATATGTTTGCCATTAAAAAATACTACATGTATTCGGTAGAGGATAAAGGGGAATAAAGGGGTGGGATAAAGTGAAATAAAACAATGTTTCTGTTTGGCTGGAAGGATAGGAATAAGGGAGAATAGGAAAGAATAAGGATGAATAAAGATAGGTGCTACTCTTTGTTCGATTGGCACATGAGAGATAATGAAGAAGGTTTACAAGCGACTTATATATATTCGCTGGCAAATAATTGGACTAAGTCCGATGCATTATTAAAAGGGATGCAATTATATACGGATATATCAATATCTTTATGTCATCGTATTCATTTTTAGTTGGATATGGATTTAAATTTTTGATTTTGGCATATACGGATATGGATATGAATTTTTATTTTTATTTTTTTGCAAATACGGTACATATATTGTTTCCATTTTTTTAAGATGCAGATACGAATATGGTTTCATATTTTTTTAAGAGATATGGATATACATATTGTTGAATCTATGCTCGTGTAATGTATATACATACATCAATTTGTGTGTGTGTGTGTCTCCAAATATGTTACATGATTACTTCTGATATATTGCATATGAGTCATTCTCAAATGTGAGAAGAAAATTATATATATATCTGTATAAATTACTCATTTATTATGCAAGTTATTAAATTTAGTATAACGCTATATTTCTTTTTTTCTATTTTGTTGTCTACGCAGTTTATTAATTTCGATTTAATTAGATATTATTTTCAATGTTACAAACATAATCCTAAAGAATGCAAGCATTAGAGGACTTCTATTATACATAGGATATTCCATTTGTGTTTGCTAAATATCCATACCCGAATCATGATTATTTGTTTCCATATTCGCATCTGTATTTAAGGATATTGTTTACAATTTTCAATATCCGCAAGTCCGTTTCCATATGCGTATTCAAATTTTAAAATGAACCCACACTGTACGGTGAATTTCATATTAGTTATTAATTTCAGTATACGTGTATATAGCACCATGAACCCACACCATGCGATTTTTTTACAAACCTAATAAGGGATGTGACATAATAAACCATGTCTTCGTAAAAGGAGGTGGAATAAGAGAAAGATGATAAGGAAAGTGGAAAATTAAAGCTTTTTGGGATCAATATTCCCCTACAAACAAGCGCCTATAATATTTTTATAAAAGCAAGGCCACAGCAGCAGTAGATTTCAAAACAAGCCATCAGAAAATGTATGCATGATGGGGCATAGTGTCTTCGCGGCATGATGCTTCAGCTAAAAAAATCTCTCGAAGTGGTCTGTCCATGATAATCCATTGCGATTATGGGTACTCTAAAATTAACAAACATTAACCCCAATTGTAGCAGTTTGTATAAACAAAGCCGATCATGTCAAGTGGGTACCTTGGGGAAAAACTATCAGCCATTTCCTTCAATCCCACACACTGTAGACAAAATATATTCTATAAAGCGCAGACTTTGAAAGACCAAAACCACAATCAAGAGAAACTCCAAAAACGACTGGTCAGTACCGATGGCTGCAATGCCAATCAGGTGAGCGGAGCCCACTTACGGGAGCAACATCACCGTCAGCAAAGAGAGACCCGTAACCACAAGCAACTGCTGTACGCTGGATAAGGGAGCTCCCGCCCCGCTTCCGACTGCTGTCGGCGGCGGCCTCGCAACCTCAGGCACATTGCACTGCCCGAATGTGCCATTGATCTATGCAAAATTGAACAAGATAACATAGTAAGTTACTGAACTAGTTGCTGGAGAAGAAGTTGTGATTCGGTCAGCACCTTGCAATTTGCGATGTTATCGCAGCCGCAGACTAGATGCCCGTTCGCAACGTCTACTGCCAGCGGCGCTCCTCCGCCGTTACTTCTCTGAGTTATAATATTGAAAGGAGTTCAGGACTGAGTAAAGCAAATTGTAGGAACTTTGGTGGAAATAAATCAATAAAATGATGAATAACAAAATCAGGCCAAGAAATGAACCTTTACTAGATAAATATCCACAAATATCTGCATACCTTGTAGAAATCAACTGCAATGAAATTGGCCCAACGGCCACCGGAGGCCTTCCGACAAGTCTCGAGCATGTCGAGCAGGGACTCCGAGTTGTGCTTGCAAGCAGTGGCAAAGTTTGGAATGGTTGGAAAGTGGTTCACCAGAACAAGTGATCGCGTGGTTGTGTTCATTGGCGACGACTCCGCCCTTTTAGGACACAATCCTTCGTCCATACCACCGTCCCCATCTGCATAATTTCAGCGGCAAACATTTAGAATAGTTGCAGTTCAAATTTAACTGTTTGATCAACTTAAACACCTTGTGTTAAGAAAATTCAAACGTCGAGTCTTACACTGGTTTTCAACCATATATCTCCACTGGTAGGCAATGCCCTCCGAGGCTTCTTTCCCCGATTTGGAAGTGAAGACGACGAGGCGTTGGTTCTTGCGGATCATGTCATCCACGGAGGGCCAGTCCCCGCCATTGCGCGGCATGCGTCTGACCGGGAACCAGTACTTGCGGAGGCCCGCGGCATCGAAGAGCTTGGTTAGGCCCTTTGGGGACGTCACGTAATCCTCGATGATTATGGTCACAACCTCGCTTGGGTTACCTTCCAGGAAGCTCTGGATCTCTCTCAGGCCGTTGATTGCCGGTTGCTGAAATCATAGATGAGGGTCTCGATTTCATTGTCGAATCCGAACTATAATAATTTACTCAAATATCAGTAAAGAATACTTACGAAAGCTGTAAGGTCGTAGCATGTGCCATTGAAGGAGTGGCACAACCAGATGTCGTTTTGGAAATCGTAGAAATCGAGCATCAGACCCCTAACTCCATTCTAGTGAATTTGAGTTTTCAGAGAAGAAGTACAAGTTAGAAAAAAAGTTGAAATACATTAAACAAATGAAATAAATTTATGTTGCGCTTTATGTGCATAGTGGTACGATACATGAATTCAGGTGTATAAGCTAGAAAATTCAGGTATTGTATTTAATTTCATTAGATGTATATTTTTAGATATAACAATTCTGTGAAGCTGATTGCACAGTTGGTATTTTGTATATTCCAACAGCGAACGGAAATTGAAATTTTAAATGACCGAACTAAAGAATGTGGTTTTGTCGATATGTTGAGAATCTTAAACTCCAACTGTCGCAATTGGTAAATCAGACTGTCTTTTTCTTTAATTATAGATCAAACATGTCCTTATGCCATCGGATTCGAAGATGCTGCTCTGTGCGATCATCTTGACCATCCACATAATATCGGCGGCTACGATCACTGCAACGACTTCAGCGATCATTTGCGTGTTTGACTTGAAAACCGCAATTAAAAAAGAGGAAAAAATACTATGATCTTTCGTTCATGTATTCGAACCCAAATCAGCCCCTTGGCATAGTAAGTCGATATAAATCCAAGCAGAGTAAGTAAAATCTGGACGCTTACATGGAGCTGGTCGGTAATGGAGTCCTGCTGGTTGTATAATGTGGCAGGTGGCTTCCCGGCGTACGACTTCCGGTTCAGATTCGAGAAGGAGTTGTGAGTCGTGAGCCACGAGTACCTGTTGAAGGGCAGAGACTTCACCTGACACCACAGGACAACAACCCAACCATTTCATCAATCACACCATTAATTATTTACCAACTTAAGCAATGGCATGAGCATCATCATCCAGCCAACCTTGGACGTCGGATCGGACGGCTTGATGCGGGTGCACCGCGGCCGGAGGTGCCCAGTGGCCACGCACGTCTGGCAGTGGAGCCCCGGGTCGCAGTTGCTGTTGGAGATGCACAGCTCTCCCATCTGAATTGTTGACAAAAAACTAAGTTCGAGTGTTATTCCAATGTTTGGTTGTTTGAAGGAGTTGGGTACCTGACGGGCCTCGGCGTGGCGAAGGAGAGCGGGCGACACAGCGAGGAAGAATAGTGCTAGTAATGATCCTCCTCCGGCGAATCCCTGCCGAGAAGAGGCTCTGAGAGTGGACATGAGGTGAGAGCAAGGCTATGGAGGAGGGAAGACGGCCTCCTGTTTCATGCGTTGTCCATGCTTGCGGAGAGTGGGGGGAGTGGGTTAGTTGGGGTTGTCGTGGCTTTGACGGGAGAACCTTGTCGTAGAATAAGTAGGTTCCAATAGTGGAACGCTGCGGCTTACAATTGGCACATATTGTTTGACGTGTTCTCGGACGCTGCTTATATGATTGTAAATAAATAAATAAATAGCAAAAATTTGGTATAAGACGACTCTTTCTTAGATACATGGAAAGTTAACTATCTTATCTATCCGTAATAAATGTAATGGCTATGATTAATATCTCATTATCTATATTTTCTTAATGTTGAAATTTTTTATGGTCATTTTGGCATATACTGTGTTAAAAATGCAACAAATATCTCCACAATAATCTCTCATCTCTCTATCGATCGATGGAGCACGAGAGGAGGAGGTTGTTGTACATCAGTGTTGGCGTGCAACGACGGTGGAGGGAGAACATTGGGCAATGGATGCGGCGTGCTTCTCTACAGTTGCCGGTGACGACGTGCTGCTATGTGGACCTACGATTGTTGCTTCCCGCGGCAGTATGATGTTTCTTTGTCCTTTAGATCTGGAGAAAAAAGATGGGTTTTCCAATGTTATTTTCTTGCAGGCAATGGAGGAGGTTGCTACGAGTGGAGGAGGTGGATCGTAGAGGAGAAGATTGAAGGAGAGTGCACATGGAGGAGGGGTGTGGGCGGATGAGGGTGTGCGTTGATGAGGTGCGTCATGGAGGAGAAGGATGGAAGAGGTGCAGGTGGAGGAGAAATGCATGTGGAGGAGGATGCAATCAGTTTTTACAATATGAGAACATTTTTTATGATCTCATATCTTTTTTTACAATATCATATATTTTTCACAAATCGCAAATCATTTTTACAATCTCATATTTTCTTACATTTACTTTTTCTTTTATAAATTTCTAACAATCGTATATCTTTTTTTTATAATCTCATGTATTTATTTGCAATATTAGATTGTTTCTTACAACTCTCGAATCGTTTTTACAATATCATATTATTTTTTACATCTGACATTTCTTTTATCAGTTTCTAACAATCTCATATCATTTTTTACAATCTCAAATCAATTTTTATAAATATCAGGTCATTTCTTATAATTTCATATCATTTTTTTATATTGATCATTTTATCTATTTCTAACAATATATCTTTTTTTACAGAACCCAATATAAATTTTACAATCAATCATAAAATTTTATAAAACTAGCGTAAGTATTACCAACATCATTTTTTTACATTTTTCTCTTTCAGATTAATAATAGAAGAATTACCAACTATCTTTTTTTGCAGATCCCCATAATTATATAAGAAAACAAGCAGAAACTTTTACAAAGGCATTACATAAATTACAATTACAATAATATTAGTATTACTAACTTTGATTTGATTTTACAAAGTAGGGTACAAATTTACATTGTCAATGTGTATTTTACAAAGAGTTATGTCATTATGCATAGCACTAAATTGTTATTCCCTTAGTGAAACATCATCGCATAAACAACAAAAATACCAATTCAGATGGGCTAAAAATGGTAAAATAAAAAATATTAAATGAAATTTAAATTCAAAATAAAATTCAAATTCAAAATAAAAATGAAAATATATTGAATAAAATACCCTTTTGGATAAAGAACCATAAGATTAAGATCTAATGGATTAGATGCTTGGCTTTCTATACATCCAGGAAAGGCCCACCTCATTAGAAGGGCCTCCTATATAAAGGGTTTTTTACCTCAGAAACCTATAAACTTTGCAAATTATCTTGTCGACATTTGAAACTTCATTATTATCCCCTCGATCCTATAAAGTTGCTTCGTCTTACCCCACTGATGAATATGTGATTCAACACTCTAAATGTTGAAAATAGAGCTTTGTTCATGAGTAATTAGTTGCATATCTCCACTTATATTGCATAATTAACGTTCATGCATGTGTACATAATATGTGTATTTTAGCATTCATATTTGCATTAAATAAGAAGCTAAGTTCACTTTCACCTATATATTAGCTAAAATCACCTATATGTATCTATTTTATACTAACTCCAAATCCAATAAATCAACTCTATAGTGTATATAATACTAACACTAATAAAGAAAAAATATCAAAAAATACGAACTTGTAAAATTGACTAATAAACCCAAATTCAAGTTTGAAACTAAGAGCCTTAAAATGCACATATCTCTCTCATACAATGTCTGATTTAGATCTACTCACTTTTAAAGTAATATACATTCAAATACCTTCAAAACAAGTCTAATTTCATAAAAATCGGAGATCATATGCAAAATTTGGGATTTGGGCCCCCTATTATAGATGTACATATTGACTAAAATGCCCTTCATTTTATCTTTTTATTTTCTTAATTATTAAAATCCAAAAAATAGATTAAGTTGTAAATATTTCTTTCATATTTTCTCTAACTTTATTTTGATTTTTCTCTTATTTAAAAATAATAAAAAATGTAAAACATAAGAATACAGTATTTTATATCAATATGATATCACCCAAAAATATATTTTGTACATATGACTTATTTTGATTTTTGAGCCTTCACAAAAGTTGTAGATCTCCTCGAGGCGAGTAATTTTTGTGTTCATCACTTTTTGATTTGATCCCTTTTGTTATTTCTTTTTTATTTTTCTTTACATTTAATTTCTCGATTTTTCTGGGAGCGACACGTGGTAGTTCCTGGAGCTGCCACATGTCACCCTATTTTTTTATTTATTAATTTCGTATTTTATTTTTTTAATTATTTTATTTTATTTTATTATTTTATTTTAATTAATTACTAATTTATATTTATTTTTCTACTTTTATTTCTTTTCCCTTCATTATTTTTAGTAGCCTACTTATTTTATTTTACTTATTTTATTTTATTTTTCTCTTCTACTTTGACTTATTCTCTACTCCAACTCCACCACTCCTCCACTTCCTACACCACTCATCCACTTTCTCCACCTCTTTTCTAACTTCCTCCTCCTCCTTTTTATTCTCTTCTCCTCCCTCAGTTTTCATCATCCGCCATTCCGTGTTTAAACGAAAAAGAGAGCGAGCGTGGAGTGTTTCCGTAGGTGGCAGTGGCCTGACATCCTTCTCGAGCAATGACCTCTCTACGACGAGATCCGAGGTGGTTTAACCACTTCGTCGTAGCCATCCCTCGTAGGAAGCTCCTTCAGCTTGGAAGGACTCCGTCGTCCTTCTTGAGGCGACAACAGGAGTCCAGCGTAGCTGCTCTAAAATCCGACGAACCACACAGGTAAATCTTCCATCCTTGTCTACTGATTTTTTTTTTTCTTTGTTGTTTCATCACCAAATCATTTTCATACACGTCATCTCATAGTTATATTTTTTTACATAAACATCCTCATTGTAATTACACACCACATCAATACAATCACCATCATCACCATCCCATTCATCACATCTTCCTCTTCATATATACATTCCCTTCTTTAGAGGCCAAAAAAATTAAAAAATAAACTAAAAAAAACACAAAAAAGAGCAACAGATGCCAGTGGCGCTCGCTGCCAACCTCCGCCGCGCACCACATCAACACATGTGCCTCAACGCTTCCTCACCATCACTGTTATCGCCAGCGGCTTTCACCCTCGACCTACGGCCACCAGCCCCCTTCCTCACCGCAGGTCGCTCCCCCGCACATCCGGCCCATGCTCGCCCGTATGCGGCTACTAGCAAGGTCACGCCCCTCCGACCTGCGCAGCCTCCACCCTCACCAGCCACGCCCCTCCGACCTGTACGACCTCCACCCTCACCAATCGTGCCCTCCCTGCTCCTCCCGTCCAGCCGCCACCCCTTAGCGCCCATCTCCCTCACGCACCTTCGCTCGTCCAGCAAGTCGTCGACCACTTGGTACGCCCTCCTCGCGCGACCGCTCTACGCCAGCTCCGACCTTAGCCCTCTACTTCATCGTGCCCCTACCACCGTGGCTTCCCATGACCGCTACACCTCCATCACCGCCCCCACGCGTACATGCTCCAGCCACCCGCAACCAGCCCTCCAGTGCCCTAGTGTGTGGGAAAAGGGTGGGTTCCATTTATGGAACCCACGATTAAAGGTCATTTCATTTTTTTATTTTTTTGGGAAAAATTGTATAATCTACCTCGTAGACTTTCATATTTGCAAAAGTGCCCTTAGGGACAACTTGTTTCTTTAATTCATGTATTGTAAGAACACTCCTGCATTTATGCTCCAATTTGGACATCTATTTTGCATCGATTTTTAATACAAAAATTACATATTTAATTCATTATCTCTGCGATATTTATTTGTAATTTTGTGAGTAGTAATTAATTAATTAGAATTATTTTGGCCAAAATTTACATATTTTACCCATTCTATAGTCTGAAAATCATATTTAGTTAATACTTGCTCCAAAAATTGTGAAAAAATTAGAGATGATGCGTATGAGCTTTAATTACTATCCAAATTTCATCAAAAATGGAGATGTCTTGTGCATAAAATAAATAGTTGAGTGATTTCAGTAAATGATTTTTAATTAAATCCATGAATATTATTTTTGTAAAATTTCAAGTCTCTTGGATTACTCATTAAAATATTTACTTGAGATAATTTTGCATCGGGATGAAATGATTTTGTGGCTAATTATGAACTAAATATTCACAGTCACTTTGTTTTCAATAGAAAATTCATAAAAAATCACATATTGTCAGAAAAATCCAAAAAAAATCACTTTAGCTTCATTTCATCATATTTAACTTTCAGTAAAATTTCACAATTTTTGTACTTTGTTTGCACGAAAAAATACATAAAAACCTTAAAAAGTTTGCATTTTTCATTATTACGTCTTAACCCCAAAAATTCCAAAAAATTATATACTGCATTCATCATTAGATTACGTTTCCAGGAAAAATATAACTTGGCTAAATTAGATTAATTTTATATTAAAATTAAATTAGCTAAATTGCTTGATTTCTTAATAACCTAATTCAATTGCATATTTGTATTTCTTTCGTATAAAAAGATACAAAAAAATGCTTGGAAAACCTTAAGCCAATTCGTCTAATTTGAGCCGATGTTGTTCTTTTATCTCCTTGAGTCGACCCTTGAGCTTGTCCAGGTTAAAAATACATCAAACCACACATTATTTAATTTATTGATTCATCGATTCGTACGGTTAATTTTTATCGATCTTGATTGCCCGACTACAATAATTTCGCATGCATTTTTAATTAAGGCATTCCAACGATTAATAAAATGGCATCGTTGCTGGGGAGGCAAACGTCTTAGGATTATTTTAGAAAATTAGATTTAGGTTTTCCAATCACTCGGGTAATCTGACCCCCGAACCACCTTGTAATTATTTCTTTTTTTCAATTATTTTTATATTTATTTTCTTTGATATCTCTCTTTGATATAAATTTTATCTTTTTATGCGAGGGTCCGGTGGACTTGGAGTGGCTTTCTTAATGTAGACGCATCTCAAAGTGCATCGGAGGCCCGACGATTCATGGATCGAGTCAGCTATTGAGATTCCAAGAAGTTTTGAGATGAGAGATTTTAATTTTTGAAAAAAAATAACTTGTAATAATTGCTTGATTTCTAGCGGACTCCGTTTGGAATCTCGCATGTGTATCAGGACTGAACATCGGACCCTTTGTGTTCGTGTGGTTTGCTTGACGTAGACTAGGACCTGCACTCGCGTCTCTCAGAGCAATTTTTTTTACTTGTGCTCGTAGTCTATAAGATCACACATCACACTTAACGAGATGTACTTAGATCGTAGAGCTATTAGTCGAAATTAATTTATTCATCACTCGCTAATAGAACTGCATGTCTAGGAATGACTTTATCGTTTGCATTTCATATAGTGTAAAATTTCAATTCAGTATTGCATCCCGCATTGTAGAGAGTTGGAGGTACTGTAAGTCTTCATACTCAAGCAGTCATCATCGTTTTCTCGATCGCATTGGCTTTTTCTAATTCCCTCTCTCAGTTTTTCTTACTTAGGATAAAGGAATCGAGATTGGATGGTAGACATGATTGCTTGTGTGGATTAACTACAGTGACAACTAATCTCTAAAATCAGGATTGCTAATTGAATTGGACCAAAAAAATGACTAAAATTAAACCTTGTTTTACATGTGCATAAAGCCCTCCTTGTATGATTTACTTGCAAGTGAGAGAGAGAGATGACACTATGATATAGCCAAAACCATGATTTTCATATACACTAATGGTTCAAAACGATTAGCAACTTTTCAGTGAGGATCTATAGTTAGCCGGTAAACGGTCCGGATTTTCTTAGCATAGTGGGAGGTTTAGAGGATACCTTATAAGGCTTTGTCCTCAAGAAAAGGTAGTTGTATTTATACAGTCCGCACTTACTCCTATACTGGCTGAAAGTGGGTTTCATGAGAATCGGGACAGTCTGTAGGGAAATACAGACACCGAATAACTCGTTAATCTTTCAAGACTTGCATTTATCACCAACTAAAACTAACAAGATAATTCGGCTAAACCTTTACGGCCATCACGTGTTGACTTGGTGAATTTGAGGGTTTTGTATTGTGTTTGTATTGTGTAACTCTGCATATTTGCATGCACCGTCAAACTAGGGTTTGCTCTTGCATTTTATTTTTGTGTCTGTCCGTGTGTGTATTCTTCTGTGCAATTGCACATTTCTCGACCGCCGTCAACTTACATTCATCTCTCGAAGATGTCGGGATATTGGTCCCCATACCCTGATCTCTCAGGTTTCTCCTCTTCGACTATAATCCGATCATCTTCACCTTCTTATTCCTCCTCATACACCCATCCAGACCGTGAAGTCAGAACTTTGACTGACATCCCCACTTCTTCGCATTTCTCACCTACCCCACCTTCTTACACCCTGGATCCACTTCCACTTTGGGTTAGTTCACCTTATAGTCGGACGCTTGCTGAAATCAAGGAATCATTTGAAGAGCAAGCTAGTGCCGAGACAGAAAAATGGCAAAATTATGTGCCCCCACATACCTCATTCTCACCTCAAGTAGGGACCGGACATCAATTCACATATACACATCCAGACTTGACCTTAGGGCATGACATGGTCGATCTAACATACCGAATGGAGAGGCATGCACCTTATGATCTTCCTGACTTGATTGACCCTTGTAATCAAGCCTACATTGACCATCCATCATACCACACATTCAGAGAGCCTACACGTTCATAGGATTGGACTCATGGATTCAATCTACGAGCCCTCTCTATATTGACTCCATCATATGAGGCTCCGACCAATATCTACCATTCAGATGGTCCATACTTGACCCAGCATTACATGTCAAAGTCTAGGTATATTGAGTATGAGACCCCAATATCTCAGAAGTATCCTCTAATTGAGCAGAACTCTCCCATGATTTGTCATGAGAATTTTTTAGATGATGACATTTCTAGACTTATCGAAAAATTGAATCATTCGATAACAAGTTGAGAGATGCCACTGAAATATTGCATTCAATTTCTGCCAGCTTGGGAATGAAAGTGGAAAAGGAAATAAGTTGATTTAATGTTGAAAACCAATCAAACACAAGGAAAAACACACACTCTTTACAACTGGAGTCCATTCTACCTCCCTCTTCTACTAACCACTTACCCTCTAATCTCGAGTCTACAGTTTGTCCAGCTCATCCTTCACATATCAAAAACACCAAAAAATTTGAAAATTCCAAAAGGGCAAAAAAATGAAAACCAAAAATCACATAAAAATTAAAAATGAAAATGACTTTAAAAAATTAGATCCTTCTATAAGGGAAGCACTCGATGAGGAACTGTTTTTTAAGCTTAACTTAATAAAGGCCATAGATCACTTCCCCGACCTCAAATGATTTGTGAGAAGTAAATTAATGCATAAGAGGTCGGGCAATAAGAGGACAATGACTGAGAGACACATAGTGTCTATGGCCACCTCCTTGATGATGGGGAGAAAGACCAAGAGCCGCGGAGTGAAGCGGTTGCCTAGGGTTGAATGTGAAATCAAATACACTATCTTTACCCATGCAAGAATCGATGATGACTCTCCAATAAATATCCTCCCGCTTCTTATTTACTCTTGCATATCATCCTTGCTTTAAAAAAATGTGTCTTGCACTTCATTCATCTATATAGCATGCCATCTGCATCTGATCTGCATATCTAGCATATGCAAAGTGAAAAGTTAGTGGGCTATGAACCAAGTTATGAATAGATGTCGAGGATAGATTTGATTTGACCTTAATCTACCTAATTTCAGAGGAACCTTATAGGAACTGGAGTTAAGAGTTTTTAGGTCGGGCGACTTAATTCTTTGAGTTCGCAAGTCTATGTTAACATGTCATCTTGATTGGTCTAAATAGAATATTTTATACATACTCATGATTCTTTTAGAAATGACCTAACTTGGACAAGCACCATGCACGTAGCTCTTCATTGACGTGGTGGTGAGGAGGTAGATTCCTTTGGCTTGGAGTAGCACACGGGTGGAAACATCTGTCCTCCTCTAAGGAGGGTAGTACATCTCAACCTAGTCTAGTGGCGTTAACGTCTAACGACGGGATGCTGTGTATTGCAATAATGTTTCAAAGAGGGATAGTCTACTATCTCAAGAAGAAAAACTCCTTATGTACATGTTGCACCTTATATATATGTCAAAAAAAGAAAAAGGAAAAAAATGAAAAAATGCAGAATCTCCAAAAGTGCACATGTTTGATTGAAAAGTAAAATACATGCCGGAGTGTATATATAATTATAGAAAAATAAGAAGAGCTTCAAAGTTTTTGTAAGCTTGCAGCTGGATGACTTGGCTACATCGGTCAAGCATCCTAGGATAGGTAGATACACTGGCTATCGTCCATTCTTCTCTCTACCTTCTCTTCTTGAGTTGGTCGTACTTGAACTTAGATGGGAATACCTCGCTCATCGAGAAAAGAGTTGCTAGACTGGAGAATTAAAGTTAATTTATTAGAGGAGGCTGTTTCTTTGTCATTTCTGATATGGAGAGCTATATTTCACTTACACAGTACAAGCAAGACCCGTAGTTATCAGAATTTTCATATGAGGATTTGTTCTAACCTGACTGTTGAAGCGATTTGAATAGAAGACTTGTGGAACTTAAAGGTTGTTCGGTCTTAAATTCAATTCCCAATATGGTTCCGCCACACTATTAATTTAAAGGTCGAGTCAAGATCCATTTTCACCTTTTCTTCATGACCTTGGAATGGAATCCAAAATCATTTCACTCTTGCATGTCATTTTAATTGCTCGGGGACGAGCAAAGTTTAAGTATAGGGGGTTGATGAATATGTGATTCGTCACTCTAAAAGTTGAAAATAGAGCTTTGTTCCCAAGTAATTAGCTGCATATATCCACTTATATTGCATAATCAACATTCATGCATGTATAAATAATATGTGCATTTTAGCATTCATATTTGCATTAATTAAGAAGGCAAGTTCACTTGTAAATATTCACAAGTATATTAGCTAAAATCACCTATTTGTATCTATTTTATACTAAATCCAAATCCAATAAAATCAACTCTATAGTGTATATATTACTAACACTAATAAAGAAAAAATGTCAAAAAAATACTAACTTGTAAAATTGACCAATAAAAACCCAAATCCAAGTTTGAGACTAAGAGCCTTAAAATGCACATATCTCTCTCATACAATGTACGATTTAGGTCTACTCATTTTTAAAGTAATTTACATTTAAAAACCTTCAAAACATGACTAATTTCATAAAAACGGAGATCGTATATGAAATTTGAGTTTTGGGCCCCTATTGTATATTGTACATATTGACTCAAATGCCCTTTATTTTATCTTTTTATTTTCTTAATTATTAGAAATCTAAAAAAAGATTAAGTTGTAAATATTCCTTTCATATTTTCTCTAATTTTCTTTTTATTTTTCTCTTATTTAAAAATAACAAAAAATTACAATACATAAAACATGATATTTTATATCTATAAGATACCACCCAAAAATACACTTTGTACATATGACTTAGTTTGATTTTCGATCCTTCATAAAAGTTATAGATCTTTTTGAGCCGAGCAACTTTTGTGTAGACAACTTTTTGATTTGACCTCTTTTGTTATTTATTTTTTATTTTTCTTTACATTTAATTGCACGATTTTTCTGGGAACGACATGTGTCAGTTCTTGGAGCCGCCATGTGTCACCTCATTTTAAATTTATTAATTTCGTATTTTATTTTTTTTAATTACTTTTTTTGTTTTATTTTAATTAATTGCTAAATTATATTTATTTTTTTCTACTTTTATTTCTTTTCCCTTCATTATTTTTAGTATTCTACTGATTTTATTTTATTTATTTTATTTTATTTTTCTCTGCTACTTTTACTTGTTCTTATCTCCAACTGCACCACTCCTTCACTTCCTCCACCAATCATCCACTTTCTCCACCTCTTTTCTAACTTCCTCATCCTCCTTTTTTATTCTCTCCTCCTCCCTCATTTTTCATCTTATGTCATTCCATGTTTCAACAAAAAAGAGAGGGAGCTTGAAGTGTTTCTGTCGGTAACAGTGGCCCAACATCCTTCTCGAGCAACGACCTCTGCATAGCGAGATCCAAGGTCATCTCAACCATTTCGTCGTAGCCATCCCTCGCAGGAAGCTGCTTCAACTTCGAAGGACTCTGTCATTCTTCTTGAGGCAACAACAGGAGTCCAGCGTAGCTGCTCCACAATCTGGCGAACCACACATGTATATCTTCTATCCTTATCTACTCATTTTATTTTATCTAACATTTTTTCCCTTGTTGTTTCATCATCAAATCATTTTCATACATGATAAAGCCCCTGCCACCCTAGTTAATTCAGGCAAATTAATGTCCAAATTAATTATCAATATTCGTTGCAGTCGGATAACGAGACGGAATCAAAAACCACTTTTAATTTAAACAAGTTAATTTCAAGCGGCAATTTTTTTACTTGGTGGAAGTCCAAGGTCGAACTCAGGGAGGCATCTGTCTCCTTAGGTGAATTTTTAGCAAATTTCCAGTGTTAGATTTTCGGAGGGAATATTTTTTTAGTCTTTTTGATTTTTTATGCAAGACACATGCAGGATCAGGCCAATTTAGAACTCAAATCAGTTAAGTATTCAAATGAAGTCCAAAAAAAATTAAAATTGGTTAGATGATGAATTATGATGAAATTAAGCTACCCTAATTTTTTTGGAATTTTCTGACACTAAATGAATTTATTGTGAATTAAACATGAATACATGGTGATTTTGTCTAATTTAATTTTAATAAATATCAAATCACAATATTTTTGGGAATAAAAATTATCCTAGATAGATCTAATGATGAAGAATCCATGAAAATTATCAGACCTTAATTTTAATGTGAAATGACCTATTAAAAATAAACTAAGGAAATTACCAATTAATTTATTTAGGCCTTGAAATGCATGCAAATGAGATGAAATTTTTATGCAAGGTGCATCTAATTATCCTAGAGATAATGTGATTTTTTGGGATTTTTTGGATTTTTAGAGAATTTACTATCAATTAAAAGGTGAAATTGGGCAAAATATCACAAAAATGGACCAATTAATTAATTAAAAATTCCACTGATATCACAAAATTATGCCAAGTATCACATAAGATAAAGGACAAGTTAAACTACAGCGTGCAATTTTTGGAATTTAAAAATGATGGCATATGGACACCTAAATATGCGTGCAAAGATAGGGGTATAACTGCAATACAGAAAATAAAAATTACATAAAAATAAATATGCTGACAGGGACCATTATGCAATTACCTAGAATGCAGGGGGTGGAATGCAAATTCTCCACTAACGCACGTGCTCCTCACGTGAGGGCGCTTCACAGGGACTGAATTGCAATTTCAGAAACTTCTCGGGGCCTCAGTGCAATTTACCCAAGCCGCACATGCTGCTCACGTGGGGCACCTTAGGCTCGGATGCCTTCGGAGGCTCGGGCGTTGGCTCGGCTGCTCTGGAGGTTCGGAGGAAGGCTCGGCGAAGCTTCGGGTGATCCGAGCCTAAAGGTCAGGGAAGAGGCTCGGATCGGGGCGACGTGGCTCGATCAAGACCGTCGGATCAAGAACGATCCAACGGCTGATGGTTGATGACGCGTGGCGAATCAGTGACCGTTGGATATGGATTGATCCAACAGTTCCTGGGGCTCGATGAAGAGGGCGACGTGGCGTGCTTCTGTCCGTAGGATCACTGATCGATCTAACGGCTCTCTACTGCTCCGGCTGACGTCGACGTGGCTTGCTCCTGAGCGTGGGATCAAGGATGATTTATGGCTCCTTTGCGAGGCTACGTGGCATGATGCTGACCGTTCGATCAAGATGATCGAACGGTGGCTGAAAGTCATCTCCAACGGCCCTCCGCCTCCTGCGGAGGAGAAGGCAGGGCTCCAGCGAAGGTGGCTTTTCTCCGCCCGGTCCTCCAGACGTCGATGAAGCTCGCCGGAGGGTCTGGAGAAGCTCGGAAGATGCGCGGATGGTTGGCGAAGCCTCCAGTGGCCTCAGGAGTGGAGGAGTTGGTCTGGAGCACGGTGACGATGAAGCTCGATGGGAGCTCCGGTGAGCTTCCGGCCAGTGAAGGAAAGAGCACCTGCAAAGGGTTAGAGGATAGCCGAAGCATGCGTGTGTGCGTGGAGATGTGCAGGGTGAACGACGAGGCCTAAGGCAGAGTGTGAGTGGTCCGGCGAGCGAGCTCCGCCGAGGTGGCGGAGCTGGAGTCGAGCGAAGGTGGGTGACAGTGTTTGAGGATACAGAAGGGTGCGCGAAGATCGGAGCTCCTTCGCGGAGCTCGGAGGGATGAAGGTGGAGCGAGAAGATGACAGTGGAGGGTGAATTAAATCAGAGAAAAACAAAGAAAAATAAGAAGAAGATCAGAAGAGAAATGGAGGTGGCTACCTAGGGAATGGAGCTCAGATTTGAGCTCCAGGTCGTCGCTCGAAGGGTCTGTAGAGCCCGGAGCTCACGCAGCTCGCAGATGGAGGCGGCAACACGACTGAGGCGTCCGTGGATCTCGCCGGAGAAGAAGACCCGTCGTCGCTCGAAGAATCACTCAATTTATATCACCAATCGATGGTCTGAGCTCAAGGTTTCTCTCTTGGTGGCGGATAGGCGTGAATGTGGCTGGAGGGCGAGTATTTATAGGATGAAGGTGTTGGCCGGAGTCTCTGGAAGGTGGAGTTTGTGGAGGTTTTGGGGCAACTCTGGTGGGAGTTGTGGTAATTGAGGGAGTTGGCGAGGATGAGGGGAGAGTGGTGATGATCGTGGAGGTGTTGGCGATCGGAGAGGGTGGCTGGAGTGGGTCCGAGAATAGAAAGGGGCAGCCCCTCGCGCAAGGCTGAGATCGTGGGAGAGAGGTCATCTGGAGGTAGGAGACGAAGTCCTGGCCATTGGATCTTGTGATCCAACAGCCCAAATCGAAGCTCTAAGGAGCGGGTAGGATTAGATCCGCAGCGAGGTGATCAAGGGTGCTGAATGCGCCACGCGTCGCGTTAAAGACGAAGCGCGAGCGGGCTGCGTGGATTAAATCAAGGCGAAGCGATCTAAGGGGTACGATTGCGCCACGTGGTGTGATATGGGAGCGACGCTGGAGAACGGTGGAGATGATCCCAGAGGTTTGATCGGATGGCTAAGGGTCTGGCGCTAAAGAACGACAGGGATCAAGAGATGAAGGCGAGATCTGATGGCGCAAATGACGTCACGTGGCGTGAGGGGAGTGAGGCGGGAACGGGCGGCTATGATGAAAGGCTGGGAAGTGATCTGACGGTGGGAATAAAGGGGGCACGTGGTCATGGCACCACCATTGGATCTGGATGAAGATCCAACAGCTGTGGGCGCGGGTGGCTAAGGCAAGGGGAGCGGGCCGCGTGGCGCAAGCAGAGGGCGCCACGCGGCCAGCTGTGAGTGGCTGAGAGAAGAAATGATGTTAGAGAGAGAAGGAGGCCGAATTTGGAAAAACTCAAAACATGAAAGTTGTAGATCTTGATGAGATCTACAAGTTTTATGTTGACCAAAGATGGAGATGAGGTCAAAAAAAATACAGAAATACAAATATACACATATATAGTATACATAGAGGCCCAAAAACCCAACTTCTTCCTACGAGCTCCAAATTGGATGAAATTAGTCTCATTTAAAAGGTCTTTGAATGTGTATTCATATGAAAGTGAGTAGACCTATTTTGGAGTTCGTTTGAGGGAGCTATGGGCTATTTTATGAATCAGGGATTCTAGGTCTCTACAAAGGGGATATTATTACTAATGGTGTTTTATTCTAAGGGAGGTGTTATTTTATAGGTGGATATTTTACAAGTGATCCTGGCTTCTTATTTAATGCAATATGTGAATGCTAAAATGCATATTTTATGAATGCATGCATGAATGCTAATTGTGCAAGATAAAGGGAAATATGCATCTATTTCCTCGGGAACAAGCCTCTATTTTCAACTTTTAGAGTGGTGAATCACAGATTCATCAATACACACCACCTCATAGTCATATTTTTTAAAATAAACATCTTCATTGCATTTACACACCACATCAACACAATCACCATCATCACCATCACATTCATCACCTCTTCCTCTTAATATATACATTCCCTTATTGAGAGACAAAAAAATTTAAAAATATAAACTAAAAAAAACACAAAAAAATAAAAATTGTAGCAGAAGCCAGTGACGTTCGCCGCTGACTGTCGTCGCGCAGCACGTCGGCATGCGGGCCCCAACGCTTCCTCGCCACCGCTGCAGCCATTACCAACCTTCACCACCGCTGCAGCCGCCAGCGGCCTTCACCCTCGACCTACGGCTGCCAGCCCCTTTCCTCGCCACAGGTCGCTCCCTTGTGCGTCAGCCCTGCACACACCCACCTGCGGTCGCCAAACAGGCCGCACCCCTTTGACCTACGCAACCTCCACCCTCACTAGACACGCCCTTTCGACTTGTGCAGCCTCCACCCTAACGAGACGCACGCTCCTTTCTCCTCACGTCCTATCGCCACCCCTAGCGCCCACCTCTCTTGCACGCCTTCGCCCATCCAGCAAGCCGTCGATTTCCTGGCACGCCCGCGCCAGCTCCGACCTCAGCCGTCCGCATCCTCGTGCCCCTGCCTCTGTCGCTCCTTGTGACCGCTGCACCTCTGCCACCACCCCCGTGCGAGCATGCTCCAGTCACTCGCAACCAGCCCTTCAGTGCCCTGGCGCATGGGAAACGGGTTGGTTCCATTTTTGGAACCCACTATCAAAGGCCATTTCATTTTTTTCATTTTTCATTTTTTAGAAAAATTGCATAGTCTACCTCATAGACTTTCATATTTACAAAAGTGCCCTTAGACACAACTTGTTTCTTTAATTCATGTATTGCAAGAACACCCCTGCATTTATTCTCTAATTTGGACATCTATTTTGCATCAATTTTTAATACAAAAAATACATATTATAGAGAATTTAATTCTTTATCTCTACGATATTTATTTGTAATTTTGTGAGCAGTAATTAATTATTTAGAATATATTTGGCCAAAATTTGCATATTTTATCCATTCTATAGTCTGAAACTCATATTTAATTAATACTTGTTCAAACAATTGTGAAAAAATAGAGATGATGAGTATGAATGTGTTTTAATTACTACCCAAATTTCATAAAAAAATGGAGACGTTTTGTGCATAAGATAAATATTTTAGTGATTTCAGTAAATGATTTTTAATTAAATCCACGAATATTAGTTTTACAAAATTTTAAGTCTCCTAGATTGCTCATTAAAGTATCTACTTGAGATGATTTTGCTTCAGGATAAATTGATTTTGTGTATTAATTAGGAATTAAATACTCACCATCACTTTGTTTTCAGAAGAAAAATCATAAAAAATCACATATTGTCAGAAAATTCCAAAAAAAATGCAGCTTCATTTCATCATATTTAATTTTCAGTAGAAATTTCATAATTTTTACACTTTGTTTGCATGAAAAATTACATAAACCCCTAAAAAGTTTGCATTTTTCGTTGTTGCATCTAAACCCCAAAAATTCCAAAAAATTATATTATGCATTTATCATCGGATTAGGTTTCTAGGAAAAATATAACTAGGCTAAATTGAATAAATTTCGTATTAAATTTAATTTATCTAAATTGCTTGATTTCTTAAGAACCTAATTCATCTGCATAATTGCATTTGTATTTCCTTCGCATAAAAAATGCAAAAAATTACACTTGGAAAACCTTGAGCTAATTCGTCTAATTTGAGCTGACGTTGTTCTTTTGCATCCTTGAGTCGACCCTGAGGCTTGCCCAGGTTAATACATCAAACCACACTTTTATTAATTTTTTGATTCATTGATTCGTGCGATTAATTTTTGATCGATCCAGATTGTCCGACTATAACAATTTCATGCACACATTATTAATTAGGACATTCTAGTGATTAATCACCCATAAACCCTGTTGTTAATTTGCAACTTCTTGGATTAACTAGATTGGGTTTAAGTCGAGTTAATCAAAACCATAGCAAATCCAATGGTAGGTTTTATTCCACTCTCTCTCCTTCCTTCTTCTCTCCCACTCCTTCCCCTTCCACTCTCTCTCTCTCTCATTCCTTCGTCACTCTTGCGGAACAAACCTCACCTCTTGCATCTCGCTGCGAGCCTTGGAGGCGATTGCTGGGAGAAGGGCAGCGACGACGACGATGAACGTGCTTTAAACGCCGACGTGATCCATGGAGGACAACCCCGTGCTACAGTAACACCTTTGGATAATGCTCGAGCATCTCATAATTTCATGTCGCTGATGACCGAGGCGAAGACCAAGGACTCCTAGTTGCCTCCTCATCCCTCCAACCCCGAAACCCTCTCTAATGAACACCCCATCCCCATAACCATCCAAAATCCCTCTCCCACAACCCTTGCTCCCCTCGTTGGTGCTCGGACCCCACTCCAGGCGAACACCCATACATCTCCAAGTAAAATCCTCAATCATCCTTATTCTTTAGTATCTTCTTCCTCTTTGTTATTTCTCTCCACCATCTTCTTTTCTATCTTCTCCCTTAATCTTCCCCAAATCTCATCCTAGTCATTCTTATTTGGATTCATCTGCATCGACCTAATCAACTCGCCTTCTTCTTTCCAGCAGACCCTTATACTCTGATCATCCTCCTCGTCTCTATAAGAGCTGAGTTCGTCAGGACCTCCACCTCTCTGTCGAGGGAGTTGAGCACAAAGGGATTGATTGCATGTCTTATCTGCACGACGTGCTTCTCGAATTCTGATCTGTGCGACGATAGGAGGGACGTGAAGAACTTGAATGCTGGAGGGGGGAGGGCATGAAAGCCAGAGGAGAGTGATCAAGACTAAGGCTTTGTGAGCTTCATTGGATCAGAGGAGCGAGAAGGGATGGATGACGATGGAAAGGAGGCAAATTTGGGCGACGAGTGGGAGGAAAGGAGGCATCATGTAGGGGGAAGGGGGAGGGATTAGGGTTTTGAGGGAGTTTATGACATTGTTTGTAAATTTTTAAACAAAGAATCCAATATGTACCTTATTTTAATAGAATTCGGTTAAATTTAATGGGTAAATGGATGGGGTTAACACGGAATTTGTGCGGTAAGGGTTAGAAAGTTTACATGGTTAAGGGAAGAATATCAATGTTTCGAAGGTCGAGAAAGTAATTTACAAAGTTTATAGGATTCGTAGGGTAAAAAACCCATAAATAAATGCAGGTACCTTTATGAGTGAACTAGAAAAAGGTCCCTCAGGTTTGGCCATATGTTTTTCCTAGTCCTGGACTTCAATATAAATCAATTGATGCAACTTATGGAAATACGGGGGAGTAAAAATTTAGTACCATATTGCTTGATACCAAACTTTTGATGAGATTATATATGAGTCATCTTCCCATGCTCATATAACAATGTTAAAGAGGAGGGTTGCAAGATAACACATATGCGCACGCTTGCTCCACTTCAGCTCTAGATCTAGGTCAGGAGAGTCAATTAGGATCTTGATACTTTTTAAGTGGGTTTCACTTGACAGATCAGATAAATCAATGTATTCGATTAAGTTTCTAATTTGACGGTAGGAAACAAATCGCATTTGGAAGTTTCGGATTTCAACATTTTTAAATGTTGGTGATCCAAAAATAAGAGATGTTCTTTTATTAGGCTGTTAAATATCCGAGTTGATGCCGATGTCTTCTATTTCTTCCTTGATGCAATCTCTTTCATTCTTCATGTGGTCTATGTTCTTACGTTGTCTTCGCCATCGCAAGTTCTTTTTCTCTCGATTATTGTATATTCTTTGAGGAGATTCCGAGGATGGTCTCGTCTTAGTGTGCCGGCATCGATCATGATATTGTAATTTGCTTAGAACTGATCACCAGGCCCTACGCATCGGTACTATAAGAGCAAAATTCTCTCTAAAGATTATTTTCCATTTGTTGTTACATCGATCATGATGCTATAATTTTGCGACATCGACCATGATGCTGTAATTTGCTTAGAACATCAGTGATCTTTGATCCAATCTCTATTATTTGATATTTATTGTTACAAATGTCTTTTTATATTGATCTTTCCAGATCTTGTCTAATTTTGTTATTCTGAATGTTAAATTATCGATTGATAGTTGACATAATGAATGCTTAGAATTGGATTGTGATTTATGAGTGATTATTTACAAATGAAATAATCGGTGATGTCGTCAAATTGAATCACATAAATATTGAAAATTACTATGCAATTTCATTATTTCTGATTCTATTACTAACAACCATATACATGATTTATGGATCATGATTGGAATTGTGTCAGAAACAATATTTAAATCGAGTGTGGATATGATCGGGATGCCTGAGAAATTTAATAGACATAATTTCAAGTGTTGGAAGCAATATATAAGTATCAGTTAACTACCATAGGATCGATTTGTATGCTTGAAATCTAATGCCCCAAGGTGAAAAAGGAAAACCCACATCCGAAAGGTAGATGGTGAAATATGCATGAAAGGAAGGTGATCCTTCCTCCCTCCCTCTCTCTCTCTCTCTATACACACACACACACACACACACACACACACATATATATATATATATATATCATGGTTGCATCTTTTTGGTCCTGTCCAGCACAATGTCTGACATATATTGTCAATGCATGCAAATTATGAAAGGACTTTGGGAAGAACTTGATAGAAAATATAATACCGAAGATCTCATTATTGATACTCGAACATGAAATTCTTGAAGTTTTCCATGACCAAGGCAAAATACATTTCTAAACACGCACATGAACTTCTTCTCCTTCTACATGGATCGGAATATGCTGAAATGAAACACCTAAATAAGTTCCACTTTATATCAATCATTGAAATATTTCTCAAGTCCATAAAAGACTTTGGTATGACCCTAAAGCATATAAAGGAGAAAATTATATGAATGGTTTGATGGTGGCCATCGTCATTGAGGAGGTTTACAGGAAGCAGAAATTTGTAGTCTATGTGGATGTTTCAACCAAGTTTAAATTCATGACCTTGAAAGGAAAAGAGGAGAAGGTGGGAACAATAAGGAGAAAATCAAACCCAAAAGCAAGACTAAGAAAAAGACAAAGAGTAAACTCATTTGGGATTGTTACCAGGTCTAGCATTTGAAGAAGGACTATCTGTCCTTGAAGCTCAGCATGAGCCTACATAAAGTAATGCAAATGAACATGCTTACTAAAGGATTTGGGGTTTGCAGAGAATATATCTCAATAAAACTTGAACTATATCACATTCATGATCTAAATGGGTGGCTCATGGATACATGAATCAATATAATATATGTTCTGTCATGTCCTCTTTCTTCTTATCAAGCATGAACTGATGCAACTGTAAAGATGGAGAATGACTTTGCAGCTAGGGTGCTAGATTTAGAACAAGCTGACTTGAGGTTCTCCTCCACAGGAGTCTGGACTCTACACATATGCTTCATTTTCCCGACATCAAGAATAATGTTTTATCAGACTTAAATTTAGTTAAAAAGAATTTTCAATCAAATTTCAAATGTAATAAAGTTGTAATTATGAGACATGGTATTTTTTATGGAAAACTATATGGAAGATTATGACTTGATGTTTAGAATGTGATGTGATTTTACGAATATTTGATTCAGTGAATGTTATAAACTATGAATATTCTAATTCCGTTCCTAATGTGATGGATAATATGGAATCTTGTATGAGATCCCTAGGAATTGTTTTTCACTAAAACTATATATCTCACCAGATCTAATATCCAAATCAGGTAAATGAACACTCTATCATGTATTACTAGTTGAGACTTTTCTATTGAGATCAAGAACTTCAAAATAAGACATCCTATGGGAGAGATACGGGTATTTGAAGTTTGTGGGATGGTAACCACATATGGATTTGAAGCGGATTTGATTAACCAAGATCAAGCCTATATATAGGGGGTCGGTCAGATCTAATTGGAGATGGTCGTCGGAGTTATACCCCTCTCATCGGATCTCCGCTGCCGGAGTGATTTTCCAGCCACTGATCGAAAGTTCGAGTACGCCAAGACTAAGAACGACTTCTCAAAAATAATAGGAGACCGGGTGAACTAACCTAGGTGCTCAATATCAATGATTGTGAATTCCAGTATTAGTGGAGCACATCGGAAAGCAATGATGATTGAAATGGTTCCTCTTGATCGTTTCATGGATCGACCAACCAGCTGAACTATCGCTCTCGATTTTCCTAAGTGGTCCGAGTTTGGTCAAATACGGAGGTCGGGAGGATATTTATCGATGACTCATCACCAATTCTCGCATGGGTGAAAATTTTGTTTTTGATTTCACACTCAACTTGCGGCAACTGCTTCACTATGCGACTCTTGGTCTTTTTCCCCATTACCAAGGAGGTGGCCATAGACACTAGGTGTCTCAGTCCTTGTTCTCTTATTGCCCAGCCTCTTGGGCAACTATCGACTCCTTACAAATCTTTTGAGGATGGGAGAGTGTTCTATGGCCTTTATTAAGGGAAGCTTAAGAATCAATTCCTTAGCAATGGCTTCCCTGAGGGTAGGATCCAAATTTTTAAATCATTTTCATTTTCAATTTTGTGAGATTTTCTGGTTTTTCATTATTTGGGTCTTTTCAAGAATTTCAATTTTTTTTGTTTTTGATAGATGAAGGAGGAGTAAGAGAATGTACGGACTCTGGACTAGAAGGCAATTGGTTAGTAGAAGAGGGAGATAGAATGTATTATAGTTGTACAGAGTGTCTGGGTTCCCTAGTATTCTCTTGGTTTTCAACATCAAACCCTCTCATGTTGTTCTCTACTTCCATGCCCAGGTTGTCAGCATATGAAATTGATAAGTCGGTGACAACCTGTTCTCAATTGATTCATGTCTCTTGACAAGTCTAGAAATGACATCCTCCAAAATGTCCTCATGACAAATCATGGGTGAATTCTAGTCAATTGGAGGATACTGTTAAATTTCAAAGTCTCGTACTCAACATACCTTAACTCGTCCATGTAGTGTCGGGTCGAGTAGAGACCATTTGTGTGGCAGATATTGAACAGAGCCTCAAATAATGGATTCGATATACATGCGGTTTGTAGATCTGACTCATGGGTCCAATCCCCTGTATTGGTAGGCTCTCCGAATGGCTGGTCAATGGGATCTTGATCACTAAAGTCAATCAAGTATGGAAAATTATAAGTACAATCCTATCCACTCGATGCGTCTTATAGACCATGTAATACACTAAGGTCCAGTCAGGATGTGGATGTGTAAATTGTTGACCTTCCCCAACATTCATATTTAGAGGAGATGAAGTATGTGAGGGTAGGTAACTCTGCCAATCATCTAACTCAACAGTAGCTTGCTCTACAAATGGTTCTTGGATTCTAGCAAGCACCCGACAGTTAGGTGAATCAACCTAAGATGGAAGTGGATCTGGGGTGTAAGAAGGTGGGGTAGGAGGGGAATGCAGAGAAGCGGGGAAATCAGTCGAAGTTCTGACTTCATAATAAGGTTGGGATGGAGAGAAGAAGGGTGACTGCGGAGAAACCATCTCAAAGAGAGGATTCCGTTAGAAGGAATAAGAAGAGGTTAGGAAGTCGGTCGGAGGGCCGATTTCGTAGTTGGAATGCGGTGGGGGATCTGTCTTGAAGAGAGGGTTCATGGAAGAGAAAGATGGTGAAGATGGTCGGTGCAGAAATCGATGAGCTGACATCTTGAGAAGGAATCAAGCGAATTGAGGTGAAAATGTGAAATTACACGGAGGAATAACACACACGAACAGACACAAAACAAACGCAAGACCAAACCCTAGTTTCAGTAACTTAACATTGTGATGTTCGCAAAGGTCCGACTGTTATCTTTTCGATTTTAGCTAAGTGACGACACACATGGTGAGTCGCTTGATGCCCAACGTACTATCCCACTATATCCCAATTAAAGAGACGATATGCCCGAGTTGTCGGGTTTAATATCACGCCTCAAGGATAGTAGTGAGAAGATATACAACAAACGTCTCTCTAAGGTCGTAGGCAAGCCTTGTAGCTCCCAAATCCGTGAGAGTCAGAAATGGAGACTTAGGGGGCAAGTTCAGGTATTTGGGGTCTAACCTTATTGGTTGTGTCCTTACCCACTCTTTTTGGAGATAATACATGCATACAATTACAGGATTGCTCTCCCAAAAATGAGGGTTAACTTTAGTAATTTTTTGGATCAAAATTGCATTAGCATCTTGATGAAACCATGTTTCATGCTCTTAATTCGCTGAAATTAACCCCCTAGCTTAGACTAAGTGTCAATAAAAACCAGAAAAATCAGTGTAATTATCATAGTCATTGAATAAATTAAAAATACAAAAAATGGTAAAATTTAAAATCGTAGTGTTTTTAACCTCAAAATGCGCTTAAAAATATTTTCTTCCTTTGTTTCATCTCATCTCCATATTTGGTCAACATGAAACTTGTAGATCTCATCGAGATCTACAACTTTCATGTTTTGAGTTTTTCCTAATTCGGTCATTTTTCTCCTCATTTCTTAATTTATTTGTCGCAATAATCTGATTGGGCCACGTGGCACCTTCTGGTTGCACCACGTGGCCCATCTCTGAGCATGCCACGTGCCCTCCTCCCTCTGTCGTCCGATGGATCTCCTTCTCCCCAGATCGCCTCCGTCCATTTCCGCCTTTATCTCAATCCTCCAATCAATGCCCTCACCGCATCTTCGTTATCCATCAGCGCCTCCTTCTCAGCTCGCCAAGTGTCCAAACCTTATCCACCCGATCCATCCCCAACGCCTTCATCCCAGACGCTCCTCTCCGCTGGATCATCAACCACCCGATCAAACCCAGATCAAATCTCATCCACCCGCTAGCGCTCGCATCTCCCATCGCCACGTGGCGACTCCTACGCCCCACGATCACGCCTCGCAGATCTGATCTGGACCGCTTCTTGTTGCCCATCTCTTGGCCGTTGGATCACGAGATCCAATGGCCGAGACTTCATTGTCAACCTCCAGCCGCTCTACTCTCACACACCAGCCCATTCCCCCCTTCCATTTTTAGCCATAACCTCATGTCGCCCTCTTCCTTCGAAACGACCACCCCCCTGTAGCCCGGTCTTCCATCATCTTTGCGCCATACTTGGCTAACCACGACCCCCTCCTTTCCGCTCCATATCACGCCCGCAACCCATGACCACTACCACCTTCAGCCTACCCATCTCCCTATAAATAGGTTGCCTCCACCCAAAATCAAATCCGTCCACCTTTACGAGGGGCAAGGCCTAGCCCTCCTCCTCCTCCCTGTGATAGGGGGAGGGGCTAGGATAGAGTGAAGACGGCCATCGTCCCCGGTGAGACCCACGGTCCTCTGACCATGTTGCGGTCTCCTCCGTGCGCCGCCAAGCTCTAAGGATAGCCGACCTCGGCGTGCGATGACCCCGAGCCTCTCCATGAGGCTCAATCCCAGGCCTTGCATCTGCCATTCGCCACGTAAGCTCCTTCAATCTTCTCTGTATTTTCTTCTAACTAATTAGGCGATTTCTGACTCCATCACCGTTTACTGATCACCCAGCTAGCACCGCCTTGCATCCACTGTCTCCGTGCTCACCTCCGATCACTCTCCCTATCCTCCATAACCCCAGACCATTCCGACCCCCTCCTCCGAGCTCATCGGAGAAGATCGCCGGCCACTGCCTTCTTCATCCCATTTACAACCGATCACCTCACTACACCTCACACACGTAATGTTTGGCACACTTCGGCTATGAAATTAACCATGTAGGTTCTCGAGTCTTCAATAGCCAGAGTCTTCGTCGGAGCTTCTTCGCCAAGCTTCGTCTCCAGCATATTGGCTTCGCTCGCCTCCTCCAAGATGACCAGCGGCCCCACCGAGCTTCAATGATGACATTCCACCATCTATGATTTGTCGAAGACCTTCACTGAGCCCTAGCGACGGAGGAAGAGTTGCACCCGCTTCACCGAAGGTTTGATTCCTCCACCAGCCGGAGAAGAGGGAAGAAGTACAGGTGCCGTTGGATGCACCTCCCCAGTGTTCATCCAACGGTCCACCTTCGACCACTTCGGACCCTCATTAAGCAGCAACAACCCCCGATCTTCATGATCGAGTGGTTCTTATGAAGCAACGTCGATGCCTTCTTCAGCAGCAGGGACAGTTTGATTTTTCTCGATCAGACGATCCTCGAACGTCCACCTGTTAAGCACCGAGCAGATCCGAGCCTCAGCACCAGACCCATAGCCTTGGGATTACCCGAACCTCTCCCGAGCCAGTCAAGCCTGCACCGAGCCTAGCCGAAGCAAGCCCTGAACCTCCAGCGCACCCGAGCCTAGCCTCACGTGATTTTTCACGTGTGGTATGGGTAAATTGCATGGAGGCCCTCGGAAGTTTCCATAATTGCATTCAGAGCTAGACAGCATGACACCCACGTACGCTGAGGTATTTTACACTTATACCCTCGCAGGTTATAATAATCGCAAAAATACCCCTTCTCGTGTTGGTTATTTACAGGGAAGGTCCTGAACTTTGTTTTATTTGCATTTTAGTCCCTCCTAGGTACTTGTTTGCTATTTATCTTTCATGTTTTCTTGCATTTATGCCCATGGCTTCACTCTTGCATATCTTGAGCATCCTAGCTCTGATTGAGTCGATTTTAGTGGCATTTTGAAGCTCGTTTCATTGTCTTCTTAATGACATGCTTAGACTTCTGATTATACACTCTAATTTTTTATGGTTAAAGTCATTAACATAGTGTTTTTTGTCGAATGACTATTCATGCCTTATATCATTACATTAATGAAATTTGCTTCATGATTCAAATATGAACTCGATTACACCCAATTGCTCAAATATTTTATAATTAGGTCATATCTTTGTACTTAATCGCATCTCTTTCCATGATAAAAAATCAGATAAAAAATGCATTATTCACATTTACTTAATGCATATTATCTTATCTTCATGCCTATCTTGACCTACGATTCATTAATCCAATACTTAATTAAATTGATAGAGTCCAAATACGAAAGAGGCTTGTGCCCTGAGTTCGACCTTGAGCTTGCCCAAGTAAAATATAAATTCGACCATTTGATTTTATTGTTAATTTAATTAGATGGTCTTTGATCAATCCGATTTAATCCAATTACAATGACATCAGAAGTATTAATTTAACACTATTAAAGGGTCAAATCCAAGGTTGTCAATGGCATCGTTGCTAGGGAGGCACGACTTAGGTTAATTTTTTAGGAAATTTAGATTTCAGATTTTCTATCCCCAGGTAGTCTGATTCCCGGTTTTTCTTGTGAATATTTTACTTTATAATTTCCAGCATTAGTTTATTTTATGTCATCCTTTATCTGGCCATCATTTATTTTTGTGCGAGGAACACGAGGAGTCGAAGGTATTTTGCCAAGTGAGCCGAAGAACCTGCATCGAAATAAATTGAATGGTTTTTTAGAGGACTTGTAAAATTTTTTGCATTTCCAGCGGTTCCCGTTTGGGTTCTCGCGCGTGTTAGTGATGAATACCCATTCATCACTTTTTATTCTTTTATTTTAGCTACAAAACCTATGCAAAACACATGTATATTCATGTAAATAGCATAAAATACCATAAGGCATGCATTGTGTAAATTACAATAATTAGCATGTTTTTGTGCATAAATAAAACAATAAAGAAATAAAAGAAAAAGAGGGAGATATTTAGAATAAATATTGAGCGACCTAATCCTAAGGGAGGGCTCAACATGGGCCTGACCGCAAAAGAATCCAAATAGAGAGAGATAGGGAAGCTCATGTGTTTGTACATACACCTATGTGTAAATAAAATTATTTTCCTTTTAAAGAAAATAAAAATGGGAAAATAAAAGAAAAATAAAAAGAAATAAAATTCCTTCATCATTGTATATATACCATGTACATAGAACCACACATCTATTTATTTTCCCCTTGTAAATAATTAATAAAAATCTAACAAAAATATTTTCAAATTCCGCATTTTATGATGTAAATAAATAAAATAAAAATTATAAAAATAAAAATAAAATAAAAAGGAATAAAATAAAAATCCAAATTTACCTTGTATATATACCATGTAGATATATGTATACACCTATTTATTTACTCTATGTAAAAAATTAATAAAAATAAAATAAAAACACACTTTTATTCCACATTTTATTCTATAAATAAATAAAATATAAAATGGGAATAATTATATAACAATAAATAATTAAAAATTAAAATAAAAAATACATACATGTATATACTTGTATATAATAATATAATGTAAACACATATTTTTTATTTTAAAAAAATAAATAAAAATCACTAAAAAATAATTTGAAAATAAAAAAATATTTTTCATGTTCAAGCTTTTTGAAATTCGATCATTTATTATTTTTTTGTTGAATTTTCAAATAATTATTAAATGGCGCGGTCTGATTGGTCCACGGGGGATGTTGACCCCCGGTCAACTCCCCCCCGGACCTTTTCCCCCGCGGATCTCACTCCGAACCCGACTTCATTTAATTCTCTAAGCCAGATCCGAGCTCCATTTACCCAAACCCCAGTCCTAATCGTTCTTGATTCATCCGAGATCCACGCCGAAGCATCCGCCTTGGGATCCGTGCTTCACGGAACCCTGCCCGACCCCATCTTCTCGGACCTGCAGTGGTATTTAGTTGAACCTCCGTCGCACTTTTCACTCCATCCTTGGGTGTGCCTCTTCGTCCCAGGACCTCCACCTTGCTCCCCTGAGTGACCGCTTCGTGAGTGAGGTGTTGAATAGAGGAGAGGAGACCTCCCGCTATCGATCTGGCGACGTCTGCCGCCGTGCGCCGCCGCGAGGTACGCCAAAGCCTCGGGCATCGATGACCCTTCGAGGCTACGACCCAGAGCTCGCCGAGCTCGTCCCCAGTCGAATGCATCCGCCAGGTAGACCCGATTCTTCCTAGTTTCCTTTAATTTCCCATTACGCCCAATTCGCTCCGTCGCCGTCTCCGACCGATTCCACCCGCTCCGATCATCATTCCGCTCATCTTACCCGACCATCATCTCCGTGAGACCCCTCTCCACCTTCTGCACCCACGCACTCACCTTGGTTTTCCCCGGAACCAAGGCCCGACCTCCACCACCGTCGCCTCGCCGGAGGTCTTCCATTCTGACGGTCGCGACGTTCGAGCCCAGGAGCTTTGCTCCTCCGACGTCGCCGGGCCGCTCCTGTGGTCCCCGGTCTCATCAGAGGTGTCCTTCAGCTACGGAGCACTTTGGCGGAGCTTTTCCCTACATCAGCAGCTTCAGAGGAGGCCCCCATCGCACATACGGAGCCGGCGAAGCTCGCCGGCGAGCAGTTCTTGGAGGACCCTCCTCTGCCGTCCGTTCAGCCTCGAAGCTCTAGATTTGATCCAGGCCATCTATTTGATGAGCAGGCTCCCACTGTCGATTCCATCCGGGGTTGACCGTGACCGTTGATCTAGAGAAGGGTTAGCCACGCATCTCAATCTTCCGATCATCCACGTGGTGTCTCTTCGGCCATCTAATAATTAAGGGGTAAATATCCCTTAGGCCCTTCTCATTTTTGTTGTTATTAGTTAGTCCTGTAAATACTTAATATAGTTGTTTTTATTTCGGGTTATTTGCACTCTGGAACTTCATGTTCTTTCTATTTGCATTATAGTCCTTTTATATGTGGTCCACGTGCATCGACACGTGACGTTCTGGTTAAATTGCATATTCTACTCTGTGCTTTCTGTGCGTTATGGTTTGCATGTTTTAAAATAGAATTTACAGTTATACCCCTACGTTCCTGGTTCACGTGCCTCGCACGTGCAGTTTGGGCTTTTTGCATGTTCGGACCCTGAGCTTTTTACACGTGTTACTGTTTGGTCCCTAAAATGTGTTTTCATTACATCTAGGTCCCTGTGCACTGTGAACCTTATTTTTAATTAAATAAAATAGCAAATCAAATCCAAATTTTATGAAATTTGGACACATGGATCCTGCAATGTAAAAATTTCCATAAAAATTTGGTACAATTTTGAGGCTTTTTAATATTTTTAAAAATTCAAAAACAATAGTTTTTGTGACTGTCCAGATTAGAAAATCATAAAAAATATTAAATCTATTTTAAAAATTCTAAAAAAATTAGGTTCTATTAGATTTGTTGTGTTTGATTTTTTGTGCATTTTTTGTTATTTTTGGACTCATAAAAATCTTAAAAATTAAAAAACACTTAAAAACTTATAAAACTTCTAAAAAATCATAGAAAACTCAAAAATTAATAAACTTTTTTTCTGAATTTTCCTTGTGGTTTTTACTTCTCATAAAAATTACCTCCAGGCTTTTACATATCAGTTTGATATTTTAAATTGATCTTTCAAGCCTGGTTGGACAATGACTTCCCGTTTTTGCCTTCTTGGATTTTTAGAAAATTCTATAAAAATCGGAAAAATCTGAATCCAAAAACAGTAAAAAACCTAAAAAACTTAAAAATATTTTTGTTTGAATTTTTAGAGTCTTTTTGAGTGTTTAAATAATTTGTTGATTTGTGCTTAATTTGCCTTTTTCTTATTTTCTTTTATTATTAAAAATCCAAAAATATAAAAATAATAAAAACCACCAAAAATATTTGTTTTCATTTTATTTTTCTTCTAGACTACTTCGAAGGCCGTAATGCCAACTTGTGCTCCCTGAGTCCGACCTTGGGTGCTACACCAGGCTAATCTCATAGCCAGGACCACTATTTTTTATTTCTTTGTTTTATCGCTTGATTTGGTGGTCTGCTTCTTATTTTCTTGAATGATCGATTTCTCTATTCGGGTCACAGCGACTCTGACTATTTATATCAAATCCCGATAGTGAGATTTTTGGTCATCAGAATGGCGCCGTTGCCGGGGAGCACGGCTTAGTAGTCGATTTTATTTTCATTTTATTTTCTTTTGATTTTCGTGGCTTTCCACGGCTTTTTGTTCGTCCGCGGCTTTTCGCGGCTTTTTTTTTCTTTTATTTTTCATTTTTGTTTTTTTATTTTATTCTTATTTGTTTGAGTGTTTATTTTTATTTGCATTTTTGTGCATATACCCTATTTTAGCTTAGTTGCTTTGTTTATCTGGTCTGACACTCTTCTTGTTTACCTGCGAGGGCCCGAGGACTGAGGCAGCTCCTCTCGAGGAGCCGACGCAACCGCGGTAATCGGAGGCGGCTCCCTTTTGCATGGAGCCACAGGAGAGCGCAAGGAGACAGCAGGAGTGCAGGATTAGTTTAGTTTAGCTTAGTTTTATTTTCAGCACATATAAATTGTTGTAATAATACAGGGACAGGACTTGGACACTTAGACTCTCGGGGTCTGTTTCACCGAGCATCGGTGTTCTCGAGGGACCCCACCAGACTTTCGTGGCTTTTTCACGGTTTTGGTTTTCCATCGTTTATTTACTGCCTATTCGGTTTTCACGCGGATTTCAGCCCTAGCTTAGGATTTTTGCTTGATTCTGCCGTAATTAGTAGGGTCGACACACCTAATAATTTGCCTGTTCCTATAAACCGTAATTGGACCAAAATAAAAATTAATAAAAAAGATGACTTGGTCACTTGAGGGGTCCTGCGCCGCTAGAGGTCGTATACAGCGCTGGCAGGACCCGTTGTGGTGGGCACCGATCGGCATCCGAGATCGGACACCGACCCCTCTTATTGACCATTTAGCCACTGTTCTTTCGAGTAGAACTGCTTTGTTTAGGGCCGATTTTCCGCTTGCACCATATAGGTAGTTTCCTTTCTGTCTTTCAATTATGCACGGATCATATTGCATGTAGACTACTGGAGTCAAGTATGCCTTCTATCTTGTGCATGCATCATTGATTTCTCGTGCATCGGCTTTTTCGACTTCTCCCCCCATTTTTGGACTTAAATAACCAGGAGAACCGAAAAATTCGTTAGGCGATTATTTGCTTTGAAAAATATTTAAAAATAAAAACTACAAAATTGGGACTGCTAAATCAACTTGGCCCTAAAAGACACTCAACATAAAAATTTGTCTTGGGGAGAGCAACCCCCTCATTGTCTGGTTTGCATGTGCTAGAGAGTGACTTGTACCCTAGGATAGAGCCACATATGGATCTCCTTCAGACTACTGCTTTTGGGCTAGTCGTTCTCCAGTGAGGATCGCTCCGGTCTCTGGTAAAGTGGGCCGCAATATCCTTAACAGAACGAGCCGATCAGGTAGCTGGTAAACAGTCTGCGGCTTGTACTGGCTGGGAAAGATCTAGTTCAGGATCGGGACAGTCTCCTGGGGGAATCGGATTCCTAACAGGTCACGTAATCGCTCTGCTATCTTGACTTGATCACCTAATAAAAACTGACAAGATAATTGACCGAACTCTTACGGTCTTCAGCTTGCGTTGAGTAGGTGAATCCGAGGTTTGTTTGCTCATCATAGTTATTTCCAGATCCCATCCGCCCGACTCGCCAGATCAAGATGATGGGCAGGAGGTCCCTTAGGCAGCCTCTAGCTGCACCGCTTTTCAGCACTCCAGCCCTCTCATCTAGGTTGGTTTGCAAGAGCTCAGACCCGCTCTACGAACCTGAATTCAATTCCGCCCTGTTCCCTCTCGACCACCCTTCTACCATTCCTGAGATGCCAGTGCCATATGAGAGACCACAGTCAGATTTATCGGCACCTGAGTTTGGGTCTTTTGCCTTTCAAAGACCATGGCCGACAGCAGCGACAACTGCACCGGAGGTCCCCGAGCTGAGCAGACATTCATCATGGACCAGGGTGCGATCAACACCACCCTGATCGCCTCCCTAGAGACAGTGCAGCAGCAACTGAGGGATCAGGGTGCCTTTATGATTGAGATGAGGAGAGAGATGGAGCAGACGAGAGCCGACCGCGACCAGCGCGGGCTCGAAGACGGACCGAGGAGACCCGACGATGCGGCAGCAGCCGCAGCCGCAGCAGCACCAGACCAGCCGAGACCGATGCGGGAGTTGTACAACCCCGGATCGACTTCGACGCACCGTTGGGTAGTACTTCCAACCATCGTGTGGGACTTCAAGTTCCCCCCAAATACATTGCAGCTTCTACCCTAGTTCCATGGGCTCGCTACCAAGGAGCCCCATCTTCATCTCCAGGAGTTTCTGATGATCTGCAGCACCGTCCACGACCGTCAGGTGGACGAGGACACAATCAGGATGATTGCCTTCACCTTTTCACTGGCAGATAAAGCAGCCACCTGGCTGAAGCATCTAGGGAAGTTTGTGTACACTTGGGAGCAGCTCCGCAATGAGTACTTGAACAAGTACTATCCACTCGGGCGGACGAACACAGCGAGGGCCCTGATCAACAACTTCTCCATGCTCCCCAACGTGCAGTTTCACGAGGCATGGGAGAGGTTTAGAGAGCTTACCGACAGATGCCCGCACCACGAGATCTCGAAACTGAACTTAGTTCAGAGCTTCTTCTGCGGGCTGACACCAGAGCTACAGGGCCTAGTGAATGCTTCATGTGGCGGGTCCTACTTCACCAAGGACGAGGATCAGGTCTGGGCCATCTACGAGGAGATGGTCGAGAACTATACATTGATGTCTCAGACCCGACTCTACACTCAGGGACGCCCCAAGCCACAGAATGTGCAATACCAGAGGATCGCACAGGTCGATGCCGGTTCTTCCATTTCATCAGCGGCAGCCGCACAGGCTGAGTCCACAGCCGCCGACATGGGCATTATCAGCGTGAAGCTGGACCGGATAAGGATTATAGAGAAGAAGCAGTGCCAGGGCATATCGCAGATGGATCAGATGGCACAGGCACTGAGTGACTTGAGGACACAGATCATGTGTCTCCAGGAGGCACAGACGGCTTCTCAGCCCCGTCTTCAGTCATGAGCAGATCCAATTGGTAGTGGCAGCTCGTCCCAGCACTCCAGCTCCAACCAACCTAGACAGGTCCATCTTGTACAGGCGGAGCCGTACCAGCAGCCACAACCTTACTACCATTCACCACCATCCTTAGACACTCAGATGGTGGTCTACCAGCCGGATCAGCCTCTGGCCGTACTCCCTCCACCCATCTATGAGCAGGAGCCATTGATGGACGTCAATGGGATTTGGTATGACCGACCCCAGCCCGGTATCCGACGAGACCATCCCGGGATCCGTTGGTCAGCCGAAGGTGCCAGTTCCCAACAGCAGCCTTCAATTCAGGGTGGCCAGTACAGCCATCAGCGAGATCACCAGCAGCAGCAGCCCCTAGTGTACCAGCACCAGCAGCAGCAGCAACACTCATCCCACCTACAGCAGTATGGTCCTCGTCCCTATCAGCAGGGACATTCTTGGAGGCGTGATCAACCTCAGTAGCAGTATCATCCCCAGCAGTACCCCTCTCACCCGCAGCACCAGCCACAACAGCAGCCTCACTACCAGAGAGGCCACCCGTCAGGTTCTCATGGGCCATCTTATGAGAACCCTGCCTTAGATGATCTAGCCCATCTCATGACCGAGCAGCAGGCTACTTTCAGATGGGAGATGGGCGAGTTCCGCCAGGAGATGCGGGAGATCGTGAGAGGGAAGGTCGCCATACCTACCCAGAGTGGGCCCAACCTGGACAACCTCAAGAGGAATCTGAGAAGGTAGATTTCATAGAGTATGCCACTCTGAGTGATTCTTTTGGTGATATGTCTGCATATCTATTTGATATTGACTTTGTCACACTTAGGAGCGGTAGGATGCCAGCAGGCGGTGCCTCGTCTGAGCGACACCCCCAGGCCACTTCCAGAGCGCCAGACGAGGAGGAGCGCGGTACTGATGCCGCAAGAGATGATGACGGTGGTGCTGACGCTACCATGGTTGCTGATCCCACCGACGGTACTGATGCCGTCGCTTCATCAGATGGAGGAGGTGGTACTGATGCCACCATTGTTGCCGAGCTAGAGCGCGGTGCTGATGCCGCGAGTCGACCTGCCGAGGGTGGTGTTGATGCCACTGTTTTTACTTCTGCTAGTCATGTAGTCTTTCCATATGTTCATGTATCTTAGGACTTATCTGGCAATAAAGGAAAGGGTTTATTTTCTTCTGATCCACCTGTGGTGCTTGATGTATGTATGGATTCTGCCGTGCTTGAGCAGCCTAGACCCTCTCCTAGTCCTTCATCTGAGAAGGACCCTGTGATCCCCTTCCATAGAGCACTTCACCTGGGTAAGAGGCAGAAAAAAGAAAATCCCAAAAAGAAGCAGCAGGGAGAGTTCAGCCAACAGATGATCGACAGATTCCACATTCAGCTGACTCTTCATGAGGCCTTGGAGCACATCCCTCTACTCCAGCGATCACTCAGAGACAGGACCACAGTTAGGAGGAAGAGGAGGAACCACCAGTCTGAGATCCATGTGCTGACCCGGGCCACGTGTTTCGCGATTCAGAACCGTCTGCCGGCCAAGAGGCCAGATTCAGGAGCCCCATATGTCAGATGCCATATCCGTGAGCAGAGGTTTGACCGCACTCTATTAGACAGCGGTTCTTCGATCAACCTACTTCCAGCAGCCCTTCTCGACCGATTCGAGTTGGGCACTCTACAACAGAGCATGACAGTACTTTAGTTTGTTGATCGATCTGTCAAGAGGATGAACGGGTTGTTGAGGGACGTTGTCGTCACGATTCAGGGCCTGCAATTCCCCGTGGACTTCGTTGTGTTGGACATGGAGATCCCTGAGTCGGTGACCGATACCCCCATCATTCTAGGTTGCCCGTTCTTGCCCACAGCCAAGGCAGTGACCGACCATGATAGCGGGAAGGTATACTTTCGCGTTGAGGGCGAGAGTGTACAAATAGAGACGGTCGAGGACATCAGAGCCAGAGAGTCAGATTGCTCAGAGCAGATCACAGATTCAGAGCAGATGACAGATGCAGGGCCTGACATCTACCAGGACTGCAATTTTGTGATCACAGATGACGAGGCAGTTTGGGAAGATCCAATTGCACAAGTCATCCTCTCACCTTCAGAGTTCACTAATGCAGAGACACTAGCAGAGGAGAGCTTGGAGAGCGCATTGCTAATCCAGGATACTTTTCAGTCGGTAGAGCCGGTTCTTGACCGCGAGACAGAGTTTTTCTGTGAGTCCGATACAGATCCCTCGGAGTTAGATGTTGATTGGGTAGAGTTTGATGATCTTATACCATGTCTGACTTCTACTGAGCCTGCAGCCAGGGAGGAAGTAGATGCCATGCAGAGCAGAGACAGTCCAGTAGAGCAGCCTTCTCCAGATACTGATTGTGAGTGAGAGTTTCCGTTCTCCCATGAGGATTTGGTAGCATTCACTCATAGCTTTCAGAGGCCAGATCCGCTAGCACCTACTTGTCCAGAGCTGAAGCCACTTCCTGCGTCGCTGAAGTATAGGTTCCTTGCGGGTGAGCATGAGATGTACCCAGTCATTATCTCCGCCGATTTGACTGGAGAACAGGAATCCCATCTAATGGGGGTTCTTGAAAAGAACCGCAAGGCGATAGGATAGAGCGTAGCCGATCTCCAGGGGATAAGTCCGGCCTTGTGCTCCCAACATATCTAGAGGATGAGGCGAAGCCGTCGCGTGAGTTCCAGCGGCGGCTGAACCCGAATCTGAGAGAGGTTGTCATGAAGGAGATCTCGAAATGGTGGAGCGCCGATTTTATCTACCCCATCTCCGACTCCAAGTGGGTCAGTCTGTTGCATGTGGTGCCCAAGAGGACGGGCATCACTATAGTTGCCAGCGAGTCTGGAGAGGAGATTGCTACCCGGGTACCCACTTCTTGGGCGGGTCTGCGTGGATTACAGACGATTCAACCAGGCCACCAAGAAGGATCATTTCCCCTGCCCTTTATTGACCAGATCATTGAGAGACTGGCAGGGAAGAGCCACTACTGCTTCTTGGATGGGTACTCCGGCTACAATCAGGTGGCCATCATGCCCGAAGAGCAGGACAAGACTACCTTCACCTGTCCCTCGGCACATATGCTTTTAGACGCATGCCTATTGGGCTATGCAATGCCCCTGCGACTTTTCAGAGATGCATGTTGTCTATCTTTTCAGACATGGTGGGGAGTGCTTGGAGGTCTTCATGGATGATTTCTCGTTCTACGGCGACGGATTCGACTCTTATCTTGAATGCCTAGATCGAGTCCTTCAGCGATGCATTGAGGTTCACCTTGTGCTGTCTTGGGAGAAGAGTCACTTCATGGTGACTCAAGGGACGGTGCTTGGCCATATCATCTCCAACAGGGGCATGGAGGTTGATCCGGTTAAGGTAGATGTCATTAGAAGACTCGCACCACCGTCCAACTTGCGGCAGTTACGGTCTTTTCTGGGGCACGTCAGTTTCTACCGGTGCTTCATTCATGATTTCAGTAGGATTGCCCGACCGTTGACTGATCTGTTGACGAAAGACACCGAGTTCCTTGTCGATGACAAGTGTCTTTCGTCGTTTGAGACTCTCAAGAGATGTGTTGCAGAGGCTCCTGTCCTCCAGCCTCCTGATTGGTCTCTCCCATTCAAGATCATGATGGATGCCTCCGATTTTTGCCGAAGGGGCCGTGCTGGGATAGAGGAGGGATGGAGTCCCATTTGATATTCACTACGCTAGTCGTACATTGGATGCCACACAACGGAACTACACAGTCACTGAGAAGGAGATGCTAGCCGTAGTTTTTGCCCTAGATAAGTTCAGATCTTACATTATCGGATCTAGAGTGACCATTTACACTGACCATACCACCTTCAGGTACCTCATGGCAAAGAAGGATGCCAAAGCCAGATTGACCAGATGGATCCTTCTACTCCAGGAGTTTGACATAGAGATTAAGGATAAGCCTGGAGTCAAGAATGTGGTGGTGAATCATCTCTCCCAATTAGAGCATCTTGAGGATTCTGAGCAGATTGAGCCTATTTGTTAGACCTTCCCAGATGAGGCGATCCTTGCTATCGCCTCTCTCCCGTGGTACGCCGATATTGTGAACTTTCTTGTTGCTAAGAAAGTTCCACAAGATTGGCCCAAGCAGAGACTTGAGACCTTCCTCACGAAGGCCAAGTTCTACCACTGGGAGGATCCCATCCTTTACCATGAAGGAGGGGACAACATCTGGCATAGGTGCATTCCTCAGGAGGAGCACCATAGCGTCCTCACTTACTGCCACAAGCTTGAGGCAAGAGGACATCACTCTGGGAGGAGAACGACACAGAAAGTGCTCCAATCCAGCCTATGGTGGCCTACCCTCTTCAAGGACTCTGATGAGTTCGTGAGGAGGTGTACTGACTGTCAGAGGATGGGCACTTGTGGACAACGTGATATGATGCCGATGCATCCCATTCACTTATGTGAGGTTTTTGACGCATGGGGCATCGGTTTCATGGGTCCATTCCCTAAGAGTTAGGGATTCGAGTACATTCTGTTGCCCGTGGATTATGTTAGTCATTGGGTTGAGGCCATCCCCGCCCGAACCGCAGATGCTAGGACTGTTTGCAGATTTTAAGGAAGCATATCATTTCACGGTTCGGGGTACCTCGAGTGTTGATATCTGACGGGGGGTCTCATTTCGTCAACGACAAGGTAAAGTCCCTTGCTAGCGAGTTCGGCATAGACCATCGAGTTGCCACTCCATACCACCCTCAGATGAATGGTCTTGCCGAAGTGTCGAACAGGGAGATCAAGACTATATTGCAGAAAGTCGCCCGCCCTGACCGAAAGGATTGGTCACAGCTTTTGGACTCGGTCTTGTGGGCATATAGGACGTCTTTCAAGATACCTTTGGGCACATCTCCCTTTCACCTCGTTTATGGCAAGCCGTGCCATTTACCTGTTGAGATGAGACATAGGTCACTTTGGGCTGTCACTGATATACTTTTGGATCCAGATAGTGTAGGAGATCAGAGGAGGGCAGAGTTAGCAGCCTTGGAGGAGCTTCGTGATATCGCCTTTTCAAATAGCCTACAGTACAAGAAGAGAGTGAAGGAGTGGCATGATTATCATATCAGCCACAAGCATTTTGGGCCAAGACAGAGAGTATGGTTGTTTGATGCTAGACTTCGTCTATTTCCAGGGAAGCTACGGAGCAAATGGAAGGGACTGTATTTGGTGAGGAAGATACATGACAATGGGAGTATTGATATATCTGAGTTGTCTTCTGAGAGTACCTTTCGAGTGAACGGCCAGCGGCTCAAGCCATATCTAGATCATGAGCCGCGGGTCGTTGATGTTGCCCCGATTCATTTTGCGTGAGATGTGGTCTTTTGACTCACATCTATTGCATCTCATGCATGATTATCAATGTTCTTCCGACTTGTATAGATCCAGATGTCCATATCACTCTATTCTTTAGTCCCACATCCCTTTCTCATCTTGTCATTATGCTATACTTAGGGTGTACTTTACCCTAAGTATAGGGGGGATGTAGGACTCTCGGATATTCTTTTGATTCATTTTTACCTCTGTTTTGCTGCCTATACTTAGGGATATTTTACCCTAAGTATAGGGGGTAGACCCTGTACATTCTTCACTCGGTTTTTCCCTTAGTGTACAGCCTGTTATACTTAGGATTATTTGATCCTAAGTATAGGGGAAATGCCGAGATCCTCTTGCATTTCTATTCTTTCATTCGTCTTTGTATATAGCCTTCCTTTTCACTTCCCTACACTAAGCATGAGTTATGTCTTCTTCATCGCTCTTGACTCTGAGGACATCGTTCGAGCTAAGTATAGGGGGGTGTGTATATATTTCATATATACTTTATCCATAACTCGTACTTTGTGTGAGTGTGTTAATAAATAAAAATGGCTAAAAAACAAAAAATCCATAAAAATTAAAAAATTTTCCTTGTAAATAAACATTCTTTTATTGCACATATATAGCTATTGTACAAATTATTTTTGTAAAAATGTTTGTAAATTTTTTTTATGTAAATAGTGTGCAATATGTGCTTATCAAAATTATGTATATAGTACAAAATTTTTCCAAAATGTTTTGAAAATCAAGGTTTGCAAAACCTTGTGTAAATTTGTGTAAATATTTTTGCAAAACTTGCATTCATGCATACATTCATGGTTTCAAAACATTTTTCAAAAATTTTGCATGTATGTAAATATTGTGTAAATAGCATCTTTGTATATACTTGTATAGTTTTTCCTGGATTATAGTTGACATTTAAACTAGCATGGAATTAAATTGGGAAATGGAGCTTGATTAAGATCTTAATCCACCTAATTATAAGAGGAACCTTATAGGGCTTAGGGTTAAGGCTTTTTCAGGTCCATGATGACTTAATTCTTTGAGTCCACTAGGCTATGATCATATGTCATCTCAATGAGCCTAAGTAGAGCACTTAACAACATACACATGACTCATATAGACGATGGCTTGACTTGGACCCACACTTTACACCGAGCTCTCTACGGATGAGGTGGTGAGGAGGCAATTTTCCTTGACTTGGGGTAGCATATGAGGGTAGTACTTCTAGGCGGAACCTCTCTTCTTCTTATAGTGAAGGAAGTGTGTCTCAACTTGGTCTGGTTGCCATGAGGTCTAACGACGGGAGTTGTGGGTTGCAATAATGCTTCAAAAGAGGGATAGTCTACTGGCTCAAGAGGAAAAACTCCTTATGTACATATGTTGCACCGTCTAAATATGTTGTACAAATGCACTTGAAAAAAATGCAAAAAGAAATAACTTCAAAAAGTGGTGGGTCTGATAGAAAATGATAATCACACCGGAGTATGTATATAGTGCAATAAGCAAAGCTTGAGACCCATGATCCATCTTATGTAGCTTGCAGCAGGGAGACTTAGCTACACTGGTTGAGCTCCGAAGGATACATGGCTACACTGGCCATGGTCCATTCTCTTCTTCCCCCTCTTCTTGAGCCGGTTGAACTTGAACTTAGAAGGAAATACCCTGCTCCTCAAGGAAAGAGTGGCCAGATTAGGGTCATAGAGTTACCTTGTTGGGGAGGGTTGTCAAGTTGCTACTTCTGAGGTGGAGAGCTATACCTCACTTACACCGTACAAGGAAAGATTCGTGGTCTTCAGGGTTTGTGTATGTAGACTTGTTCTGATATGGATTGTTGAGGAGTCTTAACTATAGATTAGTGGATCTTAGAGGCTGTTAAGTTTTAAAACTAAGTCCAAATAAGGTTCCGACACATTAATAATCCAAAGATCTGATCGAGCTCCATATTTCAACTTAATGAAGGCAAGTTTAATAATCAGCAATGATCCATGCATTTTCTCCTCTTTTTTCTTTTTATTTTTCACTTCTTTTTCAAATAAGTGTTTGCTAAGGGACTAGCAAAGTTAAGTATAGGGGGGTGATGAATACCCATTCATCACTCTTTATTCTTTTATTTTAGCTACAAAACCTATGCAAAACACATGTATATTCATGTAAATAGCATAAAATACCATAAGGCATGCATTGTGTAAATTACAATAATTAGCATGTTTTTGAGCATAAATAAAAGAATAAAGAAATAAAAGAAAAAGAGGGAGATATTTAGAATAAATATTGAGCGACCTAATCCCAAGAGAGGGCTCAGCATGGGCCTGACCGCAAAAGAATCCAAGTAGAGAGAGATAGGGAAGCTCATGTGTTTGTACATACACCTATGTGTAAATAAAATTATTTTCTCTTAAAGAAAATAAAAATGGGAAAAATAAAAGAAAAATAAAGAGAAATAAATTCCTTCATCATTGTATATATATACCATGTACATAGAACCACACATCTATTTTTTTCCCTTGTAAATAATTAATAAAAATCTAACAAAAATATTTTCAAATTCCACATTTCATGGTGTAAATAAATAAAATAAAAATTTGAAAAATAAAAATAAAATAATAAGGAATAAAATAAAAATCCAAATTCACCTTGTATATATACCATGTAGATATATGTATATACCTATTTATTTACTCTATGTAAATAATTAATAAAAATAAAAAAAACACACTTTTATTCCACATTTTATTCTATAAATAAATAAAATATAAATGAGAATAATTATATAACAATAAATAATTAAAAATTAAAATAAAAAATACATACATGTATATACCTGTATATAATAATAAAATAATGTAAATACATATTTTTTATTTCAAATAAATAAATAAATATCACTAAAAAATAATTTGAAAATAAATAAACATTTTTCATGTTTTAACTTTTTCGAAATTCGATCATTTATTATTTTTTGTTGAATTTCCAAATAATTATTAAATGGCGCGCTCTAATTGGTCCACGGGGGATGTCCACCCCCGGTCAACTCCCCCCTGGACCTTTTCCCCCGTGGATCTGGCTCCGGACCCGACTTCACTTAATTCTCTAAGCCAGATCCGAGCTCCATTTACCCAAACCCTAGGTCCTAATCGTTCTTGATACATCCGAGATCCATGCCGAAGCATCCGCCTAGGATCCGTGCTTCACGGAACCTGCCCGACCCCATCTTCTCGGACCTGCAGTGGTCTTTAGCTGAACCTCCGGCGCACATTTCACTCCATCCTTGGCTGTGCCTCTTTGTCCCAGGACCTCCACCTTGCTCCACTGAGTGACAGCTTCGTGAGAGAGGTGTCGAAGAGAGCAGAGGAGACCTCCAGCTATCGATCCGGCGACGTCTGCCGCTGTGCGCTGCCACGAGGTACGCCAGAGCCTCTGGCATCGACGACCCTTCGAGGCTATGACGTAGAGCTCGCCGAGCTCGTCCCCAGTCGACTGTATTCTCTAGGTAGACCCGATTCTTCCTTGTTTCCTTTAATTTCCCATTACACCCAATTCGCTCCGTCGTCGTCTCCGACCGATTCCACCCACTCCGATCACCATTCCGCTCATCTGACCTGACCATCATCTCCGTGATACCCCTCTCCACCTTTTGCACCCACGCACCCGCCTTGGTTTGCCCGGAACCAAGGCCCGACCTCCATCGCCGTCACCTCGTCGGAGGTCTTCCATTCCGACGCGCCCGACCACCTTTTCGCCCCTAATAGGGTCGAGGCATTCTGCCCTAGACCCAGGAAGCTTCCTAGGCTATTTTGCAGGAGAATGCGATCCATCTGAGGGTCGCGACGTTTGAGCCCAAGAGCTTTGCTCCTCCGACATCGTCGGGCCGCTCCGGTGGTCCCCGGTCTCATCGGAGGTGTCCTTCAGCTGCGGAGCACTTTAGCGGAGCTTTTCCCTATATCAACAGCTTCATAGGAGGCCCCCAATGCGCACACGGAGCCGGCGAAGCTCGCCAGCGAGCAGTTCTTGGAGGACCCTCCTCCGCCGTCCGTTCAGCCTCGAAGCTCCAGATTTGATCTAGGCCATCTATTTGAGGAGCAGCCGCCCACCGTCAGATCCATCCGAGGATGACCGTGACCGTTGATCCAGAGAAGGGTTAGCCATGCATCTCAGCCTTCCGATCATCCACGTGGCATCTCTTCCAATAATTAAGGGGTAAATATCCCTTAGGCCCTTCTAGTTTTTGTTGTTATTACTTAGTCTTGTAAATACTGAATATAGTTGTTTTTATTTTGGGTTATTTGCACTCTGGACCTTCACATTCTTTATATTTGCATTATAGTCCTTTTATTTGTTGTCCACGTGCATCGACACATGAGGTTCTGGTTAAATTGCATATTCTACCCTGTGCTTTCTATGTGTTATGGTTTACATGTTTTAAAATAGAATTTACAGTTATACCCCTCTGTGCATGGTTCACATGCCCCGCGCGTGCAGTTTGGGCTTTTTGCATGTTCGAACCCTGAGCTTTTTACATGTGTTACTGTTTGGTCCCTAAAATTTGTTTTCTTTACATCTAGGTCCATATGCACTATGAGCCTTATTTTTATTAAATAAAATAGCAAATCAAATCCAAATTTTTTGAAATTTGGACACATGTCTCCTGCCACTGTGTAAAAATTTCCTTAAAAAATTTGGTACAGTTTTGAGACTTTTTGATATTTTTAAAAATTCAAAAATAGTGGTTTTTGTGACTGTCCAGATTAGAAAATCATAAAAAATATTACAACTATTTTAAAAAATTTAAAAAAAAATTAGTTTCTATTAGATTTGTTGTGTTTGATTTTCTGTGCATTTTTGGTTATTTTTGGACTTATAAAAATCTTAAAAATTAAAAAACACTTAAAAATTAAAAAAATTCTAAAAAATCATAGAAAACTCAAAAGTTAATAAACTCTTTTTCTGAATTTTCCTTGTTGTTTTTACTTCTGATAAAAATTACCTCCATGCTTTTACAGATCAGTTTGATATTTTAAATTGATCTTTCAAGCCTGGCTGGACAGTGACTTCCCGTTTTTGCCTTCTTGGATTTTTAGAAATTCTATAAAATTGGAAAAATCTGAAAATTCACCAAAAATAGTAAAAAACCTAGAAAACCTAAAAATATTTTTGTTGAATTTTTAGAGTCTGTTTGAGTGTTTAAATAATTTGTTGATTTGTGCTTGATTGCCTTTTTCTTATTTTCTTTTATTATTAAAAATCCAAAAAATATAAAATAATAAAAACCACCAAAAATATTTGTTTTCATTTTATTTTTCTTCTAGACTACTTCATAGGCTGCAAGGCCAACTCGTGCTCCTTAAGTCCGACCCTGGGTGCTACACCAGGCTAATCTCATAGCCAAGACCGCTATTTTTGATTTCTTTGTTTTATTGCTTGATTTGGTGGTATGCTTCTTATTTTCTTGATTGACTGATTTCTCTATTCGGGTCATAACGACTCTGACTAATTTTATATCAGATTCCCGATAGTGAGATTTTTGGTCATCAGTAAGTCATAATAAAATGAGTCCCCGCATGCTGTGTGGTTGCTTGACGTAGGATAGGACCTGCACTTGCTGCTCTTAGAGTTCTCTTAGGATTGTTTGTGCTTGTAATATCTAGGACCACACATCACAATTAAAAGACACACTTAGACCGCAGGACTTTAGCCAAATCTAACATGTTCTTAACTCGCTAATAGAACTGCTTGTCTAGGAGCGGCTTTTTCACTTGCATCCATATAGTGTAAAATTTTAATCTATTTTACATCCCGCATATAGAGCGCGAAGATCACTGTAAGTCTTCTAAACTTGGCATACATCATTGTTTTATCGTCCATCGGCTTTTCTCGACTTCTTATCCCTTGGTTTTTCAAACTTAGGATTAAAGGAAATTGAGACAGGACTATAGACGTGCCTTGTGTGTGGACTAATCAAGTGGTCACCTAACTTAAAATCGGGACTGCTAAACAAATTGACCAAAAAAATCACAATAAAATCAAAAATTCTATTTGGGGGAGAATAACCCTGACCTTGATTTCAGGCTGAGTAAGGGTACAAGAGTGTGTGTGCACACCCTAACGCAGAGCCAAAATCCCCACCTTCCATATCGCGTACCTCGATCCAAGCAAATATCACAGCTGAACTATGGTTCAACTGACCAATGCTAAGTAGCCTCCACCTACTCCGGTAGGTAGATATGGGGCGAAATTGCGGTGTACCGTGACAAATTGCTAGTAGCCTCCGCCTGCTCCGGTAGGTGAAGTTAAAACCTTGTTAGCCTCCGCTTACTTCGGTAGGTAGATAGAGCAGGTCCTTGAATTCTCAGCTAGGGATAGGTTCGAAGAAAGGAAGGACGTTGGTATCTTAGGTTGATTGTTAAACAGGTGAGACGCATCCCGGCTTTGAGCTGACTCCCTATAAGCCGAGTAACTTCTTGCTATTTGTATGAAAAATCACACTTAAAATCAACCAGCCTAATCGGACTCGGTTTTGGTTCCTTCACTGTATTGAGTGTGAACTCAGGGTTTGCTCACATATATACAACATGTTTTCCCTTTATCTATCTATCTATTTATTTTAGGTTAAAAGGTGATAAAATATACAATATTTACACAAAGATGCGGGTTAGAAAGAATATATATTTATGTACAGATATTTTATAAGGGATTTTAAGCTAAAATAAATAAATAAAGATGATGAAATACAGATTCATTACATGCTCACAAACATACGTCTTTGAAGCTCAAAGCTGGCTTCTTGACTATACAAATATGTACACTCCGACATACATTTTATTTTCAATCAGGCCTGCCCACTTTTTTGGAGTTTTTCCATGTTTTTGAAATACTATATACAATAGCATTTACATATGGAATTTTTCTTCTTGACAGTAGACTATCCCTCTCGTCGCCATTAGATTGGGTTGGGGTACAATGACCACAAAAGTGAGATTCCGATATTTCCATTGTCTTATGTGTCATGCCGGCGAATCCAACCCTCTACCACTTCAATTGCGGTGAGCAAAGTGAAAAGTGCAGATTTGCAAGCTAGGTCAATATCAAGTCCAAAAGGCTAATTTTTATATAATTTTCAAGTCAAAAATACCCTAAATCAGGGTTTAATTAGACAGTCGAAATTGAAATGGAATTAAAAATAGAAAATTAAGTCCAAAATTTTCCAAATCAATTTTAATATAATAATAACAACAATATATAGAAAATCATAGATAGAAAATAATATTTTGGGGTTTTTGAGAATTTTATATATTTTTATAAAGGTTTTTAGGGTTTTTTGATTTTTAAGAGTTTTGCTTTTCTGTTTTTAGTGATTCGACCTGGAGTTGTAAAATAACTAAATAAATAAGAAAACTATTTTTTAGAATTTTTTCAAAAAGATTTTATATTTTTTTATGTATTTTATTGTTTGAGCAAGGAATAAAATGTGCTCAAAATGATTTTTATAAACAATAAAAGGTCATAATTGAAAAATAAATTAAGCATGAAACTAGAGGCAATTAGGAACCTTAAGATATTTTTGGGATTTTTTAGAGGACAATAACTATTTTAAAATGAATAAAGACAACAAAGAGAAACTACAATACTAGTAGGGGCATTTTTGTAAATAAAATAAAGCTTGAGGGCCAAGCTGCAATATTTATAAAATTATAACACTAAAATAAAAAGTTTCTGGACTTATTACAAAATCCAAGACCCGCGAGGGTACATCTGCAAAATGTTCGCAACTCCGCACATAAGCACGTGTAGTGACATGGGAGGACCTAGATGTAAATACTAAAAGTTTGGGGGCTTGAATGCAATTATTACAAGAAAATATTTCAACAAAAGAAAGTTTAAATATTAATAATTAAATAACAAAAACAAGTGGGTTGGACTTGCAAAATACCTAGTAAAAAGTGGGAGCCGACGGTTAGATGAACTTCACTTGCCACGTGCGTCCCTTGGTAGCCTGATGCTGGTTCGTGGGTGAAGGCTGGGATTAGATCCCAGATATGGATTGGATGGTGCAGCTCCACAAAATCAAAACGGTGGTTTGCGAATCTGGAGCCAAAAGAAGATCAGACGACTGATGAACGCAAATTCGCCTCTTTAAGAATGTGAAATAGTCGTAGTATAGGAGGCGAATTTGGTTCAACAAAAATCATAGTCGTTTGAATGTGGACTATTTTTACTTGGCAAGTCTACCACGGTCGAATACAGGGACACGGCTACCTAACATGTTTATCGAATTTCGATTCATGAAGCACAATGTGAGTTAATTTTCAGTTTCTAGTCCACATGCAAATTATGCAATTTAAAAAGCAATACTAAGATGCATGCATTTTTTAATTGGTTTTTATGCACATTAAAGTAATGCATGAATAATGCAAGAGAATATTTATGCTGAATAAAAGATCACAAATATACCCGATAATTATGAGCAACACAATAGAAATGAAATCAGTGTCAATTTAATCACAATAATAAAAAGTGATCATCAAATCAAAGCAAGACAAGGAGAGCAAGGTCCCATTTTTGTCATAAAAAGTCACTTCAAGTAAAATAGTGACAAATGAGACAATTAAATATGCTAAGATGTAAAGACAAAACAAGGATCAAAATGACACTAAAATCATGTAATTTGGACCTACGATGCTCAAGTTATGCTAAAAAACAATGCAAGGGCATAATTGTAATAAAAATGCAAGAAAATAAAGGGATAAAATATTGCATTAGGTCCCTGGAAGGACCTAAATGCAATTACCAAAAACCACCTGGGCCCTCTTGTAAATTATCCAATGCGCGCAGGGCCTTTATGCAAATATTCAAAATCTTGAAGGCCTCCTATAAAATACCCAGACACGCAGGGGAGGCACGTGCTTGGGGACCAAAATGTAAATATTATATTTTCTAGGGTCTTTCGCATAAATTACCCAAGCCCTCACATGCGGTACACGTGAGGGCTCAGGCTCGGGTGGAGGCCTCAGCTCGGGGCACGCGTCAGCATGTAGAGGCTCGGATTTTGGCTCGGGTCACCCGAGCCTGTTGGTTTGGTTCGAGGCTTGGGCCTCCACGTGGCATCATCACGGTCGTCCGATCAAAATGATCGGACGACATCTGCTCTTCTGCATCTGCCGCAGGTCACCGGAGAAGGCGGGCTCCGGCGGACCTGCCAATTGCTCCGCCGCGTCCCTCTTGTCGAGAAGGACATCCAGGGAGCTCTATGGACTGTTGGCGGAGAACTTGGAGTCATGGCGAGGCTTCGGGGCTGGTCCGGAGGGGAAGGTCGGTGAAGCCTCGCCGGAGGAGAAAAGGTTGAAGGATCTCCGTCGTGTACTCCAACCAATGAAGTTCATGCATGCGTTAGATAGCCGAAGCGTGCGTGTGTGTAGTGCGAGTGAGAGGTGAGTTGAGGGCGTGGGATGGCAACAAATGGTGGCCCAGAGCTTTTACTCCGGCAGAGTTGGAGCAAAAGGTGGTCGGAGCGGGGAGGGGTTCTGGAGAAGAGGAGGGTGATCGGCGACGGTGTTTGATGAAGAGTGAAGGTCGGAAGGTGGTTCAATGAGGGTGGCAACGAGTAATGGAGTCGGGGAAATTCGGAGAAACAAGAGAAAAATCACCTCGCCGGAGCGTGGTGTTGGTGGAGGCGGTGATCTGGGCTGAGGTTCTTCTCGGACCTTGGGGGTCGTCGCACGACGAGGGCGATCAGCCTCGGTGCTCGGAGGCGCAAAATGGCGGCGCTACACGGCGGAGGGGATAAGGGTCGACACCGATAGAAACCCATCGTCGCCTCGACATTCCGCCCCTCCGCTGTCACCGGAGGGGCGGAGGAAGATAGGATTAAAGCCAAGAATGGTGTACGATCGGCTATGGTGGCGGAGGTGGCGATTTATATGAGGGGGGGTTCTAGCATTATGAGGTGGTGAGGGGTGATTGAATGGATGATTGATTGCGGGTGAATAACGGAGGAAGAAGATTGGGGGTTACGCGAGGATGAAGGAGGGTAGGGCTTTGAGGGGGAGGCGTTATGAGCGAGAGGGATGGCCAGAGGTGGCGGCCAAAAATGGAAGGGGGTGAAGGCATTACGAGGTGAAACAGCTGGAGTTGGGTGAGCTGGAGGTTGACGATGAACCATAGCCGTTGGATCTAACGATCCAACGACTGGGGAGTGGAGCGCGTGCGGAGGGCCACGATCAGATCATTAGGATCTGATCGTGTGGCTAGGAGATAGGCGGGGGTGAGTGGTTAGGATGGAGGTATGGGGGAGATCCAATGGCTGGGGATAAATGGATGTTGTGGAGGACGGTGGTCCGTCGGATTCAAGTGGGATCAAGCGGCTATGGAGACGGGATGGCGTGGCACGAGGATAGGCGTAGGATAGGAGGTCGATCCGATGGCTGGTAAAGAGGCGCTTGGGGACGGCGCAGATCTGATCAGAGTGCAGATCGGATGGCTGAGAAGTGAGGCGGATTTGGGCGGTCTAGATCGAGGTGGAGGTTGATGATCAGACGGCTAGGGATGAGGCTGGTGGCAGAAGGAGAAGCGGGCCACGTGGGCGGCCCAATGGGCACCACGTGGCCTAATCAGAAAAATTCAAATAAAAATTACAAAGAAAATTTTAAAAGAAATAGTTAGAGGACGAACTAAAAAAAGTCAAAACATAAAAGTTGCTTGTCTCGACGAGATCTACAACTTTTATGTTGGTCAAAAAGCCAAAAAAGTCATTTGTACAAAATGTATTTTTGGGGTATTTTTAAAGGGATAAAAACACCGATTTTGTGATTTTGAGATGTTTTTGTATTTTTTATGTTTTTAATGGTCAATGAATTATAGACAATTGTTATAACTAATTTTTAGGGGTTTTTGAGGATAAAATAATTACAAGAAAAATAAAGGAATTAAATACAATAATTTAATGGTAAATTATATACAATATAGTACAGGATAAAAATAAAGAATTAAAGGGTATTTTTATTGGATTGATTAAGCAGGGGTTTTAATTTGCAGCTTTTAGCATGATGAATACGAGATTCATTATACCCCTATACTTAAGCCATGCTTGTCCTCAAGCATCTAAAGAATAAAGGAGTCGGGTTAATTCCTGACAGTGCGCGTGAAATTTTCAAGGTTTGATCTTTTGAAGACCCTTGACCCAAGTGATCCTAAAATTCCGGGTTTATCCAAGCCTTAGTCAGAAGGAATCCAACTTCTCTAATTATCAGACTCTCTTTTTGTACATATAATATAAGGATATGACATTTAGTGTACTGCATTTCATGAGAGCCGAGTCGAAGCATCACTCAAAGTTCCAGTCCCAAAGACTCTCCTCTAGACCTAATCCTCAATACTAGGGAATAAGTCTATTCATGCTTCAGTCAACCGTCTCATTAGTTTGGAAGACTTGAAATGTTGATGGACGACCAGATGATGGAGGTAATGGGATGGTGTCTATTTTTCTCACCCTCACATTGGAACAAGGGGCCTCTCGAGTGCCTTTTTACTCAACACGTGTAAATTTTAATATTGTTGATCAATGTGTCCGTCAAAAGAGTTGGAGTCGTCTGCACTTGTTTTTCTGGGAGTACACCGAGGTGTGTCTTTTCTGAGCATCTAAGATACCTTCGACACCCAGACTTGTATCACTTACGTTGCAGGGCCCTTTTTGTGGTGTCAGCCCAACTCCTTGGTCCTAATTAGCGCTTGGTCCAAGTGGACACTTTGAAAATGTTTGGGAGCGCTCGCCATTGGTGGAAGATCATTTGTATTTTGACTTTGGTATTTAGAGCTTTTTCTTTGACATTTCTTTTCTTTTGTTGGCTAGCTCCACTGCTTTTACCAAAAATTGGCGCATACTGATCAACAATTTCCATTAAGTTTCATCACACCCTGACACATAGGTAAATATCAAATAGATAGCATATGAATCTTGTTCACATACTGGCTAGGGTTCTGCTGACACTCAGGTTTTCTAAAGCCTTCATTAACTTTATCCCATCTTCGAATATCATTAGATTGGGTCTAAACTCAAATCTCTGGTCCTAGTTCCTCAAGTGATACCTCAACTCAACTCGTCAATCATGCAGTTGTGGAAGTGACTGTGCTGATCATATTTTCTTGAAGGTAGAGATGAAGAGTGCAATATAGCACTCAAATCTTTCAAACCAGGGGAGTGCGGATATTTAAGTCTTAAAAACCGTAATGAGTAAGGCATGTTAACTCAAACTCTCAAGATCCCAGAGATCCAGTGTCCTCAAAATCCTCAAGCCTTGAGTGGGTGTGGATGTGTCAGGAATACACCAACTCCTTAGGTTCGTGATTTTTTGTGATTTTTGGCTTTTGCAGATTTTTATGGGTTTTACTTAATTTTATTTATTCCTCGGAGAGACAATGACTGGCCCAGGCTCCAATAGAAGTATCCACTCTCAGTCAGTATGGGAGTAAGTACGGGCCGAGACCTGTGTTACTTGAGGACGGGGCCATATGCGATGTCCTCTAAACCACCCACTCTGCTAAGGGAGACCAAGGTTCCCTCACTGAAAATGTCTACTAAGCCTAGTAGTCAGAGTCAAATTCCAAGAATTATTTTTAATTTTTAATTTATAAACACTTTTTTTGAAAAGGAATATTTACAAAAATTAATCCCTCAATTTTAATAAACAATTTTTTACAAGGTTTGTACTCAGTTCACTAGTTTACCAAAACCTAGCCCGAAAATAAAATTTTAAAAAGTTTTAAAAACACGAGCTAAGGCTAAAGTAGATATACAATAATATACAGTATACCCCCCTATACTTAAATTTTGCTATGTCCTCATAGCACAAGTGCCATGAAGCCAAGGCTCGGTTCAAATATAGGGTGATATAGCGAAACTGAGGAGGAGGGTCCCCCTATACTTAGGCCAAAACCGACCTAAGTACAAGAAGACGGGATGAGGGAGGGATGAGCAGGCGGGTCCCCCCTACACTTAGGCTACAAATAGCCTAATTAAGGTCTGCATTAGGGGGGAGGGTGTTCTATGATACTAGGGTGCGGGGGAGGGGGTTCGTGAAACACACACACACACAGAGAGAGAGAGAGAGAAAGAGAGAGAGAGAGTGAAATATACAGGGGGAGATGGTGGGGGTGAGTGTGTATGTGCAAGTGTAGGTGTGTGTGGGGGGTAGATCATCAAGTGATCTACTCTTTTTTTTTCTTTTTTTGGTACAACGTGCACAACTGGAAATAAATATGCAGATGCAAGTTTCTTTTTTTCTTTTTTTTACAATATGCAATGCAGGCTTTCTGATCTAAAATTCCTAAAATTTCTTCCCGAATTCTTTTGCGGCCTTTTCAGCGGAAGCTTCCGACTTCACGCCTCCATGAGGATCAAGCGTCCTTGATCATCATGGGCCCTGCTACAAAAGAAAAAAGTTAGACACACCGAGAAATTAAATCAGCAGATGCAAAAATTGATGCATGAAATGAGGTCCTAAAAAAATGAAAATAATCAATAAAAAACAAAATTCAATAATTAAGCAAAGTTGTGTCCCCGCCAATGGCGCCATTTGATGAACGCGAAATTCGCCTCTTTAAGAATGTGAAACAGTCGTAGTATAGGAGGCGAATTTGGTTCAGCAAAAACCACAGTCGTTTGAATGCCGTGAACTATTTTTACTTGGCAAGTCTACCAAGGTCGAACACAGGGACACAGCTACCTAACATGTTTATCGAATTTCGATTCATGAAGCACAATGTGAGTTAATTTCAGTTTCAGGTCCACATGCAAATTATGCAATTTAAAATGCAATACTAAGATGCATGTATTTTTTAAATTGGTTTTTATGCACGTTAAAGTAATGCATGAATAATGCAAGAGAATATGTATGTTGAATAAAAGATCACAAATATACCCGATAATTATGAGCAACACAATAGAAATGAAACCAGCGTCAATTTAATCACAACAATAAAAAGTGGTCATCAAATCAAAGCAAGACAAGGAGAGCAGGGTCCCATTTTTCTCATAAAAAGTCACTTTAACTAAAACAGTGGCAAATGAGACAATTAAATATGCTAAGATGTAGAGGACAAAACAAGGATCAAAACGACACTAAAATCATGCAATTTGGACCAACGATGCTCAAGTTATGCTAAACACAATGCAAGGGCATAATTGTAATAAAAATGCAAGAAAATAAAGGGATAAATATTGCATTTAGGTCCCTGGACGGACCTAAATGCAATTTCCAAAAACTGCCTGGGCCCTCTTGTAAATTATCCAATGCGCGCAGGGACCTTTATGCAAATATTCAAAATCTTGAGGGCCTCCCTGTAAAATACCCAGGCATGCACGTGAGGCACGTGCTTGGGGACCAAAATGCAAATATTATATTTTCAAGGGTCTTTCGTGTAAATGACCCAAGCCCTCACATGCGGTGCACGTGAGGGCTCAGGCTCGAGAGGAGGCCTCAGGCTCGGGGCACACGTCAGCATGTGGAGGCTTGGATTTTGGCTCGGGTCACCCGAGCCTGTTTGTCTGGTTCGAGGCTTGGGCCTCCACGTGGCGTCATCACGGTCGTTCGATCGAAACGATCGGACGGCATCTGCTCTTCTGCATCCGTCGTAGGTCACCGGAGAAGGCGGGGCTCCTGCGACCTGCCAATTGCACCGTTGCGTCCCTCCTGTCGAGAAGGAGATCTGGGGAGCTCTATGGACTGCTGGCGGAGATCTTGGAGTCGTGGCGAGGCTTCGGGGCTGGTCGAAGGTGAAGGTCGGTGAAGCCTTGCCGGAGGAGAAAAGCTCGAAGGAGCTCTGTCGTGTACTCCGGCCAATGAAGTTCCTGCATGCGTTAGATAGCCAAAGCGTGTGTGCGTGTAGTGTGAGTGAGAGGTGAATGAGCGAGGGTCGTGGGATGGCAGGAAATGGTGTCCCAGAGCTTCTACTCCAGCAGAGTTGGAGCAGAAGGTGGTCGGAGCGGGGAGGGGTTCTAGAGAAGAGGAGGGTGGTCGACAAGGGTGTTTGATGAATAGTGAAGGTCGGAAGGTGGTTCAATGAGGGTGGCAGCGAGTAATGGAGTCGGGGAAATTTGAAGAAACAAGAGAAAAATCACCTTTCCAAAGCGAGGTATTGGTGGAGGCGGTGATCTGGGCCGAGGTCCTTCTCGGACCTCGAGGGTCGTCGCACGACGAGGGCGATCAGCCTCGATGCTCGACGGCGCAAAATGGTGGTGCTACACGGCAGAGGGGCCGAGGGTCGACATCGGCAGAAACCCATCGTCGCCTCGACATTCCGCCCCTCCGTTGTCACCGGAGGGGCGGAGGAAGCTAGGATTAAAGCCAAGAATGGTGGACGATCGGCTATGGTGGCGGAGGTGGCGATTTATAGGAGGGGGGTTCTGGCGTTATGAGGTGGTGAGGGGTGATTGAATGGCTGATTGATGGCGGGTGAATAACGGAGGAAGAAGATTGGGGGTTACACGAGGATGAAGGAGGGTAGGGCTTTGAGGGGGAGGCGTTATGAGCGAGAGGGATGGCCGGAGGTCGCGGCCAAAAATGGAAGGGGTGAAGGCGTTACGAGGTGAAATGGCTAGAGTTGGGTGAATTGGAGGTTGGCGATGAACCATAGCCATTGGATCTAACGATCCAACGGCTGGGAGTGGAGCGCGTGCGGAGGGCCACGATCAGATCCATAGGATCTGATCGTATGGCTAGGAGATAGGTAGGGTGAGTGGTTAGGATGGAGATATGGGGGAGATCCAATGGCTAGGGATAAATGGATGTCGTGGAGGATGGTGGTCTGTCGGATTCAAGTGGGATCGGGCGGCTATGGAGACGGGGTGACGTGGCACGAGGATAGGCGTAGGATATGAGGTCGATCCGACGGCTGGTAAAGAGGCGCTTGGGGATAGTGCAGATCTGATCAGAGCGTAGATTGGATGGCTGAGAAGTGAGGCAGATTTGGGCGGTCTAGATCGAGGTGGAGGTTGATGATCAGACGACTAGGGATGAGGCGGGTGGCAGAAGGAGAAGCGGGCCACGTGGGCGGCCCAGTGGGCGCCACGTGGCCCAATCAGAAAATTTCAAATAAAAATTACAAAGAAAATTTTAAAAGAAATAGTTAGAGGTCGAATTAGAAAAAAGTCAAAACATGAAAGTTGCTCGTCTCAACGAGATCTACAACTTTTATGTTTGTCAAAAAGCGAAAAGAGGTCATTTGTACAAAATGTATTTTTGGGGGTATTTTTAAAGGGATAAAAACACCGATTTTGTGATTTTGAGATGTTTTTGTATTTTTTAGTGTTTTTAATGGTCAATGAATTATAGACAATTATTCTACCTAATTTTTAGGGATTTTGGAGGACAAAATAATTACAAGAAAAATAAAGGAATTAAATACAATAATTTAATGGTAAATTATATACAATATAATACAGGATAAAAATAAAGAATTAAAGGGTATTTTTATTGGATTGATTAAGCATGGGTTTTAATTTGCGGCTTTTAGCATGATGAATACGACATTCATCAACGACCGGGACAGGGCCTCGAAGAACAGGGAAGAACTTCCCTGTCTCTGAGGTTCGATGGAGCACGATGCATACTTCTAAACACCTGAGCAGCTCGTGGGAGGCACAAAATGTTGTCCAGGCCTCCCTCTGTCGAATGATTCCTTCAATCGAGGTCCTAGGGCTCTATTGATGTCGAATGAGCGTGGGGAAGAACTGACACTCCATGTACCTGCAATGGCACAAAAATCGACCCCTCACAGTATATAAAGCCTCCAGTACCTGCAAGAAATGTTAGCACACGAGAAAAGAGGGTCCCTGGCTTTGATTTGGTGGTCGATCAAGGGGAAATGGGTGAGGGTGGATGAAGTCCAACGTGCGGAGGAGAACCTCGAATCGAAGAGCCGCAGGGGTTTTGGTTGATCTGGTGGTGTGGAAAGATGGAGAAGATGAAGGGCTTAGTGTGGAGATGGTCAGCAGGTCGAGGGATGGTCGGAATGGTAGGAGTAGCATGGCGGAGAGAACGTCGGAGTGCAGCTCATGTGAACTTCGAGGGGGGGGGGGTTAAGCTACTAAAATGCGAAATTAAAAGCACTAAATGAATCCTAAGGCTATGGCTAAGCTAAAAACAAATCAAAAGGTGCACCTCACCATCCTAGACCAGGAAGCAGACCTCCACGATGAGCTCACTGGAGGTGGTGGTGGAAGCCACCCAAGACGTCGTTGGACCTCGCTCAAAGTCACTGGAGATTCCCCTGTCATTGGAGTGAATCTGGAGCGCAAGAATAAGGCCAAAGATGGGTCAAAGGTGGTTTAAAATTGAAGGAAAGTCGGAGGTGGTTTTTGTACAAGGTGGTCAAGACGCTCTATAGAACGAGGAGATGACAGCGATGCAACGCTCCTCTTCCCAAGGGAAAGATCTGGGCATGTATATACAATGAACGAGTAGCAACTTTGTTAAGGACCAACCCTAATCGATGAATACATCGATTGGGGAAAAAGTGAGAAAATGGGTCAGAAGCTAGTTCTAACAAGGGCTAGGTGCGGGTCAGACAGTTGACCGGAGTTTGGAGACGTGCCCTGGTTGATCCACGTGGACCAACACGAAAAAATCAGCCTAAAAATATTAGTAAATTCTAAAATAATTCGTAAGTGATTTTACTTTTTTTATGTCATAAAATAAAAAAGTTTATTATTTTATAAAATATTTCATTATGATATTTATTTATTTTTTAGAGGTATATAATTACAAGTTACTTTTTAGAGTTAATATATAGATATATTATCTATGTTTTATGTCTTTTATTTTTATTTTGTATTTTTTTATTTTATTATTTTGTTTATTATTTCATAAAATTAAAACTTATTTTTATATATTTCAGTATATTTTAATTATAATTTTCTGAAGTAATATATATATACTTAATTAATAAGTATATTATTATATAAGTATAGTTATTGTATTGTCATATATATGTAATTTTGTATTTTATTTTATTTAATATTTTTTATTGTTTATTTTAGTTTTAATATGTACATGTATTATAAATAATATTTATAAAATTATAAAAAAGGAAATTATAAAAAAATAAAGAATAAATAAAATGATTATTTTAATCGTGTATATTATACAATAGGGGTCCAAAACCTGATTTTCACACCTTAACTCCAAAAAATATGAAACCACCTTCATCAAATATCTTATCAACCATTATATACAATTAAAGTGATTTTGATATACTTTGAGTTTTTTTTAGAGATATGAGTCTGGACGTGATCAATTTTGTATTTTTCTACATATTATTATCTACAACTTTCATGTAAAAGTTTCTTTATTTGAGGTATAAAAAGTGGAAAATAAAATAGGTCCCAAAAATGAATTATAAATGAATAAATAAATGGAATATTTATTGTATTTTGGCCCTGATCTCCCCCTACTTTATTCCTTGTCGACCTAGTCATCAAGATGCCTAGGTCTCAAGATTTAAGGTCAAAAAATATCTATGATATTTTATTATTTTTCTTTTATTTTCTTTATTTTGTAATTTTGGCTTAAAAACAATATTTTATATAGTATTTATACAACTAAGCATGAATGCTAATTTATGCAAACAGGGGTATTTACATGCATTTACTAGGGATTTAAGGCCAAAATGATATAATAAAGGTGATGAGATGGATATGCATCACCTCTATATAATTATCTTTGTTAGTCTCTAGTAAACACTTATGCAATAAATGCAGAAAAAGAAAAACGAAGAAAGAGGATTAAGTTCAATTGTCAAACTTGTCTTCACAAAATCAAAGTTTGAAGCTTAAGTCAGACCTTTGGAATTTTAGTGTGGGAGGAACCTTATTAGGAACCGTATTTGAAATCCAACGGCCTTCAAGAATCCCAAAACTCAGCCCAAGTCTCGTCAATAGCCTGGTCAGAATACTTCAACTCATACGCAAACCCTCATAACTATGAATCTGACTCGTACAGTGTGTGCGATAGTGGATCCCCTCAACTGAAATGAAAAAGAGACTGACTTCTCCAACATGACAATCCAATGATTCCCAATCCAGCAACTCTTTCCTCGAGGAGAGAGGTATTCCCTTCTAAGTTCAAGTGGCAACTAGCTCAAGAGGAGGGGGTGAACAGAAGAATGGACGGTAGCTAGTGTAGCTACATATCCTAGGATGCATAGCTAGTGTAGTCAAGTCATCCAGTTGCAGGCTCACATGATTTGACTTTGAAGTTCAAGATTGCTTATTGAATATACAAATATTTACACTCCAACAAGCATTTTATTTTCAATCAAGCATGCCCACTTTTTTGGAGTTTTTCTTTTTTTGAAGTACTATATACAACAACATTTACATAAGGAGTTTTCCCTCTTGAGACAATAGACTATCCCTCTTTTGAAGCATTATTGTAACCCACACTCTCCTATCTTTACACGTCTCTGCCACTGGACGGGTTGGGGTTCACTTCCCTCCCTAGACGAGGATAAATGTTTCCACTTGTATGTGACTCATACTGGAAAATCCAATCCCCTCACCACTCCAACTGAGTTGAGCCAAGTGAAAGGTGCATGTATCCAAGTTAGGTCATTATCAACAAGAGTCATGTGTGTGCTCCGAAATACTCTACTTAGGTAGTTAAGAATCCATTGAACCAAGTCTAATAATTCTCAAAGAATTAAGACAACTGGACCTAAATTACTTAAATTCCGTCTCTGATAAGATTCCTGTTATTAGGTAGATTTAAGGTCCAACCAAGCTCCAATCTTCGAATTTTACTCAGCCTTGTTCAATTATCAAACTCAATCCGAAAAATGGGAATGTTATGCAAATTCTATGCAAAAAATATTTTTGTGATGCAATTTTCAAAGATTTTGAACTTTCTATGGCTTTTTGAAAACGATGATGCAAATGCAATTTTTGTTGCTTGTTTGTTTGTTTTTCAAAAAGATTTTGCAAATGTTTTTGGTATTTTTGTTTTGCAAATATTTTATGCTTTTCGAAAACCAAAGATTTTGTCTAAGAAAATAGGTACAAATGTATACACGGGGATGCATCTTATATTTACAAGAATTAGATTTTTAAGAATTTACACGGGATAAGGGATCAGTTTTAGATAAGTACAAAGAATTTTAGTGTGATGTATATATTCCTCAAACCTATTTGAAAATGATTTTTCAAAAATTTTGGAAAAATATAGTACAAAATAATTTTTATACAGAGTTTTTACAAACATGTACACACATTTGAAAATCATTTTGCAAAGATTTTTCAAACAACATATATAGTTTTTTCAAAATATTTTTGCAATCATTTTCCAAACATTTACAAATCATTTTTTCAAACATTTTTATTTCATACAAAGAAAAGAATTTTTACAAACAAGGTATTTTTACAAAGGTTGAAAATATTTAATAAAACATTTTCCAAATTGTTTTCAAAAAATTTTTCAAAAAGATTTTCAAACTATTTTTCAAACATTTTACAAGAAAATATTTTTACTTGATTTATTAATTAATATATACAAAAAGATTTTGAGGAATAATATGCATCTTTTATTATGTGAATTTAATGGAATTTATAGGTATTTTATACAGAATTTTAGCCATATTTATTATTAAACATATGAAAGTACGAGTTATGGCTAAGGTATATACATAGTATATATGACCCCCCCCCTATACTTAACTTGAGCTATGTCCTCATAGATCTGAAAGAAAAAGAGAAGATATAACTCATACTGAGTATAGAAAATTCTAAAGAATAACGAATGAAGGAATGAATGAACAAATGAGAGCCGATCGCCCTCCATACTTAGGATCAAATAATCCTAAGTATAGCAGACTGTACACAAAGCAAGGAGGGTCAGGGATGGGAATGAACAGATCGTACTCAAACTGTCTCCCTCTATACTTAGGGTAAGATATACCTATGTATAGACAAGAAGAGGAGACAGTGGAGAGGATCAAAGAATGATAAAACTCAGGGTGCACACCCCTTTACTTAGGACAAAGTGCATCCTAAGTATAGAAGACTGATAAAAAGGGGCGACACCTTTTTGGTAGAGAAATAAAAAGGAAAAGGAAAAGAAGAAAAGAGAAATGAAGATAGAATAAGATAGAAGAGAATGTACACATCACTCCCCCTATAATTAGGATAAAAGATCCCTAAGTATAGACAACAATAAGAGTGATGAAACGAAACAAAGAATGAACACTCGGCACGTCCACCCCCTATACTTAGGACAAAGTACATCCTAAGAAAGGTACACAAGAAAATGGGGTAGATGAGCAATATGGTGGATGGACTGAAGAAAACGAAAGCGAATATACAAGAGGATGGATGCACAAAGATCAAGAAGGTCGAAAGCAAACTTTCTTGTGGGGCCGATGAAGAATAGATCTGACAAGATGCATGTCAATATTAGGGTCCTCAGTAGACAAGTACTGATCAGGATTGACCTGGTGAAGATCCTCAGTAGTCCTAGGGTGTGAAGGCACAAACGGGTCAGTGGAAGAAGTGTGGCTAGGTCTGGCCTTGGGTGTCTCGCATATTTCAAAGTAAAAAGTGATGAACTCATCATCAGAAGAAGTAAGGCAAGATCATCATGCGAGGTCTCGCCTAGGAAAAAACCAAAAGGGATGGACTCATCTGTAGAAGTAGTCGAGTCATGTTCATCCTCTACAACCTCAATCGAATCATCATTCTCATCAAAAGGCCCGAATTCATTAATAAAAGCAATCAAATCAAATTCGTCCTTATCAGTCTCATCAATATCTGCCCTCTGCTCAAATGTATCAATCGTGTAAATCTCACGGATATCATCAACGCATCGCTAATCACCGGAAGAGGAAACTCCAAGGCCTATGCTTTCCGAGTCTTCCTCCTTGGAGCTTCTCGTGTCTCATCATCAATCATAAAGAAAACCTCTCTGATATCAGTAGATAGGTAATAGGCCTCGGTGTCATCTAACACAGGGGGTCAGCTAACACAGACACACTCTTGTGGGATACAGGTCTCTGGTCTGTGGTAGGTGTCGTGATCAATACATCACTCCCGACAACAGAACAAAAGTGAGTCTCTCCAGATCCATAGTGGATAATGGCTCTCGTAGAGGCGAGAAAGGACCGTCCCAGGATGATTGGAGAATGCTCCACAGGGGTGGAGGTCTCCATGGGAAATACAACAAAGTCTATAGTGAAGCTCATGCCCAGAATCATAATGACGACATTCTCAAGAATACCCTTCAGCCTCTTTATTGATCTACCAACAAATTGGACAATCAACCTGGTTTTCTTGAGATGCCCAAGATGAATAGATTTTACCAATGAGAAGGGTATTATATTATTCGATGCATCACTGTCAAGGAGAGTGTTATCATATGAATGGTTAGAGATGGTGCAACTCACAAGAGGTATGACAATGTTCCTTTTCCTAGAAGAAGGGCGGTGAGTGATGGTGTGGGCAGTGGCCATGATCAAGATATGACACTCAAATCTGCTCCTCTACTTTCTCTTCTTGGGTTAAGGAGCAGATAAACGGGTCATGGCTTGGTGAAGTGGGGATTTAATGATCTCATGAATGGTGGCCACCACTTCGGGTTCAGTCAGCATTTTTTTGAATTTTTGGATCTCCTCCATACAAGGGAGGAGAAAGTAATTATCATCTACATGCGGATAGCCAAGAGCAGTCTATATAGTGGCATACTCGGGGTCAAAGGTGGGACAAAATGTGAATGGATGTGTGATCAAAGCATCTAGCAGATCGTCTTCTCCTCACAAAATGAATCAACCATGTGTATCCCAAAATCTTTTGTGTTTTTAAAATTTTCTCATTTTTTTGTATTTTGAGCGATTGCAAGCTCTCACGAAAATCCTTAAGTGAATCCATATCCTCAAACAGTGGAGCGACATTTTGGTTCTTATTTATGTAAAATAAATTGTTGATCCTTGAATTCATATGCTCCATCATTCAGGTTAATGTCTCAAGTATAGACTCCATGAGAGTTAGCTCCAACAAATTAGTTTCGGGTGGATGTGAAGGTGGGAAATGTGAAGTGGGTGTGGATAAAAGTTTGAGGTATGATACTATGGCTGAAGCATATATGTACAATAATAAGGACAAAGTCCTCCTAGAAAAAGGAAGGTGCATCGGCTGGAGGGTACGAGGGATCCGCAAAGTCCGGATAAAAATCGCTCCAATTGGCCATCTCAAAACAAAAGGAAAATGATCGGGAGAGCATGATGGTCAAATCAAGAGATTTGAGAAAAAAGGTGCAAATTTGCATAAGCGATCGAGTAAACACACAAATAAATACAAACAAACTCACACAAAATAAACCTCTCAATTCACCTACTCAACTCGGTGAAGACCATGAAAGTTTGGTCTTTTATCTTATCTGTTTTAAAGTTATGTGAGAAGTTAAAAATTATACAAACACTTAGGTTGGCTTTATGGGATTTGGGCACTAATCTTATTGTGTACGTGAGCAATTTAAAAGGAAGACAATGAGGGGATTACTCGCCCCAAGACAAATATTTTTCTTTTTGATATATTTTAAGGTCAAGTAATGTTAACAATCCAAAATTTATTGTTATTACTTTTTTGTGTTTTTAATAGAAAATGTACGAGCCTATCGGGGAATCAATTCATTTTAGCAATACTAGGTGATCAACATCAGAGGGCAAGAGTTGAAAAAACAATGCAAGCGACAAATCAATGATGTATGCTAAATAGAAATGCTCACCTTGCCTCCAGCTCTCTCCATGCAAGGATGCTAAGCAGAATTGAAACCTTTCTATATGCAAATGCAACCGATGAAATCTCCCTATATGAGAATATACTATTATCGTGAAGCACAGATGTCAATTACTCGGAAATGGGATCCAAAAGTCCAGTCTTGGCGGGCACCGAAGAACTCCCCAATTGGTGCTCGATCCCAATTCTAATTGAAAAGCAATTAAGATTTGATTAAGTTCAAACATAAGCTATAGGTGCATGCAAATATATTAGGTGTTTGGTTGTAATCTATCGTCAAGCAAATCCTACAACTAGGGCTCAATCACACAAAAAAGGAAAATAAAATCGAGAAACAAATAAAAAAATGCGATGAAGACACAAAAACACCGACAAGGCCCACAAGGGAGCAATCCCTCGGGCACTGGACCTCGTGAAATGTAGAGAGTGGCAGAGTCATGTTTATTACAATAATTTTATCTCTCTCTCTCACTTCAATTACAAAACTAAATGAAATAAATAAAATAATAAAATGCAAAGTGAATCTCTGTCTTCAAAATTTCTCTAAGTCCCCCCTGGTGCTCGGTCGGAAGTCTGAACTCGACTTCACGTGGGTGAGCAGGCGCTCCAAAGAGAGTGCTTCCCTCGATCTGCGATACCTCGCAACAAAGTAAATAAAGAGAGGGTGATTAGACAAGTCACAATAATACTAAAAAAAGAGAAAATAAATAGAGGAAAAATATAAACAAATAAATTGCAATCAAAGTAATGCCAATCTAAGAGCAGTTGCACCCCGACAACAACACCATTTGTTTAAGCCAAAATTGAGCGGGCGTATGTTCCACACAAGGTGGGAACACAATCATCGAAGTGACCGACAAGAAATCCAGATTAAATAACAATTAACCTACAATTAAGTATCAAGCAATTAAATTTATAATGTGAAGTTAAATTTTATTATAACTCTATAATAGATGTGTATAGTGTGCACGTATGTAGAGGTCGAACACATGGAGCAAACATGATAGATCGAGCTAAGATGCAAAAAAGGTGATTGTGAGTTGTTTGTTTATATTCCTTTTATGGGTTTTTATTTTTAATTATTTTATTTTATTTTTAATTTTTAATTTTTAATTTTGTTTTTACTTTTATGTTTTATATTTCCTTTTTATATTTTTAGAATTTTATATTCCTTTTTCTTTTTTAAAATAAGTAATATAGGTTATATATACAATATAAGCTAATATAATTACAAATAAAAACAGTCAAAATACAGAAAATAAAATCTTTTTAGGTTTTAAATATTTTTTTACTATTTTTGTAATTTTTCAAAAAATTTTGCTAATTTTTATATATTTTAAAGTCAAAAATATCCTAAAACAAGGATTAATTAAACAACCGAAATTGAAATAGAAATAAAAAATAGAAAATCAAGTCTAAAATTTTTCAAATCAATTTTAATATAATAATATTATATAGAAAATGCAAAGATAGAAAATAATATTTTTGAGGTTTTTGAGAATTTATATATTTTTATAAAGGTTTTTAGGATTTTTCAAATTTTAAGAGTTTTGCTTTTCTATTTTTAGTGATTTTTGATTTGGAGTTGTAAAATAACTAAATAAATGAGAAAATAGCTTTTTTTGGAATTTCTCAAAAATATTTTGTATTTTTTATGTATCTTATAGGCCGAACATGGAAGAAATGTGCTCAAAATGATTTTTTTATAAATAATAAAAGTCTTAAATTGCAAAATTAAAATTATGACGTAAAATTAGAGGCAATTAGGAACCTTAAGCTATTTTTTGGGATTTTTTAGAGGATAATAACTATTTTCAATGAATAAAGACAATAAAGAGAAACTACAAAATTGGCAGGGGTATTTTTGTAAATAAAATAATGCTCGAGGGCCAAACTGTAATATTTCCAAAATTATAACACTAGAATAAAATGTTTCTGGACCTATTACAAAATCCATGACCCGCGAGGGTACGTCTGCAACGTGCCCGCACCTCACACGCATAGGCACGTGAGGTGACATGGCTGAGGACCTAGATGTAAATACCAAACGTTTGGGTGGCTTGAATGCAATTATTACAAAAATATTTCAACGTTAAAGAAGGTTTAAGTATTAATAATTAAATAAATAAAAACGGATGGGTTGGACTTGCAAAATACCCAATGAATAGCAGGAGCTAACGGTCAGATGATCTTCACTTGCCACGTGGTGTCCCCTGTTAGCCCGATGCCAGTTTGCTGGAGACAGTTAGGATTAGATCGTAGATCTGGATCAGATGGTGCAGCTCTACAAAATCGTACGACGGTTGGAAAATCTGGAGCCAATAGAATATCGGACGGCTGGGATGAGGCCTAGAAGAACAGGGAAGAACTTCCTCATCTCCGAGGTTCAAGCGCGGTGCATGCTTCCGACCACCTGAGCTGCTCGCGGGAGGCGCAAAATGTAGTCCATGCCTCACCGGCGTCAAATGATTTCTTCAATCAAGGTTTTGGGGCTCCGTTGATATCGAATGGGTATGGGGAAGAACTGGCGCTCTAAGTACTTGCAATGGCACAAAAATCGTCTCCTCGCAGGGTCTAAAGCCTCCATGACCTGCGAGAAACATTGGCACACATAAAAAAGAGGATACTAGGCTTTGATTTGGTGGTCGATCGAGGGGAAATGGGTGAGGGTGGATGAGATCTAGTGTGCGGAGGAGGAGAACCTCGAATAGAAGAACCACAAGGGTTGTGGTTGATCTGGTGGTGTGGGAAGATGGAGAAGATGAAGGGCTGAGTGTGGAGATGGTCAACGGGTCGAGGGATGGCTGGAACGGTGGGAGTAGCATGACGGAGAGTTTGCCGGAGCCCAACTCCGGTGAACTTCGAGGGGTGGGGGGTTAAGCTACTAAAATGTGAAAATAAAAGCACTAAATGAATCCTAAGGCTATGACTAAGCTAAAAAACAAAACAAAAGGTGTATCTCATCGTCCTAGACCAGGAAGCGGACCTCGATGATGAGCTCGCCGAAGGTGGTGGTGGAAGCCACCCAAGATGTCGTCGGACCTTGCTCAAAGTCGCTGGAGACTCCTCTGTCACTGGAGTGAATCTGAAGCGCAAAAGGAAGGCCAAAGCTGGGCCAAAGGAGGTTCAAAATTGAAGGGAAAGTCAGAGGTGGTTTTTATACAATGTGGTTAAGATGCTCCATAAAACGGGGAGATGGCAGCGATGCAACGCTCTTCTTCCTAAGAATGATGGGCGTGTATGTACATTGAACGAGGAGCAACTTTGGTTAAGGTGCCAACCCTAATAGATGAATACACCGATTGGGAGAAAAAGTGAGAAGATGTGTCAGAAGCTAATTCTGACAAGAACTAGGTGCGGGTAAGACATTTGACCCGAGTCAACCTGAGATGCACCCTATGAAGGATATCGTTAATCCTCAAGTGCATCACGGAAGCGTGACGATCGCATCTTATGCGATCGGGGCGAGTAGTCGCACTAGTCGCAAGGTGCAGCGGAATTTAAAAAATTTAAAACATATGATGAAACCACATGATCACAAGAATGCTTCTTGGATCATTTCATCAAACCACAAAGTATTAGAAATACCTCTCGAAGCGTGTTTGCGATCACGAGATCTCTAAAGCAAGAGATCCTCCTGTCTCAAGTCCGATCCACGAAGACAACACTTGCGGGCGCGATGATGAGACGCGTGACTCCCGCAATCCTCGACAAATATCCAAGCTTCGAACCTCCGGATTTCGTCCAACGAAATCCGTCGTCTTCCTCCAGAGCAAGAAGCCTCAAAGAAGATGGAGATCCTCGAGCAGTCGAAGGCGAAGGCGAGAAGCTCTCTCTCTCTCTCTCGACACATAGATGGACGACCAGCTTAGAGAGAGGGAGAGATAGGACGAGAATGAGAGAGAGAGAGAGAGTAGAGTAGGCGTGTACTCTATGGAGATGTGTTCTTGATGTATCTCTCAAGGGCTAGGGTTGCCCTCCTTATATATTAGTTTGGGATCCAATGGATCTCAATCCATGGCATACATAGATCCAACGACTAGGTTTATCCATGTATCAATCAACGGACATGATCGTTGTTGGTTAAAAACCAACAACATTAATTTATATCAAATTAAATATATGTTGCATTATTATCAACACAATTTAATTTTAACATAAATTAATTATTAAGAGATAACAAGATAACAAAAAGGGAGACAACAAATCATCCCTAAAAAAAGGGGGCGTCACCTATGACTGAGTTATTGGTGACGCCACCACTTTTGGTGGTGATTTGTCTCCTTTTTATTTTATCCTATTATTTCTTAATAAATTGCAATAACTTTTATTGCAATAATATCCACCAAATTAATTCCAAATTAATTTGTGAATATTTCAATCATGCCATTGAAAAATATGTGAATCATATTCACAACCCAAACTAATTCATAAATTACATTTCCAATTAATTAATTAATGTGAATCCATTCCACATTAATAATTAAGAAATGCTATTTACAAAATTTCTCTCTCTCTCTCTCTGTTATATATTATAAATCACATTTAAAATATACACATATATTATGGATAGCACTATCCACGATCTGCTTATCCTTGATAATTAAATCCCATTTAATTATCTTGGACAATCATTCTCACAATATGAATCTTATTCATATTATACTTGACAATTAAATCTCATTTAATCATCAAGACCTTCTTGCTTGGATATAAAATTCATCATAGGAATTATTCCTGAACTCCTTCAAGAATAATGTGCTTTCTCCGCAGTTACTTGGAGGTAAGGACAGGGCAATTATATTGTTCCACGTATAGTGACTTGGATGTTGAGATCTTATCTCAAATCTAGATCTAACGGATCTCCCACAGATGCTTGATTAAATCAAGTCCGTATACTTAATCTTCTCATTGCATCTGAATCACATTCAGATCAATGTCCAACACTTGGACTAAGATCAAGTTACTACTCTACTGAGAGGAGTCACTAAAATCCAGACCTGTTTCATCACTCCCTCGGACTAGAAGCGCCATGGTTATACAATCGTTTATGATCACCCTCAGGTATTCCCAATACCTGCACATCCTGCATACTGGAAGACCAATGATCAATCTAAAGATGAAGATCAATTTTACCCTATCTTCTTCAGGGTTTGATCACCAAGTTTCTTAATCTTGGTCATTGGGATTTGGTATTGATCATATGCTTTCCCAAAGCATATATCATACCTTCAAATTTTTGTCATGCTTCCAAAGCACGACGACCATGCATGGAATTTGATCGGTCCCATTACCATTATGAGTGAGCTCATGTCTTTTCGTTCATAAGAGAACATGTATGATCCCTTTGAGAGATCATATTACTCATATGCCCTTATATGCACACCAGCTCGCCGGTGTATAGACCTTGGTTAGGCCATCAACCTAATGGTCTGCCAAATGTACATACTCAGATATATAGTAACACATTTGTCTCTGGTCAGAGGATGTGTGCCTATGATGTGACAGTATTCATCATAGGACTTAGGTTATCTCGATCTCGCTAAGTCAACCCATTGACCTAACTAATCTGACACCTCCGAATCACTATTCCTATGTAGAGGACCTGCATCAAGATGTCAGTCAGATATCAGCCTATGTGAGAAAGGATTGCCATCTCCTACTCAGGCTGGAGATCATCTCTTAATAATCATTTGATGGTGCTTGATGAGTCCTCTATCTAACTGTTTAGATATTCATCCAAACACCAGCCTCTATGATTCAATTATTGAATCAACAGCTATATGATCATCAAGATGGCCATGGTACATAACCCTAATTATACAGAGGGACCTATTATGCAAATTATTTATTCTTCATTTCAGATTAGGGAATGATATTCACAATAACATTTATCGCATAATAGCTCGCCGTGGGCTCGCATGTCCAACAATCTCCCACTAGCCCAAAGAGCCATTAATGGGCTAATCATTTAAATCCACACACATGTGACAATCATAAGCTATTTAGAAAATAGCTAGGTAAGCTGATCAGTACTCTGTTCCCGCGAGACTATGCCAAGTCCTTTTATGGCACTTGCATCCCCAGTAACAGTGCTCGCATCCAATACGAATGTTGCATCTTATGCAACTAGTACTCAATCTTGATAAAGCAGTTATAGTATCCTTGAGACTATTTCTTAGTAATTATTATAACCAGTGTTCCCATAATCCTTATCAGAATACCTTTATTCCTGGAGATCTCTATCTCCTAAGGCATCTACAGTTAAGACCTTTTAGATCTCTATCTATAAAGTCCTAAGTTTTTGAAGATAAGACTTTGAGATCACTATCTCAAAAATCTTGTCATCTATGAAGATTTTGTTATTACTGCAATCAAGTGTTTTCTCTCCATAGTAGGATTAGCAACACTTTACTACTCCCACTGCATGGCAGATATCTGGCTTTGTACACATCTAGTATACACTTAGCTTCTCGTAACTGATGCACAAGTGCAAGCAGTTCTAGCATTCACTTCCTCAAGTCTTTGAGGTACTATCCCTTTAGATAGGTCAGTACCATACCTTAAGGGAAGGAAGCCTTCCTTGGGATTTTCCAAGAATGGAACATGCCCAAGGTGTACTACAAATGTGAGGTTCCAATACCCTCTTTTCTTTGCTTCTGAACATCTTCAGAACTAAGATTTAAGAGGTATCCTTGAGATCTCATCTCAAGGTATGGAATAGCCATATCATAAAACACTTATTATCATCCTTATATCATTCCAAATGATTATGATATTATCAACATTTAGCATGATCATCACAATGGCACTCCCACTAAGCTTCACAAGGTTCATCAAGATTCTATCTGAAATCATAACATTTATAATTTCATCAAATCTTATGTTCCAACTACAAGAAGTATATTTGAGTCCATAGATGGATTTCTTTAGCTTTCACACTTTGCCTTCCTCAACCATGAACCCCTGGGGCTACTTCATGTGAATATCCTCAGAGAGATATTTGTGGAGGAATTCAATCTAGACTTCCATCTCATAGATGTCAAAGCCAAGTTTTGTTGCTACAGTTAGCAATATTCGGATGGGTATAAGCATGGTTACTGAAGAGCAAGTCTCATTGCAAGCAATGTCTTCTCTTCCGATGTGTACCTCATGGCTACGAGCCATGCTTTGAAGGTCTCTACCTTCTCATCATGTTCCCTTTCTCTTGAAGATCCATTTACACCTTAACGGATCTTACTCATATAGGTGGATCCTCGAGGGTCCATATACAACACTTGTTTATGAAGTCTACCTTAGACCTTTATTGCTAACATTCATATTTCCATGTCATGATCCTCAGGAGTTTCATCACATGAAATCCGATCATTGTCAGACTTAGCTTACACGTGGAATGCATCCTCAAACTCATTTGAAGAGGTATTAGTGTTTCATCTTTATTTATCCTTTTAGTTTCCTATTTCAGGAGCATCATTATCATCTCAAGATTCAATGAGTTCCTTTACTTCATTTTCATCTTGATTCTCAAGAGTCTCAACCTCAAAGAATCACATTCTTAGAGACGAGTTCTTTTAAGAATCTCAAGGTTATAAAGTAGGTATCCAATACCATCCTTTATTTTCCTAATGAAGTAGCACTCTCTAGTGCTCGATTCCAACTTACTTGCATGGAATCTTATTAAGGATATATAATGTAGTCTCTACTACATATATACCAGGAAACTAAGAGGACATTATGCTGAAATTCATCATTGATCAAATCATGTCACACATGATCCAATTGTATCTCCCTACAACTCTATTGAGTTTAGGTGTGTTAGAAGGATTGAAATAGAAATGATATTCATATATGCATAAGGTATTCTTTGAATTTATCTAATTGGTACAAGCTACCTTGGTTAGATCAAATTCATTTCATCATTCTTCAAAATTTGATTCTAAACCAAAAATATGAAATCTTTGAACATTTCAATGTTTTCTTAGGTGAAGAGAAGAAATCTCATATCATACATAATCATTAATAGATATCACATATCCATAATGTTTACTATGATATAGATGATTCACATACATCAATGTGTATGAGATCCTGAATACCTTGACATCTTACACCTTTCCCAAAAGAAGGGTGTATTGGAAATTTTACTTTAAATACAATATTCATAAGTATGTAAGATTTGAAATGTTAGACATTCTAAAGTTTCATATCTTACTAGTTCATTGATCTCATCAACAAACATATGTCCAAAACTTGATGCCAAATCATTGTCAAATGATCTTCGTCTTCCTATTGATCTTTTAAGGTTCAACTTTCAGTATTAGAAATCTTAATGAACCATTCATTAATTTTCTATTTTTGTAGAGTCCACTAGATGTTAGACTACTATCTGAAATATATCCATCATAACACTTTATGATAGGTTTATTCCAGAATTCATGTTTATTTCCAACATTTAGAAACAAACAATGAGTGTATTCTAATATCTAGGTCATAGAGACATTCTCTAAGATAAGGCTCTCCCACTGAAATTCAGAAGTCTATCAAACCAACAGAGATTGTTGCAACAATTGCATTAATATCCATGTGGATAACTACAAACCTTAAGATTAAATTTTCCAGTCTTCTAAAACATATGCAACAATTGCAAGTGTCATTAGAAGAATGAGATACAATTATTAGACTTTAATCTTATCATATAAGAAAGTCAACTTCAATGATTAAATGTAGATTATTCTGATGCTCTATCCGAGTCCTTCTCTAAGGATTCTAGACAGACTTGATAGTCATACTATCAACACACCAACTTATTGCAGTATTGGCATCCATCCAACTCTTTGGATGTCATATGGAAGTCATAGAAGTAGGTCAACTCTTTGACTTTCCTTCTTACTTGGGTCCGACCCATGCTTCCACTGCGCTCCCTTCATCTATAAACAACCATTGCTTAAGACTAAGGATCTCTTATGTTAAATTCATAAGAATTCAATGTAAGAGCATTCCAATATTTACACATGCTTCATTAAATTCATACAATATGAATATTATGAAGCTTCATGAATGATTAGATTATAGACAGTAGAATGATGACATTCATTGTATCTACATCCATCTAAACTCTTAAAACATTGGTTCAGGTAGGTATTCAAACATTTTGAATACATCATCTCTAGAGCTACCATTCTACATGATGTAGTGAACCATGTCATTCATGATTAAATGTCTAGAGCACATATGTATGCCAAAACATCTTCTTTGATTTTATAAGGATTATTCGACAATTATGATCACCATCGACATGTCACTTCCAAAGTACACTCAATGAAAGATCAAGACTATAGAGAAATAAAAACCCTAAGTTGATATCTTATTGTCTTATTTAATTGTCATTCCTCATTATGTTGAGGAAACTTGCACATTGCAACGACATACATTATGTGTCCAATTGCAAATACAATATCTGGATCATGAGTCCAATCCATGATATTTTACTGGTTATTATTGAGTATAACATTGAGCGGGTTTAATGAAGGATTATCTGAAATAAGAAATTTTCATATAGGTATATATATTATATATACATATTTTACTTTGATTTAAGAATTTTTATATCAAAGTTGTCTTGCCTTGTCAACAATGAAAGTTCATTCCCTTAATCACTTTCAGTGTAAGAGATATTCTTACCATTATATCTCTAGCAAGATCTGGGATCTCCTTTCCTATCTTTGTCACATCCCAATAATATGAGAACCTGTGACTTCGATAAAAAGAAGCGGGAACACATTCCACCTTGCAAGTCTAACTTGCATCTCCCAATTCGGTCTTTAATACTCAGGCCCACCACCCCTAAGGTGATGTTGACCCGTCATTAATTGAACCAACCATCAACATGCTTAATACTCGCTATACGCAATCCAATATCGCCCCAATAATATGAGGACCCGATATTGGGGTCACTACGTATACAACCTTACTCTTTCGAGAAGCAAAGAACCCGATCCAAATAATTGTATATAGGACCTGTCACTTCGAACAGGCGTCTCCTATATACAACTTTTGGCGACGGAATTCTTTGCCTTGACGAGAGACCATGGATGTCACTTATGTGATCCTCCACCTCATATTCAAATTGTAATAATTAATTATCGTGAATCATATTCACATAATTAATTCTTCTAAGGGAAATACACATCTATTCATAATAGAGTGTTTAATAGGATATAATTAATTTAATCACATTAAATTAATTATCAATCCAATCAACAAACTTTAAATTTTACTTGAATAGTAGGTATAATCTCAAAGTACATATTATTTAAAATTTTAATAATTAGAAAATTACACTTTTATTTCTCTGGCATTATCGAGTCCCTACCCGCTGTCATGGCCAGTACCAGTAAGAGTGGGACGGACCACATACGTTGCAACCCGCTACCCCAATGCTCTCCGACTAGACACCATATCCACCTCAGAAAAGGATAATGCCAGATAGATCATCATGTACTTTGAGATGCTCATCGGTCTTTCAATCGAAATAATACCATATAATATACATCAAAATAATTTTGATTATATTATAAGGAGATTTGCTATTCAAATCCCCAATCCTATTTAAGCAAGAGGGTTTTACATGTAAAAGTTGTCCTACAACTATTGTAGGATGACCTAGGGTTTTGTATGCAAACAATGTTTGTTGATGATTTCATATTAACCAATGATCAAGATCAATTATCTTATCATTATGGTTAGTGGGATGTCATTCAAGGAATTGATTATCATCTTTAAATATTTCACAAATACTTATCCATAACCAATTTCAGAAAATTAACAATTAATTTTCATCAATATAAATTTGAATGACTATCACAAGGTTCATGATCAAGTTTGTCAATTTCCAGCAGTGACCCCAATCACTAAAATTAACTTATCTTGATCAATTTAAATCCAAAAATAGCAAAATCAGTTTCCTAAGATTGCCAACTTGATTTGCAACAGAACTTAAGTAATATTTCCACATTTTGAGATGCATCAAAACCGTAATTAACAAATTAATCACGTTCAGATTTGTTGTTCCCGCAACAGTGAATACATGCTTATTCAAAAAGGTCATATCTTGAGCAAATTAAATCCAAATTTAGTAAACTCAGATCCTATGGTTTCATTATTTAATGAAAAATCCAATTGAATACTTTGTGTTTAAACAATTTAAACAGTAATGAAAAAATCAATTAGACAGAGGTACGGAAATTCAAATGCGATAAAACTTTCACGACCCTTTCAAACCCAAGTCGTCCTAGGTTCATGGATCATATCCAAAAGCTTTTTCGACCTAAGGCTCTGATACCACTTGAAGGATATTGTGAATCCTCAAGCGGATCAAGGAAGCGTTACGATCACATCTTATGCGATCGGGGCGACTAGTCGCACTAGTCGCAAGGTGTAGCGGAATTAAAAAATTTAAAACATATGATGAAACCACATGATCACAAGAACGTTTTTTGGATCGTTTCATCAAACCACAAAGTATTAGAAATACCTCTTGGAGCGTGGTTGCGATCATAAGATCTCTAAAGTAAGAGATCCTCCTGTCTCAAGTCCGATCCACGAAGACAGCACTTGCGGACGCAATGATGAGATGCGTGACTCCCGCAATCCTCGACGAAGATCCAAGCTTCGAACCTCCTAATTTCATCCAACGAAATCCGTCATCTTCCTCTAGAGCAAGCAACCCCAAAGAAGAAGGAGATCCTCGAACAGTCAAAGGCGAAGGCGAGAAGCTCTCTCTCTCTCTCAACACATGGATGGACGGCCACCTTAGAGAGAGGGAGAGAGAGGATGAGAATGAGAGAGAGAGAGAGAGTAGAGTAGACGTGTACTCTATGGAGATGTGTTCTTGATGTATCTCTCAAGGGCTAGGGTTGCCCTCCTTATATATTAGTTTGGGATCCAATGGATCTCAATCCATGGCATACATAGATCCAACGACTAGGTTGATCCATGTATCAATCAACAGACATGATTGTTGTTGGTTAAAAACCAATAACATTAATTTATATCAAATTAAATATATGTTGCATTATTATCAACACAATTTAATTTTAACATAAATTAGTTATTAAGAGATAACAAGATAACAAAATGGGAGACAACAAATCATCCCTAAAAAATAGGGGGCGTCACCTATGACTAAGTCATTGGTGACGCCACCCCTTTTGGTGGTGATTTGTCTCCTTTTTATTTTATCCTATTCTTTCTTAATAAACTGCAATAACTTTTATTGCAATAATATCCAACAAATTAATTCCAAATTAATTTGTGAATATTTCAATCATGCCATTGAAAAATATGTGAATCATATTCAGAACCCAAACTAATTTGTAAATTACATTTCCAATTAATTAATTAATGTGAATCCAATCCACATTAATAATTAACAAATGCTATTTACAAAATTTCTCTCTCTGTTATATATTATAAATCACATTTATAATATACATAGATATTATGGATAACACTATCCACGATCTGTTTATCCTTGATAATTAAATCCCATTTAATTATCTTGGATGATCATTCTCACAATATGAATCTTATTCATATTATACTTGACAATTAAATCTCATTTAATCATCAAGACCTTCTTGCTTGGATACAAAATTCATCATAGGAATTATTCCTGAACTCCTTCAAGAATAATGTGCTTTCTCCGTAGATACTTGGAGATAAGGACAGGGAGATTGTATTGTTCCACGTATAGTGACTTGGATGTTGAGATCTTATCTCAAATCTAGATCTAACGGATCTCCCACAGATGCTTTATTAAATCAAGTTCGTATACTTAATCTTCTCATTGTATCTGAATCACATTCAGATCAATGTCCAACACTTGGACTAAGATCAAGTTACTTCTCTACTGAGAGGAGTCACTAAAATCCAGACCTCTTTCATCACTCCCTCGGACTGGAAGCGTCATGGTTATACAATCGTTTATGATCACATCACCCTCAGGTATTCCCAATACCTGCACATCCTGCATACTGGAAGACCAATGATCAACCTGAAGATAAATATCAATTTTACATTGTCTTCTTCAGGGTTTGATCACCAAGTTTCTCAATCTTGGTCATTGGGATTTGGTATCGATCATATGCTTTCCCAAAGCATATATCATGCCTTTAAATTCTTGCCATGCTTCTAAAGCACGACGATCATGCATGGAATTTGACCGGTCCCAATACCTCATGAGTGAGCTCATGTCTTTCGATTCATAAGAGAACCTGTATGATCCCTTTGAGAGATCATATTACTCATATGCCCTTATATGCACACCAGCTCGCCGGTGTATAGACCTTGGTTAGGTCATCAACCTAATGGTCTGCCAAATGTACATACTCAGACATATAGTAATGCATCTGTCTCTAGTCAGAGGATGTGTGCCTATGTTGTGACAGTATTAAATATAGGACTTAGGTTATCTCGACCTCGCTAAGTCAACCCATTGACCTAACTAATCTGACACCTCCGAATCGTTATTCCTATGCAGAGGACCTGCATCAAGAGGTCGGTCAGATATCAGCCTATCTGAGAAAGGATTGCCATCTCCTACTCAGGCTGGAGATCATCTCTTAATAATCATTTGACAGTGCTTGATGAGTCCTTTATCTAACTCTTTAGATATTCATCCAAACACCAGCCTCTATGATTCAATTATTGAATCAAAAGCTATATGATCATCAAGATGGCCATGGTATATAACCCTAATTGTACAGAGGGACCTATTATGCAAATTATTTATTCTTTATTTCAGGTCAGGGAATGATATTCACAATAACATTTATCGCATAATGGCTCGCCGTGGGCTCGCATGTCCAACACCCTGATTGGTCCTCGTGGACCAACCAGGAAAAACAAGCCTAATAATATTTGTAGATTCTATAATAATTAGTAATGATTTTATTATTTTTAGGTTATAAAATAAAAAATGTTTATTATTTTTTAAAGTATTTAATTATGATTTTCATTTATTTTTTAGAGGTATATAATTATAAATTACTTTTTAAGGTTAATATATAGGTATATTTGTTTATATTTTATACCTTTTATTTTTATTTTGTATTTTTTATTATACTATATTAGTTTATTATTTTATAAAATTATAACTTATTTTCAGATACTTAAATATATTTTTATTATAATTTTATGAAGTAATATATACACTTAATTAATTAGGTATATTATTATATATTTCATTTATGTATTTTTGTATTTTATTGTATTTTAATATTTTCTTTATTATTTTATTTTAGTTTTCATATGTACATGTATTATAAATAATATTTAAAAATTATAAAAAAAATTATAAAAATAATAAAGAGTAAATAAAATGATTATTTTAATCAGGTATGTTATACAATAAGGGTCCAAAACCTAACTTTCACCACTTAACTCCAAATAATATAAAGCCACCTTCATTAAATAGCTTATTAAAAATTATATGCAATTAAAGTGATTTTTATATATTTCGAGTTTTTATTTGAGAGATATGGGTCTGGAAACTTGGGATTTGAAATCTTATTTAGAGTATAACGTTTTCACCGTATATTATTTTTATGTGAAATCAATTTTATATTTTTTTCTACATATTATTATCTACAACTTTCATGACAAAGTTTCTTTATTTGAGGTATAAAAAGTAGAAAATAAAATAGGTCCCAAAAATGAATTATAAATGATAAATAAATGGAATATTTATTGTATTTTTGGCCCATATCTCCCCATACTTTATTTCTTGTTGACCTAATCATCAAGATGCCTAGGTCTCAGAGTTTAGGATCATAAAATATCTTTGATATTTTATTCTTATTCTTTTTTCTTTATTCTATAAGTTTGGCATTTAAAATAATATTTTATACATTATTTATACAACAAAGCATGAATACTGATTTGTAAAAATTAAGGGTATTTACAAGCATTTACTAGAGTTTTTAAGGTCAAAATGATAGAATAAAGATGATGAAATAGGGATTAATCAGAGGGCGTTAGTTTTTTTATCATATTGGGTGTTGTGTTATCATAGATAACAGTGGAGATAAGGTGAATATTAGGTAAGAAAATGCAGTCCTTTATATCAAGCTCTCAACTGATTTACTACCACTCATCAATAATGTTCATTTGTTTAAATAGATACCTGCTTCAATTACGTGAATTGAAGAATGTGCTCAATTTGTTTGGGGTGTCGTTGCTTTAGAACACATGTACTCTGAACTAAACATGAGTACGAAGATACACACACATACACACACGAAATTTATGGCTTTTTCACAGTATTACATGTACGCATGGTACTACATATCTCATTATTTTGATTTATTTCGATTAACAATGATAGAGTACAATTTTGAACATAGGAGCACGTACACATAGGAAGGATGGTTGTGAGAGATCTTGCGAGGATCCAAGGAGGATCATTGGCCCTAAAATGATCGGTATGCGAAGTTTCAGCGAAAATGCGTAGACTGTGATGCTGGTATTTCACTATAACGAGTTAGATATGAATAGGGCTCACCACATAAGTATTGAAATAAACTACATGTTCGCTATAGCAATCCAGTTAATGATTACATGATTTTCTCCTTTACTGAATATAATAAATTGGACACCCTACATCGTTGAAGAAATTGCACAACTTCATGAGCTTTGTCAAAGTAGACAACTTATTTGGATGAGTAGAGTACCATTGATATGTTATGATGTTATAGCTATGCATTTATCAGATCGTGTTATGCGTCAATTTAGAAGGCGGCATCATATCCCAGCCTCCGTTGAGAGGATATACGTTATCTCTCGATGCAATATAACACGAAGCACTGACATCCTAAATTGGTCTATTATACGTCGACAATACATCAACCGATGGGAGGATAGGGAAGAGTCGATAGTCCTTGATCATGCGGATGCAAACAATGTTGTGTACATGCAATGGTACTGGAGCATAATAAGAAGGTGGATCCAAACGCAGACTCCATCCCATACAATAGCTTACCAACCTCAAGGGTCAATAGAAACACGACTGGTATGTTGCATGTAATTATCTTTAATTTTACTATATTGTGTTGATTCATTGAATCATACACTAAATATGTGGACACGATTTTGCAAGGAAGGAATGGTCTGGATGCAATCAGACGATCAACAGATTTATCGCCCACCATTAATGCAAAAATAGAAGATACAATTACGTATTTCGATTACACAATCAACAAGTTCTCTTTGATATATCCATTCCATGACTATGAGCACATGTATATGCCACAACAGGAGCCCCATACCTTCGGAGCATCAGGTTTCGTTAATTCTTTAGATTTAATTAATTCTCTTTTGATCAACTCATATAATTATAAGTTGTAAATCACTTTAGGTATAAGCTATGCGAGATATAGTGGGAAGGGGTCTCAACAACAACAACAACAACCAACATTTGAGACTTCATGTTGCAATAATTTATTTATCTGATGCTCAATAATTCAATTTAGTTTTTATTTTTTTAGGTATTATATATAATCCAAAATTTTTAGGTATGTATTATGCATGATTCGACGAGTAAGGATTTGAACAACAACAACTAACGCTTGAGACTTCAGGTTGTAGTAATTTCTTTATCTAATGATCACAATAATTCAATTTAGTTTTTGCTTTTTAGGTATTAAATTTAATTCAAATCTTTTAGGTATGCATTATGTGGGATTCAACAGACAAGGATCTGAACAACAACAACCGAATTTGAGACTTCAGGTTACAATAATTTCTTCTTCAGATTATCACAATAATTCAATTTAGTTACACTTTCTTATGTATTGATATAATCCAAATCTTTTATATGTATTATGCGGGATTCAAAGGATAAGGATCTGAACAACAACCAACATTTGAGACTTCAGGTTGCAAAAATTTCTTTATCTGAGTATCACAATAATTCATTTTTGTTTTTACTTTCTTATGTATTGAATATAATCCAAATCTTTTAGGTATGCATTATGCGGGATTTAGTGACAAGGGTTGTCACAAAATCAACCACCTTTTGGGACTTCAGGTTGTAATAATTTATTTATCTGATTATCACAGTAATTCAAATTTTTTATTTTTTAAATATTTGATTAATATAACATAATTATATCATGCTTGTAGGATATATTGATGCTTGGAGTCACTCACAGTTTGCAGGATCATTCTATGATAGTCCTTCAAGTCAATTTGACTCTGAGCCCTCTCAGCTAACACAACCAACTCAATACAATTCACAAGGTCTTCAAGTTGAGATAATTGTCATGGTTCGCCAAACCTAGACAACCGAGTTTGAGAGACAATTCTTTGGTATTCTCATGATACCGAAAAAACCTCCAAACCTACCTCGCAAATCATCGGTAGGAGTAAGTATTAATGAGCCTACACAGTTAGATCTACTACGACAATCAACAAGTGCGAGAAGCATAAGAGATCAACTTACTCAACTAGTTGAATCTCCAAGGAAGTCCTCAGCTAAGTCGCATCCTCCTGGACATGTACCAACGCATTCAGAACGAAATATCAAGAAGAATGCAAATACAATAATACACGAAGATAGTCACAAAACGAGAGAGACAATGGTAAAGAAAATGGTAGAGGAGGTGAAGGAGGAGGAGGAGGAGAAGGCCTAAGAGGAATTTTCAGGAAATGGATACCATAGAATATTATAAACTATTATTTATTAGAAAATTGTAAAACTTCTGTGATTTTTATAGAATATATGTTTTTCTTTTAAATGGCTAGATGTTATAATATGAAATGTTGAGCTTATGAATATGGCACGATCAACGTCTTGATATTTTTATTATTATTATTTACATTATAACTTGTAGAGATCTTTATGAGATGTACGAACCATTAGTACTCATTTTGGAAAAAAATACACATTCACATGAATTAGATAATACGATGCCATTTCCATGCGCATTCGTGAAATAATTTATAAAAATACAACCTAATCCATAGGCATAGCATCCATTCTTAACTAAGGATGTATGAGTATTGTCTGAATGAGAGGGACTAATGCCCTTTGGGTCCCAATGGTCCACTCAGTAGCAACTTGGTATTCTTTCAACCCACACGAAGCTCAAATGTGAGGCTAGAGAACATTACCACGGATAAGATCTTGTTTGGACCTAATTTTAACTTAATTAGGGTATGATGTTATTGGAAAACTTGAAAGGAAAGTAAGTGTAAATATCTCCACAATATATAATGCAAAATAGTCTAATGGCGCAAAATGGCAACTGAGATGCTGATTTGGCCACTGCAACCCAAATTGGTATCTCAGGTGTCGATAGATGGTTATCTTTAAATTTTCCACAACTGATGCCTATTTAGTTATATTCAGATATTTTAATAACTATTTAAAAAAAACATCTCACTCAATCATGGTTATATTAGTAGGGTCATAGGAGTAAAAAAACAGGTGGTTTTAGGTGTAAACGGAAGTGACTATTTGAGATTTTATATTTACTTCGGAATTACGAAGTGTTCAACATGAAAGTATCGAGGGTTATGGTTGTAGAATCTTATTTGGAAAGTTTTTTATCCTCGAATGTATTTTACTGCAACAATTTCCTAAGCATGAATCTTTCCCCTTCTCAGGCGCATGTTCTTACTTCTGAGTTGCATCTTAAATGGCACGGAGCAAAGACGGATAATAGACCAAGATATCCATGTTTTGTACGCGTCTCTCTCTCTCTCTCTCTCTATATATATATATATATATATATAGAAAAGGGAGCCTACACCCAGGGGTGTAGGTAACTACCTACACCTGACTTCTTTTTCATAGATTTTTTATTTTTTTGAAATAAAATCTTGGAGGAATTAGATCACTATGTACCACCATGGTGTCATTCAAAATTTCAACTTAATTCGAGACTCCTATCATCTATCAAATTTTAACGGTCTCAGAATTATTGAAATTGACCCCTTCTAGATGAATGTGTTAGGAATGTTTGTTTTGCATGAAACTTGAAACACATATTCCTCTCAATATATTAAGAAAATCCCACTAAGGTTTCATTCAAAAAAACTAAAAAATCACGCAAAAAAAAAGATCGGGTGTAGGTAGTTACCTACACCCTGGGCTTAGGCTCCCAGCTCCCATATATATATATATATATATATATATATATATATATATATATATATATATATATATATATATATATGATTTCTTTCAAATAGGACTTGGTCCCTCCATCCCTAAGGAAGGCCAGCCCCTTTTTTGTATAAAACAGGATGACTTTAGTAGAATACATATACAGATTTGTATTATAAAGTGAAGTTTTAATGTTTGTATTATAATGCGTAGTTTTGTATGCGGCTTTGTATTTATAACGTGCACCTATAATACAAATTGCATACGTATTCTACTAAAGTGTTCGTGATTTATACAAAAAAGGGCTGGCCTTCCTGAACTCAGGAAGGACTGCGCCCTATTTGAAAGGGCCCCTATATATATTATACAGGAAAGGGAGGCTGCTGCATGTAGCATCCAATGGAGCATTCTCCCTGAAAATTTTTTATTTTTTTACAAAATTTTACTATGTATATTCATCTATATATCCCTCATATATGTCATTCGAATTTCGTCAGAAACAGAGACTCCTATGCCCTCCATCTAGAACATGTAATTTTAACGGTCTTAAATGTGTTGTAATCGACCTGTTCTGGATGGAGGGCATATGAGTATCTATTTCTGGTGAATTCGAATGACATATAGGAGGTATGTATAGATAAATATACATGATGAAATTTCACAAAAAAATAAAAAAATTTGGGTGAGAATGCTACATGTAGCAGCCAGCTTGGCTGCTACATGAAACAGCCTCCTGGCCCTCATATATATATAGGGGGCCTTTCAAATAGGACGCAATCCTTCCTGAGTTCAGGAAGGCCACCCCTTTTTTGTATAAAACACAAGCACTTTAGTAGAATATGTACACAGTTTGTATTATAGGTGCACGTTATAAATACAATGACGCATACAAAAATGTGCATCATAATACAAACACTAAAACTGCACATTATAATACAAAATTGTATATGTATTCTACTAACATTATCTTGTTTTATACAAAAAGGGGCTGACCTTCCTTAACTTAGGAAGGACTGCGTCCTATTTGAACGAAATCATATATACACACACACATACACACACAGACACTAGTGATTCAACCCGCGCTTCGCTGCAAAGTACATAATGGATATAGCCAATTATTACCGACTTTACGCTATTGAATCTCCAATACTAATTTTGTTCAATTTGAACTCATTCTCATTACAATAATAATCATATAAAAATATTTTTGTATTTTCTAAGTATGGAAATAATTTAAAATCTTTAAAATAATATATGCTAGATAGTTTTGTCATATTTTGTAATTAGTTGTATTTTTAGGATTTTTTTATTTTTTTTGTTTGAGTTTTGGATATGTTTTTATGTACTATAATATATGTATACTATATTTTTTGGAATTTTTACTTATTTATTTGATTTTTTGGATTTTTAAAGTTGGAAATTTTGACTATTAAAAATAGAAAATATTTGTTACATTTCCGAAACAAATTAGCATAGTATAGAGTATTTTAAAAGGTGTATTATTTTTCCTTTATTTTATATCACATATCTTTGTTATTATAGAATTTATACTGTATTAATTATTAATATAATATTCATTTAATATGCAACGAAAAGGGTATTTATCTAATTAGGTAAAATTATTCCTGCACGCGTAATATAATGAAATACAATGGGTAATGGTACAAAAATCCCAGGTTGACGTGACGTCTAACCTAAAGGGTGGTCCGTTTGGACCTTTACGTAATATCACAAAGTTTGGGGGTGTTCAACGCAAAATCAATAATTGCGAGTAGTATAGTGTAATTGTTCCATCATGGTATTTCACGTAATTTTCTTAGTTGGTCAGTGATGAAAATTGAACGGCGAACTGAATCTTGGCCGTTGATAGCGCTTTAGTGGTGTAGTGTAATTGTTCCAGCATGTGTAGATCATGTGATTTCTTCGTTGGTCAGTGATAAAGATTGAACGGTGCACTGGATCTTGGCCGTTGATAGTCCACTTTATCTGATCAGACATTATATGTGTGTTCGGATTCAACCCCTTCTTCCCCAATTACGAAAATTCCAGGTGGTGAAGCTCGATATTGCTATCAGAGGTGTTGGTTATGTGATACTCCTCGGATCTTCGTTCTAGACAATGACTCAAAGCTCCATCATCCTGGTATGAGGACGTGTCCTGTGTGCAAGTGGGAGAACATAGCTGGACGGCACGACGTGCAGAAGGCATGGAGGTTGTAATCATAGTGACCGCACCGATATCTCATGGAGGACATCAGCATGCAATAGAAGTTACTGTAAAAGGTCTTCCCAATCCGATTGGGGTTCGATCTTCAACAAAGATGGCTGGATCTCAATGATGGAAATAGGTCTCAGCAATGGTTCAAGCCGGGGGGGGGGGGGGGGGGGGGGGAGGATGATTGGAAGTTCGATGTAGGCCAAAGGGAGTTGTTGGGGCACAAACCTCTCTTGGCTAATTCCCGTGGGCGAAGATACATCGACGGATGGGGAAAGAAACAATCGACAAAGAAGGATCATCTATGGATGAGGCTTGTTAAGACCTGGTCATTGCATACAATGCGGCAGAGGCGTTTACAGAGGTTGTTCTCGTCGGTGGAGTCGCTTGCAAACGATGAGTGCAGAAAAGAGAGGCTGACGGTTGGAAAGAGGAAACGGAGGGAAGAAGATAGATATAAAGGAGAGAGAGAAAGCACAGGAGCTTCAGGCGAAGATTTTCGTTCTTGCATGTGATAATATGATCTCGAGGTGAATCTCCGGCAGTCAAATCTCTAGGTACTCTTTGATGCTCTAATGATGTTCAGTTTTAGAGTAAGTGATGCTATTGTCATTCATTGTTCGTCTGCAATAGTTCTCCAGGGAAGGCAAGGATGGGTTGATTATAATTAGATGCTTGAGTACTGACTGCGATGCTGCCTATTGATCTTCAGTTGTGTTTCATTTGATGCTCTTCGTTCCAGTTGTTGATCGATTGGAGGAGAGAAGAGAGGAGGAAGAGGTGAAGAGAAAATGGAGGAGAGGGATTGAGGCGAGAAGACAAGAGGAAGAGTAGAGCATGAAGAAAATAGGAACAAAAAACGGAAGGAGAACATGAACCGAAGTTGGGTTTTTAGCCCATCCATGTGGCAGTGGTTGGGGGCAAAAACCCACCTTTAATATATATATATATACATACATACATACATACATACATACATATATATATATATATGTATGGGGGCAGGGAGCCTGCATCTTGGGGTATAGGAAACTCCCTGCACCCACCACATTTTTTGTTTATTTTTTTATCTTTTTTGAATTAAAAGTTGGGGGGATTTTAGTTAATATGTTGAGGGGAATATGTGTTTCAAGTTTCATGTAAAACAAACATTCTTAAGACGTTCATCTAGATAGGGTCGATTTCAGCAATTCTGAGACCGTTAAAATTTGGTAGTCTTGATGGAGATGATAAAAGTCTCGAATTAAGTTGAATTTGGAATGACAACATGATGATACATGGTGATCTAAATCCCCTGAGGTTTCATTTCAGAAAAATAAAAAAAGAATGAAACATTAGGCCGGGTGTAGGGAATTTCCTGCACCCGCCGGTGTAGGCTCCTTTTTCCCTATATATATATAGGGTTTAGGGAGACTGCCCTGGCTGGTGCAGGAGAATTCCCGCACCCGACTCCCTAACCGTACGATCAAAATTAGATGAACGACGGATCCTCACCACCCCTCACCCGCGCAACCCTCTCCCCTGAGACCCCTCTCTCCTCACGATCCCTCTCCCCCGAAACCCCCGCAGCCCTTCCCTCCTCCCCCGCACTGCACAAACCCTCTTCCCTGCCCACCGCGCCACCCCCGCAGCACTTCCCTCCTCCCCACACGCAGCAGCGCGCCTCTTCCCCGCCCCGCTGAACACCTCTCTTCCCCGTCACCCCACGCCACCCCCTCAACCATTGCCTCCTCCCCCGCACGCAGATGTGCGCCTCTTCCCTGCCCAGCCAAACACCTCTCTTCCCCGTCACCCCGCGCCACCCCCGCAGCCCTTCCCTCCACCCCCGCACGCAGCCGCGCACCTCTTCTCTGCCGAAGCGTGCTCGTCGCCGCCGGCCCTCTTCTCCTACCAGAAGAGGGTCCCAGGCACTCCTGTTGCGGAGCCCCAAAACCACACATACACGCACCTCTTCTCCAACGTGGTTCAGGTAAGAACCCCAGCAAGATTTGTTGTGATTATTCTGATTATATGAATTCTGTGATTTTTTTTGTTTTATTTGTAAGACCCCTGCAGATCCCCTTATGTTTGTTTGTTGGAGTCGGTTACATATATTTGTGATCATTTTCTTACTGTTATGTTTGATTAGATCGTATTCTATACTATTATGCTTAATTTGTTGCTTTTTTTATTGTATTTTTTATATATAAAGTTGCAGTTAATAGAATGCATGTTGGAGACTCGCAAGAAAATTTCATCAATGAAGAATGTGCAGTTTTGGACTGTGATTCCACAGACCAAGTCATGGATGTAGATTCAACAACAAAAGATGAGGGGAAAACATTTGAGAAACCGGTTATTGGCATGAAGTTTTATTCAGATGAAGATCTTGTTGCATTCTACAATTCATATGCAAGAACAATGGGTTTCTCCATACGCAAACATAAAATACGTCGGTCGGAGCGTACAAATCCTCCTAACAAAAGAGAGGATGTATGAGAGGTTAAGCGTCGACGTGATGTTAGAGAAGGATGTCAAGCTCACATTTATGCCTCGATGGATGACAAAGGAACTTGGGTGGTTCGAACTTTTCAAGAATCACATAATCATGTGTTGACAATTCCATCAAAAGTACAAAAGTTACGATCTCATAAGGTGATTTCATCTTGTGCTAGGGGACTGATTGACACGTTGCATTGTTGTGGGTTAGGTGCCTCCAAGATCTCTAGTATTTTGAGTGCCTCTGGTGAGCAGAATATTACGAGTCAAGTTTGTCTTGACCAAATCAAAGTCAGTCGAAAGAACAATCTTGGTCGTGAGAGTATGGCTATTGTCAGATGTTTTGAAGCGAAGATGTCAACAGACAATGATTTCTTTTTCAAAGTTGAGCTTGATGAGAATATGACAATGCGAAGTGTGTTTTGGGGCGATGGGCGATCACGAGTTTCATATTTGCATTTCGGTGATGTGGTGGTGTTTGACACCACATACAGAACTAATAAATTTTAGATGCCCTTTGCACCATTTACCGGTGTCAATCATCATAGGCAATCAACATTATTTGGATATGCTCTATTGGCAGATGAGACGACATAAACCTTTAATTGGTTATTCTGTACATGGTTGCAGTGCATGCATGGGAAGTTGGCTATTGCGATAATCACAGATCAATATCCAGCTATGCGTGAAGCTATTGCAGTGGTATTCCCAACAACGACACACAGATTTTGCATTTGGCATATCAAAAAGAATGCATTAATTCACTTGCATCAATTGAGATGTGATAAGCAATTTGATATGATTTTGATAAGTGGATTCATAGAAGTCTAACTATTGATGAGTTTGAGAACCAATGAAAAGATTTTCGAGCAAAGTACAATATTGCTGAAAAAAGCTGGCTTCATAATATGTATGAACTGCGAGGAATGTGGATCCCTGTATATCTAAAAGATATATTTTTGCAGGAATGTCCTCAACACAACGTTCTGAAAGTATGAATTCATTCTTTGATGGATATGTCCACTCTCAGACGCCATTATCAGAATTTGTATTACAATATGAAAGGGCCCTAGTGGCACGTCGTGAGGCTGAAGAAACATCAGATTTTTCAGCATTGACTACGAAGGCAACATTGTGGTCTGACCATCCAAAGGAAGCACAAGCTTCTACCTTCTACACTCCTACAATCTTTGAAAAATTTCAAAAGGAATTTAAGAAGATTATTAACCGTGCTCATCAAAAGATTGTGAAGGATGATAATATTGTTAGGTATGGAATTTATTTGAGTACGGAGCAACATAAAAAATATTTGGTGGATTTTTTTACCAGAAGAAGGCATGTACTCATGCTCATGCAAGAAGTTTACATCTGAAGGTATTCTCTGTTGTCATGTTCTGTACCTTTTCAAGAAGAAGGGTTTACTTGAAATACCCAAAGAGTATCTACTTCGACACTGGTCCATTGGTGTTAGATTTGTGGGAGCGAGAAAGGAGAATGGTGATGCAAATGACAAGCCAAGCCTTAACATGTTACCGGGCCTTCGCTCGTTGCATTCCGAAATGTATGACTTAGGAAGTTTAGATGGAAATAATTTTAAAATTGCTCTTGAAATATCCGAAGAAGATTTGAAAAAATGAAGCAACTACAAGCAAACAAAGTGATCGCCCAGCCATCCACTGTTGAAGTACTCTTTATCGTTGAGCCAAGAGTTTCTCATTTTGATATTCATGATCCAATATGCGTAAAGCTAAAGGGAGACCTCGAAAAGCAGAGAGAATGAAATCTGGTGTCGAAGTTTCATCCTCTCAAGGTGAAATAAGGAAAAGAACATGTGGAAATTGTGGAGCGAAAGGACATTATCAAACGACATGCCCAGAAAAGGTAATATTTCTTGTATTAGTTTCTTCAATGCTGGTTTTTAATTTGAAATATAATACTATTTTTTGTAACAGAAGGCGACTAAATGATGTCACTACGATTACCGTGCCCAAATATGTATCTCACTATAGTGCCCAAATGAAGTCTCTATTATTAAAATAGAAGGGTGATTGCAGGGGAATGATTTTGTAAAAGTTGATGTTATTTTTTTGATGTTATTTTTTGATGATTATATAGAAGGGTGATTACAATAGAAGGGTGATTGCAGGGGATTTCATATGATATGTAAATTTTGATGTCATACAATGTTATGAACTTGTTGTGATTAACATTAGTGTCTTTTATTTCTACATGTTTATTTTGTGATGTGATGGCCAAGAGTGTTCTGGTTTACACCTAAATGGAAAGAGGCACAAATCTAAAATAACCTGAGGGCATGCCCAGGAAAAGGCTTTGGAAATAGGTCACGGTTCACTGATTGAAGAGAATGTTGTGAAGCTCGATATGCCTGCTGGAGATAAATTGGGTGCCAATAGTACAACAGCTCTGCTGGAACATGTAAAAGCCAAGGAGGAGAAAGCCATGAAAAAGTTAGTTCACATTTGCAAGACATCGACTGAATGGCTTGAAAGACCCTCTTTGGAGATAATTGAAGCCAACATATTTGTGGTGACAAAAATAGACGTTGAAGATGGTAGAGCATCTAAAAAGCAGAATGCAGGGAAGAAGAGAATTTTCTGGTGCAAACTCTGTGAATTAACAAGCACTAACAAGATACTCGACAAAAGCACTTCAATCCTTAAAATGCAGCATTTTCAGGCCATAAATTAGAAGGCACGAAAGTTCATCGTAGCGTTTGTATTCTGCCACTAAAGAATTGGCTAATGGCACACGCAAGTAGAATAATAGGAGTCTTCTTTTATAGAGATACACGATAAGGTTGTGCCAGTGGCATCACACATACATATGAACTACAAGAATAGAACTCTTCCAAATATATATATTTACAGACACTGATCAAAACCCCTTACTTCTGAGCCAACCAAAGCATGAGCATCCCTGCCCAGGAAAATTAAACATTTAGATGTTAATTTAAAAGAAGTAAATGACATATTTAGCATCCTCATCCTGTCTTCAAATAACCACCGTTCTATGATTGCAGGGGATTTCATATGATATGTAGTAACCATCTGTATTGTGAAGTAAATATCCCAGTCAATCATCGTCACTAATTAACCATGAGATCGATCATTCTATATTGACATTAACTAAACTAAAGTAGCAGCTAGCTTCTTAAATAGTTACGGACGCAGAACTATTCCATGCACTCGAACAAAGTATCTGATGACCAATCAAAGTACGTAGTGGTCGTTAATTAATTACAATGTATCTGATGTCCCAGTTACTGGATCTTAAATCAAATCACACACTTCATATCATCTAAATGCAAGATTGAAATTACATCATCGCAACACTCATTCAAGTAGAAAATCAAGATCAATACAATATGATTACATCAAGATCTCTAAAACAATTGCTTAAGTTGATAACAATCACATAACATAGACAATCCCAACTAAAATTGCAATCACAATTAAAAGGTTTAGGCAAAAAAGCCGATTCTCAATTCTAGCTAGTTGCTTCTCCATTATATCCATTTGCTCACATCCTTTGTCCACCCGTTTCTCCATCTTGTCCAATTTTGTATTTGTTTCATCCATCCGCTTCTCGACATCGTCTTTAAATACGTTAATCGGATACTTTAGCTCTACAGTGTTGTGATTAACATCGTCAGCCCACATAAAGAAATTGCACGAATCTCTATCCTGCATGACAAAATAGTATCAAATTAGACAATTCTATCTATGATTTTTTTTATTTACAATAGATCTGTTATAACAGAAACATATACCTTCCATTTGGGACATTGTAAAAATCGTCTACCCTTACTTGCCTCTTTCTTAGAGACATATGCCAGTGCTTTCAATCCACATAAGCAATCGACATCAAAGGGTGGCTTCCACGACGATCCGGATGAGACACATTCAGTCATCTTTTACAGAATGGCCTACATGAAAATCAAACATGTTTTACACAAATATTATTGGTACTAACCTAACCCAAGAACTATGAAGATTGGACTTCAACCTCTCAAAATCGGATGTGAAGCAAATCAAAGATTTGAATCCCTAAGTAAATATCTATAGTTGCAGAACTGAAATCATTATGTTGCAAACCAAACAGTAAGAAAAAAAATTTGAATCAGATGTCTGTTATATTAAATGTTGCACGTATACTATGTTTACTCTCATTCCCTGTAAAAGCTTTTGAATAGGAGTATATGGGATGCTTATGTTCTTGACACTAACAGATACAAGTCCTTATTTTAATTTTGCTCTTATTCTTTGTTGAAGATATAAGTTTGATGTTTAGGTGCAGGTCATATTGATACTGGAGTAATAATTGGTGGTTAAGGAATATTTTTTTAATGTCATGAATTTCGTTAGTTTATAGTAAGCAAAAAAAAACTGCTATTAACATTTATAAAGGAATCTACGGGTTCATCAACTCTCCATTGCCCGGGATGTTCTTTGATTGATAAGTATTAGTTGTAAGTATGTGAATCCTTTCTGCTATTGCTAAGAGAACATCAGACAACTGCAAATATACATGTATCCTTTTTCTTGCAAAAGTTAGATGCCTTTGCCTAAATTTGAAGGTCGATGCGAATGCCTTCTGGTTAAATGGGCATACTAATGAAATCTTGAAAAGTGAATAAAAGGGTCAACGTATGTGTGGTTCTTGCTGGGGTTCTTACCTGAACCACTTTGGAGAAGAGGCGTGTATGTGTGGTTTTGGGGCTCCGCAGCAGGAGCGCCTGGGACCCTCTTCTGGTAGGAGAAGAGGGACAACGGCGACGAGCACGCTTCGGCGGAGAAGAGGTGCGCGACTGCGTGCGGGGCCGGAGGGAAGGGCTGCGGGGGTGGCGCGGTGGGTGAGGAAGAGGGTTTGTGCGGTGCAGGGAGGAGGGAAGGGCTGCGGGGGTTTCGGGGGAGAGGGATCGTGAGGAGAGAGGGGTCTCAGGGGAGAGGGCTGCGCGGGTGAGGGGTGGTGAGGATCCGTCGTTCAACTAATTTTGATCGTACGGTTAGGGAGCCGGGTGCGAGAATTCTCCTGCACCAGCCGGGCCATGCTCCCTAAACCCAGGAGAAACTTCAAATTGAGGTGGGGACTCACCATCTCCATGGTGAGCCTTCATCCTGGATCATTTGATTATAATCAATGGTTGTGGATAAAACCACTATAGCCCACCAAAACCATCCCGTAAACCACTTTTTTAGCTCAATTTTTTTCGAATATTTCTGTCAATGCAACTAACCTTCCTAAAATTCGCAACCACAAATCTGTGCTATACATGTGACACAAATGCAATTCTGGAAACTATTAATAAACATGTTTAATGCAACAATATTCGTGTTTCCATAATACTCATTGGATTGCAACATATTCACTACGTATGATTCCTTCAATTGTAGATTTTTGGTTGAAGATCCAAGACATTCATGTATACACTGCTTTCATATTTTTTTCATGCTTGAAATAAAATTTTTAAAAAATAATTTTCCTCATTCGTTCTTATTTTGAGGACATCCAGGTAGTTATCTAATATTGTTCCAATAAAAACTATGGCTATATTTTTTATGTAATGAATCATTCTATAAATATTCACTTTAAATGAGGATTATAGCCATGATTTTTAATCAAGTAACTAAGTATCGTTAACTTCAATTTTAATATTACCATCAATACAAAATATTGCATCATTATGTATAATACAACAAGATTTTTATAAACAACATCAATTCTAAAACGTTCATCCATACTCATTGTTTATCAAGTAAAAGGAAACTTTCATCATAAATAATTTAATTTTCACCAATTAATTTGTAAAAGAAAAGTTGTTAATTCAATTTCATGAGCATAATATCAAAAACACACAGCTATATTGTATTTTTTTTTGCGATGTATATCGAACAAATTTTAACAAACTATGCCAATGTACATATATTGTAATTTCATCAACCATTTTTGTAAAATAAGTAAATAGTTACTATTTGTCACTATAAATTTGTAACATTCTTCATCAGTTTATTAATTACGATAGAACCAATTAGCTTATGTATTCTCTTTAAAACAAGTTAGTATTACATCTTTAGTTGTATAAGGATTGTCGTTAATTTAATTTATGATAAAAATCACAAAAATTGAAATCGAATGGTAATAGTCCTACGCCATTTAACAAACTATTTTGTAAAATAGTATGTTGTTTTATTAAAATTATCATCTTATATTGTCATTTAAGAGTCATTAGTTGTAAAATAGAAATACGAATTTCAGTAAAATTTCATGAAAATTAAACGACAATCATTTATTTTTGGTAAATTTACCAGCAATTACTGATGAAAAATTAACAAAATTATTTCAAATGCATTCCTACATTGTAGGAAACATGCGTTATCACTCATCCCTATTAACTCGCATGGTCCAATCCTACATTTTAGGAAATGAAATAACTCAAAACTACCCCCAAAATTTTGGTGATTTTAATCCCATCCACATCCTTTCAATCCAACACACATTATTGATGGCTCACCACTATTTGGGTGAGACCCCACCTCATTTGAAGGGTGATGAATCTGTGATTCATTACTCTTAAAGTTGAAAATAGAGCCTTATTTTCGAATAATTAGGAGCACATTTCCACCAAAATTGCATAATTAGCATTCATGCATACATTGACAACATTTGCATCTTAACATTTGCATCTACATAAAATGAGAAGCCCAAATCACTTGTAAAATTCACCCTATATGTATATATTTTACACTAACTATAAATCCCATAAATTCACTCTATACTTTATATATTACTGACAAATAATACAAGAAAAATACCAAAAATTGCCAACTTGAATAATTGCCCAATAAAACCCTAAACCCAGTTGGAGACCTTGAACCTTAGAATGCATATATCCCTCTCATACAACCTCCGATCTAGGTCTACTCACTTTTAAATTAATACACATTAAGAGACCTTCAAAATGAGACTAGTTTCATTTAAATCGGAGCTCATATGCAAAAATTGGGTTTTGGGACCCCCATTGTACACTATATGTATGTATATTCGTACCCTTATATTTTATTTCTTTATTTGACCTTGTATCCATTTTTGGTCAACGTAAAACTTGTAGATCTCATTGAGATCTAAAACTTTCATGTTTTGAGTTTTTCCAAATTCGGCTATCTTCTCCCCTTTTCTCTTATCCTTTTTCAGTCAACCAGATTGGGCCACGTGGTGCCCTCTAGTTGCGTCACGATGCCCACTCCATTGACCGCCACGCGCCCCTATCTTGAACTGTCCGATCAGTCATTCTCTCTCTCTCTCTCCAGATATGGGCCCTCCATTCTGCAATGCGCCACATCCATCTTCTCTGCCCCCTATCACCTCCACGACATCGCCCATACCACCCTCATCCTCGCCGACCTCCACAGCCTCCATGAACCTCGCTCACGTCGCTCCACGACCTCCACGGACCTCGTTGCCCCGTCACCTGCGCCTACACCTTCTCCCTTTAAATACTTCATCACCAGGCACTTTCCACCACATCCTTCATAGCAGGAAGTACCCCAGAGCTCTCCTCTCCTCATCGGCGACAACGATTAGGCACGAAATCGAGCAACGACGGTAATATTTCTCCGGCGAGATCCGCGGCGTTTCTTCACCGAGTAGCAACTCCTCCGATGAGATGCTTGAGCTCGGGGAGCTACCGGCCCATAGGCGTGACCCGAGTCTCCACCAAGAGCCTCAGATCCCATGTACCACTCCTCCATCATCTTCTCTGATCTCCATATTCTTCTTCTCTATTTTCTCGTAATTTATTCCGCTCCGTTGATCATCGTCCCGCTTCTCTGACCATCCCTCGAGCTCCGCCTTGGAGCTCCCACCTTTGCGCTCTACTCCTTTCACTCCGAAAACACTTCGCACCTCCCTCCGACCAAAGCTCCTCCGCCACGGTGGGGGAGGACCATCAGCCACCCCTCGCTTCGCTCTAGGCCTCTCATTGCACTCCTCACACTTCCACGAGCACGAGCATGTGTTCCTTGCACAGACTAACCCTGCAGGTACCTTCATCTTCATTGGCAGGACCCCACGTCGGAGTTGCTTCGAGCTTCATCTCCACCGGCCTCCGGTTGACTCCAGCCGCCTCCAGACCCCCCGGTCTACTCCTGATGTTCCCACGATCGCCTTGAGCCATCAAGGAGTTGCCGACGAGCTTCCACATCCTCAGGCGAGCGCGACGAAGCTAGAGCATCGTCACCGGACCCCGCCAAGTCCGCCATAGGAGGCGGCGGGCCGGAGAAGAAGGCCTCCGACTATCGTTGAATCTTCGTGATCCAACGGTTCTTGTCTCGACACGTCGCCAACATCCCGCCACCGTTGGATCAGGAGGAGCCAACAGCCATTACACTGCCACGTCGCCATCGCCTTCGACCTCCAACCACCATCCGATCTCCCGAGGATCTGATGCCTCGCACCATGCCACGTCGTCTTCATCAGCAACCATTACATCTATCTTGATCTGACGGTTCTCAGACAGCTAATTCGCCTCACCCCAGGAGCCATCAGCCACCGTTCGATCTATCTTGATCTGATGGTTACTGGCGCACCACGTCATGCCCTTCGAGCCTCTTCCCCGATCCTAGGCTCGGAGCGACCAAAGCTATCCCGGAGCTGATCTGAACCACCTGAGCCATCCGAGCCTCTGCCCGAGACACCAACGTCGTCCAAGCCTAGCCCCCTCATGTGTCTCTTATGTGAGGGCTGGGTAATTTGCATAGAGGCCCTGGAAAGTTTTTGAAATTGCATTTTGGTCCCTGCTAGGCGCGCCACGTGAGGAACACGTGTTATCAGTGGGAATTTTGCACTCATACCCCCACATTATAGGTATTTACACTTAAGTCCCTATCTGCACGTTTTATTTTCAGAAATTTTTACTTACTGTATTGCATTTTGGCCCCTGTCTTTGTACACATATTTAGGTGTCCACTTATCATCATATTTAATTTCTAAAAATTGCATGTTGTAGTTTAACTTATCCTCTACCTTGTGTGACACGTGTCATATTTTTATGAGCCCCCTTGACTTTAATAATATTATTTTGGTGAAATTTGATATATTTTGCCCACTGTGTGCCTTTTAATTATTTTTAAATTCATTATTGCTCTAAAAATCACCATAAAATAACATTAGAACTAGGATAAATTATTCTACACTACCCAAAAATCATTACATTTACACGCATCACGAGGCCTAAATAAATCAAACTGTGATTTTCTTAATTGATTTTTAATAGGACCAATTCACATAGATTTTTAGGTTTATTAATTTTCCAAGATTCATCTTTTTTAGACCTATCTAGGATAATTTTTATATCTAAAAAAATGTGTCTTGGTATTTATTAGAATTAATTTTGTAAAATCTGCCATGCATTCATATTTTATTCATATTAAATTCATACATAGTCTAAAAATTCTAAAGAATGTAGACACTTAGTTTCATAGCATTCCATCATCTGGCCAAGTTTCATTAATTTTGGACTTTATTTGATTATCTTTGTAATTTAACTTGTAAATTTGGTATGAAATTGCATTATTTTTCCTTTATTCCATAAAAATTCCTAAAAATGACCAAAAATATTCTTCTGAAATTCTGACCTCAAAAATTAACTTAAAATTTACCTAAGGAGACAGCTGCCTCTCTGAGTTCGACCTTAGGCTTGCCCAAGTAAAATAAATCTGCCGCTTAAACTTGATATTCCATTAAGTCTGAGTGGTGTTTTTGACGAAGTCTCGATTACCCGACTGCAACGAACTTAGTATTTCATTTGATCATTAACTCACCCAAATTAACAAGGGTAGATGAGGCGTTTTCAAAATGGCGTCATTGCCGGGGAGGCACGGCTTTGGTTAATTTTTAGAGAATTTTGAGTTTTTGATTTTCCATCCCTGGGTAGTCTGATTCCCAACTTTTATTGTTAATATTCCTCCATCATTTCTTTTTGTTTATTTTTTTGTGTCGTCCTTTATCTGACCTCCATTTATTGTCGTGTGAGGAAAACGAGGAGTCGAAGGTGCCTCGCTAGGCGAATCGAGTAACTTGCATTTAAATATTTTGAGAGATTGTGAGGACTTGTAATTGATGTCATTTTCGTTATTTTTGCATTTTTCTAGCAGTTCATGTTTGGGTTCTCGCTTGTGTAAAGATAGTGGAAACGTGTCTCCGTGTGTTATGTGGATTGCTTTTACGTAGAATAGGCTTGCACTTGCGGCTCTTAGAGCTACATTAGGACTTGCTTGTGCTCGTAAAATTCTAGGACCACACTTTACACATAAAAAGATGCACTTAGACCGCAGATCTAGCCAACTTCAATCTATGCTTCATTTGTTAATAGAACTGCCTGTCTAGGAGCGGCTTTTATCGCTTGCATTGTATGTTAAAGTTTTCAATTCTGTTTTGCATCCTGCATAAAAAGCGAAAGGATTACTGTAAGTTCTCTCTACTTTGCATATGATCATTGTTTTATCTTGCATCGGCTTTTCTTGACTCCTTCCCCTTGATTTTTCAAACTTAGGATATAAAAGAATTGGGACTGGACGTTAGACGTAATTTCTTGTGTGGATTAATATCAGTGACAACTAATCTCTAAAATCGGGACTACTAATTCAATAGGATCAAAAAAATTGACTAAAATTAACCCTTTTTTTACGGGAGATTAACCCCAACCTTGTTTTCAGGCTGAGTGAGGGTACTAGAGTGTGTGTGCACCCTAGGGCAGAGCCAAAAATCCTCGCCTTCCATATTGCGTACCCCGATCCAAGCAAATATCACCGGCTGAGCTTTGGGATCAACTGACCAGCGCCAAGTAGCCTCCGCCTACTCTGGTAGGTAGATAGGGGCGAAATTGTGGTGCACCGTGACAAGTTACTAGTAGCCTCTGCCTGCTCTGGCAGGTAGATAGGGGCGAAATTAGAGCTTTGTCAGCCTCCGCCTACTCTGTAGGTAGATAGGGGCAGGTCCTTGAACTTTCAGCTAGTGTAGGAGCGGAGAAAGGAAGGGTGTTGGTATCTTAGGCGACATGTTAAACAAGGGATACGCATCCGGCTTTTAGCCAACTCCCCTATAGGTCGCGTAACCTTTGCTACTTGTCTGAAAATTCACACTTAAAATCAACCAGATTAATTGGACTCGGTTTCGGATCCTTCACCGTGTTAAGTGTGAAAAACAGGGTTTGGATTCCTTTGCTTGCCTCAGGTAGGAGTAAAATCCTATCTTACACTTAGAACTCCTGATTCTTCTTCTCGCCATCCAAGATGACTGACTGTGGGGATATCTACTCCCGATTTGCTAATCTTTCTTTGAGCCCCCCACGAAGCTCATCTTCACCAGCCCAAGCACAACTTGGACCAACCCGAGCTCATGACCCTCTTGAGTTCGGGATTCATCAACCCCAGGGTGGTTACTCTCAAATCAACCCTTTTCTCTCCTTTGATCCTCGTCAAGGAAGACCATCGCCTTGGTGAGAATGTCTTCATTGATATGTCCTATAACCTAGATCATCTTCTTTACCCAGGAAAAGAGGTCAAAATGCCGAAGAAAAACCCTGATGAAGAGGAACACAGAGAGGACCCCATGATCCAAGTCCTAGCCGAGCTAGCTAGAGCCTAACAACTAAATGCAGAAGTAATGGCTAGGATGGGACATGTGATCGAGGCTGAAGGACTTGACCGACCCGTGGTAGCCGCATACAATCTCGCAGAGAAAGAAATACATAGTTGGCTAGTACATGAGGTCCCCCCTGAAGCATTCGAGTTGAAGCCTCGCTTTCTGAGCTTGCTACCGAAGTTCAACGGGAATGCCAATGAAGAACCATATGCCTTCCTTAGAGACTTCAAGCTGGTTTGCAACAACCTTAGTCACCCTAGTGTTGGGCAAGATTACATCAGGCTGAAGGCCACCCCGTTTGCCTCAGGAGATAAGGCCGCGCATTGGTTGAAAAATCTCGGGGTGAGATGTATGACCAGGATGCAGTTCAAGGACCTTTTCTTGAATAAGTTCTACCCACTCAGTAGGACTAATCAGATGAGAACCAAGATTGCGAGTTTCTCCCAAGGACCCAATGAACCATTCCATGAAGCTTGGGACAAACTCAATGATTTAACACAGAAATGCCCATACCACGGCATTACAAAAGCGATCTTAGTCCAGACCTTGTTCTGTGGCATGACCTCGGAGATGCAGGGGTTAAGGAGTGCCGCCTGTGGAGGAAGCTATCTAAACAAGAATGAAGATGCCGTATGGAAGATCTTGGAGCAGATGGCAGAAACAGGCAGATCTCAGGTCACTAGGGCCTATCAATTGTCTCCCTCAAGCCTATCCAACGAGAAAACCAGGAGGACTATAGCGGATCCGACGGACGACCTCATCCCCAGCATGGGGATAATAGCTGACAAATTAACCATGGTCGAGTAGATTAACAAGAGGGTCACTGACCTTGAGGCACTTTCATGATTGCCTAAACAAGTGGAGGAACTGACTAAGAAGGTAGCCAAGATACAGCTACCTGCCCCTTCTGAACCACCTGCACCTAAACACTGAGTTCATATTGTACAGGAATAGGCATCGGGGCCTCAAAGTAGATGGTAGAGGAGCAGACATACACTCAGTAGCAGCAGCACGCACCCCCACAAGTGGAGACAGGATACGAGGAGCCTCCGCATGTGTTCAAGATCAACGAGCTGTGGTATAGCCATGACCCCATCGGCAGATAGTCGGGGATAGGAAATGGTCAGCCACACCGACCTTCCCTACCTTACCAGGAAAACAGCTCCATCCCCGCACCGCGCTTCGTACAGTCCCATCCCGAACAAGGGTACCAGCCTCAGCAGCACCAGCAGCAGCGGACGTTCCACTCGGGCTAGCAGGGCCCTCCACCACCTTCCCATCAGCAAAAGTATCGGCATGGCCAACAGGGCCAATACATGAACTCATCCTCGAGTCAGCACCAACAAGCCTAGCCCACAAGTGAATTGGAGTCCCTCACCTTGGCGAACCAGACCCTGACTGATAGGGTCCAACAGATTCAGAATGACTACCTGGATATGAGAACCGATTTAAATCTTGTCTCCTATACCCAGGACCAGCAGATGGTGCCAAAGACCCCAATTCTCGCCCAGGTTCAGGCCAACCCAAATGGCTTAAATCAAGGCCAGAACCGACCATGAGATCAGGTATACTATTCAGATAACTCTTTATCTGAACATGAGATCCTTTCATACGATAATGTCAATCATATGTCCCTCAGGAGAAGAAGGATTGTGATCGTACCTGATCGAGCATGGGCACCAAAGGAAGATGCCGCCAAATCTCTACCTGAGGAGAACTTGGAGGCAGAGGAGAAACACCACCACCACCATCGGCAGAAGAAGAGGACTTCCAAGTCTTCGAAGAAGAAGGAGAACCATACTAGCAGTGAATCCGGGGAGACGGATGAGGAGCCCGCACCTCCATCTGAGGAGGATGTCCCAGCAGTCACGGAAGACACATCACCGGTTTTGCAGCAGAAATTTCCTTTTAGTCAGAGTCAGAGTCTGTCTAAGTGTCAGAGTCATGTACAGAACTCAGTTCCTAATTTCAATGAAAATATTTTGATTTCAGAATTTGAGTTAGCATCAATAATCCCTTTCCCCCGAGCTCTTAAGGGTGGAAAGAAGAAAACCAAAAAAATACAAAAAGATGACCTTGAAATGGTAGAGTTCTGTAACAAGTACATCAAGGTCACAATTCCTTTCGACAAGTATGTGGACATGACACCTGCATTCCAGAAGTACCTTAAGGTGAGATGCACACCTATTAGGGTCAGCAGGAAGACCAAAAGCCTTGTTGAGAAACATGTTCTATCAGTAGCCACTACTTGCATAATAAAGAATCTGTTTCCAAGGAAACGAAGAGACATGGATGCACATTATTTGGTGATCATGTCGATGACACTGTGTTTGCATGCACTCTCCTTGATAACGGTTCCTCAATTAACTTGATGCCTACAACCCTCTATGAGCGGCTTAATCTTAGACCTCTTAGGAAATCCAGAGCCTTACTCCAATTCGTAGATAAATCAACAAAGAGGTCCCAATGAGAATTGAGGAATGTTATCATCAAAGTCGAGGGTCAGGAGTATATGGTAGACTTTACAGTCCTTGAAATGGAGACCCCTCGAAATTGGAGAGACTCCCAGATCATACTAGGAAGGCCCTTCCTCAGAATAGTAGGGGCCTTATTTGATTACAAGATTGGGAAGATCTAGTTCCAATCTCTAGGCGGAGATGGGGAACTTGAGATGAAGCAGACCAGATGGCAGAGGCTGGATTCAGAATCCAGCATCGAGTACTCTTCATCTGAAGCAGATTGTATTCATGTAGACACCGTTGGGCCATGGAAACAGAACCCAGCTAGCACCGATGAGTCCCTCTCTTCCGGAGATGATCTTGTGCATGAGTCAATTTGCAAGACCCTTAGAAACGAGTACAGCATAGAAAGTGCATCTCCCTACATCTTCGATGACTTAGAGGCCTAGCTGAGCCTGTCAGTCCTTCCCTATTTAGGATAATCAAAAGGTGAGGATGATGAGTCGGACGTGGCTTTTGCCGATTGCTTAGAAACCTTTGACGATCCGACTCCAGAGCCGAATGAGTTGGTGGCGGTAATTCGAAGGACAGATCCAGCCACTACCAATTCAGAGCCAGATTTGATTGAGCCAGACTTCCTTGATGATCACACCTTACCTGAGCTCAACCTTTATCCACAACGCTTAAGTATGCCTTCCTTGCGGAATAAGAAAAGAAGTATCCAGTCATCATCAGCTCGTGATTGACTGAGGAGCAGGAATCTCGCTTACTAGAGATCCTGGAGAAAAACCACAAGGCGATAGGCTGGAGCATCTCTGATCTCCACAAGATAAATCTCGCTCTGTGTTCGTACCATATCTACTAGGAGAATGTGGCTAAACCCTCTCGTGAGTTCCAACGTCGGTTGAATCCAAATTTACGAGAGGTAGTGAAGAAGGAGATATAGAAATGGTACGACGCGGGCTTTATTTACCCCATGTCCAACTCCAAATGGGTGGCTCCAACCCATGTTGTGCAGAAAAAGTCGGGAATTCAGACGACCACCAATGAGGACGGAGAGGAGATCGTGACACGAGTACCCACGTCGTGGCGCGTCTGTGTGGATTACAGACGTCTGAATGCAACGACGAAGAAGGATAATTTCCCCCTACTATTCATTAATCAGATCTTAGAGAGATTAGCGGGAAAAGAATGTTAGCAATGTGAGCCTGAGGCGAACCATTCATGCAATAAATGTTATTGTAATAAATGATTTATCAATAAAATTTATTGATTATTTTCACTCCTTTTCTGAGATTGAATGAATGAATGCACTATAAAGTCCCTCTAAACAATAAGGGTTATGTACCATGGCCAACTTGATAATCATACAGCTATTGATCCATTGATTGAATCATAGAGGCTGATGCTTGGATGAATATCTAAGGAGTTAGATATAGGACTCATCAAGCATCATCAAATGATTGTTAAGTAATGATCTCCAGCCTGAATAGGAGATGGCAATCCATTATCTTTTGGCTGATATCTGACCGACCTCTTGATGCAGGTCCTTTGCATGGGAATAGTGATTTAAAGGTATCAGATTATTTGAGTCAATGGGTTGACTTAACGAGATCGAGATAACCAAAGACCTATGTTGAATACTGTCACAGCATAGGCATGCATCCTCTGACCAGAGACAGATGTGTTACTATATGTCTGAGTATGTACATTTGACAGACCAATAGGTTGATGACCTAACTAAGGTCTATACACCGACGAGCTGGTGTGCATGTAAGGACATATGAGTAATACGATCTCTCAAAGGGATAATACAGGTTCACAGTTGAATCGGGAGACATGAGCTCACTCATGAGGTATTGGGACTGATCAAATTCCATGCATGGTCATCATGCTTTGGAAGCATGACATGAATTTGAAGGTAAGATATATGCTTTGTCAAAGCATATGATCTATACCAAATCCCAATGACCAAGAATGAGAAACTTAGTGATCATACCCTGAAGATGACAGTGTAAAAGTGATCTATATCTTCATGGATGATCATAAGTCTTCCAGTATGCAATATGTACAGGTGTTTGGAATACCTGAGGGTGATGTGATCATAAACGATTGTATAACCATGACGCTTCCATTCCGAGGGAGTGATGAAACAGGTTTGGATTTTAGTGACTCCTCTTAGTAGAGAAGTGATCGAATCTTTGTCCATGTATTGGACATTGATCTAAAAAAGATTCAGATGCAATGAGAAGATTAGGTTTACGGCCTTGATTTAATCAAGCATCTAGATAGGTCCATGAGATCTGGATTTGAGATGTGATCTCAATATCCAAGTCACTATACATGGAACAATATAATCGCCATGTCCTTATCTCCAGTATCTGTGGAGAAATCACATTATTCTTGAAAGGGTTCAAGAATAATTTCATAAATCTAAGCATTAAGAAATTGATAATTAAATGTGATTTAATTATCTTGATGTGTTTGGAAATTATACAATATAATTAAATGTGATTTAATTATTGTAGATAAGAATAATATGTATAGCAATATCCAATTATTCACAATATATTATAAATGTGATTTATAATGTATTAGAGAGAGTTAATTATAATTTATATTTGTTAATTAATTACTAATGTGTATTGGATACACATTGTGTAATTAATTGAAAATGTAAATTATATTTTGTTTTGGGTTGTGAATGTGATTCACAAATTTCCAAAGGTAAGATTGCAATATTCTCAAATATAATTATGATATATTTTTGAAGAATAAATCACAACAAAATTTGTTGGATTAAATAATGGAGATTTCCATGGAGATTTGTAATCTCATGAAATCTCATGAGATTGCTCCCACTTGGAATCAAGTGGACGGCCACCATAACCAATATGAAAAATGGTGACCGTCCACCATAATCCATGAAGATACAATCTCCATGTTGGTTAATCTCCTTTATTTGATTGGTTTAATTTAGGATTGATTTATATTTGATTTATCAAATATATTTGATTTAAATTAAATTACTAGTTGTTTGCTTTTACCAACAACAATCTTGACCATTGGATTAAACATAAATCAATCTCATCCATTAATTCTATGTGTCCCGTGGATTGAGATCCATGGATCCCAAAACCCTATAAATAGAGAGGCATACCATTCTCTCAAGGGTTATGCTTTTGAAGCACATCTCTCTCTCTCTCTCTCTTCTTCCCACACGTCAACTCTCTCTCCCTCTCTCCTTGGTGGCCGTCCACCAAACCCTAGAGGAGAAAGCCGTCGTCGCCTTCGCCACCGCAACGCCGCTTCGACGTTCGGTTCTCCATCTTCTTTGGAGTGCTACTCTCGTGAAGAAGGCGTTCGATCTCATACGACGAGATCAGGAGATCACCGTGCATGGATCAAGTCGTTGGATTGCGAGGATTACTCGACTAATCCCCGCGCTCGCAAGCTTCTTCTCCGACGATCGGACTTGAGACAGGAGGTCTCTTTTCGTAGAGATTCGATCAACCACGCTTCAAAAGGTATTCCTTTATACTTGTTGTGGTTATAGATGAAATGATCCGAGAATCGTTCTTGGATCATGTGGTTTCATCGCATGAAAAATTTTCTAAATTCCGTTGCCTATAACAACTAATCCGACTAGTCGTTCTTCGTCGTATTCGATATGACGCTCATGCTTCCGTGATGTGCTTGAGGATTATACCATATCCTTCAAGTTGTATCAGAGCCTTAGGTCGAAGGTTTTGGATACGATCCGAAAACCGAGGACAACTTGGGTTCGTTAAGGTTGCGAAAGTTTTTGTCGCATTTGATTTTCGCACATCTATTTAGTGAATAAATTAGGCCCTGTTTAAAATGTTTAAACATAAATTAATCACTTGAATTTTATTCCCCTTTAAATAAGGAAACCATAGCATCTGAGTTTACGTAATTTGGATTCCGTTTTCTCGAGATATGGTTGTTTTAATGAACATGTATTCACTGTTGCGGGAACTGTGAATCTTAACATGATTAATGAGTTAATTACTGTTTTGATCTACCTTGAAATGCGTGAAATATCACTTAGGTTCTATCCAAGTACAAATTTTGGTTGAAGAACCGATGATCATCTCAAGTACAAATTGATCTATTTGGCATTATCCTTTCCTGAGGTGGATATGGTGTCTAGTCGGGGAGCGTTGAGGTAGCAGGTTGCACCGGATGCGGTCTGTCCCACTCCCATCTATACTGGCCATGACAGCGGGTAGGGACTCGATAATACCGGAGAAATCAAGGAGTATTTTTCTAATTATTAAAATTCTAATTAATACGTACTTTTCAGATAATACCGTGTATATATATATATTCAAGTAAAACAATCAAGTTTGTTGATTGAATTAGGTTGATAATTAATTTAAGATGATTGAATTAACTATGTCCAATTAAAACACTCTATTATGAATAGAATCATTATTTCCATTTGAAGAATTAATTATATGAATATGAATCATGATAATAGATTAAAATTTCAATAACAGGTGGAGGATCACATAAGTGACATCCATGGTTTCCCATCAAGGCAAAGGATTTCCATCGCCAGAGATTGCATATAGGAGATGCCTGTACGAAGTGATAGCTCCTGTATGCAAGCGCATCTGGATCGGGCTCTTTGCTTCTTAAAAGACTAAGGCCGTATGCGTAGTGATCCCAATATCAGATCCTCATATTATTGGGGTGATATTGGATTGCGCATAGCGAGTACTATTCCTGTTGACGGTTGGTTCAATTAACGATGGGTCAACATCACCTTAGGGGTGGTGGGCCCGGGTGTTAAAAACCAAATTGGGAAATGCAAGTTGGACTTGCAAAGGAGGAATGTGTTCCCGCTTCTCTTTATTGAAGCCACAGATTCTCATATTATTAGGATGTGACAAAGGAAAAGAGGAGATCCCAGTTCTTGCTAGAGATATAATGATAAGTATGTCTCTTGATTTGAAAGTGATTAGAAAATGAACTTTCAAAGTTGACAATGCAAGAATAATTTGATTTAAAATGCCTTAATCAAATATAATAAATTTGAATATATGATAATATGTTCTAATATAGTGCATTCTTAATTTCAGAAAATGAATTCCATGAACCCACTAAGCAGGCTTCTGGAGGTCAACCAGTTGACCGGACTGAATTACTCGGATTGAATCTGTAATTTGGATCTTGTTCTCTCGGCTGAGCGCATAAGTTATGTACTCACAGAAGAAAATCATGAAAGTCCTAAATCGAAGGAAGAAAAGAAATACAATGACAAGTATGATGAAGATCATATCTTGGCTAGATGCTACATCCTGGGTTCTCTCTCTAATGTTCTTCAGAAGCAACATGTGGAGATGAGCACATGCCAGGAAATAATGTAGAATCTGAAAGATATGTTTGGTGACATTAACCACACCCAGTGATACAACGTTATGAAAGATCTCGTTCGCTGCAAGATGCAGGAAGGAACATCGATCCGAGAACATGTACTCAAAATGTTTGGGTACTTGTCGGAGCTGGAAACTCTTGGGGAAAACATGGATGCAGACATGCAATCTGATTTTATTCTACTGTTTTTGCCCAAACCTTTCAATAACTTTGTGATTTCATTCCACATGAACAAATTGGAATTGACAAACGCTGGACTTCTTGCTGCATTAAAGTCTGTTGAAGATGTAATGAAGAAAGATGGTCCCGCTGGCAGTGCAATGGTTGCACATGTCAGAGGGAAGCGCGGTCAGAAGCAAGGTTCTCGGAAGGGCCCGACCCAGAAGAGAAAGAAGAAGAGTCAAGGTGTTGGCTCATCTTCCAAAGCATCCACTTTAATGGTGTCGAAGAAAACCGACGTCTATCACCACTGCAAGAAGTCAGGGCACTAGAGGCGTAATTGCCCGGAATACCTGAAGTCGGTCGACAAAGGTAAAGCCCCAACAGGTATGAAATCTACTTTCATCATTGAAACTAGTTTTCTCGTTGGACGAGAAGGAAGTTGGGTTGTTGATTATGGTGCTTCTGTTCATGTATGCAATTTGTTTCATTTGTTTCAGGAAACTAGAAAACTGGAAGAAGGGAAGATAGTCATCCAGATGGGATCTGATGCAAGTGTTGTAGCAGTCCCCATCGAGACCTGTCGGCTATCATTATCTAGTGATAGAGTCCTAGTACTTAAAGAGTGTCTTTATGTACCTGAAGTCAGAAGGAATTTAATATCTGTATCTAAATTAGTTAGAAGTGGATATTCATTCCTATTCTATAATAAATTAGTCATAAATCATTATGATAAATATATTGCGGATGGTATTTTGACTTCTGATGGACTCTATGAATTGTGCATTGATAAATGTATCATGAATGCTACTACCACTAATAAAAACCCTAAAAGATCCAGAGAGGATGGAAATCTTTCGAATGAGATTTGGCATCAAAGGCTTGGTTATTTATCTCTTGATAGGATCAACCTTTGCTACTACAGGTCCAACCTTTGCCTACCTGCAAATATTACATTCAAGGTAAAATGACTAGGAAGCCTTTCAGTAACAAGGTTACAAGATGCGAAGGTATTATTGACCTAATACATACCGATGTATGTTGTCCCTTCAGTACCGCGACTCGAAATGGATATCGATATTATTTGACGTTTATTGATGACCATTCACGATACGGGTTTATCTTCCTATTACGTCATAAATCTGAAACCTTTGAAAAGTTCAAAGAATTCAAGGCTTTGTTTGAGAACCAAACCGATATGAAGATTGAACGGATTCGATCTGATCGAGGTGGTGAGTACCACTCAGATGAATTGAAGGAATATCTTAAAGAGAATAGAATTGTCTCCAATCTCACTCCTCCTGGAACTCCCCAACTTAATGGTGTTGCTGAAAGACGCAACAAGACCATAATGGATATGGTCCATTCAATGATGAGTAAAGCACATTTACCACTTAGTTTCTGGAGATATGCAGTAGAGACTACAATAAATATCTTGAATAAGATTCCTAGCAAATATGTACCTAAGACTCCTCATGATCTCTGGTATGGAACCAAACCTAGTGCTAATCACTTGAGGGTTTGGGGTTGCTTGGTCTATGCGAAGAAGTGGACGCAAGTAAGGTAGAATCTCGCTCTCATGAGTGTTACTTCATTGGGTATGTTAAAGATGGTATTGTATACCAACTCTATGACCCTGAAACCCAAAAGATTTTTGTTTCTAGAGATGTGAAATTTCTGGAGAATGAATTCCTTAAAGGTCAAGACAAAAATGAAGTGGAGGAACTCATTGAATCCCCTGAGGATTCTGAGCTTCCTGGGCCAGAAACTGAAGAGATAAATAAAGATGCAACACCCATACCTCTTCGAAGGAGTTCGAGGGTGGTTGCACCACCTGAAAGGTATGGATTCCATGTGCCAGGTGAAACTGACAATGATCCTTCTTCATTTGATGAAGCACTCACAGATCATGACATGAATAGATGGATGCTAGCAATGAAGTCAGAAATTGAGTCCATGCATAAGAATGGTGTATGGACCCTAGAGGATCCACCTAAAGGGGTAAAACCAATTGGGTGTAAATAGATCTTCAAGATAAAGAGGGGACCCTGATGGGAAAGTAGAGACTTTCAAGGCACGACTCGTAGCCAAGGGATACACACAGAGAGATGGCATCGACTACGATGAGACATTCTCTCATGTGGCTATGCTTAAATCCACCAGGACACTGCTAGCTATAGCTGCATATCTTGACTACGACATCTGGCAGATGGACGTCAAGATGGCTTTCCTCAATCGATACCCCGAGGAGGATATCTACATGGAGCAGTCCCAGGGCTTCATAACTAAGGATGGCAAAGTATGCAAGTTGAAGAAATCCATCTATGGGCTCAAGAAAGCTTCTCGTAGCTGGAAAATCAGATTTGACGAAACCATAAAGAGTTATGATTTTGTGCAGAATCCTGATGAACCTTGTGTGTATAAGAAGCTTAGTGGGAGCGCCATTGTGTTCATCGTGCTTTACGAAGATGACATCCTTATCATTGAAATGATACATGGATGATGACCAGTGTGAAGATTTGGCTATCCCATACCTTTGAGATGAAAGATCTTGGAGAAGCCTCTTACATCTTAGGTCTGAAGTTGTTCAGAAACCGAGAAAAGAGGATTTTGGGATTATCACAACATGGATACATTAAGAAGATTCTTGAACGATTCCGTATGGATAGTTCCAAGAAAGGATTCCTACCCTTAAGACATGGTATCCATCAGTCTAAAGGGATGGCTTCTCAAACTGTTGAGGAAAAGAAATCCATGGCTAGATGCCCTTATGCATCAGCTGTAGGAAGCTTAATGTATGCCATGATGTGTACTAGGTCAGATATCTACCATGCAGCGGGAGTGGTAAGTTGTTACCAATCCTGCTATGGAGAACAACACTGGAATGCAGTAAAGAACATATTCAAATATCTAAGACGGACGCAAGATTACATATTGGTCTATGGAGATAGTGATCTCCAAGTCTTGGGATTTACAGATTCTGACTTCCAATCGAATATTGATGATCGAAAGTTGACATTAGGGTCTGTATTCCTGTTGAACGGTGGTGCTGTGAGCTGGAGAAGCAAGAAGCAGGATACTACAACAGATTCAACAACAGAAGCCGAGTACATTGCCGCATCAGATGCTGCAAAGGAGGCAGTGTGGTTGCGCAAGTTCATACTGGAGCTTGGCGTAGTTTCCTCTGATACTCCCATCCCGCTACTTTGCGATAACACGGGAGCCATTTCCAAGGCGAATGAACCCAGATGGCATCAAAAGAGCAAGCACGTGGAAAGGAAATACCGCATCATTCGGGAGATTCAAAAGCATGGTGATATCATCATCACCATGGTGTCCTCTGGTGACAACGTTGCTGATCCTCTTACCAAACATCTGACATAGAAGGTTTTCGACCAGCATGTAATGAGTATGGGTTTAAGGATTGTTCCTGAATGGTTCTGAGGTCTAGTGGGAGATTGTTAGTAATGTGAGCCCGAGGCGAACCATTCCTGCAATAAATGCTATTGTAATAAATGATTTATCAATAAAAGTTATTGATTATTTTTACTCCTTTTCTGAGATTGAATGAATGAATGCACTATAAGGTCCCTCTGAACAATAAGGGTTATGTACCATGGCTAACTTGATAATCATACAGCTGTTGATCCATTGATTGAATCATAGAGGTTGATGCTTGGATGAATATCTAAGGAGTTAGATTGAGGACTCATCAAGCATCATCAAATGATTGTTAAGTAATGATCTCCAGCCTGAATAGGAGATGGAAATCCTTTATCTTTTGGCTGATATCTGACCGACCTCTTGATGCAGGTCCTCTGCATGGGAATAGTGATTCAGAGGTGTCAGATTAGTTGAGTCAATGGGTTGACTTAACGAGATCGAGATAACCAAAGACCTATGTTGAATACTGTCACAGCATAGGCATGCATCCTCTGACCAGAGACAGATGTGTTACTATATGTCTGAGTATGTACATTTGGCAGACCAATAGGTTGATGACCTAACCAAGGTCCATACACCGGTGAGCTGGTGTGCATGTAAGGACATATGAGTAATACGATCTCTCGAAGGGATCATACAGGTTCACAGTTGAACCGGGAGACATGAGCTCTCTCATGAGGTATTGGGACTGATCAAATTCCATGCATGGTCATCATGCTTTGGAAGCATGACATGAATTTGAAGGTAAGATATATGCTTTGTGAAAGATATGATCTATACCAAATCCCAATGACCAAGAATGAGAAACTTAGTGATCAAACCCTGAAGATGATAGTGTAAAAGTTATCTATATCCTCATGGATGATCATAAGTCTTCCAGTATGCATGATGTACAGGTGTTGGGAATACCTGAGGGTGATGTGATCATAAAAGATTGTATAACCATGACGCTTCAATTCGGAGGGAGTGATTAAACATGTTTGGATTTTAGTGACTCCTCTTAGTATAGAAGTGACCTAATCTTTGTCCATGTATTGGACATTGATCTGAACAAGATTCAGATGCAAAGAGAAGATTATGTTTACGACCTTGATTTAATCAAGCATCTAGATATGTCCATGATATCCGGATTTGAGATGTGATCTCAATATCCAAGTCATTATACGTGGAACAATACAATAGACATGTCCTTATCTCCAAGTATCTACGAAGAAATCGCATTATCCTTGAAAGGGTTCAAGAATAATTTCATAGATCTAAGCATTAAGAAATTGATAATTAAATGTGATTTAATTATCTTGATGTATGTGGAAATTATCCAATATAAATGTGATTTATAATATATTATAAATGTGATTTATAATGTGTTAGAGAGAGCTAATTATAATTTATATTTGTTAATTAATTATTAATGTGTATTGGATACACATTGTGTAATTAATTGAAAATGTAAATTATATTTTGTTTTGGGTTGTGAATGTGATTCACAAATTTCCAATGGTAAGATTGCAATATTCTCAAAATTTATTATGAATTATTTTTGAAGAATAAATCACAACAAAAGTTGTTGGATTAAATAATGGAGATTTCCATGGAGATATGCAATCTCATGAAATCTCATGAGATTGCTCCCACTTGGAATCAAGTGGATGGCCACCATAACCAATATGGAAATTGGTGGTCATCCACCATAATCCATGGAGATACAATCTCCATGGAGGTTAATCTCCTTTATTTGATTGGTTTAATTTAGGATTGATTTATATTTGATTTGTCAAATATATTTGATCTAAATTAAATTACTAGTTGTTGGCTTTTACCAACAACAATCTTGATCATTGGATTAAACATAAATCATTCTCATCCATTGATTCTATGTGTCTCATGGATTGAGATCCATGGATCCCATAACCCTATAAATAGAGAGGCATACCATGCTCTCAAGGGTAATGCTTTTGAAGCACATCTCTCTCTCTCTCTCTCTTTTCTTCCCACACGTCAACTCTCTCTCCCTCTCTCCTTGGTGGCCGTCCACCAAGCCCTAGAGGAGTAAGCCGTCGTCACCTTCGCCACTGCACCGTCGCTTAGACATTCTTTGATTCTCCATCTTCTTTGGAGTGCTACGCTCGTGAAGAAGGCATTCGATCTCGTACGAGGAGATCAGGAGATCACCGTTCTTGGATCAACTCGTTGGATTGCGAGGATCACGTGACTTATCCCCGCGTTGGTAAGCTTCTTCTCCGACGATCGGACTTGAGATAGGAGGTCTCTTTTCATAGAGACTCGATCAACCATGCTTCAAGAGGTATTCCTTTATACTTGTTATGGTTATAGATGAAACGATCCGAGAATCATTCTTGGATCATGTGGTTTCATCGCATGAAAATTTTTTTTAATTTCGCTGCCTAGAACAACTAGTCCGACTAGTCGTTCTTCGTCGTATTCGATACGATGCTCACGCTTTCGTGATGCGTTTGAGGATTATACCATATCCTTCAAAGAATTCTTCTAATTTTTAGATAGGTTCTCGAGCTACAATCAAGTAGCTATAGCTCCTGAGGACCAGGAGAAAACCACGTTTACATGCCCCTTTGGTACCTATGCTTTCAGGCGCATGCCCTTTGGGTTATGCAATGCTCCTTCTACTTTTCAAAGGTGTATGATTGTTGTATTCACCGAAATGGTCAGCAAATTCCTGGAAGTCTTCATGGATGACTTCTCGGTCTACGACGATTCCTTCGATTCCTATCTTAGGAATCTGGACCGAGTCCTCAAGCGATGTTGTGAGGTCAATCTGGTGCTCTCCTGGGAGAAAAGTCACTTCATGGCGACGGAGGGCATTGTGTTGGGGCATGTCATCTCCAAGAGAGGAATGGAGGTTGACCCTACCAAGGTGGACGTAATCAGACGACTCCAGCCACCAACCAACGTGAAACAATTGCAGTCATTCCTCGGGCATGTTGGATTTTATCAAAGATTTATCAAGGATTTTTCTAAGATTGTCCGACCGCTAACTGAGCTTTTAGGCAAGGACTTGGAGTTCGTTATTGATCACAAATGTCTTGAAGCCTTTAAGCAATTACATGGAATGATCATGGGCGCCCCGATCCTACAAGCCCCAAATTGATCTCTGCCTTTTGAGATCATGACGGACGCCTCATATTTTTCTGTTAGGGTTGTGTTAGGACAGAGGAGGGATGGCATCCCGTTCGCCATACACTACGCAAGCAAAGTGCTTGATACTGCTCCGCGTAACTTTACAGTTACGGAAAAGGAGATGCTTTCAAGTAGTGTTTGCCTTGGATAAATTCAGATCTCACTTAATCGGATCCAAGGTAGTTATGTTCACAGACCATACATCGCTACGATACTTAATGGAAAAGAAGGACACGAAGGTGCATCTTCTTAGGTGGATTCTGCTTATCCAGGAGTTTGGTTTGGACATTCGTGATAAACCTGGAAAGAAGACTGTAGTAGCTGATCACCTCTCATGTCTCAAGGATCTTAATGCTTCTGATGATACGCCGATTCGAGACTCCTTCCCCGACGAGTCCATTTTTTTGTCGACTCACTCCCATGGTACGTCAATATCGTGAACTATCTTGTCTCCAAGAAAGTTCCCGAAGATTGGCCCAAGAGTCACATAGACCGACTAAAGTCGGATTCGAGACATTACCATTGGGAAGTTCCAATCCTTTTCTTTGAAGGACCAGATTGTGTCTGGAGACGGTGTATTCCTCAGGAGGAATATCAGAGTGTCCTTACTTTATGCCACAGTCTAGAGGCAGGAGGACACCACTCCGGGAAGAGGACCACGTGGAAGGTACTTCAGTGTGGCTTATATTGGTCGACTCTGTTTCATGATGCGATCAGCTTTGCGAAGTCGTGCCCAGTATGCCAACGAATGGGAGGAACCATTGGTTCCAAGGATGAGAAGTCGATGCATCCTGTCATCATTTGTGATGTCTTTGACGCCTGGGACATCGACTTCATGGGCCCATTCCCTGTTAGCATGGATTCGAATACATCCTTCTGGCGGTAGACTATCTGTCAAGGTAGGTGGAGGCTATCCCAACCTGAGCCGCATACAGCAGGACTATTTGTAAATTCATTAGAAATCACATCATCTCTAGGTTCGGGATCCCCAAAGTGTTCATATCAGATGGGGGTAGCCACTTCGTGAACAGAGATGTGAAGAAGCTTTTGAAGGATTACAGCATCGAACACCGTGTCGCTAGTCCTTACCACCCACAAACCAATGGCATGGACGAGGTGTCGAATAGGGAGGTGAAAAACATATTGGAGAAGCTTGTCTACCCAGACAGGAAGGATTGGTCTCAGATCTTAGATCAAGTCCTATGGGCTTATAGGACAGCTTACAAGACACCATTAGGAACCTCCCCATTAAAGATGGTTAATGGGAAGCCGTGCCATTTGCCCGTAGAGTTAGTGCACAAATCAGAATGGGCAATCAAAAAGGTCAATTGGAACACACACCTAGGGCAGAAACATAGAGAAATGGATATGAATGAGCTTGTGGAAGTCAGAAACCGAGCATATGACAATAATGTGGTCTACAAGGATAAAATAAAGCGTTGGCATGATAGATATATCAGACGAAAGACCTTTGTTACTGGACAGAAGGTATGGTTGTTCAATACAAGGATGAAGGTTTTCCAAGGCAAGCTGAAATCCAAGTGAACATGCCCATTCATTGTCCGTGTTGTGCATGATAGTGGATGTGTTGAGATCTCAGATCTCACAGATGACGCACAGACATTCCTAGTCAATGGACAACTGCTGAAGGACTTCGTCAAACCCAATGAACAATTAGTCCATGTTGAGGAGATTGTATTCATGCGCGAGACAGACTCAACATATACACATAGAGCCGCGCATGAGACCTTGTAGCAGTGAGCTCTCGCCATCAGTAGCATCTAGAAAGATTCAGACCGCAATCCTTATATATACCCACCATTTCTATATATTCTCCCCTCCCTCCCGCGACTCTAATCACTCGCCCCAGTTTCATATATTTCATATACGAATATACTTAGGATGATCAGATCCTAAGTATAGGGGGGAGAGTCACCTCAGTCCATACACTATTCACTGTACATCCTCCATATCACATCGATCCTCATACTCACTCTCATCCTATACTTAGGCTGACCCGAGCCTAATTATAGGGGGGGACCGATGCCCATCATGTATATTCCTCCATTTCCCATCTTGACCTCGTCCGCCCCATTTTTTATCTTCTTCTACACTTAGGCTACCAGAGCCTAAGTATAGGGGAGCATGACGACTTCTATACTTTTTTTATTTTAGCTTTTCTACGCTTAACACGAGCTATGTCTTCTTCCTCGCTTTTCGTGCTCTGAGGACATACCACACGCTAAGTATAGGGGAGCGTGTATATTATATATATATATATACTTTATCCATAGCTCGTACTTTCACGTATTTTTGTATATACTATACAATAATTACGGGATGGGTAAAAATGGAGAATTTTTTTGTAAAATACATGTATATTTGTAATATATTTGTATATTTTGACATAAAAATGAAAAAATTAAAGGCTTCTTATTTACTCTTGCACATGATCTCTTAAAAAGAAATAAAAAGAGTCTTGCATCTACATAGCATGTCATCTGCACCTCATCTACATATCTTGCATATGCAAAGTGAAAAGCTAGTGGGTTCTGAACCAAGTTATGAGTAGATGTTGAGGAGGGACTTGATTTGACCTTAATCCATCTAATTTCAGAGGAACCTTATAGGACCTAGAGTTAAGATTTCTCATGTCAAGTGACTTAATTCTTTGAGTCCGCGAGTCTATGTTCACAAGTCATCTTGATTAGTCTAAGTAGAATATCTCGTACACACACATGATTCTTTTAGACAGTGACCTAACTTGGACAAGCACTATGCACATAGTTCTTCATTTATAAGGTGGTGAGGAAGTAGAATCCTTTATCTTGGAGTAGCACATGTGTGGAAACATCCGTCCTCCTCTAGGCAGGGTAGTGCATCTCAACCTAGTCTGGTGGTGTTGACATCTAAAGATGGGACGTTGTGGGTTGCAATAATGCTTCAAAAGAGGGATAGTCTACTGGACCAAGAGGAAAAACTCATGATGTATATACTACACCTTGTATATAGTTTGAAAAAATGCAAAAACTCAAAAAAAAATAAGACAGGCCAAAGTGAAAATAAAATACCTGTTGGAGTATGTATATTAGCAAAAAGTCTGCAGCTGGATGACTTAGCTATACTGGTCAGGCATCCCGGGATAGGTAGCTACACTGACTACCATCCATTCTTTTCTCCACCCCTCTGCTTGAGCTGGTCGTACTTGAACTTAGAAGGAAATACCCCGCTCCTCGAGGAAAGAGTTATTGGACCAGGGAATTAGAGTTACCTTGTTAGAGGAGGCTGCTTCTTAGCTATTTCTGATGTGGAGAGCTATTTTTCACTTATACAGTACAAGTAAAAATCATAGTCATCAGAAATTTGCATTTAAGGATTTGTTCTGACCTGACTATTAAGGCGTCTTGAATAGAAGACTTGTGGAACTTGAAGTCTGTTAGGTGATAAGCGGTCCGAACGACTAAGGTAAAGGTACAAAAATGGTCGTTGCGACCTCGGTCGCTCAGATGCGCTAAATCAAGAAAAATCGAACCACTAAATAAATCAAAAATCAATAAGGCACGAATAAGCGGTCCTGCTATGTGATTAACCTGGTATAGCACCCAAGGTCGAACTCAAGGAGCACGGATTGGCCGAAGGCCTACGAAGTAGTAAAAACAAATAAAATAAAGAAATAAAATCTTTTTAGTGGTTTTTAATTATTTTTATATTTTTTTTGGATTTTTACTTGATTAAGAAATTAAGAAAAACAAATACAAGCACACTTTATCAATTTATTTAAAGCAACAAAAATCAACCAAAAATTAAAACAAAAATATTTTTATGTGTTTTATATTTTTTATATTTTTGGTGAATTTTTGATAATTTTCTGATGTTTATTTTATTTTCCAGCCAAGCCAAAAAGCCCTAGAAAAAATATCTAAGGGCTTAAAATGGCCTGGAGGTAATTTTCCTGTAAAATAGAGGAAATAAGGAAAATTTAGGTACCAAGTTTATTGTTTTTGGGTTTTTAAATTATTTACTAGAATTGTTATGGGCTTTTTGGTGTTTTTAGGTTTTTAGGGTTTTTAAGCAATGGAAAATAGCCAAAATTGGCTAGAAAATCAAACAACCTAAACTAAACAGTAGCTAATTTTTAGGGAATTTTTAAGGGAGTTTTTATATTTTTTTGTGATTTTTCAATCTAGACAGTAACAAAAATTAAGGTTTTTGAATTTTTAAAAATAGCAAACAAAATCAGAAATGTCCTCAAAAATCCTTGAAAATCCTACTCCATGGCAGGAGCCATGTGTCAAATTCTCATTGGATTTGGAGGTGATTTGATATTTTATTCAAAAATACAAAGAGGGTACTATGCACAGGGACTGAAATGCAAATACCCGAAGTTCTGGGGGTCCAGGTGCAATTAACCCAGCAAAACACGCGCCACACGCGTTCCTGGGGCACTCAGGGACCTAAATGTAACAAAAATAAGTTCCGAGGGCTTATTGGTAACACGTACCAAAAGTCCAGGGGTACTATCTGCAATTTACCCAAAATAAAACGCACATGCGGAAATAAAGCTTTCACAGGGGTATAACTGCAATTAAAAGAAACTTTCATTCATTTCATAACAACTAGAACTACAAGGGCATATGCTGCAAATAACCCAAAATATCACGTGGCGAAGCACGTGGCTCACAACAGGCAGGGGTATAAATGCAAATATCTAAAGCTCAGGGTCCTCTATGCAATTAAACCTAAAACTAAACAACTGACTGAACTATTTACAGGACTAATACGAAATAAAGCAAAGATAAGGGCCTAAGGGTAAATTACCCTTTATTAACCGGAGCGGCTGGATGACTGCCACGTGGAGATCGGACGGTCCAAACGGGGGCGGCTCTCAGCGCTGGAACTGCTCTGGTTGATCCAACGGTCTAGGCTAGGACACGTGTGGATCTGACGGTCCGGATCAGTCGCCTCAGATCTGACGTCAAGGGGCGCTCCAGGAACCAACGGTCAGGATGGCGTCTGGAGCTGGGGGTTGATCCAACGACGTTGGAGGGTGCTGGAAGAACTGGGCCCCGGCGAGCTTCGCCGAGTTCGTGCTAGCGCTGGCCTCCTCCTCGGAGCGCTCTGATGATCGGAGAAGAAAGCTGGTGCGCTCCTGCGTCTGCTGCGGCGCTCCGATGATCGACCCGAGCTCGGAAGCGCTCAGGGGCGGTCGGCGGAGCTGGTCTTCTGGCCGAATGACGGAGAGCCTCAGATGGCCCTCGTTCTGACCTGCAAAGTGAACCAAAAGACTCGCGGGTCGAGGGCAAATTGCCTCGACCCGGTTAGGCGATGTGAAGGTGGCTGGTGCGTCGGGGTGGCGGGCTCCGGCGAAGGTGGTGGACGGAGGAGCCCGGTTCCCAGCTCCTGTGCGAGCTGGGTTGCGTGAGTGGGTGGAGAACGTGCGGCGGAGGAAGGCGAACGTGAAGGTCGGGTCCGATGGTCGGATGGTGGTCGGAATCGGGGTGAATCGAAAAAGTACGACGGCGAAGCGATTTGGGGGAAAACTGAAATTAGGTGAAATGGCGGAGCTACAGGGTTACCTAGATGATCGGTGAGACTGGGGAAGAGCAGGGGGTGCTCCTGGTCGTCGCCTCGAGGGTCGTCTCGGCCCGAGGCTCGAAGCTCGCTCAGGTGGCGGAGCTACGGCGGCAACGTCGCCGGATCAGTGGATTCCTCCTCCTCTCCTCGCTGCAACAGGTGGAATCGCTCGCTGTCACTCTCGCGGTCTCTCTGGAGCTCACAGGGAAGGGGGAGAATGACCAAAGATGGCGTGGGAAGGTGGCGGAGCTGTAGCTAAATACGAGTAGGGGTCCGACTAAGAGAGGTCGGGGCGAGCAGCGTAGCGCGCGGATCCCCAAAAACCTCCACGGGCGTGGATCAGGATCGAAAAATCTCGGATTAGAACCCGGGGTTAGGCGGAGTGGTGATCGGGTCGAGCGGATAAAAAATGGAGAAATCGGGTCCGGAGCTCGGACCCGTGGGAAGTGGTCCTGGGGGGGCTAGTTGACCGGGCGGTCAACATCCCCAGGACCCAATGGGGTTCGGCCACGTGGCTGGATCTTGAGGTGACAAATAGGGGTAGCTAGGGGCCGAATCTACAAAAACTCCAAACATGAAATTTTTTTTTTTATTTTTTTCTATTTTTTGGTGATTTTTAATAATTTTTTCGAAATAAAAATAAGCTATTTACATAGTATGTACTAGATATAGGTATATACAGTATATATAGGGTTTTGATTTTTGATTTTTATATATTATTTTTATACAATTTTATCCTTATTTTATATTTTATTTATTTATAGAATAAAATAAGGAATAAAAAGATATTTTTATTTTATTTTTATTATTTATGTACATAGGTAAAATAAATAGCTATATACAATTATATACAAGGTATATGTACAATGTATTTTTGTATTTTTGATTTTTCTATTTTTATTTTGTTTTGATTTATTTTATTTATTTACAATATATAATATAGACTATTTACAAAAATTATAAAAATTACTTTTATATATTTACAAAGCTAAATAAATAGATAGGTGTGGTTTATGTACATGATGAAAGGATGTATTTTTGATCTTTTTGATTTTTAACTTTTTATTTTGTTTTTATATTTTTATAAATATATACAAGCATATTTTTGGGTGAGGAAAATATAGTTTTATTTATTTACACAAATATTTACACATGAGCCCCTATCTCCCTCTACTTTGGCTTTTATGCGGTCAGGCCCATGCTGAGCCCTCCCTTGGGTTAGGTTGCTCAATATTTATTCTAAATATTTCCCTCTTTTTCTTTTTAGTCTTTATTCTTTTATTTTTGCACAAAAACATGCTAATTATAGGTTTTTACACAATGCATGCTTTTGGTAATTATTCCTATTTACACATATCTACATGCATTTGCAAAGGTTTTTGTAGCTAAAATATAAGAATAAAGAGTGATGAATGGGTATTCATCACCCCCCTATACTTAACTTTGCTAGTCCCTTAGCAAACACTTATTTGAAAAAGAAGTGAAAAAGAAAGAAAGAAAAAGAAAAAGAGGATATACATGGATCAAGGTTGATTATTAAACTTGCCTTCATTAAATTGGGGTATGGAGCTCGATCAGATCTTTGGATTATTAGTGTGTCGGAACCTTATTTAGACTTAAGCTTAAAACTTAACAACCTCTAAGTTCCACTAATCTATAACCAAGACTCCTCAATGCTCCAGATCAGAACAAGTCATCAATCACAAACCCTGAAGACCATGAATCTTTTCTTGTCCTGTGAATGTGAAGTCTAAGCTCTCCACCTCAGAAATGGCAACTTGACAACCTTCCCCAACAAGGTAACTCTATGACCTCAATCTGGCCACTCTTTCCTCGAGGAGCGGGATATTCCCTTCTAAGTTCAAGTTCAACCGGCTCAAGAAGAGGGGGAAGAAGAGAATGGGTCAAGGCCAGTGTAGCCAAGTACCCTTGGGAGCTTGACCAGTGTAGCCAAGTCTCCCTGCTGCAAGCTACAACAGGTGAATCATGAAACCAAGCTTTGCTTATTGCACTCTATATACATACTCCGGTGGGATTATCATTTTCTCTCAGACCCACCACTTTTTTTGGAGTTCTTTCCTTTTTGCACATTTTTTTTCAAGTGCATTTGTATAACATATACATGTGCAGCATATATACAAGGAGTTTTTCCTCTTGAGCCAGTAGACTATCCCTCTTTTGAAGCTTTATTGCAACCCACAACTCCCGTCGTTAGACCTCATGGCAACCAGACCAAGTTGAGACGTACTTCCTTCACTAAAAGAAGAAGAGAGGTTCCGCCTAGAAGTACTACCCTCATATGCTACCCCAAGTCAGGGAAGACTGCATCCTCACCACCTCATCCGTAGAGAGCTCGGTGCATAGTGCTGGTGTCCAAGTAAAGCCATAATCTATATGAGTCACGTGTTGTTGTTAAGTGCTCTACTTAGGCTCATTGAGATGACATGTGATCATAGCCTAGTGGACTCACAGAATTAAGTCACCGTGGACCTGAAAAGCCTTAAACTTAAGTCCTATAAGGTTCCTCTTAGAAATTAGGCGGATTAAGATCTTAATCAAGCTCCATTTCTCAATTTGATTCCAGGCTAGTTTAAATGTCAACTATCATCCAGAAAAACTATATACATATGTACAAAAGATGCTAATTTACACAAATTTTACAATCATGCAAAATTTTTGAAAAATGTTTTGAAATCATGAATGAATGATGCATGAAGTGCAAGTTTTGCAAAAAGATATTTACACACATTTACACAAGATTTTTGCAAACTTTTGATTTTCAAAACATTTTGGAAAAATTTTGTACTATATACATAATTTTGATACAAAAATATTTACACAAGCTTTACACAAAAGATTTTTGAAATCATTTTTACAAAAATAATTTGTACACTAGCTATGTATGTGCAAATAAAAGAAGATTATGTACATGAAAATTTTTTAATTTTTGTGGTTTTTAGCCATTTTATTTATTAACACACTCACACAAAGTACGAGTTATGGCTAAAGTATATATGCAATATATACACACCCCCCAATACTTAGCTCGAACGATGTCCTCAGAGTCAAGAGCGATGGAGAAGACATAACTCGTGCTAGGTATAGGAAAGTGAAAAGGAAGGCTATACAAAGAGAAAAGATAGAAGTCAAGAGGTTCTCAGGTCTTCCCCCTATACTTAGGATCAAATAATCCTAAGTATAGCAGGTTGTATACTAAGGGAAAACCTGAGTGCAGAATGTACAGGGTCTACCCCCCCTATACTTAGGGTGAAATATCCCTAAGTAAAGGCAACAAAAGCAGGGGTAAACAGAAACAAAAGAAATACTCAGAAGGTCTCATATCCCCCCTATACTTAGGGTAAAGTGCACCCTAAGTATAGCATAATCACAAGATGAAAGAAGGGATGTGGGACTAAAGAATGTAGTGATATGGACATCTGGATCTATACAAAGCGGAAGATCAGTGAAACTCAGGCGTGAGATGCATTAGATGTGAGTCAAAGACCACATCTCACGCAAAATGAATAGGGGCAAGATCAGTGACCCGTGGCTCATGATCTAGAAATGGCTTGAGCCGCTGGCCGTTCACTCGAAAGGTACTCTCAGAAGACAACTCGGATATATCTATGCTATCGTTGTCGTGTACCTTTCTAACCAGATAAGGTCCCTTCCATTTGCTCTGTAGCTTCCCTGGAAATAATCGTAGCCTCGCATCAAACAGCCATACTCTTTGTCCAATCTCAAAATGCTTGTGGCTGATATGAGAATCATGCCACTCCTTTACTTTCTCCTTATAATGTAGGCTGCTTGAGAAAGCTGCATCTCTAAGCTCCTCCAGGGCAGCTAACTCTGCCCTCCTCTGGTCTCCCATACCATCTGGATCCATCAAAATATCTGTAACTGCCCAAAGTGACTTGTGCCTCAGCTCAACAGGTAAATGGCATGGCTTGCCATATACGAGGCGAAAGGGAGATGTGCCCAAAGATGTCTTGAAAGACGTTCTATATGCCCACAAGACCGAGTCCAAAAGCTGTGACCAATCCTTTCGGTCAGGGCGGACGACTTTCTGCAGAATAGTCTTGATCTCCCTATTCGACACTTCGGCTAGACCATTCGTCTGTGGATGGTAAGGTGTAGCAACACGATGATCTATGCCGAACTCGCTAGCAAGTGCCTTCACCTGGTCGTTGATGAAGTGAGATCCCCCATCAGAAATCAGAACTCGTGGAACCCCAAACCGCGTGATGATGTGCTTCCTCAAAAATCTGCAAACTGTCCTCGCATCAGCAGCTCGGGCGGGGATATCATCCACCCAAGACTCACATAATCAACGGCCAACAGAATGTACTCAAATCCCTGACTCTTAGGGAATGGACCCATGAAATCGATGCCCCATGCGTCAAAAACCTCACAGAAGTGAATGGGCTGCATCGGCATCATATCGCGCTGTCCACAAGTGCCCATCCTCTGACAGTCAGTACACCTCTTCATGAACTCATCTGAGTCCTTGAAGAGGGTAGGCCACCACAAGCCGGATTGAAGCACTTTCTGTGCCGTTCTCCTCCCAGAATGATGTCCTCCTGCCTCAAGCTTGTGGCAGTAAGTGAGGACGCTATGGTGTTCCTCCTGAGGAATACACCGACGCCAGATGTTGTCCCCTCCTTCGTGGTAAAGGATGGGATCCTCCCAATGGTAGGAGTTGGCCTTCGCGAGGAAGGTCTCAAGCCTCTGCCTGGGCCAATCTTGTGGGACTTTCCCAGCAACGAGAAAGTTCACAATATCGGCGTACCATGGGAGTGAGGCGATAGCAAGGATCGCCTCATCTGGGAAGGTATCTCTAATAGGGTCAGTCTGCTCAGAATCCTCAGGCTGCTCTAGTCGGGAGAGATGATCCTCCACCACATTCTTGACTCCAGGCTTATCCTTGATCTCAATATCGAACTCCTGGAGTAGAAGGATCCATCTAGTCAGTCTGGCCTTGGCATCCTTCTTTGCCATGAGGTACCTGATGGCGGTGTGATCTGTAAACAAAGTCACTCTAGATCCAATGATATACGATCTGAACTTATCTAGGGCGAACACTACGGCTAGCATCTCCTTCTCTGTGACCGTGTAATTCCGCTGGGCGAAATCCAATGTGCGGCTAGCGTAGTGTATGGCAAATGGAACTCCATCCCTCCTCTGTCCCAGCACTGCCCCCACGGCAAAATCGGAGGCGTCCATCATGATCTCGAATGGGAGAGACCAATCGGGCGGCTGGAGGACAAGAGCCTCAATAACACACTGCTGGAGAGTCGCGAAGGACGAAAGACACTTGTCATCGACAAGGAACTTGGTGTCTTTCGTCAAGAGGTCAGTCAACGGTCGGGCAATCCTGCTGAAATCCTGAATAAATCTCCTATAAAATCCAACGTGCCCCAGGAATGACCGTAGCTGCCTCAGATTGGACGGTGGTGCGAGTTTCCTAATGACATCAACCTTGGCCGGATCCACCTCCATGCCCCTGTTGGAGATGATATGGCCAAGCACCGTCCCTTGAGTCACCATGAAGTGACTCTTTTTCCAAGATAAAACCAAATGAAACTCAATACATCGCTGGAGTACCCGGTCTAGGCAGTCAAGACAGGAGTCGAATCCGTCGCCGTAGACCGAGAAATCGTCCATGAAGACCTCCAAATACTCCCCTACCATGTCCGAGAAGATCGACAGCATGCACCTTTGAAAAGTCGCAGGGGCATTGCATAGCCCAAATGGCATGCGTCGAAAAGCATATGTGCCGAAGGGACAAGTAAAGGTGGTCTTCTCCTGATCCTCAGGAGCGATGGCCACTTGGTTGTAGCCCGAGTACCCATCCAGGAAGCAATAATGGCTCTTCCCTGCCAGTCTCTCAATGATCTGGTCAATAAAAGGTAGGGGGAAATGGTCCTTCTTGGTGGCCTGGTTGAGTCTCCTGTAGTCAACACAGACCCTCCAAGAGGCGGGTACTCGTGTAGCAATCTCCTCTCCCGACTCACTGATCACAGTCGTGATGCCCGTCTTCTTGGGCACCACATGCAAGGGGCTGACCCACTTGGAGTCGGAAATGGGATAAATAAAATCTGCACTCCACCATTTTGATATTTCCTTCATCACGACCTCTCTCAGGTTGGGGTTCAGTCGCCGCTGGAACTCACGCGATGGCTTCGCCCCCTCCTCGAGATAGATATGGTGGGAGCACACTGATGGACTAATCCCATGGAGATCTGCTACGCTCCATCCGATCGCTTTGCGGTTCTTTTCAAGAACCCCCATCAAACGGGATTCTTGCTCTCCAGTCAACTCGACGGAGATGATGACTGGGTACATCTCTGGCTCGCCCGCAAGGAATCGATACTTCAGCGAAGTAGGGAGCGGCTTCAGCTCTGGAATGCTCGGTGCTGGCAAATCTGGCTGCGGAAGAAACTGAGTGAATGCTGCTAAGTCTGCCAAATCTGCTTGGGAGAAGTGAAGTGAACTCTCGCAAACTGGATCGGGAGAAGGCTGCTCAACTGCACTGTCTCTGGTCTGCTTTGCATCTGCCTCCTCCTCATCTGTAGGCTCAGGTGGAATCAGGTCTGGCATCTGATCATCACAATAGGCCCAATCAGACTCTGAACCCGAGGGATCTGTATCAACCGCGGTTGCATCAGTACCACCGTAAGGCAAGGTGGCCTCAGCACCACTATCACTGGAATCCGTGTAGCGATCAAGGACCGGCTCTGCTGCCTCTGTGGTATCCTGAACCAGGGCTGTGCTCTCCAGACTCTCCTCTGCTATCATCTCGGCATCAGCTGTATCTGAATATGAGAGGATGGTCTGTGCTGCAGGATCTGCCCAAGCTGCCTCATCATCTGTGATCACAAAATCACAGTCCTGGTGGATGTCTGGCTCTGCGTCTGTCAGCTGCTCTGAATCTGTACTCGCATCTGAGCGGGCTCTCTCTCTAGCTCTGTAGTCCTCGACCGTCTCTATTTGTATACTCTCGCCCTCGACGCGAAAGTACACCTTCCCGCTATCATGATCAGTCACCGCCTTGGTTGTGGCCAAGAACGGACGACCAAGGATGATGGGGGTATCAGCCACTGACTCAGGGATCTCCATGTCCAACACTACGAAGTCCACGGGGAATTTCAGGCCCTGAATCGTGACGATAACGTCTCGTAATAACCCCTTCGGCCTCTTGACAGATCGATCAGTGAACTGAAGGACTATTCTGCTCTGTCGAAGAGTGCCCAACTCAAAGCGGTCGAGAAGGGCTGCCGGAAGAAGGTTGATCGATGATCCGCTATCTAGTAGAGTACGGTCGAACCTCTGCTCACTAATCTGGCATCTGACATACGGGGCCCCTGAATCTGGCCTCTTGGCTTGCAGTCGGTTCTGTATTGCGAAACACGTGGCTTTCGTCAGCACATGGATCTCTGAAGTGTGGTTCCTCCTCCTCCTCCTGACTGTAGTCCTGTCTCTCAGAGATCGCTGGAGAAGGGGGATGTGTTGCAAAGCCTCCTGGAGGGTCAGCTGGATGTGAAATCGATCGATCATGCTCTGGCTGAACTCCTCAAGCTCTCTCTTTTTTGGATTTTCTTTTTTCTTCCCCTTCCCCATCTGAAGGGCTCTAGGGAAGGGGATCACAGGGTCCTTTGCAGATGAAGGACTAGGAAAAGGCCTAGATGGTTCGACGACCGGATCCACACATACATCATGCACCACAGTGGGACCAGAAGAAACTAAACCTTTTCCTTTATTCAAACCAAAGTTCTGAGATACATCAAGGCGAGGAAAGACAACATCTCTCTCAACACAAACACCGGTGGCCTCAGTACCACCACAGGCTGGCTCTGCTGTTGCTGCTGCTGGTAGACGTCTCGCGGCATCAGTACCGCGGGCTGGCTCGGCTAAACGGGTGGCATCAGTACCACCTCCTCGAACTGGTGAAGCGGTGGCCTCAGTACCACCGGTGGGATCAGCATCCTTGGTGGCATCAGTGCCACCATCATCATCTGGAGCGGCCTCAGTACCGCTCTCCTCCTCCTCATGTGGCGCCTCTGAAGTATCCTCGTGGTGAAGCTCAGATGAGGCGCCGCCGCCTGCTGGGGTCCTACCGCTCCTAAGTGTGACAAAATCAGCATCAAATAGATCCGAAGATGTATCAACAAATGGGTCACTAGGAGTGGCAAACTCAGTATGCACTACCTGCTCAGACTTCCTCTTGAGGTTGTTCGGATTCGGCTCAATCTGGGCTGGAATGGCGGCCTTCCCTCTCACCAAGTCCCGCATCTCCTGGCGGAACTCGTCCATCTCCCGTCTGAATGTGGCATGCTGGTCCGTGAGGAGGCGGGCGATGTCATCCAAAGCGGGGCTCTCGTGGGAGCCCGACGGATAGCCTCTCTGGGGGTGAGGCTGCTGGAACTGTTGCTGCTGGTGGTAATAGGGGTATGAGGAAGGGTGCTGCTGCTGAACTGGGTGAGCCTGCTGCTCACGTCTCCATGACTGTCCCTGCTGCTGATAGGGACGAGGAACGAAGGATGATGGCTGGTGTACCTGGTAAGCTGGGGGCTGCTGCTGCGGCTGCTGGTGATCTCTCTGCTGGGAGTACTGCCCTCCCTGTCCTGACGGCTGCTGCTGGGGCTGGGCACCACCACTCCCCCACCTGAATCCGGGATGGTCTCGTCGGATCCCAGGCTGGGGGCGGTCATACCAAATCCCGTTGACATCCATCAACGGCTCGGCATCGTAGGGGGCTGGTGGGAGTACTGCCAAAGGCTAGTCCGGCTGGTATACCACCATCTGCATGTCTGGAGATGGTGGGGACTGGTAGGTGGGCTGCGGCTGCTGGTACGGCTCCGCCTGTACAAGGTGAACCTGTCTAGGCTGCACGAGGGTGCTGGAGTGCTGGGACGAGCTGCTGCTGCTGCCGGAGTCGCCTCGCGACTGAAGACGAGGCTAAGGAGCCGTCTGTGCCTCCTGGAGACACATGAGTTGTGTCTTCATGTCGCTCAGAACCTGTGCCATCTGTTCCATCTGAGTGATGCTCTGGCACTGCTTCTTCTCAATCAGCTCCATGCGGTCCAGCTTCTCGCTGATAATGCCCATGTCCGCAGTTGTCGACTCTGCCTGTGCTACTGCGACTGCGGACGAACTGGATGGACCTACATCGACCCGTGCTATCCGCTGGTACTGCACGGGTCCTGGCTACTGTGGCTGGGGTCTCTGAGTATACAACCTGGTCTGGGACATCACCATGTAGTTTTCGACCATCTCTTCGTAGATGGACCAGACCTGGTCGTGGTCCTTGGCAAAGTAGGACTCGCCGTAAGAAGCGTTCACCAGACCCTGAAGCTCTGGCGTCAACCCGCTGAAAAAGCTCTGAACTAGGTTCGGCTTGGAGATGTCGTGGTGCGGGCATCGGTCTAAGAGCTCTCGAAACCTCTCCCATGCCTCGTGAAACTGCTCGTTGGGGAACATGGAGAAGTTGCTGATCAGGGCCCTCGCTGCATTCGTCCGTCCGAGTGGATAGTACTTGTTCAAGTACTCGGTGTGGAGCTGCTCCCAAGTGTAGACAAACCTCCCGAGATGCTTCAGCCAGGTGGCTGCTCTATCTGCCAGTGAAAACGGGAAGGCTATCATCCGGATCGTGTCCTGATCCACATGGCGATCGTGGACAGTGCTGCAGATCATAAGAAACTCCTGGAGATGGAGGTGGGGCTCCTCAGTGGCAAGTCCGTGGAAACGGGGCAGTAACTGCAAGGTGTTCGGGGGGAACTTGAAGTCCCCCACGATCGCCGGCACTACTACCCAATGATGCATCAGAGTAGATCCGGGATTGTGTAAATCCCGCATCGGTCGTGGTGGTCCTCCTGCCGCGGCGCCTCCCGCTGCGGCGGCGGCGGCTGCTGCTGCTGCTGCGGCTGCTGCGGCTCGTGCCTCTACATCAGGTATCTCCTCAGGCTCGCTCTGCTGGTCTCGCTCTGCTCTGAGCCTCTCCAACTCTCGCCTCATCTCTATCATGAATGCCCCCTGATCGCGTAGCTGCTGCTGGACTGTCTCAAGTGATGCGATCAGGGTGGAGTTGATCGCTCCCTGGTCTAGTACAAAATGCTCGGGCTGACGGGAGTGATCATCTGAACTGCCGGCTCCAGCCATGACGTCTGCAAAATCAAACGAGCCCAACTCAGGTGCTGTCAAATCAATCAATCTCTCCTCGGGCTCGTATCTCTCAGGTCGGATAGAAAGGGGGTCGAGGGGGAACAGAGTGGAATCGTACTCGGGCTCGGAGAGTGGGTCTGAGCTCTCGCGAGCCAACCTAGATGATGAGGTAGACGTGCCCGAAAGCGGTGCAGCCAGAGGCTGCCTAAGAGAGCGTCTACCCATCATCTTGATATGGCGAGTAAGGCGGATGAGATCTGGAAAAATTATGATCAGAAAACAAACCCCCGGTTCACCAACGCAACGCGAGCTAAAGACCGTGAAAGTTCGGTCAAATTATCTTGTCAATTTTATTTGGTGAACACACAAAATATCAGAGCGCTTACGTGACCTGTTAGGATATCCGATGCTATCCCAACCGACTGGCCCGCACGGAAAAGTCGGTAATCAGTCGGGACTAGCACCGGGGGGCTCTACCTAGGGTGCGGGTCACTCTCTCACGCATCCAAACCATACAATGAGGGGGTTGCTCTCCCCAAGACAAAATTTTTAGGGTGAGCGGATTTTAAGATCAATAGTATTAGCCAGTCCCAATTTTATGGTTCCTCTTTTTAGTCTTTTTCAAATAAAAACAAACGTCCTAACGAATTTTTCGGTTCTCCTGATTATTAAGTCCAAAACAGGGGGGAGAAGACGAAAAAGCCGATGTGGGATAAATCAATGATGCATGCTGAGTAAGAAATGCGTACCTGTCTCCAGCACTCTACATGCAATATGATCCGCGCATAAATGTAAAGACAGAAAGGAAACTATCTATATGATGCAACGGGAAAGCCGAGTCCTGGATGAGCAAGTCTAGCGAAGAACCGTCTAACCGGTCACCGACCACCAAGCCAAAGAGTCCGGTCTTGGCCCGTCCCTCCTCTGTCCGACAAATCGGGGGTAGGAGTTAGTGCTTTACAGGACGGGCTGCGGCACGTAGGCTACGAAGGCAAATGAGTCGGTTATTTTTATTAATTATTTTTAGTAGGTCCAATTAACGATCTATAGGAACAGATAAGCAGTTAGGTGTGTGGATCCTACTAATTACAGCACAATCACCAGAAATTCCTAAGTCTAGGGGCTCGAGCAAAAACCGCGTAAACACCGGAAAAGGCAGAAAGAAAAGAAAAGAAAACCGCGAAAAACCGTGAAAAACCGCTAAGGTCCTAAGGGTCCCCCGAGCACACCGGTGCTCGGCGAAACAGACCCGCTACGGCAGTCCAAGTGTCTGAGAATGTTCTGCATTATTACAATAATAATGAATAAAAATAAAAGTCTATCCTAATCCTCACCCACTCAACTCTCTCTGACTCTCTCCTGCGGCTTCGTACAGAAGGGAGCCGCCTCGGAATCCCGTGGTTGCGTCGGCTTCTCGAAATCAGTCGCCTCGGTCCTCGGGCCCTCGCAAGAGAAAACAGAGTGGTCAGAACCAATAATCAAATAATAATAAGGGAAAAAGAAATGAAAATACAAATAAAAGGGTATATATGCAAAAATGTAAAATAAAATAAACACACAAAATAAAAATAAAATCAAAAATAAAAGAAAAAGAAAACAAAACAAAATAAAAACAAAAACAAAATAAGGACAAAAACCGCGAAAAGCCGCGAGCTCTGAAAGAGCCGCGAAAAGCCACGAAAATAAAAACGAAAAGAAAATCAACTACTATGTCGTGCTCCCCGTCAACGGCGCCATTCTGATAAGCGGTCCGAACGACTAAGGTAAAGGTACAAAAATGGTCGTTGCGACCTCGGTCGCTCAGATGCGCTAAATCAAGAAAAATCGAACCACTAAATAAATAAAAAATCAATCAAGCACGAATAAGCGGTCCTGCTATGTGATTAACCTGGTATAGCACCCAGGGTCGAACTCAAGGAGCACGGATTGGCCGAAAGCCTACGAAGTAGTAAAAACAAATAAAATAAAGAAATAAAATCTTTTAGTGGTTTTTAATTATTTTTATATTTTTTTTGGATTTTTACTTGATTAAGAAATTAAGAAAAACAAATACAAGCACACTTTATCAATTTATTTAAAGCAACAAAAATCAACCAAAAATTAAAACAAAAATATTTTATGTGTTTTATATTTTTATGTTTTTGGTGAATTTTTGATAATTTTCTGATGTTTATTTTATTTTCTAAAAATCAAACAGTGGCAAAAATAGAGGGTATTGTCCAGCCGAGCCAAAAAGCCCTAGATAAAATATCTAAGGGCCTTAAAATGGCCTGGAGGTAATTTTCCTGTAAAATAGAGGAAATAAGGAAAATTTAGGTACCATGTTTATTGTTTTTTGGGTTTTTAAATTATTTACTAGAATTGTTATGGGCTTTTTGGTGTTTTTAAGTTTTTAGGGTTTTTAAGCAATGAAAAATAGCCAAAATTGGCTAGAAAATCAAACAACCTAAACTAAACAGTAGCTAATTTTTAGGGAATTTTTAAGGGAGTTTTTATATTTTTTTGTGATTTTTCAATCTAGACAGTAACAAAAATTAAGGTTTTTGAATTTTTTAAAATAGCAAACAAAATCAGAAATGTCCTCAAAAATCCTTGAAAATCCTACACCATGGCAGGAGCCATGTGTCAAATTCTCATTGGATTTGGAGGTGATTTGATATTTTATTCAAAAATACAAAGAGGGTACTGTGCACAGGGACTGAAATGCAAATACCCGAAGTTCTAGGGGTCCAGGAGCAATTAACCCAGCAAAACACGCGCCACACGCGTGCCTGGGGCACTCAGGGACCTAAATGTAACAAAAATAAGTTCCGAGGGCTTATTGGTAACACGTACCAAAAGTCCAGGGGTACTATCTGCAATTTACCCAAAATAAAACGCACATGCGGAAATAAAGCATTCACAGGGGTATAACTGCAATTAAAAGAAACTTTCATTCATTTCATAACAACCAGAACTACAAGGGCATATGCTGCAAATAACCCAAAATATCACGTGGCTCACAACACGCATGGGTATAAATGCAAATATCTAAAGCTCAGGGTCCTCTATGCAATTAAACCTAAAACTAAACAACTGGCTGAACTATTTACAGGACTAATACGAAATAAAGCAAAGATAAGGGCCTAAGGGTAAATTACCCTTTATTAACCGGAGCGGCTGGATGACTGCCACGTGGAGATCGGACGGTCCAAACGGGGGCGGCTCTCAGCGCTGGAACTGCTCTGGTTGATCCAACAGTCTAGGCCAGGACACGTGTGGATCTGACGGTCCGGATCAGTCACCTCAGATCTGACGTCGAGGGGCGCTCCAGGAACCAACGGTCAGGATGGCGTTTGGAGCTGGGGGCTGATCCAACGACGTTGGAGGGTGCTGGAAGAACTGGGCCCCGGCGAGCTTCGCCGGGCTCGTGCTGGCGCTGGCCTCCTCCTCGGAGCGCTCTGATGAATGGAGAAGAAAGCTGGTGCGCTCCTGCGTCTGCTGCGGCGCTCCGATGATCGACCCGAGCTCGGAAGCGCTCAGGGGCGGTCGGCGGAGCTGGTCTTCTGGCCGAATGACGGAGAGCCTCAGATGGCCCTCGTTCTGACCTGCAAAGTGAACCAAAAGACTCGCGGGTCGAGGGCAAATTGCCTCGACCCGGTTAGGCGATGTGAAGGTGGCTGGTGCGTCGGGGTGGCGGGCTCCGGCGAAGGTGGTGGACGGAGGAGCCCGGTTCCCAGCTCCTGTGCGAGCTGGGTTGCGTGAGTGGGTGGAGAACATGCGGCGGAGGAAGGCGAACGTGAAGGTCGGGTCCGATGGTTGGATGGTGGTCGGAACCGGGGTGAATCGAAAAAGTACGACGGCGAAGCGATTTGGGGGAAAACTGAAATTAGGTGAAATGGCGGAGCTACGGGGTTACCTGGATGATCGGTGAGACTGGGGAAGAGCAGGGGGTGCTCCTGGTCGTCGCCTCGAGGGTCGTCTCGGCCCGAGGCTCGAAGCTCGCTCAGGTGGCGGAGCTACGGCGGCAACGTCGCCGGATCAGTGGATTCCTCCTCTCTCCTCGCTGCAACAGGTGGAATCGCTCGCTGCCACTCTCGCGGTCTCTCTGGAGCTCACAGGGAAGGGGGCGAATGACCAAAGATGGCGTGGGAAGGTGGCGGAGCTGTAGCTAAATACGAGTAGGGGTCCGACTAAGAGAGGTCGGGGCGAGCAGCGTAGCGCGCGGATCCCCAAAAACCTCCCCGGGTGTGGATCAGGATCGAAAAATCTCAGATTAGAACCCGGGGTTAGGCGGAGTGGTGATCGGGTCGAGCAGATAAAAAATGGAGAAATCGGGTCCGGAGCTCGGACCCCGTGGGAAGTGGTCCTGGGGGGGCTAGTTGACCGGGCGGTCAACATCCCCAGGACCCAATGGGGTTCGGCCACGTGGCTGGATCTTGAGGTGACAAATAGGGGTAGCTAGGGGCCGAATCTGCAAAAACTCCAAACATGAAATATTTTCTTTTATTTTTTTCTATTTTTTTGGTGATTTTTAATAATTTTTTCGAAATAAAAATAAGCTATTTACATAGTATGTACTAGACATAGGTATATACAATATATAGGGTTTTGATTTTTGATTTTTATATATTATTTTTTATACAATTTTATCCTTATTTTACATTTTATTTATTTATAGAATAAAATAACGAATAAAAAGATATTTTTATTTTATTTTTATTATTTATGTACATAGGTAAAATAAATAGCTATATACAATTATATACAAGGTATATGTACAATGTATTTTTGTATTTTTGATTTTTCTATTTTTATTTTGTTTTGATTTATTTTATTTATTTACAATATATAATATAGACTATTTACAAAAATTATAAAATTTACTTTTATATATTTACAAAGCTAAATAAATAGATAGGTGTGGTTTATGTACATGATGAAAGGATGTATTTTTGATCTTTTTGATTTTTAACTTTTATTTTGTTTTTATATTTTTATAAATATATACAAGCATATTTTTGGGTGAGGAAAATATAGTTTTATTTATTTACACAAATATTTACACATGAGCCCCTATCTCCCTCTACTTTGGCTTTTATGCGGTCAGGCCCATGCTGAGCCCTCCCTTGGGTTAGGTTGCTCAATATTTATTCTAAATATTTCCCTCTTTTTCTTTTTAGTCTTTATTCTTTTATTTTTGCACAAAAACATTCTAATTATAGGTTTTTACACAATGCATGCTTTTGGTAATTATTCCTATTTACACATATCTACATGCACTTGCAAAGGTTTTTGTAGCTAAAATATAAGAATAAAGAGTGATGAATGGGTATTCATCATTAGGTCTTAAGTTTATATCCCAATAAGGTTCCGCCACACACTTAATCCAAAGGTTGAGTCAAGATCCATTTTCATCTTTTGTTCATGACCTTGGTATGGAACCCAAAATCATTTCACTGTTGCATTTCATTTTAGTTGCCCGGGGATGAGAAAGGTTTAAGTATAGGAGGTTGATGAATCCGTGATTCATCACTCTTAAAGTTGAAAATAGAGCTTTGTTCTTGAGTAATTAGGAGCACATTTCCACCAAAATTGCATAATTAGAATTCATGCATACATTGACAACATTTGCATCTTAACATTTGCATCTGCATTAAATGAGAAGCCCAAATCACTTGTAAAATTCACCCTATATGTATATATTTTACACTAACTATAAATGCCATAAATTTACTCTATATTGTATATATTACTAACAAATAATGCAAGAAAAATACCAAAAATTACTAACTTGAATAATTGCCCAATAAAACCCCAAACCCAGTTGGAGAACTTGGACCTTAGAATGCACGTATCCCTCTCATACAACCACCTATCTAGGTCTTTAAATTAATACACATTCAGAGATCTTCAAAATGAGACTAGTTTCATTTAAATCGGAGCTCGTATGCAAAAATTGGGTTTTGGGACCCTATTGTACACTATATGTATGTAAATTCATAACCTTGTATTTTAAAACTTTATTTGACCTCTTATCTGTTTTTGGTCAACAAGAAACTTGTAGATCTCATCGAGATCTATAACTTCCATGTTTTGAGTTTTTCCAAATTCGGCCATCTTCTCTCCCTTTTCTCTCATCCTTTTTCAACAAACCATATTGGGCCACGTGGTGCCCTCTGGTTGCACCACGGGGCCTACTCCATTGACCGCCACACACCCCCTTTCCTGAGCCGCCCAATCAATCATTCTCTCTCCAGATCTGGGCCCTCCATTCTACAACATGCCACAACCATCTTCTCCGCCCCCTATCACCTCCACGACATCGCCCATACCACCCTCATCCTCGCCGACCTCCACAACCTCCATGAACCTCTCCCACGTCGCTCCACGACCTCCACGAACCTCGTCGCCCCATCACCTGCACCTACACCTTCTCCCTTTAAATACTTCACCACCAGCCACTTTCCACCACATCTGCCATAGCAGGAGGTATCCCAGAGCTCTCCTCTCCTCATCGGTGACATCGATTAGACACGAAATCGAGCGACGACAGTGATACATCTCCGACGAGATCTGGAATGTTTCTTTGTCGTGTAGCAACTCCTCCGACGAGCTGCTTGAGCTCGGGTAGCTACTGACCCTCGAGCGATGACCTGAGTCTCCACCAAGAGCCTCAGATCCCAGGTAGCATTCCTCCATCATCTTCTCCGATCTCCATATTCTTCTTCTCTGTTTTCTCGTAATTTATTCCGCTCCGTTGATCATCGTCCCGCTTCTCCAACCATCCCCTGAGCTCCGCCTTGGATCTCCCACCTTCGCGTGCTACTCCTTTCACTCCGACAACACTTTGCACCTCCCTTCAACAAAAGCTCCTCTGCCACGGAGGAGGAGGGACCATCAGCCACCCCTCGCTTCGCTCCAAGCTCTCATTGCACTCCTCACACTTCCACAAGCACGAGCGTGTGTTCCTTGCATAGACTAACCCTGCAGGTACCTTCATCTTCATTGGCCGGACCCCACGCAGGATCTGCTTCGAGCTTCATCTCCAGCCCGAGGTGAACCATTCCTACAATCAATGTTATTGTAATAAATGATTTATCAATAAAAGTTATTGATTATGTTTCACTCCCTTTCTGAGATTGATTGCATGAATGCACTATAAGGTCCCTCTGTACAATAAGGGTTATGTACCATGGCCAACTTAATAATCATATAGCTGTTGATTCATTGATTGAATCATAGAGGCTGATGCTTGGATAAATATCTAAGGAGTTAGATAGAGGACTCATCAAGCATCATCAAATGATTGTTAAGTGATGATCTCCAGCCTGAGTGGGAGATGGAAATCCTTGCTCATTAGGCCGATATCTGATCGACCTCTTGATGAATGTCCTCTTCATAGGAATAGTGATTCAGAGGTGTCAGATTAGTTGAGTCAATGGGATGACTTAACGAGATCGAGATAAGCAAAGACCTATGTTGAGTGTTGTCATAACATAGGCATGCATCCTCTGACTAGAGACAAATGTGTTGCTATATGTCTGAGTATGTACATTTGGCAGACCAATAGGTTGATGACCTAACCAAGGTCTATACACCGGTGAGCTGGTGTGCATGTAAGGACATATGAGTGATACGATCTCTCGAAAGGATCATACAGGTTCACTTGTGAACCGAGAGACATGAGCTCACTTATGAGGTATTGGGACTGATCAAATTCCATGCATAATCCATGCTTAGGAAGCATGACATGAATTTGAAGGTAAGATATATGCTTTGTGAAAGCATATGATCAATACCAAATCCCAATGACCAAGAATGAGAAACTTAGTGATCAAACACTGAAGATGACAGTGCAAAAGTGATGTACATCTTCAGAATGATCATAGGTCTTCCAGTATGTAGGATGTACAGGTGTTGGGAATACCTGAGGGTGATTTGATCATAAACGATTGTATAACCATGACGCTTCCATTCTGAGGGAGTGATGAAACAGGTTTGGATTTTAGTGACTCCTCTCAATAGAGAAGTGACCTAATCTTAGTCCATTCATTGGACATTGATCTGAATGAGATTCAGAGGCAACAAGAAGATCGGGTTTACGGTCTTTATTTAATCAAGCATCTTTGGGAGGTCCATGTGATCTGGATTTGAGATGTGATCTCAATATCCAAGTCACTATACGTGGAACAATACAATCGCCCTGTCCTTATCTCCAAGTATCTGAGGAGAAATCGCATTATTCTTGAAGGGTTCAAGAATAATCCATAGATCTAAGCATTGAGAAGTTGATAATTAAATGTGATTTATTTATCATGATGTATGTGGAAATTATCCAATATAATTAAATGTGATTTAATTATTGTGGATAAGAATAATGTGGATAGCAATATCTAATTATTCATAATATATTATAAATATGATTTATAATGTATTAGAGAGAGCTAATTATAATTTATATTTATTGATTAATCATTAATGTGTATTGGATACACATTGTGTAATTGATTGAAATGTAAATTATATTTTGTTTTGGGTTGTGAATGTGATTCACAAATTTCCAATGGCAAGATTGCAATATTCTCTAAATTAATTATGAATTATTTTTGAAGAATAAATCACAACAAAAGTTGTTGGATTAAATAATGGATATTTCTATGGAGATGCAATCTCATGAAATCTCACGAGATTGCCTCCACATGGAAACATGTGGACGGCTAACCATTCCTATATGGAATTGATGGCCGTCCACCATGTTGGCATGGAAGATGTAATCTCCATGTCAATTGCCTCCTTATTTGATTGATTTAATTTAGCATTGATTTGTATTTTATTTATCAAATATATTTGATCTAAATTAAATCATAAGTTGTTGGCTTTTACCAACAACAATCTTGACCATTGGATTAAACAAAAATCAATCTCGTCCATTGATTTTATGTGTCCCATGGATTGAGATCCATGGATCCCAAAACCCTACAAATAGAGAGGCATACCATGCTCTCTATGGTTAAGATTTTGAAGCACATCTCTCTCTTTCTCTCTTCCTCCCACACGTCAACCCTCTCTCCCTCTCCTTGGTGGCCGTCCACCAAACCCTAGTGGGAGATAGCTGTCGACGCCCTCGCCACCGCGTCGTCGCTTTGACGTTCTTCGATTCTCCATCTTCTTGGAGTGCTACACTCGCGAACAAGACATTTGATATCGTACGACGAGATCAGGAGTTCACCATGCTTGGTTCAACTTGGATTGCGAGGATCACACGACTCATCCCTACACTCGCAAGCTTCTTCTCCGACGATCGGACTTGAGACAGGAGGTCTCTTTTTGTAGAGACTCGATCAACCACGCTTCAAGAGGTATTCCTTTATACTTGTTGTGGTTATGGATGAACGATCCGAGAATCTTTCTTGGATCATGTGGTTTCATCGCATGGAAATTTTTAAATTCCGTTGCACCGAACAACTAGTTCGACTAGTCGTTCTTCGTCGTATTCAATACGACGCTCATACTTCCATGATGCGTTTGAGGTTTATACCATATTCTTCAAGTGGTATCAGATCCTTAGGTCGAAGGTTTTGGATACAATCCGAAAACCGAGGATGACTTGGGTTCGTTAAGGTTGTGAAAGTTTTTGTCACATTTGATTTTTACACATCTGTTAAGTGAATAAATTCGGCCCTGTTTAAATTGTTTAAACACGAACTAATCACTTGGTTTTTTGTTACCCATTAAATAAGGAAATCATAGGATCTGAGTTTACATAATTTGGATTCTGTTTTCTCGAGATATGGTTGTTTTAATGAACATTTATTCACTGTTGTGGGAACTGCGAATCTTAACTTAATTAATAAGTTAATTACTATTTTGATCCGCCTCGAAATGTGTGAAGTATCACTTAGTTTATGTCCTAAATTAAATTAGCAAACTTTGAAAATTGACTTTGTCTAATTTGGATTTAAATTGATTGAGATATGTTAATTTTAGTAAGTAGGGGTCACTGCTGAAATTACATTCCTAATCAAGAACCATGTGATTGTCAATTAGTAAAATTATTTGTTGATTTCATGAAATAATTATGGAAAATATTTGAGAAATATTAGAATATGATTATTTCCTTAATTGACTTGGCCTCAACCAATAAATTGATTAGATTTGATCTAGATCATAATTGGAAACACAATCATCAAACTCCTTGCTTGAATAGGATTGGGAATTTGTCTAGCAAATTTCCTTATAATAAAAAATGTTTTGATTATTACTATATGATATAATTTCGGTTGAAGAATCGATGATCATCTCAAGTACAAATTGATCTATTTGTCATTATCCTTTACTGAGGTGGATATGGTGTCTAGATGGAGAGCATTGGGGTAGCGGGTTGCAACGTATGTGGTCTGTCCCACTCTCGTCGATACTGGCCATGACAGCGGGTAGGGACTCGATAATGTCGGAGAAATCAAGATGTATTTTCTAATTATTAAAATACAAATTAATATGTACTTTGAGATAATACTATTTATATATTCAAGTAAAACAATCAGTTTGTTGATTGAATTGGATTGATAATTAATTTAATATGATTGAATTAATTATGTCCAATTGAAACACTCTATTATGAATAGAGTTGTTATTTCCCTTGGAAGGATTAATTATATAAATATGATTCATGATAATTAATTAAAATTTGAATAAGAGGTGGAGGATCACATAAGTGACATCCATGGTCTCCCGTCAAGGTGAAGGGTTTATATCGCCAGGGATTACATATAGGAGACGCATGTACGAAGTGACAGCTCCTATATGCAAGCGCATTTGGATCGGGCTCTTTGCTTCTCGAAAGAGTAAGGCCGTATGCGTAGTGACCCCAATATCAGATCCTCATATTATTCGGACGATATTGGATTGCGCATAGCGAGTACTATTCCTGTTGACGGTTGGTTCAATTAATGACGGGTCAACATCACCTTAGGGGTGGTGGGCCTGGGTATTAAACATCGAATTGGGAAATGCAAGTTGGACTTGCAAGGCAGAATGTGTTCCGGCTTCTCTTTATTGGAGTCATATGTTCTCATATTATTGGGATATGACAAAGATAAAGAGGAGATCCCAGTTCTTGCTTGAGATATAGCGGTAATTATATCTCTTACTTTGAAAGTGATTAATGGAATAAACTTTCATAGTTGATAGAGCAAGACTAATTTGATTTAAAATGCCTTAATCAAATATCATAAATTGAATGTATGATTATGTGTTCTAATATAGTGCATTATTAGTTTCAGAAAATGAAGTCCATGAACCCACTAAGCAGGCTTCTGGAGGTCAATCAGTTGACCGGACCTAATTACTCAGATTGGATCCGTAATTTGGAGCTTCTTCTCTTAGTCGAGCACGTAAGTTATGTGCTCTCAGAAGACAAGCATGAAAGCCCTAAATCAAAGGAAGAAAAAGCATACAATGAAAAGTATGATGAAGATCATGTCTTGGCTAGATGTTATATCTTGAGTTCTCTCTCCACTGTTCTTCAGAAGCAGAGATGAGCACAAGCTAGGAAATAATGCAGAATCTAAAGATATGTTTGGTGACATTAACCGCACCCAACGATACAACATTATGAAAGAACTCATTCGCTGCAAGATGCAGGAAGGAACTTCGGTTCGTGAACTTGTACTCAAAATATTTGGGTACTTGTCGGAGCTGGAAACTCTTGGGGCAAACATGGATGCAGAAATGCAATCTGATTTCATTCTGCTGTCTTTGTCCAAGTCTTTCAATAACTTCATGGTTTCATTACACATGAACAAATTGGAATTGACGAACGCTGGACTTCTTGCAGCATTAAAGTCTGCTGAAGACGTAATGAAGAAAGATGGTCCTGCTGGCAGTGCAATGGTTGCACAGGTCAGAGGGAAGTACGGTCGGAAGCAAGGTTCTCGGAAGGGACCGGCCCAGAAGAGAAAGAAGAAGGGTCAAAGTGTTGGCTCATCTTCCAATGCATCCACACTGATACCGTCAAAGAAAACTGACGTCTGTCACCACTGCAAGAAACCGGGGCAGTGGAGGCGTAACTGTCCGGAATACCTGAATTTGGTCGACAAAGGTAAAGCCCCAACAAGTATGAAATCTACTTTTATCATTGAAACCAGTTTTCTCGTTAGACGAGAAGGAAGTTTGGGTTGTTGATTCTGGTGCTTCTGTTCATGTATGCAATTTGTTGCATTTGTTTCTGGAAACTAGAAATCTGGAAGAAGGGAGATAGTCATCTAGATGGGATCTGATGCAAGTGTTGCAGTAGTCGCCGTCGGGACCTGTTGACTATCCTTATCTAGTGATAGAGTCGTAGTACTTAAAGAGTGTCTTTATGTACCCGAAGTCAGAAGGAATTTGATATCTATATCTAAATTAGTTAGAAGTGGATATTCATTCCTATTCTATAATAAATTAGACATAAATCGTTATGATAAATATATTGCGGATGGCATTTTCACTTCTGGTGGACTCTATGAATTGTGCATTGATAAATGTATTATGAATGTTACAGCCACTAATAAAAATCCTAAAAGATCCAGGGAGGATGACAATCTTTCGAATGAGATTTGGCATCAAAGACTTGGTCATTTATCTGTTGATAAGATCAATAGATTGATAAAGGATGAACCTTTAGATTTTCTACAGGTTCAATCTTTGCCTACCTGCAAGAATTGCATTCAAGGTAAAATGACTAGGATGCCTTTCCGTAATAAGGTTACAAGATGCGAAGGTATTATTGATCTAAGACATACCGATGTATGTGGTCCCCTCAGTACCTTGACTCGAAATGGATATCGATATTATTTGACGTTTATTGATGACCATTCGCGATACGGGTTTGTCTTCCTATTACGTCATAAATCTGAAACCTTTGAAAAGTTCAAAGAATTCAAGTCTTTGGTTGAGAACCAAACCGATGGGAAGATTAAACGGATTCGATCTGATCGAGGTGGCAAGTACCTTTAGATGAATTCAAGGAATATCTTAAAGAGAATAGAATTGTCTCCAATCTCACTCCTCCTGGAACTCTCCAACTTAATGGTGTTGTTGAAAGATGCAACAGGACCATCATGGATATGGTCCGTTCAATGATGAACAAAGAACATTTACCATTTAGTTTCTGGGGATATAAGGTAGAGACTGCAATATATATCCTGATTAAAATTCCTAGAAAATTTGTGCCTAAGACTCCTTATGAGCTCTGGTATGGAACCAAACCTAGTGTTAATCACGTGAGGGTTTGGGGTTGATTGGTTCATGCGAAGAACGTGGACGCAAGTAAGCTAGAATCTCTCTCTCGTGAGTGTTACTTTATTGGGTATGTTAGAGATGGTATTGGATACCAACTCTATGACCCTGAGACGCAAAAGGTTTTTGTTTCTAGAGATGTGAAATTTTTGGAGAATGATTTGCTTAAAGGTCAAGACGAAAATGAATTAAAGGAACTCATTGAACCCCCTGAGGATTCTGAGCTTCCTGAACCAGAAACTGAAGAGATAAATAAAGATGAAACACCCATACCTCTTCGATGGAGTTCGAGGATGGTTGCACCACCTGAAAGGTATGGATTCCATGTGTCAAGTGAGACTGACAATGATCCTACTTCATTTGATGAAGCACTCACGGATCATGACATGGATAGATGGATGCTAGCAATGAAGTCAGAAATTGACTCCATGCATAAAAATGGTGTATGAACCCTAGAGAATCCACCTAAAGGGGTAAAATCCATTGGGTGTAAATGGATCTTCAAGAAAAAAAAGGGGACCTGATGGTAAAGTAGAGACTTTCAAGGTACGGCTCGTAGCCAAGGTCTACACACAAAAAGAAGGCATCGACTACGATGAGGCATTCTCTCTTGTGGCTATGCTTAAATCCATTAGGACATTGCTAGCTATAGCTGCATATCTTGACTATGACATCTGACAGATGGACGTCAAGATGGCTTTCCTCAATGGATACCTCGAGGAGGAAATCTACATGGAGCAGCCCCAGGGCTTCATAACTGAGGATGGCAAAGTATATAAGCTGAAGAAATCCATCTATGGGCTTAAGCAAACTTCTCGTAGCTGGAGCATCAGATTCGACGAAATCATGAAGAGTTATGATTTTGTGCAAAATCCTGATGAACCTTGTGTGTACAAGAAGCTTAGTGGGAGCGCCATTGTGTTCATCATGCTTTACGTAGATGACATCCTTATCATTGGGAATGATACATGGATGATGACCAGTGAATATTTGGCTATCTCATACCTTTGAGATGAAAGATCTTGGAGAAGCCTCTTACATCTTAGGCCTGAAGTTGTTCAGAAACCGAGAAAAGAGGATTTTGAGATTATCACAACATGGATACATTAAGAAGATTCTTGAACGATTCTGTATGGATAGTTCGAAGAAAGTATTCCTACCCTTGAGACATGGAATCCACATGTCTAAGGGGATGGCTCCTCAAACCCTTGAGGAAAAGAAAGCCATGGCTGGATGCCCTTATGCATCAGCTGTAGGAAGCTTAATGTATGCCATGATGTGTACTAGGTCAGATATCTGCCATGCAGTGGGAGTGGTAAGTCGTTATCAATCCTGCTATGGAGAACAACACTGGAATGCAGTGAAGAACATATTCAAATATCTAAGATGAACGCAAGATTACATCTTGGTCTATGGAGATAGTGATCTCCAAGTCTTGGGATATACAGACTTTGACTTCTAATCGAATATTGATGATCGAAAGTTGACATCAGGGTTTGTATTCCTGTTGAATGGTGGTGCTGTGAGCTGGAGAAGAAAAAAGAAAGACACTACAACAGATTCAATAACAGAAGCCGAATACATTGCCGCATCGGATGCTGCAAAGGAGGCGGTGTGGTTGCGCAAGTTCATCCTGGAGCTTGGCATAGTTTCCTCTGATACTCCCATCCCGCTACTCTGCGATAACACGGGAGCCATTGCCCAGGTGAAGGAACCCAGATGGCATCAGAAGAGCAAGCATGTGGAAAGGAAATACCACATCATTTGGGAGAATCAAAAGCGTGGTGATATCATCATAACTAAGGTGGCCTCTGCCGACAACGTTGTTGATCTCTTACCAAGCCTCTGACACAAAAGGTTTTCCACCAGCATGTAATGAGTATGGGTTTAAGGATTGTTCCTGAATGGTTCTGAGGGCTAGTGGGAGATTGTTAGCAATGTGAGCCCGAGGCGAATCATTCCTACAATAAATGTTATTGTAATAAATGATTTATCAATAAAGTTATTGATTATGTTTCACTCCCTTTCTGAGATTGATTGAATGAATGCACTATAAGGTCCCTCTGTACAATAAGGGTTATGTACCATGGCCAACTTAATAAACATTTATCTGTTGGTTCATTGATTGAATCATAGAGGTTGATGCCTGGATTAATATTTAACGAGTTAGATAGAGGACTCATCAAGCATCATCAAATGATTGTTAAGTGATGATCTCCAGCTTGAGTGGGAGATGGTAATCCCTTGCTCATTAGGATGATATCTGACCGACCTCTTGATGCAGGTCCTCTGCATAGGAATAGTGATTCGGATGTGTCAGATTAGTTGAGTCAATGGGTTGACTTAACAAGATCAAGATAACCAAAGACCTAGTTGAGTGCTGTCACAACATAGGCATGCATCTCTGACACAGACAGATGTGTTGCTATATGTCTGAGTATGTACATTTGGCAGACCAATAGGTTGATGACCTAACCAAGGTCTATACACCGACGAGCTGGTGCGCATGTAAGGACATATGAGTGATACGATCTCTCGAAGGGATCTTACAGGTTCTCTTGTGAACTGGGAGACATGAGCTCACTCATGAAGTATCAGGATTGATCAAATTCCATGCATGGTCATCATGCTTTGGAAGCATGACATGAATTTGAAGGTAAGATATATGCTTTGTGAAAGCATATGATCTATACCAAATCCCATTGACCTAGAATGAGAAACTTAGTGATCAAACACTGAAGATGACAGTGTAAAAGTGATCTAAATCTTCAGAATGATCATAGATCTTCCAGTATGCATGATGTACAGGTGCTGGGAATACATGAGGGTGATTTGATCTTAAACGATTGTATAACCATGACGCTTCCATTCCGAGGGAGTGATGAAACAGGTTTGGATTTTACTGACTCCTCTCAATAGAGAAGTGACCTAATCGTAGTCCATGCATTGGACATTGATCTGAATGAGATTTAGATGCAATGAGAAGATCAGGTTTACGGTCTTGATTTAATCAAGCATCTTTGGGAGGTCCATGAGATCTGGGTTTGAGATGTGATCTCAATATCCAAGTCACTATACGTGGAATAATACAATCGCCCTGTCCTTATCTCCAAGTATCTGAGGAGAAATCGCATTATTCTTGAAGGGTTCAAGAATAATTCCATAGATCTAAGCATTGAGAAGTTGATAATTAAATGTGATTTAATTATCATGATGTATGTGGAAATTATCCAATATAATTAAATGTGATTTAATTATTGTGGATAAGAATAATGTGGATAGCAATATCCAATTATTCATAATATATTATAAATATGATTTATAATGTATTAGAGAGAGTTAATTATATTATATTTGTTGATTAATTATTAATGTATATTGGATACACATTGTGTAATTGATTGAAAATGTAAATTATATTTTGTTTTGGGTTGTGAATGTGATTCACAAATTTCCAATGCCAAGATTGCAATATTCTCAAAATTAATTATGAAATATTTTTGAAGAATAAATCACAAAAAAAGTTGTTGGATTAAATAATAGATATTTCCATGGAGATATGCAATCTCATGAAATCTCATGAGATTACCTCTACATGGAACAACATGTGGACGGCAGTCAATTCCTATATGGAATTGGTGGCCTACACCATGTTGACATGGGAGATGTAATCTCCATGTCAATTGCCTCCTTATTTGGTTTAATTGATTTAATTTAGGATTGATTTGTATTTGATTTATTCAAATATATTTGATCTAAATTTAATCATAAGTTGTTGGCTTTTACCAACAACAATCTTGACCATTGGATTAAACATAAATCAATCTCATCCATTGATTTTATGTGTCCCATGGACTGAGATCCCATGGATCCCAAAACCCTATAAATAGAGAGGCATACATTCTCTCTAGGGTTAAGCTTTTGAAGCACATCTCTCTCTCTCTCTCTCTTCCTCCCACACGTCAACCCCTCTCTCCCTCTCCTTGGTGGCCGTCCACCAAACCCCAGTGGGAGATAGTCGTCGACGCCCTCACCACCGCGCCGCCCCACGTTCGATCTCGTACGACGAGATCAAGAGTTCACCGTAATTGAATCAACTTGTTGGATTGTGAGGATCACGCGACTCATCCCCGCGCTCGCAAGCTTCTTCTCCAACGATCGGACATGAGACAAGAGGTCTCTTTTCATAGAGACTCGATCAACCACGCTTCAAGAGGTATTTCTTTGTACTTGTTGTGGTTATAGATGAAACGATCCGAGAATTGTTCTTGGATCATGTGGTTTCATCGCATGAAAATTTTTTAAATTCTGTTGCACCGAACAACTAGTACGACTAGTCGTTCTTCGTCGTATTCGATACGATGCTCACGCTTCCGTGATGCGCTTGAGGATTATACCATATCCTTCACAGACCCCCCGACCGACTCTTGACGTTCCCACGATCACCTTGAGCCATCAAGGAGTTGTCGACGAGCTTCCACAACCTCAGGCGAGCGCGACTGAGCTAGAGCATCGTCGCCGGAGCCCCGCCAAGTCCGCCGCAAGAGGCGGCGGACCGGAGAAGAAGGCCTCTAGCTACTGTTTGATCTTCGCGATCCAACGGTTCTCGTCTCAACACGTCCCCAGCATCCCGCCACCTTACGTTGCCACGTCGCCATCGCCTTCGACCTCCAGCCACCATCCGATCTCGCGAGGATCTGACGCCTCGCACCACGCCCACGCCATCTTCATCAGCAACCATTAGATCTATCTTGATCCGACGGTTCTCAGACAACCACATCGCCTCACCCCAGGAGCCATCAGCCACTGTTCGACCTATCTTGATCTGACGGTTGCTGGCGCACCATGTCATGCCCTCCGAGCCTCTTCCCCGACCCTAGGCTCGGAGCGACCGAAGCTATCCCCGGAGCTGATCCGAACCTCCTGAGCCATCCGAGCCTCTGCCCGAGCCACCAACGCTGTCCGAGCCTAGCCCCTCACGTGTCTTTCACGTGAGGGCTGGGTAATTTACATAGAGGCCCTGGAAAGTTTCTAAAATTGCATTCTGGTCCCTGCCAGGCGCGCCACGTGAGGAGCACGTTCTCAGTGGGAATTTCGCACTCATACCCCCCCGATTATAGATATTTACACTTAAGTCCCTGTCTGCATGTTTTCTTTTCAGAAATTTTTATTTACAGTGTTGCATTTTGGCCCCTGTCTTTGCATGCATATTTATGTATCCATTTATAATCATATTTAATTTTTAAAAAATGCATGTTGTAGTTTAACTTGTCCTCTACCTTGTGTGACACGTGTCATACTTTTGTGAGCTCCCTTGATTTTAATAATATTATTTTGGTGAAATTTGATATATTTTTCGCAATGTGTACCTTTTAATTATTATTAAATTCATTGTTGCTCCAAAAATCACCATAAAATCACATCAGACCTAAGATAAATTATTCTACATTGTGCCTAAAAATCATTGCATTTAACGCATCACGAGGCCTGAATAAATCAAACAGTGATTGCTTAATTGATTTTTAATAAGACCAATTCACATAGATTTTTAGGTTTATTAATTTTTCTGAATTCATCTTACTTAGACCTATCTAGGATAATTTTTATATCTAAAAATAATGTTTCTTGGTATTTATTAGAATTAATTTTGTAAAAACTACCCTGCATTCATATTTTATTCATATTAAATTCATACAGAGTCTAGAAATTCCAAAAAATGTAGACACTTAGTTTCATATCATTCCATCATCTAGCCAAGTTTCATTAATTTTGGACTTTATTTGATCATCTTTGTAATTTAACTTGTAAATTTGGCCTGAAATTACATTGTTTTTCCTTTATTGCACAAAAATTCCTAAAAAAAGATCAAAAATATTCTTCTGAAAATCTGACCTCAAAAATTAATCGAAAATTTACCTAAGGAGACAGCTGCCTCCCTGAGTTCGACCTTAGGCTTGCGTAAGTAAAATAAATCTGTCGCTTAAACTTGATATTCCATTAAGTCTGAGTGGTATATTTGACGAAGTCTCGATTACCCGACTGCAACGAACTTAATATTTAATTTGATTGTTAACTCACTCGAATTAATAAGGGTAGACGAGGCATTTTCAAAGGGGTCCCTATACACACACACACACACATACATACATACATACATACATACATACATATATATGTATATATGTATATATATACATATATATGTATGTATATGTGTATATATATGTATGTGTGTGTGTATATATATAGGGAAAAAGGAGCCTACCTCGGCGGGTGCAGGTAACTCCCTACACCCGGCCTAATTTTTCATTATTTTTTGATTTTTTTGAAATGAAACCTTGGGGGATTTAGATCACTATGTATCACCATGTTGTCATTCCAAGTTCAACTTAATTCGAGACTTCTATCATCTCCATCAAGACTACCAAATTTTAACGGTCTCAGAATTGCAGAAATCAACCCTGTCTAGATGAACATGTTAGGAATGTTTGTTTTGCATGAAATTTGAAACACATATTCCCCTTAACATATTAAGTAAATCCCCCCAACTTTTATTTCAAAAAAAATAAAAAGATAGTCGAAAAATGGGGTGGATGCAGGGAGTTTTCTACACCCCAGGGTGCAGGCTCCCTGCCCCCATACATACATACATACATACATACATACATACATACATATATATATATATATGTGGGGGCTGGAGCCTGCACCCGGGGGTGTAGGTAACTCCCTGCACCCGGCCTTTTTTGATTTTTTTCGAAAAATATCTTTTGGGAATTTACTTAATATATTAAGGGGAATATGTGTTTTAATTTTCATGCAAAACAAACATTCCTAACATGTTCATCTAGAATGGGTCATTTTCAGCAATTCTAGACCGTTAAAATTTGATGATCTTGATGGAGGTGATAGAAGTCTCAAAATAAGTTGAAATTGGAATGACATCTTGGTGATATATAGTGATCTAAATACCTCAAAGTTTCATTTCAAAAAAAATAAAAAAAATCATGAAAAATGACCCGGGTGTAGGTGGTTACCTACACCCTGGGTGTAGGATCCCTTTTCTCTCTCTCTCTCTCCCCCCCTCTCTCTCTATATATATATAGGGATTGGAGAGCCTACACCTATGTGTAGGTAAATTTCCTACACCCACCTCTTGTTCCCTCATTTTTTTGATTTTTTTCAAAGGAATCTTTAGGGGATTTACTTATAATATTAAATGAAATAAGTGTTTCAAATTTCATGTAAAACAGCCATTCCTAATAGCTCCATCGGAAGGGGTCGATTTCAACAAATCTGACACCGTTAAAATTTGACTATCATGATGGATAAGTTAGAAGTTTCGAAATAAGTTCAAAATTGAATGATGACATGGTGATATGTTGTGATCTAAATTCCCCAAGAAAATTAATTAAAAAAAACAAAAAAATTGAGGAAAAAAGAGGTGGGTGTAGGAAGGTTACCTACACACGGGTGTAGGATCCCTTTTCCCATGTATATATATGTACGTATATGTATATATATTTGTATGTATATATACGTGTATATATGTATATAGGATTTAATGGGGTTGCCTCCTAGAGGCAGCCAACATGGCTGCCCGCCTCCTATTTCGGCATTTTTTATTTTTTAAAAAAATATCATCATGTATATTCACCCCTATATCCCTCCTATATATCATTCAAATTTCATCAGAAACAGAGAATCCCTATGACCTCCATCAAGATAGTGTCGATTTAAAAAATCCTATGACCGTTAAAAAATGACTGTATGGATGGAAGCCGTAGGAGTCTCTGTTTCTGACGAAATTCGAGGGGCATATAGGAGGGATATAGGGATGAATATTCATGGCAATATTTTTCAAAAAAATAAAATAAAATAAACACCGAAAATGGCGCGGGGACTGCCCCATTAATCTCATATATATATATATATATATATGGGTTTAATGGGGCTGCCCCTGAGAGGAGCTAACTTGGCTCCCCCGCGTCATTTTACCCGTTTTTTTTATTTTTTTTGAAAAATTCTTCCGTGAATATTGATCACTATATCCCTATATTATGCTATTCAATTTCGTACGAAACAGAGACTCGTACGGCATCCATCCATATAGTCATTCTTAACGGTAATAGAATTGCTAAAAGCGACCCTTCTGGATAGATGCCGTAGGAATCTCTGTTTCCTGCGAAATTTGAATGACATAATATATGTATATATTGATGAAAATCTACGGAAGAAATTTTCAAAAAAATAAAAATAAAAAAATAGACGAAATGGTGAGGGGGGAGCCAAGTTAGCTACCCCCATAGGAGCAACCATATTTTACCCTATATATAAGAAAAGGGAGGCTGGTGGGTGGTGCAGCCAATTGGTTGCACCCGCCCTCCCCACCGTTCGATTGCGGAAGGAACAACGGCGGATTGATGCACTCGCAGCCCATCTAACCTCTCTCCTGCACCCCACCCTCCCCATAACCCTCGATCCCTTCCCCCCTCAAATCCTAACCCCTCTCCCGCAGCCTATGCCAACCCGTAACCCTTGCTCCCTCCACCGTGTTCTCCCCCCACTAGTGCTCTCTCTCCGCGTGCTGCGCACCACCGCCCCTCGCTCGCCTGCAGCCCCCGCAGCCTTCTCTCCTCTCTCTAGCTCTTAGCCACTTTGAGGACTTCACGTCTTGGATCTCTGCAAGATCCTCCCTTTCCGGTATATTATTCGGTCAAGGTGACGTCGGACCTCAAGATCTAGAGGAATAGTATATGATGATGTGCAATTAGATCTCAAGATCATCTAGGAATGATTTTTTTATCCTTTGCGTTAGACTAAATTGACATTGCATTTTTTTCTTTCAACATTGACTGTGTCATTCAATTAAGTTGGAAGCAATTTATGTGCTTCTATCCGGTGTTTTCCTACGCACATTCATGCATTTGAAGCCTATTCTTGTTTTAAATGTGCATCGCTTCTACTTGGTTGAAATTACACTGTTCTCACAGCATAGTGCACATTAAATGAAGAATATGAACTCTCCAGCGACTTCTGCGTGGTGCACATTAAAAACAAGGATAGGATTGTTATACTATTCTTTTGTTTTGTTACTGATAGATATTTCTTTTCGTTTTTTTTTAAATTTGGAACTCTTATTGATGGGGATATTGTGCTTGAATATATCTCTATTTGTGCCCCATGCATGCGCGATCCCCCGTCCTCTTTTTCATTGATTCTCGAATGGTTTTTGGTAGTGTGAGCCTTACGGGCTCCCCTGACTGTTTTTATACCTTTATCATACTCTAATGCATCATACTCATCAGACAAGGTCATACATACTTTTTATATTCATCATCTTTATCATATTCATCATACTCATTTATCGAAAAATATATAATTTTATCATACACACTTTTTTCTTACGCAACTACGGGTACCTCATCAGTAAGTATCAATGAGGGCACAAACCATTAATTATAGATTCTGAGTCCGATGTTGCGAATGTATAAAGATAGAACCTTCCAAGCCATTAACGTTGACCACCGACTTGACGACCTTTAAGATATATAGTATAGAGGAATGATAGAAGCAATTTGACTAAGGTCAACAAACGCCAACGCTCCTTTTTGAAAAAGTCCATTCCACTCAGCTCAATTTGACCGCTCTCCACCTACACGATCCCTATATATACCCGCATAATCCGAGCACGGACACCGAAGGAACCACCAATGGCTCCTGCTCCTCTCCTCCTCGTCCTCCTCCTCGTCCTCCACACCATTGCAATCGGATCCGTCAGCGTCCGGCCCCTCCGCTTCGGCGAGAGTGGAGCTTTCAAGATACTCCAGGTTGCCGACACGCACTACGCCGAGGGAGCGCGGACTCGGTGCCGCGACGTTCTCCCTCAGCAGTTTCCGACGTGCTCCGACCTCAACACTACCGCCTTCCTCCGCCGCCTCATTCAAGCGGAGAGGCCTCACCTCGTCGTCTTCACCGGTTGGTCATTTCGCGTCTATGTTTTTTTAAAAGAGATGGTAATCAAGAAATTTTGAATTTCGGTTATTGTGGTAAAATTTGAAAAGAATCCCGCACAATAATTTGATATTACTTCGCTACCCTTTGTCTTATATATTACATTCATTGAAAAATTACTCAGATGTCCCGTTAATTATGCAACGTTAGGAAGACGTCCGTTCCGTACGAGCGGATATTATTCGCTGATTAATGCATATTGATAACTAATGAGCCTCGTGTTTTTTTATGTTGTTCAACGATTCATGCATTTTAATAGCAAGAAAATATGCATATTAATAAAGTGGATATATATTTGTTTGATAATATTCAAGTTCAGTACACACGAATATACGTCTATTTATTTTTTTGTACAAAATTAAATATACATTAAAAAATCAGCTCACATAAAAGATGACGATTAAATACATCAAGAGAGTATCTGTAATTAAAAAATATCTCTAAATAACATTTTCTTAATTCTTCCATAACCGATACTTGTTGAACTAATCAAGCTGTGATTTTGAATTGAATGTGTTTATTTTAAAAATCAGACTTGATCCAATTGATTAACGAAATGTTGAAAAACTCGACTTCGAATGTAAGTTATCGAACCGAACTCAAATACGAACTTTCTTATGGGACATAACTTGAACATAGTTTTTAATTTATATATCATTAAGTGGCTTGATTTTGGCACGGTTGTAATGGGGCCTTGAATGAACATGAGAAGGTTTGTGGATTGTATAGGTGACAACATCTACGGCTCCGATACGGCGGACGCGACCAAGTCTCTTGACCTGGCCTTTGAGGTGGTGACCAAGGAAGGGATACCATGGGCAGCGGTGCTCGGGAACCACGACCAGGAATCCACGCTCACAAGGGCTGAGGTCATGAACTATATCGTTGCGATGCCGCATACGCTCTCTCGGTTGAATCCCGAGTCCCTCGGCTACGAGATTGATGGCTTTGGTAATTACAACTTGGAAGTTGGCGGCGTCGCGGGGTCGCCCCTGGCCAACAAGTCTGTCCTAAATCTCTACCTCGTCGACAGCGGCGATTACTCGACAGTGCCGTTGATCCCTGGTTATGGATGGATAAAGCCTTCGCAACAGATGTGGTTCCAGCAGACGTCCAAGAAGCTTAAGGTAAGAGCATTGCATACAAATTGATCCATGTAAATGATGGTTATGGATAGAAAAAGCCGAATTGTAACGTCCTGGGCTTAGGTCACCGGTCCGTTATCGAGGAAAACTGGCCCTGACAACCTGTTGGGTACGGGCTCAAATGGACCCGTTGACAACCACCCAAATTCTTAAGTGTTACAACCTCCCCCACTTATATTCGCAACGTCCTCATTGCGACATGACCCATTCTTCGGTCTGTTATTGAGGAAAACTGGCCCTTACAACTTGTTGGGTACGTGCCCAGTTGGATCCGTTGACAACCACCCAAATTCTCAAGCCCAAGTTGTCAAGTAGTAATCCCCACCACTTATATACTACACACACACTTTGTCAGTTTAAGGTATGGCACTATGTTTGGGTTGGGGTGTTACACGAATGATCATATTACTCTTGCTACTACAATAGACGGAATAATCATATATGAATGTATATATAAACAAATATCTAAATGTTTTATATTGTTACACATAATATAATGTGTTTTAGAGTCATTTCAAATTCAAATGCAAGAAGAGAAATAAATAAGACAAATTATAAAAAAACCCAGCTATACCTCGATTTCAAAGTAGGATCGTATTTTGAAAACGTAACAATAAGGGTTCGATCTTGTTTTTTTAATCTTAAATAAATATTTTCATAAGCTTTTGCAATCCTTCTATATCGATGTTAATGCATAAGTTGATTTTCTTTCAGTGCTTATTTATATCATTTCAAAATAAGGGCCCTAATTTGGAAGTGAAGTATAATTGGAGCTCTTTTCTTGGTAATTTACTCAACTATATGTCTTACTGTATTTAACTATTTGTTATAAAAGTTTAGTTTAACATATTACTTGATTTTCTTTTTTCTATTATTGTATTTCTAGAGTATATAAGTTTGACATTGAATTTAAATCTTATAGAAATTTTATTATATGCACCATAATCCGTATCCATTTGTAAAATATCTGTATCTGAATTATAATTACATGTTTTCATATTTGTATCCATATTTAAGAATATGCTTTACGATTATCAATATCTGCAAGATACCTATTTCTGTAAATGTATCCAAATTCAAAAAAAGAAAGGACATGGCAACATCTATACGGGACTTCCATATACCTTAGGGGGGCCATGGCCCCTCCTTAATTATTACATTTCACTTATATAATAATGTTAATTTTTGATATGGTCCCTCCTCAAATTCTAAATATAGAAAGATAAATCTCAAAGACTAACATTGAATGTTTAATGGCTTGTTGGCAAGTGTTTCATCCACCAAAATATAAACTAGGGTTTAGATCTCATTGGTGTACTTTTTGTTAAAAAAACAGCTCTATTCCACTTTACCTCCATCATTTTATTCATAAAAATTAATTCCATCATTTCGTTGTTAAAAAAATTGTTTTACTCACCTTTAATATATTAATATTATAAATATAATATTATATAGAATGAGATCAGGCTCATTTATCTCTCTCATTATTTCTAATTCTCTTTGTAAATGATATAAATTTTGTTGTTTTCTTTTAAATATGATTTTTTTTAACTAAAACTATTTAAAAATCATCAATAAAAAATAGTCTATACCTTATTGAAAAATTTCAAATAACATTGAAATAGTAAGTTTATCAAAATTTAAAACTCACATTTGAAATTATTAACTCTACTTAGAAAATATCATTTGAAATTATTTTTTTCATTTTTTACTTATACAAGATAGATCTATACTTGGCCCCTCCTTGACAAAAATCCCGGTTTTGCCCCTGTGTATCGTCTGTTTGCATTCCTACCCACTACCATAATATATACTTATGCTTTGTATAAGATTTAATCGGGCTACCCTCATGGGAGAGCTAACCCATGAGGGTAGCTCCATTAACCTCTTTATATAATTATGCATATACCCTACAAATATCGATTTTTTTAAATGATGCAACCTCCTTTCCTAGGTTGATGTCAACATTTGAGAGATAGTACACTAGGTTAATTTCGAGCTTTGGCTGGCCGATCTTTAAGATCGGCTTCAATATAGTTTTGAAGTAATGTGTTTTTAACGTAAGAAAGATAGCGTTTGAAACAAATCTTGAAAATCAGATACCACGTTCCAACATTTTGAAGTTCACCTAGGACATTGCAGTTGAGTATATATACAATTTACTCAATTTATATTGATAGGCCATTATTTATAAAAGGATTTCTAACACTTATGCCTAATTACAGTTACGCTGCTATATATTTTTAAAAAAATTACAGTTGTACCCTTCCTTTAACGTAGAATAGAGAGCCGTGAATTTAGTGAGAATGCAGGGGTACAAGTGTTATTGCAAAAAATATAAGGTTATAATTATAAGGGATATTTACACCCATAACCCTGAGTAATATGGTAATTACCCCAGAAACCCTCTATAAACACGAATTACACCGAGGACCTTGAATAGCAATTAACTCTTACGCTCGTAACCTTGTGTTATCTTCCATCCAATTTACCGTTAACTATTGACGGTATCCGTTATATATTTTATATTTATACCCTTTAAGTTTCTATTATTTACAAAAAAGTTCATTTATCACCTTCCTCCTCCACCTTGTCCTCTTCCTCCTCCAAGCAGCACCCACCTCCTCCTCCTCCAAGCAGCAAGCTCCTCCGACAACCTCCTCCTCCCCTTCGTCCTAAAAGCAGCACCCCGCCCCCGCGCGACTCCGCCTGCAGCACCCCTCTCCCGCGCGACTCCGCCTGCAGCCCCCCCTCCCCCGCGCGACTCCGCCTGCAGCCCCCCCCCCTCCCCGGCGCGCCTCCCCCTGCAACCCCCTCCCCCGCGCGCCTCCCCCTGCAGCCCCCTCCCCCGCGCGCCTCCGCCTGCAGCCCCCTCCCCCGCGCGCCTCTGCCTGCAGCCCCCCCTCCCCGCGCGACTCCCCCTGCAGCCCCCCTCCCCCGCGCGCCTCCCCCTGCAGCCCCCCTCCCCCGAGCACCTCCCCCCCACCCCCGCGCGACTCCGCCTGCCGCCCCCATCCCCCGCGCGACTCCGCCTGCAGGACCCCATCCCCTCCCCCACGTGCCTCCGCCTGCAGGACACCCCCCCTCCTCCGCGCGCCTCCGCCTACATACCCCCTCCCTGCGCGCCTTCGCCTGCAGGGCGTGCCTCCGCCTGGCCCCACCCCTGGCACCTTCGCCTGCACCACCCCCACTCCCCCGCGCGCCTCCGCCTATAGGACCCCACCCCCTCCATCGCACGCCTCCGGACACACCCCCTCCTCCGCACGCCTCGCTGCAGCCTCCCTCCCTGAATCGCCTGCAACCCCCCCCCCCCCCCCCCCCCACCCACCCCAACCCTCTGCCTGTGGTCCTCCCCGGTCCAAGTCATGCTCTCCGCTACAGGTCTAGGTCGCAACCCACGAGGTTACATTATGAATCTCCATCATACACTCCGTCGCTGCTCGGCCTCCTCCGTGAAAGTTCCCACCATGCAAGCTTTAGGATGGAACCCACTTTCTCCTTCCTTCTTTTCTTTTTTTGATTAACCTCCACCATAGGATCATGAATTGGGTTAGATTAACTCAGCTATCTGGTTGTGTTAACGAACGAAACTAACGGAAGGTTATGGGTGTAAAACGGCGTGGTTATTCAGGGTCCTGAGGATAATTCGTGTTTATAGAGGGTTTCTGGGGTAATTACCATATTACTCAGGGTTATGGGTGTAAATGTCCCTAATTATAATGGCAAATGAGAGAGCGCAAGTGTAAAAAAAGCCCTTATGAAAATACTACTTCCATGATATTTATGTGTTGGCGTCTATTTTCCAGAACGAATACATGAGGGGAACACCGGTACAGAGCGATGCAGCACCAGGTCTTGCCTACTTCCACATACCATTACCGGAATACGGAGCTTTCGACTCGTCAAACATGACAGGAGTGAAGATGGAGGCGGGCATCAGCTCGGCTTCCATCAACTCGGGCTTCTTCTCAACACTGGTCAAAGCCGGGGACGTCAAGGCTGTTTTCACAGGCCACGATCATCTCAACGATTTCTGCGGCAAGCTCGCCGGTATAAACCTCTGCTATGCCGGTGGCTTCGGGTACCACGCCTATGGGAAGGCCGGATGGCCTCGACGGGCGAGGGTGGTCACCGTCCTCTTGGAGAAGACACCGCGAGGGATCTGGGGAGGCGTCGAATCTATCGTGACTTGGAAGCGCCTCGACGACGCGCGTCTCTCGACCATCGACTCCCAAGTTCTATGGACCAGACGATCTGCCGCTGGCGGTAAGATACTTTCCAATTCTAACATCGAACTACGATCGATTAGGACAGAAATAAAGCATTGACTCAAATTCTTTGCATGTGTGTATCTCCATTTTAGATCCTTTTTCCTTTAAATATCAAATTTTGAAAATTTAAGATATGCTCATCTTCGTTTTCATCCTTTCATGAGCAGGGAGAGGGAGGAGGTAATAGCCTTTCATTCGTGATATGCAAGGTGACTGCAAGCTACTGTACTTTGATACATGGTTTTGTAATTTTGAATTACTTCCACTGGATCCTATGTACGTGTTACCGATTTAATAATAAAATTATGTAATCTATTTTGGGTGGTCATAAACCTTTTGATTGTGGAATGGACTTTCCTGCTCATGGATGTGGGCATTTGTTCTAACCCATGTATATAATGTGGTAGGAAAAATCATTTGGGTGTTAACTTGTTGGGAGTTAAAACACGAGTAGCCGTTTTTGCGGAAGTGTGTGGGATGGAACTAAAGATCCCTAACTATGACAGATGGCAATCAAATAGCTATCACGAGCAGATGAGCAAGCAAATAAACATCAAAACAACAAGCACAAAGATACGGCGATTTTTACATGAAAATCCCTAAAATGAAGAGTGGGAGAACACCATGAGGCCTTCTTGACCCAAGTCACTCCATTGTAGTTGGTGATAATTTCGTTCTCCTTAAAATACCATACAAGTCAAGCCCTCTTGTTTGCGTATCAACAAATGAACACCACTAAATAAGATAACAAGAGGAGAGGGAAAGAAAATCATCCAAGGTGGGAACCAAATCCACAATCCTCTTCCAAAGAAAGCTTCACCCTTGTGTCTTCTTCCTTCCCCTATACTCTCGCACGAGCCAAGCACCACGGGAGGAGGCAACCACCGGAGATCCTCACTGGACTTACACACAGATGATCTTAGTTGATTTAGGGCATACCAAGTTGCTTCTACCTTTCTCTAGTGCGTTTCTTGTTTCGAATAGTTGGGTTCTGCTCTATGGATGGTAGAACAGAAAGAGAAGTGGCCTTCGAGAGAAGGGGCCCTCCATAAGTGCTGGAAATTTCGCCCCTCTTATGGCATGAATGCCATAACATGTCACCTAGAACACCATAGCATGTCACCTGTTGTAGATTTTTGTGATGCACCTATTGTGGTTTCTACTACTGCACTGCACTTACCATGGGTTAGAATCCATAACAGGTCTCCTGCTATCAACAAACTCCCCTCCAGCCCATGGGGAGATATTGAAAACATCGTGGTCACTAAGAGGGACATCGCTCAGCTCTCTACAGTGATTTAGCTAGTCAAGAATCGATGTTTTCGTCAACATATCTAACATATTCTCATCTGCGTGTATCTTTTTCAAAAGTGTTGGTTCTTAACAATGGCATCTCCTAACCAATGGTATTACAAAACAATATGCTTAGTGCGAGCATGGTGCATTGTGCTCTTGACCAAATCAACAACGTTCTGGCTATCACAAAAAACTATTGGCTCAATATCATCACGCCCTTTTTCACCTAGAATCATTGTAGCCACAACATTTCCTTACCGGCTTCTGCTGCGGCATTGCACTCTACCTCGATCATCGAGAGTGAGACACACATCTGCAATTTGGATTGCCACAATATCGCTCCCCTTGGAAATGTAAAGATGTACCTAAAAGTAAACTTTCTCTAGTTTACATTGTTTTTCATATCAACATCGGTATAGCCATGTAACTTAAAATTTGTCTCGTCAAACATTAAACATAGACTTGATGTGCCTCTGAGATACCTCAAGATCCACTTCATCACTTCCCAGTGATCTTCCATGGATTCGAAATGAACATGCTCACAATGCCCACAACATGTGTTACATCATCTCATACATGAGGTATCTACCACAGACTAGTAGGGAATCTTGCCCATATTGTATTTTACCTCAAAATTGATGGGCATGCCTTCTTGCTTAATTTGAAATGATTTGCAGTGGGTGTGCTCACAGGCTTTACATTTTCATATTGAACTACTCCAAGACATGTTCAACATACTTTTCTTGTGAGAGTCACAACTTGTGCTTCGGCTTGTCACAATCAATTTGCATATCCAATATGTGTTGTGCTTTGCTCAAATATTTCATTTCAAATTCTTTGGAGAGTTCTCTTTTTAACTTTGTTATAAGATTGGAATCTTGATCGATAATAACCATATCTTTACATAAATAGACATAATAATCATACTATCAATATTAAGATGTCATACATATACGCATGGACCTGTAATAGTCCTGTTAAAGTCTTATTTCATCATTAAGGTATCAAACTTCATGGACCACTATCCGAGGGCTTGCTTCAAACCACAAAGTTCTTCTTCATATTCCATACCATGTGCCCTCTCCCCTTTTATGTCCTTGTGATTGCTCCATGTAGATTTTCTTCTTTCAAATCACCATGAAGAAATTCCATTTTCACGCCGTTGCTCTAGCTTTGCTAGAAACCAATCCTAGCACCATTCTCACGGAATTCATATTCACAACATGAGAGAAGATTTCATCATAATCTACCCTCTTTTATTGGCTGAAGTCTTTCACTACCAATCTTGCCTTGTATCTCATATTCTTACCACTGCCATTTTTCTTAAGCTTGTAGACCCACTTGTTTTTCAGTGCCCTTTTCCCTTTAGGTCTCTCCACAAATTCATATATATGATTTTTCTTTAGAGATGATATCTCTTCATTCATAAGATGGAACCAATGTTTTCTCTCTTTATGCTCATGTGCTTCCTCAAAGGTACACAGTTCTGCTTCACCAATTATCATCATTAACTAAGAATATAGCTATAGCGAGATGATGGTTGGTGATCTCTCTCGGATCTCCTACTCTGAGGTTGAACCGTCTCTTAATGTGGATAAGGATGCTCCCCATACTCAACCCTCTATGTATGCATCAACAAGGGATTTAGCTTGCCTATGATGCTTTAATTGCACATCTTCTCCACCCACGTCATGCACTGGAGAAGGATCCAAGTCATCATCATTGTCATAATCAAAATGAATCTCTCCAGTATCAATACGTACATTGTCATCCTCAGTCAAGGTCTAGTTCTCATAGGACATCACTTCTCTATGTCAGATGACAGTCTTTGTTCGTGGATCCGAAAGTATGTAACCATATCCCTTGCCAATATATGCAACAAAAATGTGTTGTCATCAAGCTTCTTTCTTTGTTCCTTTGATATTTGCATGTAAATCTTGCTACCGAATACTCTCAATGATTATATGTAGGGTCCTTTCATGCCCAAATGCGCTCAGGAACCTGAAAACCCAAAGGAACTGATGGAGATCTATTGATCATGTAGTAGGCAGTCTATATTGTCTCAACCCATCTTTGGCAACTTTGATGTCCTTAGTATGTGATTAAATCCATGATTCATCAACCTTTATTTCTTTTATTTTAGCTTTATTACCTTAGTCAAATACCTGTAAATACCCACTAATTTCATGAAATTTACCATTCAACATGCATTTGTTAAATATGCATTTTTAATACTTTTTTCTATTTAAATAAAAGAATAAAGAAGAAAAGAAAAAGAAAATAAAATAAAAAGAAAAATAAAGGATGCATTTATGAAATAAATGCAGACTGACCCGAACCCCGAGAGAAGGTCAAGACTTGACCTGATCGACCAGGAATAAAGTAGAGGAAGATAGCGTCTTTAATCCAAAAAATCCAAAAATAATTTGTAAATATTTTTTTCCTTTTTTTTTTGAATTTATTCTTTGTATATTTGTATAAAACTTAGACTATTTTATTTGTATATAAATTGACCTCGAATTAAATATTTTCTTAACGACAATTGTAAATAAAAATATTTTTAAAATAATAAAAATAATTGCAAAATAAAATCATGTATAGAGTAAAATTGTCCACACTCAGGAAAAGCCGTAAAGTGATAATTGAAAGACCAATTTCGGCTCCATACGAACTCAAATTAAATCAATCTCACTTCCATTATACTCTAAATTAAATTATCATTAAAATGACTGGTTTCATAATTTTTGGAATTACGGTTGAAAAGTCAATTTTCTGATGTGGTTTTTGCAATTTGATCATTTATTTATTGTATTTATTTTTTTATTATTTATTATTGTACATATTAAATTTTTAATAATTATAATTATTGGTCACCATAATTTAAAGTAAAGAATTTATTTTAAAAAAAATATATATATATAAAATTATTTCATTATTTGTACATGTGTATAATGTACATTATGTATATATGATACATATAAAATTAACCTCATTATATAAAAATCATTAAAAATTTATGTCTAACATTAACAAATTAAATTAATATAATTACGAAATTTTTATTTATTTATTCATTTATTTGATTTGAAAGCCTACCTTGTATATAAGATTTGATTATATACCTTAAATAACCACCATTAAGGTAGCTAATTAATTTTTACCAATTAATTATTTTATTTATTTTATTTTGTATGAAATTCATTTTTAGTTAATTAATTAATTATATTTATTTATTTAAACAACAACTAAACACCTTCCTCTTTTCTACATATTTTTTTGGATTTCTTCTTCTATTTAATGGGTCTCCTCTCCTTTTTGCTCTTGATCAATCTTTAGTGGAGAAGGAGCCTCATTCCTAAAAATCCCGTTAGTCAATAGAGGAGCTCAGCCACCTAGCCATCCGGTGACAGTGGATCGGTTGTTGTTGAGGCCATCACGGCGCCTGCCTCCCTTAAGTTAGATCCAATTTTTTGTTGTTTCTCTAGAGTAATCATAGCATTATTTTTTTATATTTGTTATAGATTTTAGATTCGTAGTTTTCATCACCATTTTTTATTCGATCACGATCCGATACAGATCACCATTTCGTCCTCTCGATCTCTTCATTTCCATTCTACCTCACGCAACCACACACCTCCGACCACGCACGGTGGTCGGAGACCTGGTTCCGATCCCTAACCTCCGCTGGAACTTTGCCCACTAATTCCTTTTAATTTTTGCAGACTGAAATGTGTGCTCGAGTCTGTTTCTCAAATTATTTTATTGCAAAATTTAAATAAATAATAATAATATTTCATTATTTTATCTCTAACATTTTTATTGCAAGAATAAATAAGTAAATAAAAATAATAAAAATATTATATATATATATATATGTTTTGCAGGTTCACAATAAAACATAAAAAAATATATTTCTAAGCTTTATTTTGCAGGTAAAAAAATTACAAAAAAATAAAAATACAAAAAATTACAGTTCCATTTTTGAAAAAAATAATAAAATTTCGGGCGGCTGCATCGTCGTCGTTGGAGCGACGCCATCCTTCGCACCACTCCAATCGCACGACGGAGCGCCACCGCCATCCTCCACAACGGGTGGCCCTCCCATGCGGACCTCCAGTGCCCTTCTCCGAGCGGCAGGAGCTGCACCCGATGCACCCCCGTACCATGAGCCCTCTCAGTCGGAACCTGCTCATGCGCCTCCGGTGCCGCTTCAGATCGCCACCGCAACTGCCCATCCTACAACCATCGGCCGCCATCCAACGTTGCCGCCCACACGGTAGCTCCACCCATATCCAGTCCAGCCATTTGCCACCGACACAACACCATGATGAATCTATGATTCATCACTCTAAAAGTTGAAAAATAGAGCTTTGTTCCCGAGTAATTAGAGGCATATTTCCACCTATATTGCATAATTAGCATTCATGCATGCAGTGATAACATCTGCATTTTAGCATCCACATATTCATTAAATAAGAAGAAAAAGTCACTTGTAAAAATCACTCATTTGTACATATTTTATACTAACTCCAAAACCCATAAATTTACCTTTATATTGTATATATTACTAACACTAATACAATAAAAAAACCAAAAAGTGATAACTTGTAAAGTTGACAAATAAAACCCTAAACCAAGTTTGAGATCATGGACCTTAAATTGCACATATCTCTCTCATACATCCTCCGATATAGGTCTACTCAATTTTAAAATAATTACATTCAGAGATCTTCAAAATGAGACCAATTTCATTAAAATCGGAGCTCGTATGCAAAACTTGGGCTTTGGGCCCCCATTGTATACTATATGCACTTGTATTTGTACCCTTTTATTTTATACTTTATTTGATCTCATTTCTTTTTCTGATCAACATAAAACTTGTAGATATCATCGAGATCTACAACTTTCATGTTTTGAGTTTTTCCAAATTCGGCCATTTTCTCCTTCTTATTTCACCTTCTTGTTCGACTAATCAGATTGGGCCACATGGTGCCCTCTGGTTGCGCCACGCAGCCCAGCTATCCGCTCGCCACGCATCCCCTTTTCTTGGCCGTCTGATCATCCTCCATGCACCTCGAATCTCAGCCATCTAGTCTTGCCTCAATTTTGACCCTTGGATCAAGGCCCAGATTGCATCTGGGCCGATCACTTCCGCCTCCACCACATCTCGCCACGTGGCGCTCTCCGCGCCTCTCGATCCTCCATCCATCGATTGCATCCCCGCCATCGATTCCTGCGAGATTGTCAACCGTACGATCTATCCCCAGATCCCATCTCCATCGTTCACCAGCACCCGCAGCAGACGCCTGCCACATGGCAGCATCCATCGCCCTTCGATCATACTGCTCTGATTTAATCCTAACCCTTCCTTAGCGCCCTGCCCTGAACCGTTAGATCACTAGATCCAACGGTCGAGAGATCATCTCCTACCTCTACAAATGCCTCGCTTGTGTTTCCCACCTCACGCTCTATCTTCGCCCTTTTTATTTTCGTCACCATATCCGCCACCTTCTCCACCCATTGATCACCCCATAATGAAGCTCGTACCTCCCTCATCCTCTCTAGCGCCCACACGCACCATGACCACCTCTCCTTCTCTCCACGAACTCCGCACAGGACACACCTTCCATCACCCAGACCACCACCCTCTCCCTTAAATACTCCACCTCTAGCGAGCTTCGACCCCATCTGCCCTAGCACGAGGTACCCTAGAGCTCTTCTAAACCTATCTGTTACATAGATTTGGACTAGGAGTGAGCGAAGACGGTGGTCCACCTTCGACGAGATCCATGGCATAGCTACACTGTGCGAGAAGCTTCCCTAATAAGTTGCTAGAGATAAGGCCTCTACCGACCCTCGAGCGACGATCGGAAGCTTCCTTCGAGCTTCCATTCCCTGGTAGCCTCCTCCATTCCTCCTCTGTTATTCTTCTTTGTCCCTCTCGATCTTCTCGCATTTTTCCCGGCGTCTAAGCTCGACACCACCGTCCATCGACCATCCATAGAGCTCTGCCTTGGAGCTCCCATCTTCGTGCACACCTCCGTTCTTCCCCTCGACCGTTCGAGACCCCCGAACCACCTCCGACTACCGCTCCGCCTCTCCTAGTGGAGAAGCATGCAGGCCCGACCCCTATTCATGCCACAGGCCTCCATCACTCACAACACTCCCACGAACACAAGCACACTATTTCTGACATCCACTAACGCTGTAGGTCCCATCTTTTTCACTGCTCAGAATCTTCACCGGAGCTGCATCGAGCTTCTTCATCTCCAGCCTACGAATCACCCGCCGCTTCCAGAAGCTCCGGTCGCTCCGCTATGCCTCCAAGATCATTCCTAGCTATCTAGGAGCTTTCAGGGATCAGCATCGAGCACGTTACAAGGCGACGGAGCCAGGAGGGTCTCGTCGGAGCACAGCCACATCCGCCGCAGGAGGCGGTGGCCCAGAGGAACAGAACGCACATCCACTATCTGTTTGTCTTGATCAGACGGTCCTCATTCGTCCAAGTCACATCTGCTAGCGGCTCCAGCCTCCGTTGGATCAGGAGGATCTAACGGTCTACCCTTCGCCATGTCAACTGATCATGAGCTCCAGATACCATCTGATCACGCGAGGATCTGACGTCCCTCAGGTTGCCCCGTCGCCTGCATCAACCTCCGTTGGATAGTGTGTGATCTGATGGATCCAAGGAAGCCACGTCGCCAGCTTCAACAACCATTGGATCTATCTAAATCTAATGACCCATCTTTCACCACGTAGCTTCCTCTGAGCCTCTTCCCCGACCCATAGGCTCGGAGCTCCTGGGTCAGCTTCGAAGCTATCCCGAGCCTGTAGTGTACCCGAGCCTCAATCCGAGCCACCGACGCCGTCCGAGCCGAGATCTCACGTGTCCCTCATGTGCGGTCTAGGTAATTTCTACAGAGGCCACTGCAAGTTTCCAGAATTGCATTTCAGTCCCTGCTAGGCGCATTACATGAGGTGCACGTGTTCCCGTGGACATTTTGCATGCATAACCCCAGCATTATAGGTATTTGCACTTTAGTCCCTGTACGTATGTTTTGATTTAATCAATTTTAATTTCTGTTTGCATTTTAGCCTCTGTGTTTGCACGTTCATTTAGGCATTCATTTAGCCTCATATTTAAATTCCAAAAATTGCATGTCGTAGAGAAACTTTTGCTTTATCTTTGTGAACACATGTCATATTTTTGTGAGCATTGAAGGATTTAATATTATTATTTTCGTGGAAATTTACATAGTTTGCCCAGTGTGTGCTTTAAATTCAATATTAAACTATTTGTTGCTCCAAAGATCATCATAAAATCACAATAGTATAGTTTAATTTGTTCTACATTGTGTCCAAAAATCAAACTATTTGCATGCAGCACAAGGCCTGAATAAATTAAATAGTATTTTGCTCAAATGATTTTTATTAGGTCTAATATACATCATTTTTTAAGTTTATCAATTTTCCTGGATTAATCTCATATAGTAATATCTAGGATAATATTTATATCTGAAAATAATGTACTTTGTATTTATTAAAATTAATTTTGTAAAACTACCCTGTGTCCATATTAAATTCATATTTAATTCATTTAGAGTCTAAAAATTCCAAAAATATTACAGTAGCTTAGATTTATTGTATACCATATTCTGGCCAAGTTTCAATATTTTTGGACTTAATTTGACCATCTTTCAAATTTAACCTTAAAATTTGGCTTGAAATTGCATTGTATTTTCCTTACTTGCATAAAAAAATCAAAAATATTCTCCTGAAAATCTAACATCAAAATTAACCTTGAATTAACCTAAGGAGAAAGCTGCCTCCCTGAGTTCGACATTAAGCTTGCCTAAGTAAAATAAATTTGTCGCTTGCATTTAATTCAATTAATCTAAATGGTTTTTTATCACTCTTGATTTACACGACTGCAATGAACGAAACATTTAATTCAATTGATAAGATGGTTTAATTAGGTAGGGTAATTTGAGGCTTTTCCGAACACCTGACGTGTCCCCATACCACGAGCCACCTCAGTCGGAACCCGCTCACGCACCCCCGTACTGCGAGCCCTCTCAGGCGGAACCCACTCATACGCCTCCATTGCTGCTTCAGATCGACACCGCCCGCCCGTGAGAGCGGCACCACTGCTGCTGGAGCCCGCTCATCCCCGTGTGTCTCCACCTCCGCACGGGCCACCTGTCGACCGCTTAGAGTGTACTGTCGCGAGCCCTCTCAGCATAAGTCCCTCCGCCGACTGCCCGCCGTGCTCACGAAGGAAGAAAGAGGAGGGGCGACGTCCCCTATCACCTTTTGGGCGCGGACGAAGAAGATGAAGAACCCTGAGGGAGAATTTAATAGTCAGGCAAATATCATTCCGCCTCCCAAAGGTTCTAAATATTGCACGAAGGCCCCTACCAGCTCCAGATCATGTGCATTGCACATTCAATTTGGGTAAATTGTGAATTATCCCCTGCTTTTATTTTTTGTAAATTTTTTATGCAAAAACTTCAAATAATTGCAATGTAGTCCTTCATTTCCAGACTTTTAAATTGCACATTTATTTGATTGAAATAAATGTTTTTATTATTTTATAAATTTTAAAAAAATTATTTAGACTCATGTTGTGTGCCTGATCATTATATTATTTTTACATTGCATTTTAACTTTATTTGCTATTTATAAAAAAAATCAAAAAAATTATTTTTTATTGTTTGATCTTTGAAAAATCATTAAAAAAATACTATCTGAAAAACTCCATAAAATTAGAGTATATTTTCTTTTTAATCTATTAATTTCTAGCCAATTTTTTAGATTGATTATTTGTAAAACTCCTAAAAATTACAAAAAACTCAAAACCTTAAAAATTGTAGAAAATTATATAAAAATCAAGAAAATGTTTTTTTGATTTCTGTTTGTAGATATTTTATTCTAGTTTCTAGGAAAAATAAATTTCATAATTTTATCATATATATGTATATTTTAAATGGCTAAATACTCATGTCTAGTGTAATTTACACTTTCTGATTTTTGGAAAATCATTAAAATTTTGAAAAATCTTAAAAAAAATCACCAAAACGGTAAAAAAGATTTAAAACCAAAAAATATTTTCTTTGATTTTTTGAGCATTTTTGATATATTAGAAAAATCCAAAAAGTCGTACTTTCTGCATTTTTGTGTATAAATTTGATTTTTGATTTTTTTTCTTTTTGAATATATATATTTATATGCAAAATTTAAAAATGAAATTTGAAAACATACAAAATAACAAATTTCTAAAAAATTTAAGAAACCCACAAAAACAAAACACAGAAATATAAAAGGATAACTATAAAAAAAGAAAATTCATTTTTTGAATTTTTCACTGCCAAGTTTTTCACGTGCTCCTTGTGTTCGACTCTGGGAGCTATACCAAGTTAAAACCATAGCTAGACCACCTTAGATTTTATTGTATATCATTTTGCGGTTGACTATACAAACTTTTTTTATTGAATCTCCCGATTGACTAAAGGGAACACTGACATCTTAATTTGACAACTTAACCTAGTCGATCGGGACGGTTCATCATTATGCAAGGAACTTTCTCCACAATGGTCATGTTCTTCCTATCAACCACATTATTGTGTTGACGTGTGTCGAGCTTTGTCATGTCATGCTGAATTCCATGCTCAATGTAGTAGCTCTAGAATTTGTGAGAAGTGTACTCTCCTCCATTATTAATGCATAGATATTTCAATAATTTTCTTGTCTGAGGATTTACCATGATAAGAAACCTCTTGAAGTAATCAAAAACCATGTTTATCTAAGAATGCTCCACTCCGACCCACTCCTCCTTATCTAGTAAGGGATTACAAATTTGACATCCTTGACCACTTTAGCTATCAATTGTTCCCCTTTGCAAGCACCATAAAACCATGTTTCTCTGAGAACACTCCACTTTAACCCACTCCTCCTACTGCAACCCTAAAATAAAAGACGATAGCTAACAATAATTAATCGTCATCTGCCAAAAAGATAGATTCCCAAGCTTCAACATACTCTCTGATTTGGGTGTCAGATTTAGAGGCACCCGTCGACCATTACAAATCCCTCCATCACAATCCAAGGTGGACCCTTCCACCTTACAACATAGCTCCAAAATCCTACTAAGCCTTATCGCCTCGTCCCGCGATCAAAGGAGACAACTCAAAGCCACCGTGCTTCTGACACCTTAGGTGGGATGAATCATCGAGTGGCCTTTTTTTCCTAATTCTTTTCTTCTTTCTTCTCTTTCATCATCATCATCTTCTTTTTCATTGGCCTTCTTTATTTCTTCCCAATTATTTGATTTAATCCCAGTATAATTCCTCACGACTACTGATGATACAACTCAACTCCTTTTTTCCTTCTTGGCTCTCTAACTCATGCAACCGATCAACCTCAGAACACCTACTATGCTTGAAGGCCAATTGTTCAGATCCTTCCATGACTAAAGGTCCCTCATTCATTTATCCATTTAATTAACATGCAAACACATCAATTTACCTATATTTCCCCTCTCTTGCATTCTCTCATCAAACGTGATCACCTATCAATATTCGATCTCCATTCCACATTGATGATAAGGAGCTCCTTGCTCTTTTTCTCCATTAAGCTGCTTATTTTGAATAGTCAGGTTCTGCTGTATTTGGGTTCTGCTTTATGGATGGTAGAACTGTAATTAACAATGCTCTGGCTACACAGAAAACTATTGGTTCAATATCATTATGCCCTTTTTCACCTAGAATTCATTGTAACCACAACATTTCCTTACCACTTCCGCTGCAGCGATGTACTCTACCTCGATCATAGAGAGTGAGACACACATCTGCAACAAGATTTCCACAATATCGCTCCTCCTGTAAATGTAAAGATGTACACAGAAGTAAACTTTCTATGGTTTATATTAGCGTCATTATAGCCATGTAACTTAAGATTTGTCTCGTCGAGCGTTAAACATAGACTTGATGTGCCTCTGAGATACCTCAAGATCCACTTCACCGCTTCCCAGTAATCTTTCATGGAATCGACATGAACATGCTCACAATGCCCAAAACAAGTACTACACAAGGTCTCGTGCACACCATTCATACATGAGGCATCTACCACAGACTAGTAGGGAATCTTGTCCATCTCATATTTTGCCTCAAAAGTCAAAGGGCGTGTCTTCTTGCTTAATTTGAAATGTTTTGCAGGTGGTGTGCTCATAGGCTTTACATTTTCCATGTTGAACCGCTCCAAGACACGCTCAACATACTTCTCTTGTGAAAGTCAAAACTTGTGCTTCTGCTTTCACAGACAATTTGCATATCCAATATGTTTCGTGACTTGCTCAAATATTTCATTTCAAATTCTTTGGAGAGTTGTATTTTTAGATTTGCTATTAGATTGGAATCTTGATCAACACTAAGCATATCATTTACATAAATAAACGTAATAATCAAACTATCAATAGGAAGATGCCGTACATATATGCATAGATCTGCAATAGTCCTCTTAAAGTCTTATTTCATTATTAAGGTATCAAACTTCATATACCACAATCCGAGGGCTTGATTCAAACCACAAAGTCTCTTCTTCATATTCCATACCATGTGCACTCTCCCCCTTTATGTCCTTGTGGTCGCTCCATGTAGATTTCATCTTTCAAATCACCATGAATAAATGTCTTTTTCACATCCAATGCTCTAGCTCCATGTCTATGATAGAAACCAAGCCTAGCACCATTCTCACAGAATTCATATTCACAACATGAGAGGAGATTTCATCATAATTACCCTATTTTTTTGACTGAAGTCTTTCACTACCAATCTAGCCTTGTATTTCATATTCTTGCCACTGTCATTTTTCTTAAGCTTATAGACCCACTTGTTCTTCAATGCCCTTTTTCCTTTAGGACTCTCTTTAAATTCATATCTGCGATTTTTCTCTAGAGACGATGTCTCTTCATTCATAACATGGCACCAATGGTTTCTCGCTTTCTGCTCATGTGTTTCCTCATGAAGGATATGGTAAGATCCTTAAGTGTGTCACATAAGCATGAGGATCGCATCGTATGCGATCGGGAGCGACTAATCGTACAAGTCACTCGAGGCAGCAGAATTTAAAAAATTTTCAATGATGAAACCACATGACCCAAGAACGCTTCTCAGATCATTTCATCTAAATCACAAACAATTATTAGGTTTACCTCTTGAAGTGTGGTTGCGATCGAGTCTCTAAACAAAGAGAATCCTGTCTCAAGTCCGATCCAACGGAGGAGACGCTTGCGTACGCGTTGATGAGACACATGCTCCTCGCAATCCATATTGATGATCCAAGTGGTGAATCTTCTGAACTCGTCACACGAGATCCGATGTCTGCTTCAAGAGCAAGGCGCTCTGAAGGAGATGGAGATCTCTGACCAAACGATCCGGCAGCATAACGATGCTGCGGCGATGGCGACTCTCTTTAGGGCTCCACATTGGATAGCCACAATGAGAGAGAGGGATTGAGACTTGGCATATATAGAGAGAGGAAGAGAGCAATAATTTGATGACTTACTATTGTAACTTGAAGAGCAAGGGGTGCCTCTTATTATACAGTATTTTAGGAGTCAGTGGATCCCAATCCATAGGTACACAAATGTAATGGATGAGAATGATTTTTGTTTCTTCCAATGGCCATGATCTTGTTGTAAAAACACAACACCAATTAAATTAATTCGATATATATTGAATAATCAATATAAATTAATTTCAATTAAATCAATTATCCTTGGAGATAATTGGGAAGGGATAATTATTCAACTACAACAAGGGGGGCGACCACCCACTCCCATTAGGAGTTGGTGGTCCTCCACCACATTTGTTGGTGGATGGTAATCTCCTTCCAATGAGATTACATTATCTCATTCCAACATTATCTCACAATAATCTACAACAACATTTGTTTTATATTATTAAAAAGAAGTAAATCCAATTTATTTTGTGAACATTACAATCATGCCATTGGAAATCTGTGAATCACATTCACAACCCAAAATAAAATGTAAATTATATTTTCAGTTAATTATCTAATGTGAATTCAACTCACGTCAATAATTAATCAGCAAATATAAATTACAATAGGCTCTATCTTATATATTATAAATCACATTTATAATATATTTTTAATTAATATGGATAGCGCTATCCACATTAACCATATCCATGATAATTAAATCACATTTAGTCATCTTGGATCTCTATTCTCATGTTCCCAAATAATATGAATCACATTCACATTATTCACATCTTTGATAATTAAATCGCATTTAATTATCTTAGATAACTTTCCTTATAATATGAATCAAATTTATATTTTTCATGATAGTTAAGTCGCATTTAATTATTAATATCTCAATGCTCGGATTTATATATCAACAGTGAAATTATCGTTGAACCCTTTCACGAATAATGCGCTTTCTCCGTGGATACTTGGAGATAAGGACAAGGTGATTGTATAATTCTACGTATAGTGACTTGGATATTGAGATCAAATCTCAAATCCAGATCTCGCGGACATCCCATAGATGTTTGATTAAATCAAAACCATAGATCTAATATTCTCATTGTATCTGAATCACATTCAGATCAAGGTCCAACATTTGGACTAAGATCAGATCACTTCTCTATGAGAGGAGTCACTAAAATCCAGACTTATTTCATCACTCCCTCGAAATGGAAGCGTCATGGTTATATGATCGTTCATGATCATATCACCCTAATGTATTCCTATTACCTATACATCATGCATACTAGAAAACTAAGAATAAATCAAAGTTTTATGTATCTTTTACACTGTCTCCTTCAAGGTTATATTATTAAGTTTCTCATTTGACTATTGGGAGTTGGTATCAATCATATTCTTTCCAAAATCATATATCATACCCATGTGTTGATCATTTACTTTCCAAAAGCATATATCAAACCTACAAATTCAGCTAAGCTTCGAAAGTGAGACGACTGTGCACGGAATTTGATCCTACCCAATATCTCATGAGTGATCTCATGTCTTCCAGTTCAATAACAAACCTGTATGATCCCTTTGAGAGATTGTATTACTCATATGCCCTTGCATGCACACCAACACGCAATTGTATATATCTTGGTTAGGTCATCAACATATTGGTCCGCCAAATGTACATACTCGGATTTATAGTAACACATCTGTCTTTGGTCAGAGGCTGCATGCCTATATCGTGATAACATACGATATAGGTCTTTTGTTATCTCCATCTCATTAAGTCAACTCTTTGACATAACTTATCTAATACCTCCGAATATCTATTCCTATGCATAGGACATGCATCAAGAGGCCGGTTCGATATCAGGCTTTAGAGAAAGGATTGCCATCTCCTTCTCAGGCTGGAGATCATCTCTTAATAATCATTTGACGGTTCTTGATGAGTCCTCAATCTAACTCTTCAGATATTCATCCAAGCACCAACCTATATGCTTCAACAATTGAATCAACTGTTGCATGATCATTAAGATGGCCATGATACATAACCTTAATTGTACTAAGGGACCTATTATGCAATATAGTTATTCTTCATTTCAGATCAGGAAATGGTATTTGCAATAACATTTATTGTATAATGGATCACCGTGGGATCGCATGTCCAACAATCTCCCACTAGCCCAAAGAGCCATTAAGGGGTTAATCTTCAAACCCACACTCATGTGAAAATCATAGGCTATTTAGAAAAATAGCTAGGTAAGCTGATCAATCACTCTATTCCCAAAAACTATGCCAAATCCTTTTATGGCACTTGCATATCTTCTAGTAATAATGCTTGCATCCAATGTGAATGATGCATCTTATGGAACCAATACTCAATATTGTCAGTTATAGTGTCCTTGACACTACGGCTCAATAATTATTATAACCAATATTTCCATTATCCTTATCAAAATAACCTTATTTTAGGAGATCTCTATTTTCTAAGGTATCCACAGTTAAGACCTTTTAGATCTCTATGTATAAAGTCTTAATTTCTTGAGGATAAGACTTTGAGATCACTATATCTAAGTCTTGTCATCTTTGAATATATTGTGATTACTGCAATCAAGTGTTTTATTTACATAGTAGAATTAATAACAGTTTACAACTTCCACTGAATGACAGACATCTGAATTCTATATACATCTAACATACACCTGGCTTCTCGTAACGGATGCATAAGGACAAGCAGTTTTAGTATTTACTTCCTTAACTCCTTGAGGTGCTATCCCTTTAGATAGGTCAGTACCATATCTTAAGGAAAAGAAGGCTTTCTTGGAATTTTCTAGAAAATGGAATATGTCCAAGGTGTACCATTAATGTGACTGTCCCTATATACTCTTTTTTTTGCTTCTGAACAACTTCAGAACTAAGATCTAAGAGGTATCCTTGAGATCATATCTCAAGGTGTGCAATATCCAGACTATAAATACTTATTATTATCCTTATATCATTCCAAATGATTAGGATATAATATATATTTAGCATGATGAACACAATGGTACTCCCACTAAGCTTCACATGGCTCATCAAGATTTTATTTGAAATCATAACATTTATAATTTCATCAAATCCAGTGCTACAAGAAGCTTATTTGAGTCCATATATGGAGTTCTTTAGCGTGTACACCTTGCTTTCCTTTGAAGCCCTGGGGCTACTTCAATGAATATCCTCGGAGAGATATTCATAGAGGAATGCAATCTTGACTTCCATCTTGAAGATGTCAAAGTCAAGTTGTGTAACTATAGGTAGCAATATTCTGATGGGTTTAAGCATGGTCAGTAAAGAGCAAGTCTCATCACAAGAAATGTCTTCTCTTTGGTGTGTAGCTCATGGTTACGAGCCGTGCTTTGAAGGTCTCTACCTTCTCATCAGATTCCCTCTTTCTCTTGAAGATCCATTTACACCTAACAGGTTTTACCCTTATAGGTGGATCCTCGAGGGTCCATATACAACACTTGTATATGAAATCTACTTTAGACTTTACTGCTAACATCTATCTTTCCATGACATGATCTTCAGAAGCTTCATCACATGAATTAAGATCATTGTCAGACTTAACTGACACATGTAATCCATCCTCAAACTCATTTGAAGAGGTATAAGTGTTTCATATTTATTTATCCTTTTAGTTTATGATTTCAAGAGCCTCATTATCTTCTCAAGATTAAATAAATTCCTTCACTTCATTTTCATCTTGATTCTCAAGAGAGTCATCCTCTAAGAATCACATTCTCATATATGAAATCTTTTAAGAATCTCAATGTCATAAAGTAGGTATCCAACTCCATCCCTTATTTTCCTAATGAAGTAGCACTCTATGGTGCATGATTCTAGCTTACTAGAATGGAACCTTATTAAGGATATATATTATAGTCTTTATTACATATATATCATAGAAACTAAGTGGTTTCATCATTGATCAAATCATGTCACACATGATCCAATTGTATCTCCCTACAACTCTATTGAGTTAAGGTACATTAGGAGGATTGAGATAAGAATGAGATTACTTTCTCCACAAGTTATTCCTTGAATTCATCTAATAGATACAAGCTACCTTGATTAGATCAAATTCATTTCATCTTCCTTCAAACTTTGGTTCTAAATCAAAATTGTGAAATCTTTGAACATTTCAAAGGTTTCTAAGGTGAAGGGAAGAAATCTCATATCAGAAATAATCATCAATGGGTATCACATATCATTAATATTTATTATGATACAGATGATCCCTATACATTAATATGTATGAGATCTTTAATACCTTGACATCTTACACCATTCTCAAAGAAGGGTGCATTGGACATTTTTACTTTGAATACAATATTCACAAGTATGTAAGATTTGAAATTTCAGACAATCTAAAGTTTCATCTCTTACTAGTCTATTGATCTCATCAACAGATATATGTCCAAGGCTTAGATCATTATCAAATGATCTTCACCCTCCTATTGATCTTAAAAGGTTTAAATTTTAGTATTAGACATGTTAATGAACCATTCGTTAATTTTCTGACTTTAGTAGAGTCCTCTAGATGTTAGATTATTATCTGAAATATATCCATCATAACTCTTTATGATACGTCTATTCTAGATTCATGTTTGTTTCTAACATTTAGAAATAAATAATGAGTGTATTCTAATATATAGGTCATAGAGACATTCTCTGAGACTAAGGGCTCTCCCACTGAAAATATGAAGTTTATTTATCCAATAGAGGTCGTTGCAACCATTGCATCAATATCTACGGATGACTATTAAACCTTAAGAACAAATTTCTAGTCTTTTAATACGTATGCAATCAATTGCAAGTGTTATTGGAAGAATGAGATACAATTATTAGACTTTGATCTCGTTAAATAAGAAAGTCAATTTCAATGATTAAATTAGATTATTCTGATGGACTATCCGAGTCCTTCTCTTAGGATCCTAGATAGTCATACTATCAGAATATCGGCTTATTACAGTATTGGCATTTATTCAACTCTTTAGATGTCATATGTGTGGAAACCATAGAAGTACAGTTAACTCTTTGACTTTTCTTATAACTTGGGCCCGACCCATGCTTCCACTACGCCCCTTTCATCTATAAACAACCATTGCTTAAGACAAAGGATCTCTTATGTTGAATTCAAATGATTTTAATATAATAGTATTCAAACATTTATATATGATTCATTCAATTCATACAATATGAATATTATGAAGTTTCATGAATGCCTAGAGTATAGATAATAGAATGATGACACTCATCATATCTGCATATATCTTAATTCTTAAAGACTTGGGTTCAGGTAGGTGATGAGCCTCGACCAACCCTACCTAATTCAACTGAATCATCGATCAAATTTATGTTTCGTTCGTTGTAGTCGTGTAAATCAAGACTGATCAAAAACCACTTAGATTAATGTCGATTTAAACACAAGCGACAATTTTTTTAATTTTACTTGGACAACCCCAAGGTCGAACTCAGGGAGGCAACTTTTTCCTTAGGTTAATTTAAAGTCAATTTCGATGTTAGATTTTCATGAGAATATTTTTTTAGTGTTTTTGTATTTTTTTATGCAATTAGGAAAAATACGATGCAATTCAAGCCAAATTTGGAGGTTAAAATTTGAAATGAGGTCAAATTAAGTCCCAAAATGTTAAAACTTGGCCAAGATATGATATGCAATGAAATTAAGCCACTGTAATGTTTTTGGAACTTTTAGACTCTAAATGAATTAAATATGAATTAAAGATGAATGTAGGGTAAATTTTGCAAAATTTTAATAATTACCAAAATACATCATTTTCAGATATAAAATTTATCCTAGACATTTCTATGTGAGATGAATCCAGGAAAATTGATAGACCTCAAAAATGATGAATTTTGGACCTATTAAAAATCAATTAAGCAAAATACTACTTGATTTATTAAGGCCTCGTTATGCCTGCAAATGATGTGATTTTTTGGTACAAAGTAGAAAAACTTAAACTAAATCTATTATGATTTTTTGGTGATTTTTAGAACTACAAATAATTTAATATGGAATTAAGAACACAAAGTGGGCAAACTATATAAATTTCCACAAAAATAAATATATTAAATTCCTTGATGCTCCCAAAAATATGACAAGTGTCCACAATGATAGCACAAGTTTCTCTACAACATGCAATTTTTGGAATTTAAAATCGATGCTAAATGAGTGCCTAAATAAAAGTGCAAACACAAGAACCAAAATACAAAGAAAAATTAAAATTGATTAACTCAAAATGTGCAAACATGGACTAAAATGCAATTACCTATAATGTAGAGGGTATGCGTGCAAATTGTCCATGAAATATGTGCGCCTCACGTGACGCGCCTGGTAGGGACTGAATTGCAATTCTGAAAACTTGTAAGGGCCTCTATGTAAAATAGCCAGATATCACTTGAGAACCACGTGAGGTACTAGGCTCAGATGATGATGGAGGCTCGGAAGGTGGCTTGGATGCTCTGCAGGCTCGACCTTGCTTTGGATGAGGCTCGGATACTCCGAGCCTAAGGGGCGGGGAAGAGGCTCGGAGCTAGTGACATGGCTGTAAATGGATCATTAGATCAAAAGATTGATCCAACGGTGGCGGTAGCAGACGACGTGGCGTGATGCGGGCCGTCAGATCCTCGAGTGATCCGATGGTATCTGGAGCTCCTGGACCAGCCGGCATGGATGAACGATGGCCGTTGGATGATCACCGGGGGGTGAATCCAACGGTAGATGTAGCCTGAGTTCCTCCTCCGTCGCCGCTGTGGTGGCGGCGTCTTCGGAGCTCCGGTGAAGCCTCCGCAGCTCCGCCTCCTGGGTTCTTGCTCGATGTTGATCCCTTGGGACTCCTGAATGGCTGGATGTGATCATGGTGGTGCAGCGGAGTGACCAGAGCATCTAGAAGAGGTGGACGTGGTCTGTAGGCCGGAGATGATGGAGCTCGAAGCAGCTCCAGCAAAGTTCCGACCAGTGGTGAAAATGGTACCTGCGGTGTTAGTGGATGCTAAGAATTGTGTGCTCATGTTCGCGTGAAGCAAGTGAGTGCTGCGAGGCCTGTGGGGTAAAGTGGGTGATCGGTTCGTCGATTCCTCCACCGTGATCGGTGGAGTTGTGATCAGAGGTGGCTCGATGCGTCGTGAAGATGAACAAAAGGGGGCGTGAAGATGGTAGCTCCAAGGTGGAGCTCAGGCGCTGGTCAGTGGAAGCTGATGTTGCGCGGAGAAGTTGGGAAAAATAAGAGAAAATCGAAGGAAAAGAAGAAGCAGATTGGTGAAGGAGATGGAGAGTGCTACCTGGGAATGGAGGCTCGAAGGGGAGTCTCCGGTCTTTGCTCGAGGGTCAGTAGGAGCCCGAGCTCGTACAGCTCGGTGGTGGAGCTGTTGCACGACGAAGCTACATCGTGGATCTCGTTGGAGATGGACCGCGATCGTCGCTCGATTTCATGCCTGATCTCTGTCACTTATAGGTGTAGAAGAGCTCTACGGTATCTCGTGCAAGGGCAGAAATGGAAGACGGTAGCCGGAGGCGGCGTAATTGTAGAGGGAAGGTGGTGGATCGGGTGATAGAAGGTGAGGTTTACGTGGGGTTTATGGAGCGAGGAAGAAGGCGTCATGGCGAGACTGGGCTCTGGCGAAGATGAAGGGAATGCGGGCTTCATCGTGGGGCTATCGACGAGTGGGGAAGGTGGCGGTAATGGCATCGGAAATAGAAAGGGGGGAAGAGACGACACGAGGTGGGCGACGTTGGCAAGGGAACTTCGGAAGGAAGAAGACGGTCTCTTGACCGTTGGATCTCGTGATCCAACGTCTCAAAGCGGGGCGTTCATGTACGGGTAGGATTAAATCGCAGCAGCGCCATCGAAGGGCGATGGATGCACCACGTGGCGCATGGCAGAAGCAGCGCTTGTGAACGACCATGATGGGATTTGGATGTGGGATTGGAAGGCTGGAATCAAAGCGGAGATGAATGACCAGGATCTGTGGACATAGAGGATGATCGGGCAGCTATGGCGTGACGCGTGGTTGGTTGAGGGTTAAGCGCTAAGGGGCGGCGGAGATTACATCTGGGATAAGATCGAAGGGTTATGGTCGAGCCACGTAGTGGGATGTGGGTGCAGTGCTGATGGAGAAGATTGGGCGGTCAGGAAGAGGGGGTGCGTGGGGCGTGATGAGTAGGGCTGCGTGGTGCAACCAGAGGGCGCCAGGTGGCCCAATCAGATTGGTCGAGGGAAGAAAGTGAAATAAGAAGTTGAAAATGACCGAATTTTGAAAAACTCAAAACATGAAAGTAATAGATCTCGATGAGATCTACGAGTTTCATGTTGGTCAAAAATTGAGACGAGGTCAAATGAAGTGATAAAATACAAGGGTACAGATATAAATACATACAATATACAATAGGGGCCCAAAACTCAAGTTTTGCATACGAGCTCCAATTTTAAAGAAACTGGTCTCATTTTGAAGGTCTCTGAATGTATATTATTTTAAAAGTGAGTAGACCTAAATCGGAGGTTGTATGAGAGAGATATGTGTATTTTAAGGTCCAGGGTCTCAAAATTGGACTAGGGTTTTATTATTGGTCAATTCTACAAGTTACCATTTTTTGGTATTTTTCTTATATTAGTGTTAGTAATATATACACTATGGAGTTGAATTTATGGAGTTTGGAGTTAGTATAAAATACAAATAAATTGGTGATTTTTACAAAGTGAATTGGCTTCTTATTGAATGCACATGTGAATGTTAAAATGCAGATGTTATCTGTGCATGCATGAATGCTAATTATGCAATATAGGTGATGAAATGCATCTAATTACTAGGGAACAAGGCTCTATTTTCAACTTTTAAAGTGATGAATTACAGATTTATCAACCCTCTATACTTAAATCTTGCTCGTCCCTGAGCAATTAAAATGAAATGCAAGAGTGAAATGATTTTGGGTTCCATACCAAGGTCATGAACAAAATTTAAAAATGGAGCTTGACTCGACCTTTGGACTAATGGTGTGGTAGAACCTTATTGGGATCTGAACTTAAGACCTAACAGGCTTTAAGTTCAACAAGTCTTCTATTCAAGACGCCTCAATAGTCAGGTCAGAACAAATCCTCATACGCAAATTTCTGATGACTATGATTCTTACTTGTACTGTGTAAGTGAAAGATAGCTCTCCACATCAGAAATGGCTAAGAACCAACCTCCTCTAACAAGGTAAATCTATTTCTCTAGTCCAGTAACTCTTTCCTCAAGGAGCGGGGTATTCCCTTTTAAGTTCAAGTGCGACCAGCTCAAGAGGAGGGGTGGAGGGAAGAATGGACGATAGCCAGTGTAGCTACCTATCCTAAGATGCTTGACCAGTGTACCCAAGTCATCCAGCTGCAGACTTCTTGCTAATATACATACTCCTGCAGGCATTTTATTTTCAATCAGGCATGTCTAATTTTTTTGAGTTCTTGCATTTTTTGAACTATATACGAGATGCAGCATGTACATCAGGAGTTTTTCCTCTTGAGCTAGTAGATTATACCTCTTCTGAAGCGTTATTGCAACCCACAACATCCCGTCCTTAGATGTCAACACCACCATACTAGGTTGAGATGCACTTCCCTCCCTAGAGGAGGACAGATGTTTCCATCCGTGTGCTACTCCGAGCTAAAGGATTCTAACTCCTCACCACCTGATCAATGAAGAGCTACGTGCATGGTGCTTTTCCAAGTTAGGTCACTGTTTAAAAGAATCATGCGTGTGTATATGAAATATTCTATTTAGACTAATCAAGATGACATGTGAACATAGACTTGTGGACTCAAAGAATTAAGTCACTTGACTCGAGAAATCTCAACTCCAGTTCCTATATGGTTCCTTTGAAATTAGGTAGATTAAGGTCAAATCTAGTCCCTCCTCAACATCTATTCATAATTTGGTTCAGAACCCACTAACTTTTCACATTGCATAAGCTAGATATGCAGATGAGGTGTAGATGACATGCTATGTAGATGAATGCAAGACTCTTTTTTTAATGCAAGGATGATATGCAAGAGTAAATAAGAAGCCTTTGATTTTGATTTTTCTCAAAAATACAAGAGTATTACAAATATACATGTGTTTTACAAAAAAATTCAATTTTTACCCACCCCATAATTATTGTATAGTATATACAAAATACGTGAAAGTACGAGCTACGGGTAAAGTATATATGTAATATATACACGCCCCCTATACATAGTGTGTGCTATTTCCCCAGAGCATGAAAAACGAGGAAAAAGACATAGCTCGTGCTTAGCGTAGGAGATCTAAAATAGCAAAAATGTATAGAAGTTGTCCTGCCCCCTATACTTAGGCTCTGGCAGCCTATGTGTGGAAGAAGAACAAAAATGGGGCGGACGAGGTCAAGAGGAGAAATGGATGAGTATACACATGATGGGCATAAGTCCCCTATACTTAGGATCTGGTCAGCCTAAGTATAGGACATGAGTGAGTGTGAGAACCGATGAGATATGGAGGATGTACAACAAATGGTGAAGTAACTCGAGTCTCTCTCCCCCCTATACTTAGGATCTGATCATCCCAAGTATAGTCATGAAATGAAAAGATATGGAGCCGGGGTGAATGATTAGAGTCGCGGGAGGGAGGGAAAGAATATATACATGAAGGGTGAGTATATACAAGGATCACGATCTGAATCTTTTCGATGCTGCTGATGGCAAGAGCTCACTGTTGCAAGGTCTCGTGTGCAGCTTTATGTGTGTCTGCTGAGTCTGCCTCGCGCATGAAAACAATCTCCTCAACATGGACTTACTATTCATTGGGTTTGACAAAGTGTTTCTCCAATTTTCCATTAACTAGGGATGTATGTGCTCCATCTGTAAGATCTAAGATCTCTACACATCCACTATCATGCACAGCACGGACTATGAATGAACCCGTCCACTTGGATTTCATCTTACCTTGGAAAACCTTTAGCCTCACATTGAACAACCATACCTTCTGTCTAGGAACAAAGGTCTTTCATCTGATATATATGTCGTGCCAATGCTTTAGCTTGTCCTTGTACATCAAACTGTTGTCATATGCTCAGTTTCTGACCTCCACAAGTTCATTCAGATCCATCTCTCTCTGTTTCTTCCCTAGGTGTGTGTTACAGTTGACCTTCTTGATTGCCCATTCAGATTTATGCACTAATTCAGTGGGCAAATGGCACGTCTATCCAAATACCATCCTGAATGGGGAGGTTCCTAATGGTGTCTTGTAAGCTGTCCTATAAGTCCAAAGGACCTGATCCAAAATTTGAGACCAGTCCTTCCTGTCTGGATAGACAAGCTTCTGCAATATGGTTTTCACCTCCCTATTCGACACTTATGTCATGCCATTGGTCTGTGGGTGGTAAGGACTAGCGACGGTGTTCGATGCCGCAATCCTTTAAGAGCTTCTTCACATCTCTGTTCACAAAATGGCTACCCCCATCAGATATCAACACTTTGGGGATCCTGAACCTAGAGATGATGTGATCTCTAATGAATTTATAGATAGTCCTGCTGTCTGCGGCTCGGGTCGAGATAGCCTCCACCCACCTTGACAGATAGTCTACCGCAAAAAGGATATATTTGAAATCATGGCTAACTGGGAATGGGCCCATGACGTCGATGCCCCATGCATCAAAGACATCACAAATGATGACAAGCTGCATTGGCATCTCATCCTTGGAACCAACAGTTCCTCCCATCCACTGGCATACTGGGCATGACTTCGCAAAGGTGAGCGCATCGCGAAACAGAGTCGGCAAGTATAAGCCACATTGAAGTACCTTCCTTGTGGTCCTCTTCCTGGAGTGGTGTCCTCCTACCTCCAAACCGTGGCATAAAGTAAGGACACTCTGATATTCCTCCTGAGGAATACACCTCCTCCAGACACAATCCGGTCCTTCAAAGAAAAGGATTGGATCCTCCCAATGGTAATGTCTTGCATCCGACTTGAGTCGGTCTATGTGGTTGTTGGGCCAATCTTCGGGAACTTTCTTGGAGACAAGATAGTTCGCGATATTGGCGTACCATGAGAGTGCATCGATAACAAAAACAAACTCGTCAGGGAAGAAGTCTCGAATAGGTGTATCATCAGAAGTATCAAGATTTTCGAGACGGGAGAGGTAATCGGCCACTATGTTCTTTTTTTCAGGTTTATCTCTAATGTCCAGATCAAATTCCTGGATGAGTAAAATCCACCTAAGAAGACGTCCCTTCACGTCCTTCTTTTCCATTAAGTACCGTAGTGTTGTATGGTCTGTGAAAACAATCACCTTAGATCCAATCAAATGAGATCTGAACTTATCCAAGGAGAACACTACCGCAAGCATCTCCTTTTTGGTAACCATATAGTTACGTTGAGCAGTATCAAGTACTTTGCTTGCATAGTGTATAGCAAACGAGATGTCATCCTTCCTCTGTCCTAACACAGCCCCAACAACAAAATCTGAGGTGTCTGTCATGATCTCAAAAGGAAGAGACCAACCTGGAGCTTGTTGGATCGGGGCATCCATGATCATCCCATGCAATTGCTTAAAGGTCTCAAGACATTTATGATTAATAATAAACTCCATGTCTTTGCCTAAAAGCTCAGTTAGCGGTCGAGCAATCTTTGAAAAATTCTTGATAAATCTTTAATAAAATCCAACATGCCCGAGGAATGACCGCAACTGTTTCACGTTGGCTGGTGGCTGGAGAAGTCTGATCACGTCCACCTTGGCAGGGTCAACCTCCATTCCTCTCTTGGAGATGACGTGCCCCAACACAAAGCCCTTTGTCACCATGAAGTGACTTTTCTCCCAAGAGAGCACCAAATTAACCTCACAACATCTTTTGAGGACTCAGTCCAAATTCCTAAGATAGGAATCGAAGAAATCGCCATGGACCGAGAAGTCATCCATGAAGACTTACAGGAATTCACCAATCATCTCGGCAAATACTGCAATCATGCACCTTTGAAATGTACCGGGAGCATTGCATAACCCAAAAAGCATGCGCCTGAAAGAATAGGTACCAAAGAGGCACGTGAAAGTGGTTTTCTCCTGGTCCTCAGGAGCGATGGCTACTTGATTGTATCCCGAGAACCCATCTAAGAAGCAGAAGAATTCTTTTCTTGCTAATCTTTCTAAGATCTGATCAATGAATGTTAGGGGAAAATGATCCTGCTTCGTCGCGGCATTCAGGAGTTTGTAATCCACATAGATGCGCTACGACGTGGGTACTCGTGTCACAATTTTCTCTCCATCCTCGTTGGTGGTTGTTTGAATTCCCGACTTTTTCAGGACAACATGGATAGGTACCACCCACTTGGAATAGGAGATGGGGTAAATGAAACCCATGTCACATCATTTCTCTATCTCCTTCTTCACAACCTCTCGTAAATTTGGATTCAACCTATGTTGGAATTCACTAGAGGGATTAGCTTCATTCTCTAAGTAGATATGGTGCAAACACAGAGCAGGATTTATCCCGTGGAGATAGGAGATGCTCCAACCTATCATCTTGCGGTTTTTCTCCAGGATCTCTAGCAAGCACGATTCCTGCTTCTTGGTCAATTGCAAACTGATGATGACTGGATACTTCCTCTCCTGTCCCGCAAGGAAGGCATATTTAAGGGTTGTGGACAATGGTTTGAGCTCAGGTAAGGTGTGATCATCAAGGAAGTCTGGCTCAATTAGTTCTGACTCTGTGCTAGTAGTGGTTGGATCTGTCTTTAAAGTTACTGCCACCAACTCATTCAGTTCTGGAGTTGAATCGTCAAAAGTATCCAAGCAATCGGTAAAAATCACATCCGACTCATCATCCTCATCTTCTGATTGTCCTAAAGAAGGAAGGACTGACATGCCCAGTTGGGCCTCTACGTCATCAAAGATGTAGGGGGATGCACTTTCTGTTTTGTACTCGCTCCTAAGGTTCTCGCAAACTGTCTCATGGATAAGATCTTCTCCAAAGGAGAGGGACTCATTGATGCTAGCTGGGTTCTGTCTCCATGGCCCAACGATGTCTACATGAATACAATATGCTTCTGATGAAGAGTACTCAGTGCTAGATTCGGAATTTGGCCTCTTCCACCTTGTCTGCTTCATCTCAAGCTCCTCATCTCCGCCTGGAGTTTGGAACTGAATTTTCCCGATCTTGTAATCAAATAAGCTCCTGCAGTTCTAAGGAAGGGGTTTCCTAGAATGATCTAGGAATCTCTCCAACTTTGAGGGGTTTCTATGTCAAGGACTGTAAAATCCACCATGTAATCTTGACCCTCGACTTTGATGATAACGTTCCTTAATTCTCCCTAGGACCTCCTGGTTAATTTGTCTGCGAACTGGAGTAAGGCTCTATATTTCCTAAGAGGTCCAAGATTTAGCCTCTCATAGAGGGCCGTGAGCATCAGATTTATTGAGGATCCATTATCCAGGAGAGTGCATGCAAACGCAGTGTCATCGACATGACTCACCACATAATGGGAACCAATGTCCCTTCGTTTCCTTGGAAACACATTCTTTATGGCGCAAGTAGTGGCTACTGACAAAACGTTTTTCTCAACACGGATTTTGGTTTTCCTGCTTATCCTAGTAGATGTGCATATCACCTTAAGGTACTTCTGAAATGCAGGTGTCATGTCCACATACTTATCGAAGGGGATTGTGACCTTGATATACTTGTTGCAGAACTTTGCCATCTCAGGGCCATCTTTTTGAATTTTTTGTTTTTCTTCTTTCACCCTTAAGGGCACGGGAAAGGGATTATTGATGAAAACTCTGATTCTGAAAATGAAAGATTTTCATTTAACTAAGAAACTGAGTTCTGTACAGGACTCTGACTCTAACACTGACTCGGACACAGACGAAAAAGAAATTCATGTGGCGAAACAGGTGATGCATCTTCCACGGCTTCTAGAACATCCTCCTCAGATGGAGGTGCGGGCTCCTCATCTGGTTCGTCGGATTTACTGCTGGTGCTCCTCTCCTTCTTCTTCTTTCTTAAGGACTTGGAAATCCTCTTATTCCTATGGTGATGGTGGTGCTGCTCCCCTGCCTCCAAGTTCTCCTCAGGTAGAGACTTGGCAGCATCTTCATCATGTGCCCGATCAGGTTCGATCACGGTCCTTCCTCTCCTGAGGGACATACGATTAACATTATCGTACGAAAGGATCTCATGTTCAGATAGAGAGTCATCTGAATAGTATACCTGATCTCGTGGTCGGTGTTGGCATTGATTCAGGCTATTTGGGTTGGCCTGAATCTGGGCGTGAATTGGGGTCTTTGACACTGTTTGTTGATCCTGGGTGCGTGAAACGCGGTTCAGATCAGTTTGGATATCCAGGTAATCATTCTGTATATAAAGGACCCTATCAGTCAGGGTCTGGTTGTCCAAGGTGAGGGACTCCAATTCACTTATGGGCGGGGATTGCTACTGCTGACTAGAGGACGAGTGATTTGGTTATCTATATTGGCCATGCTGGTCGTGCCGATACTGCTACTGGTAGGAAGGTGGTGGAGGACCCTGTTGGCCCGAGTGGAATGTGCACTGTTGTTGGTGCTGCTGAGGCTGGTACCCTTGTCCTGGTCGAGATTGTACGAAGCGCGGTGCGGGGACGGAGTTGGTTTCCTTATAAGATAGGGAAGGTCGGTGTGGCTGACCGTTCCCTATCCCTGACTATCTGCCGATGGGGTCATGGTTGTACCACAGCCCGTTGATCTCGAACACTTGCGGAGGCTCCTCGTAGACTGTCTCCACTTGTGGGGGTGTGTGTTGCTCCTGCTGAATGTACAGCTGCTCCTCAACCCAGCTACTCTGAGGCCCCTTTACCTGCTCCTGTACAAGATGGACTTGATGTACAGGCACAAGTGGTGCAGAAGGGGCAGGTAGTCGTATCTTGTCTACCTTCTTAGTCAATTCCTCCACTTGTTTCGCCAATCGCGAAAGCGCCATAAGGTCAGTGACCCTCTTGTGGATCTGCTCTATCATGGTTAACTTGTCAGCTATTATCCCCATGCTAAGGATGATGTCATCTGTAAAATCCGCTACAGTCCTCCTAGTTGTCTCATAAGATAGTCTTGAGGGAGACAACTGGTAGGCCCTGGTGGCATGAGATCTGCCGGTTTCCGCCATCTGCTCCGAGATCTTCCATACGACATCTTCGTTCTTATTGAGATAGCTTCCTCCACAGGCTGCACTCACTAACCCCTGCATATCTGAGATCATGCCACAGAACAAGGTATGGACTAAGATCGCCCGTGTAATGCCATGGTAGGTGCATTTCTGAGTTAAGTCATTGAATCTATCTCAAGCTTCATGGAATGGTTCGTGGGGGCCCTGGGTAAAACTCGCAAACTTCATCCTCATCTTCTTAGCCCTACTGAGTGGGTAGAACTTCTTCAAGAATAGGTCTTTGAATTGCATCCAGGTCGTACATCTAACCCCAAGATTCTTCAGCCAATGAGTAGCCTTATCTCCTAAGGCAAACGGGGTAGCCTTCAGCCTGATGTAATCTTGTCCAACCCTAGGGTGACTAAGGTTGTTGCATACCAGCTCGATGTCTCTAAGGAAAGCATATGGTTCTTCGTTCGCATTCCCATTAAACTTCGATAGCAGACTCAGAAAGTGGGGTTTCAGCTCCAACGCTTCTGGGGGTACCTCAGGTACAAGCCAACTATGTATTTCATTCTCGATGGGGTTGTAGGCGTCTACCATCGATCGGTCAATTCCACCAGCCTCGATCACCTGTCCCATCCTAGCCATAAGTTCTACATTTAGCTTCTCAGCTCTAGCCAATCGGGCGAAGACTTGGTGCATAGGATCATCTCTGTGTTCCTCTTCTTCAGGGGGTTTCTTAGGAGGCATCTTGTCCTCTTTACCTGGGTAAAGAAATTGGTATAAGTTAGAGGATGTATTATTGAAGACATTCTCACCGAGGCGATAATTTTCCTCGGTGAGATAAGAGGAGAGAAAAGGGATGGTTTGAGGGTAACCATCCTGAGGGTGGTGGATCCCGAACTCAAGAGGGTCATGAGATTGGGTTGGCCCAAGTTGCGCTTGAGCCGATGAAGATGAACTTCATGAGGGGTTCAAGGAGAGATTTGTGAAACGTGAGTGAATATCCCCCCAGTCTGTCATCTTGGATGACAAGAAGAAGAGTTGGGAGTATAAGTGTAAAGATAGGATTTTACTCCTACCTGAAGCAAGCAAGTGAATCACAAACCTTGATTTTCACACTTAACACTGTGAAGGACCCAAAACCGAGTCCGATTAGTCTAATTGATTTTAAGTGTGATTTTTCAAGCAAGTAGCAAAGGTTACACGACCTATAGGGAAGTCGGCTCAATGCCGGATGTGTCTCCCATGTTTAACCTGTCACCTAAGATACCAACACCCTTCCTTTCGTCGCTCCTATCCCTAGCTGAGAGTTCAAGGACCTGCCCCTATCTACCTACCGAAGTAGGAAGAGGATGACAAGGCTGGAACTTCGCCCCTATCTACCTGCCAGAGAAGGCAGAGGCTACTAGCAACTTGTCGCGGTGCACCGCAATTTCGCCCCTATCTACCTACCGGAGTAGGCGGAGGCTACTTAGCGCTGGTCAGTTGAACCCATAGTTCAGCCTGTGGTATTTGCTCGGATCGGGGTACGCGATATGGAAGGCAGGGATTTTGGCTCTACCTTAGGGTGTGCACACACACTCTTGTGCACTCACTCAGCCTGAAATCAAGGTCGGGGTTAATCTCCCGCAAATAGAATTCTGATTTTATTTGATTTTTTGGTCAATTTGTTTAGCAGCCCCGATTTTAAGTTAGATGACCACTTGATTAGTCCAACCACAAGGCACACCTATCATCCAGTCCCAATTTCCTTTAATCCTAAGTTTGAAAAATCAAGGGAGAATAAGTCGAGAAAAGCCGATGCATGATAAAACAATGATGAATGCCAAGATTAGAAGACTTACAGTGATCCTCATGCTTTATATGCTGGATGCAAAACAGAATTGAAATTTCACACTATATGGATGCGAGCGAAAAAGCCGCTCCTAGACAAGCAATTCTATTAGCGAGTGAAGAACATGTTACATTTGGCTACAGTCCTGCGGTCTAAGTGTGTCTTTTAAGTGCGAAGTGTGGTCCTAGATATTACATGCACAAACAGTTCCTAAAAGAGCTCTAAGAGCCGCAAGTACAGGTCCTATCCTATGTAATGCAACCACACAACATACAGGAGACTCATTTTATTCTGACTTACAATCACGAGAACCCAAACAGGAACCACTGGAAAATGCAAAATAAAAAGAAAATTTTACACATCCATTAAAAAACACTCAATTTATTTTGATGCAGGTTCTTCGGCTCGTTTGGCGAAGCACCTTCGACTCCCCGTATTCCTCGCACCAAAATAAATGATGGTCAAAGAAAGGATGACACAAAATAAACAAATAAAAATTAAATAGAAAATATTCACAAGAAAAGCCGGGAATCGGACTACCCGAGGATGGAAAACCTAAAATCCAAAATTTCCAAAAATTAAACTTAGTCGGGCCTCCCCGGCAACGGTGCGTCATTTGACGAGCCTCGACCTACCCTACATATTTCAATCGAATTATCATTTAAATTTAAGGTTTCGTTCGTTGTAGTCTGGTAAATCGAGACTGATAAAAAACCACTTAGATTAATGTCGATTTAAACACAAGAGACATTTTTTATTTTACTTGGGCAAGCCAAAGGTCGAACTCAGGGAGGCAACTTTTTTCTTAGGTTAATTTAAAGTCAATTACGATGTTAGATTTTCTGGGAGAATATTTTTTGGCTTTTTTTACTTTTTTATGCAATTAAGAAAAATACGATTGAATTCAAGCTAAATTTGGAGGTTAAAATTTAAAATGTGGTCAAATTAAGTCCAAAAATGTTGAAACTTGGCCAGAATATGATATTCAATGAAATTAAGCTACTGCATATTTTTTTGAATTTTTAGACTCTAATAAATTAAATATGAATTAAATATGAATGCATGGTAAATTTTGCAAAATTTTAATAAATACTAAAATACATCATTTTCAGATACAAAATTTAATCTAGATATTTCTATGTGAGATGAATCCAGAAAAATTGATAGACCTCAAAAATGATGAATTTTGGACATATTAAAAATCAATTAAGCAAAATACTATATTTATGAAGGCCTCATTATGCGTGCAAATGATGTGATTTTTGGGCACAAAGTAGAACAACTTAAACTAAACCTATTGTGCTTTTTGATTTTTAGAGCAACAAATAATTTAATATGGAATTAAAAACACACAGTGGGCAAACCATGTTAATTTCCACAAAAATAAATATAGTAAATTCCTTGATGCTCTCAAAAATATGACAAGTGTCTACAATGATAAAGCACAAGTTTCTCTACAACATGCAATTTTTGGAATTTAAAATTGATGCTATATGAGTGCTTAATAAATGTGCAAACACAAGGACCAAAATGCAAACATGAATTAAAATTGATTAACTCAAAACATGCATACAAGGACTAAAATGCAATTACCTATAATGCAGGGAGTATGCGTACAAATTATCCACAGAACACGTGCACCTTGCGTGACGCCTGGTAGGGACTGAATTGCAATTCTTAAAACTTGTAAGGGCCTCTATGTAAAATGCCCTGATATCACGTGAGAACCGCGTGAGGTACTAGGCTCAGACAACAATGGAGGCTCAAACGGTGGCTAGGGTGCTCTGTAGGCTCGACCCTACTTCGGATGAGGCTCGGATGCTCCGAGCCTAAGGGGCAGGGAAGAGGCTCGGAGGTAGTGACGTGGCTGCAAATGGACTAGTAGATCAAGATTGATCCAACGGTGGCTGTAGCGGATAATGTGGCGTGATGCTGGCCATCAGATCCTCGAGTGATCCGATGATATCTGGTGCTCCCGGATCAAGCAATGTGGATGAACGATGGTCGTTGGATGATCACCGGGGGGTAAATCCAACGGCAGATGTAGCCTGAGTTCCTACTCCTCTACCGTTGCGGTGGTAGCGACTTCAGACCTCCGGCAAAGCCTCCGCAGCTCCGCCGCATGGATTCTTTCTCGATGCTGATCCCCGAGGACTTTTGAATGGATGGACGCGATCGTGGAGGTGCAGCGGAGCGACCGGAGCGTCTGGAAGAGGCGGACGTGGTCTGTAGGCCGGAGATGATGGAGCTCGAAGTAGCTTCGGTGAAGTTCCGACTAGTGGCAAAAATGGTACCTGCAGTGTTAGTGGATGCCAAGAATCGTGTGCTCATGTTCGCGTGAAGCAAGTGAGTATTGCGAGGCATGTGGGGTGAAGTGGGTGATCGGGCCATCGATTCCTCCGACGTGATCGGCGGAGCTGTGGTTGGAGGTGGCTCGATGCGTTGTGAAGGTGAACAAAAGGGGGCACGAAGATGGCAGCTCCAAGGTGGAGCTCAGGCGATGGTCAGCGGAAGGTGATGTCACGTATAGAAGTCAGGAAAAATAGGAGAAAATCGAAGGAAAAGAAGAAGTAGATCGGGGAAGGAGATGGAGAGTACTACCTGGGAATGGAGGCTCGAAGGGGAGTCTCCGATCTTCGCTCGAGGGTCGGTAGGAGCCCGAGATCGTGCAGCTCAGTGGTGGGCTACTGCATAGTGAACCTACGCTGTGGATCTTAACGGAGATGGACCGTAATCGTCGTTCGATTTCATGCCTAATCTCTGTCACAGATAGGTGTAGAAGAGCTCTACGGTATCTCATGTAAGGGCGGATAGGGAAGATGATAGCCAGAGGCGGCATATTTCTAGAGGGAAGGTGGTGGACCATGTGATGGAAGGTGAGGTTTACGTAGGGTTTATGGAGCGAGGAAGAAGGCATCATGGCGAGAGTGTGCTCAGGCAAAGATGAAGGGAATGTGGGCGTCATCGTGGGGCTATTGACGAGTGGAGAAGGTGGCGGTAATGGCGTCTGAAATAGAAAGGGGGGAAGATACGACGCGAGTTGGGTGATGTAGGTGAGGGAACTTTGGGAGGAAGAAGTTGGTCTCTTGATCGTTGGATCTCGTGATCCAACGACTCAGAGCAGGGTATTAAGGAGCGGGTAGGATTAAATTGTAGCAGTACCATCAAAGGGCGATGGATGCGCCACGTGGCACACAGCGGAAGCGGTGTTGGTGAACGGCATGTTGGGATCTGGAAGTGAGATTGGAAGGCTGGAATCAAAGTAGAGATGAATGACCAGGATATGTGGACTTAGAGGATGATTGGGCGTCTATGGGCGTGACACGTGGTTGGTTGAGGGTTAAGTGCTAATGGGCGACGGGCGATTACATCTGGGATAAGATCGAAGGGTTATGGTCGAGCCATGTGGCGGGACGTGGGTGCGGCACTGATGGAGAAGATCAGGCGATCAGGAAGAGGGGGTGTGTGGCACGTGATGAGTAAGGCCGCGTGGCGCAACTAGAGGGTGCCACGTGGCCCAATCAGATTGGTTGAGGGAAGAAAGTGAAATAAGAAGGTGAAAATGACCGAATTTGGAAAAACTTAAAACATGAAAGTTGTAGATCTCGATGAGATCTACAAGTTTTATGTTGGCCAAAAACTGAGATGATGTCAAATGAAGTGATAAAATACAAAGGTACAAATACAAATATATACAATATACAATGGGGCCCAAAACCCAAGTTATTGTAGATATGTGTATTTTAAGGTCCAGGGTCTCAAACTTGGACTCGGGTTTTATTGATCAATTCTACAAGTAGCATTTTTTGGTATTTTTCTTGTATTAATGTTTGTAATATATATACTATGGAGTTGAATTTATGGAGTTTGGTGTTAGTATAAAATACATATAAATAGGTGATTTTTACAAAGTGAATTGGCTTTTTATTTAATGCAAATGTGAAAGCTAAAATGCAGATGTTATATGTGCATGCATGAATGTTAATTATGCAATATAGGTGATGAAATGCATCTAGTTACTAGGGAATAAGGCTCTATTTTCAACTTTTAGAGTGATGAGACATATTCATTAGTAGGTACTCAAACATTTTGAATACATCATATCTTATAGAGCTACCATTCTGCATGATGCAGTGAACCATATCATTCATGATTAAATATCAAGAGCACATATGTATGCCAAAGCATCTTCTTAGATTTTATGAGGATTATTTGACAATTGCGATCATCATTGACATGTCACTTCCAAAGTACATTCGATGAGAGATCAAGACTATAGAGACATACAAACTCTAGGGTTGTAGTCCTATTGTCTATTTTATTGTCATTCCTGATTATTATGAGAAAACTTGTACATTGCAACCACATACAATATGTGTCCAACTGCAAGTACAATATCTTGATCATGGATCCAATCCATGATATTTTACTTGTTATTATTGAGTATATATTGAGTGGGTTTAGTGAGGATTATCTAAAATAAGAAATGTATATATATATATATATATTACTTTGATTTAGGAATTTTTATATCAAAGGTGTCTTGTCTTTCCTTATCAACACTGAAAGTTCATTCCCTTAATCACTTTCAATGTAAGAGATATACTTACCATTATATCTTAGCAAGATCTGGGATCTCCTTCTTACCTTTGTTACATCCCAATAATATGAGAACTTACAACTCGGATAAAAAGAAGTGGGAACTCATTCTTCCTTACAAGTCCAACTTGCATTCCCAATTCGGTCTTTACACTCGGGTCCACCACCCCTAAGGTGATGTTGACCCGTCATAAATTGAATCAACTGTCAACAAGATTAAAACTCGCTATGCATAATCCAATATGACCACAATAATATGATGATTCCATATTGGGGTCATTACGCATACGCCCATACTCTTTCAAGAAGCAAAGAACCCGATCCAAATGCGCTTGTATGCAGGAGATGACACTTCTGACATGCGTCTCCTACATACAATCCCTGGAGACAGAACCCTTTGCCTTGACGGGAGACCATGGATGTCACTTATGTGATCCTCAATATTATGTTCTAATTCTAATTAATTATTATGAATCATATTCACATAATTATTTCTTTCAAGGTAAATAACAACTCTATTCATAATAGAGTGTTCTAATTGGATATAATCAATTTAATCATAGTAAATCGATTATCAATCCAATTCCATCAACCAACAAAAAATTTATAATTGTTACTTGAAGGATAGTATAATCTCAAAAATACATATTTTAATAATTAGGAAAATACATCATGATCGCTTCAAGCATTATCTCTTCCTTACCCGATATCATGGCCAGTTCCGACGGGAGTGGGACAGACCGCTTACGGAGCAACCTCCTACCCCAACGCTCCTCGACTAGATACCATATCTCCCTCAGGTTAGGATAATGCCAATTGATCACTTTGTATTCGAGATGATAATCAATCTTTCAATCGAAGTTATACCATATAATAATCAAAATATTTTTGATTAACATTATACGGAGATTTGCTAAACAAATCTCCAATCTTATTCAAGCATCAATGTTTCTTGGAAGGTTCATGTAACAAATTGTGATATCGATCATATCTAATCAAGTTTTGGTCATGATAAATGTCATTCAAGGAAATAATCATCAACTTTAGATATTTTACAAATATTTATCAATAATTATTTCAGGAAATTAACCATTATTTTCAATAATTTAATTGAATGACAATCACAAGGTTCATGATCAAGTATGTAATTTCCAGCAGTGACCCCTACTTACTAAAATTAGTATATCTCAATCAAATTATATTGAAATCAAGCAAAATGAGTTTTTATAGTTTGATAATTTGATTTACAACAGAAACCAAAAGATATTCACATATTTATAGACATTTTGAAACCATAATTAACTCTTTAATTACGTCAAGATTTGCCATCCTCGAAACAATGGATATATGTTCATTAAAATGATCATAACATGAAAATTCAGATACCAAATCACGCAAACTCAAATCCCACAATTTTCTTATTTAATGAGGATCATTATCCAGTAATAATTTCGTGTTTAAACTATTTTAAACATGGTGAAAAATGCACTAAACATGGTTGCGTGAATGAAATGCGATGAAACAGTAGCGGAATTTAAAAAAATTCAATGATGAAACCACATGATCTAAGAACACTTCTCGGATCATTTCATCTAAACCAAAAACAAGTATTAGGTTTACCTCTTGAAGCATGATTGCGATCGAGTCTTTAAACGAAGAGACCTCCTATCTCAAGTCCGATCTAACAGAGGAGACGTTTGCGAGCACGTTGATGAGACGCATGCTCCTCGTAATACGTGTTGATGATCCAAATGGTGAATCTACTGATCTCATCACACGAGATCTGACATCTTCACGAGCTAGGCGCTCTAAAAGAGACAAAGATCTATGACCAACCGATTCGACATCGTAACGATGATGTTGCAGCGATGGCGACTCTCTCTAGGGTTCCATGGTGGACGACCACGATGAGAGAGAGAGACGACATGTAGAGAGAGAGAGGGAGAGAGCAATAATTTGATGTATTGCTATTGTAACTTGAAGACCAAGGGGTACCTCTTCTTATATAGTATTTTGGGAGTCCATGGATCCCAATCCTTGTGTACACAAATCCAATGGATGAGATTGATTTGTGTTTCTTCCAATGGCCATGATCTTGTTGTAAAAATACAACAACAATAAATTTAATTTAATTAAATATATATTGAATAATCAACATAAATTAATTTTAATTAAATCAATCATCCTTGAAGATAATTAGGAAGGGGATAATTATCCAACCACAACAAGGGGGGCGACCACCAGCTCCAATTAGGAGTTGGTGATCGTCCACCACTTTTGTTGGTGGATGGTAATCTCCTTCCAATGAGATTACAATATCTCATTCCAACATTATCTCACAATAATTTACAACAACATTTGTTGTAAACTATTTCACAAAAACAAATCCAATTTATTTTGTGAATATTTCAAACATGCCATTAGAAATTTGTGAATCACATTCACAACAGAAAATAAAATGTAAATTATATTTTCAATTAATTATCCAATGTGAATCCAATTCACGTCAATAATTAATCAACAAATATAAGTTACAATAGGCTCTCTCTTATATATTATAAATCACATTTACAATATATTTATAATTAATATGGATAGTGCTATCTACATTATTCATATCCATGATAATTAAATCACATTTAATCATCTTAGATCTCTATTCTCATGTCCCTAACACATTATTCACATCTTTTATAATTCAATCACATTTAATTATCTTAGATAACTCTCCTATAATATGGATCAAATTCATTTTATTTGTGATAATTAAATCACATTTATTTATCAATATCTCAATGGTCAGATTCATATATCAACAGTGAAATTATCCTTGAACCCTTTCAAGAATAATGCGCTTTCTCTGCGGATACTTGGAGATATGGATAGAGCAATAATATTATTCCACATATAGCGACTTGGATATTGAGATCAAATCTCAAATCCAGATCTTGCGGACCTCCCATAGATGTTTGATTAAATTCAAAGTCGTAGGTCTAATCTTCTCATTGTATCTGAATCACATTCATATCAATGTCCAACATTTGGACTAAGATCATATCATTTCTCTATGGGAGGAGTCACTAAAATTCAGACCTGTTTCATCACTCCTTCAGAATGGAAGCATCATGGTTGTACAATCGTTTATGATCACATCACCCTCAAGTATTCCTAATACCTGTACATCCTGCATACTGGAAAACCAAGCATAAACCTGAAGTTTTAGTTCTCTTTTCGATTGTCTCCTTTAGGGTTCTGTCATTAAGTTTCTCATTTGACTATTGGGCGTTGGTATCGATCATATACTTTCCAAAAGCATATATCAAACCCATGTGTTGGTCATATACTTTCCAAAAGCATATATCAAACCTACAAATTCAGTCAAGCTACTAAAGTGAGATGATAGTGCATGAAATTTGATCATTCCCAATATCTCGTGTGTGAGCTCATATCTTCCGATTCAGTAGCGAACTTGTATGATCCCGTTAAGAGATCGTATTACTCATATGCCCTTGCATGCACACCAACGCATTGGTGTATAGACCTTGGTTAGGTCATCAATCTATAGGTCTGCCAAATGTACATACTCATACATATAGTAACACATCTATCTCTGGTCAAAGGATATGTGCCTATATCGTGACAACATACGACATAGGTCTTCGATTATCTCGATCTCATTAAGTCAACTCTTTGACCTAACTTATCTAACACCTCTGAATCTCTATTCCTATGCGAAGGACCAACATCAAGAGGTCGGTTAGATATCACCCTTTAGAGAAAGGATTGCCATCTCCTTCTCAGGCTATAAATCATCTCTTAATAATCATTTGACGGTGTTTGATGAGTCCTCAATCTAACTCTTTAGATATTCATCCAATCACCAACCTCTATGATTCAACAATTGAATCAACAGTTGTATGATCATTAAGATGGCATTGGTATATAACCCTAATTGTACTAAGGGATCTATTATACAAATTAGTTATTCTTCATTTCAGATCAGGGAATGATATTTGTAATAACATTTATTGCATAATGGCTCATCATGAGCTCGCATGTCCAACACCTCAAAGGTACACAGTTCCGTTTCATCAGTTATCATCGTATACTAATAAGTAGCTATGGTGAGATGATGGTTAGTGAGCTCTCTCGGATCTCCTACCTTGGGGTTGGACTATCTCTTCTTATGGACAAGGATGCCTCCTACTTAACCCTCTATGTATGCATCAACGAGGTCTTCAGCTTTCCCATGCTGCTCTAGTTGCACATATTCTCCACTCACGTCACGCACTGGAGAAGGATCCATGTCATCATTATTATCATCACTAAAAAGAATCTCTTCAGTATCAGTACTTAAATTGTCATCCTCAATCAATGTATGGTTCTCATTGGACATTACATCTCTATGTCAGATGATGGTCTTCGTTTGTGGATCCGAAAGTACGTAACCATATTCCTTACCTCCATATCCAACAAAAATGCATGGCATTGCTTTGCCATTAAACTTCTTTCTTTTTTCCTTTGGTATTTGCATGTAAATATTACTACCAAATACTCTCAGTGATTATATGTAGGATCCTTTCATGTCCAAATGCGCTCAGAAATCTAAAAACCAAAAGGAACTGATGGATATCTGTTGATCAGGTAGTAGGCAGTTTATATTACCTCAGCCCAAAAGTAATTTTGAAACTTTGATGTACTTAGTATGCAAGGAACTTTCTCCACAATGGTCATATTTATCGTCTCAGCCACATTACTGTGTCGAGGTTTGTCGAGCTTTGTCATGTCATGCCAAATTCCACGCTCAATGGAGTAGCTCTGGAATTCATGAGAAGTGCACTCTCCTTTATTACCAATGCATAGATATTTCAATAATTTTTATGTCTGAGGCTTTACCATGATGATGAATCTCGTATTCATCATGTTAAAATATAATTATTAAACTCCTTGCTTAAATAATCTAATAAAAATCACCAATAATTCCTTATTATTATCTTGTACTGTATTGTGTATAATTAACCTATAATTACTGTACTTAATTACTTTGTAATTATTTTATTATTAAAAACCCATAAAAATTAGGTTGATTAGTTGTCTATAAGTTCCTAACCTTAAAAAGACTAAAAACTACAAAAAAATATCAGAAGCCCAAAAATCGATGTTTTAACCCTTTACAAATACATAAAAAATGTTTTTTTATACAAATGATCTCTTTTGGCTTTTCATCCAACATGAAACTTGTAGATCTCATCAAGATCTACAATTTTCATGTTTTGATTTTTTCCTAATTCCACCTCTAATTAATTCTTTTTTATTTTACTTTGTTTTTATATTTTCTAATTTTCTGATTGGGCTATGTGACGCTCTCTAGGCCGTCCATGTGGCCCGCTCCTCCTTCCGCCACCAGACTCCCTCTCAGGGCACTGGATCTCCTTTACTTGCATCCATCTCCACCGTGGATTCCCTCTGCATCCTCAACCTCCCGATCACCCTCTAGATGTCATCACCGTCGCTTATTCGCGCCTAAATATCAACCTAAGGATCCTCCTTCTCATCTTAAGACTGCCCTCGCTCCACATCATCCACTCAACCCCTACCGTTGGATGATATCATAAGCTCCATCTTCACCGTTCCTCGCCCATCTACTCACAAGCGCTCATCACTCGCCCCATCCTAACCACACGATCTGATCTTAGACCCGATCCTCACTGCTCGTCTACGCCCTCATCTACACTGCTAGATCTAATCTGATTAGATAATAGCCCTCCATCAGCACCTCCATCTGGAACACTGGATCACATGATCCAACGACTGAGGCCTTGCCTTCCTCCTCCATAACCCCTCCTTCAAACGTTACGTCTCGTCACCCGCCGCCCCCTTTCCATTTTTGCACCGCTCTCCGATCACTCTCCCTCTCATGTCGACCGTTTATCCGCCATCTTCATGTACCTCATCACTACACATCCTCATCACTTAACGCCATCATTCATGTTGTTCAAACCTTTTCCTGAAACGACCATCTCCGCCTATAAAAGTCCCTCCTCCACCGTATTTCCAAGACATCCACCACTCCACAGTCTACGACCTAGCTTCTTCCACCCTCCGATGACAGCGGAGGGTGGTAATTTCGAGGCGACGACGGTTGTGTCCTCAGGTGTGATCCATGACCGCTCGACCATGTAGTGGCGCCACCACACACTACCGAGCACCGAGGCTGGGCAAACCTCGTTGTGCGACGACCGGGGCTTCATCTGAAGCCCAGCTTATGAGCGACCGATCAACTAGGGTTAAGTATGCAAATATATCAATGGTTGTTGCGACCCCAATTCGTATAACTCAGTAAGAAAAATATATACGACCACTTAAGAGAACATCAATCAATGAAAAGTAATTTAAGTGGTCTTCGCTATTTAACTTACATAGTATAGCAATCAAGGTCGAACACAAGGAGCATGATTGAAAAACTCAGTAGTCAAATTCCAAAGTAAAACAAAATGAATTTTTAGTGGTTTTTATTTTTCACTTTTTTTTATTTTCAAATGAGGAACAATATGCACAAGGCAATAAAAACACACACACACCACATTTTTTGTATTTTTTAAAATATTTAAATATGCTTAAAAAATTGCAAAGAAATATTTTTGAGTTTTAAATCTTTTTTAATGTTTTGGTCATTTTTCAAAAAAAATTGATGTTTTTGTGATTTTTTAAAAATCAAACAGTGGCAAAAAAAGGAAAATAGTGCACAACTTGGAGTAACTTGCAACTTAAAATTACTTTAAGTGACCAAAACTACTGAAAATTATTTTTATACCAAACTATAGACAAATATCTATACATAGAAATTAAATCATTATTTTTGTATTTTTCCCAAATTTTTTATGATTTTTATAAGTTTTTTGTATTTTGCAATTTTTTGGTTTCTGAAAATATTAATACGTGAAATTTGGTTAAAAAATAATGTACAATAAAATACACCTAATTTATTTTTTTAGAATTTTTCAGACAATATTTAATTTTTAATGATTTTTCAAATTCCAGGAAGAGAATAACAATATTTTTTATTTTTAATAAAAAAATGGCAATCAAATTTTGGTACAATGATCAGGGATACAACATGAGTCTACACAAGTTTTTATAGAATTTTCAGAGCAATAAAAACATTTATTTCAGCAAGAAGAACATACAAAATTAATATCTGGAATACAGGGATTGATTTGCAAATAGTGATTGTCATAGCATCAAAATATAACAACAGTAAAATAAGGGAGAAATTTCGCAATTTACCTAGTAGGGGGGCGTGCACTGCGTGTGGCTATTATGGAGCTGGTCTTCTTTGTAATATTCAGAACTTCCAAGGGCTTAATTGTAATTTTTCCAAAAAAATTTATATTTCCTAAAGTTCTACGTTCTCTGTTGTTCCTTTCTTGTAACACCAAGGGGCGACCATCGCCCCTCTTCCTTCGCACCCAAACAACAGTAGCGGGTAGCGGCTCCAGAGATGATAGGAGCGGTGCGGTGGGTCGACGGTGCATGCTGGATGGCGACGGGCAGAGAGGGTTACGGCAGTGGAGAAACCAGCAGTTGAAGAGCGCTCGTGGGGGAGCTTCTCCGCACAGAGGTAGGGGGTGGTGAAGGCTTCTCCCAAGGCGGAGGAGGAGATGGGTCGACGCTCGTGAGGATGCAGCTGGCGACGGTTGCTCCAGGAGGCGGAGGGTGGCGCGATGGCAGCGCCAAGCAGATGTGGCTGACAACAGGGGGTGGCGACCCTATCGCTAGAATTTTATTTTATTTTTATTTTTTTGTTTAACTGCAGGAGATAAAAAATGTATTTTGTATTTTTTATTTTATTATACAAAAACCAATGAGGATGCAAATACGCATGTTCGGTCCTGATTATTCAAAATGTGAAAAATAAATAAAATAGATGTGTAAGTGATGAATCCGCAATTCATCATCTCAATATATTAATCTTAGCAAAATCCCTGAGTAAAGCCTCAAATTAATGTCCATAAAATTAATTAATTAATAAAATGACTCTTATAAATAAAATACACTAATTATTATATTATATTGTACAAAATAAATTAACAATAAAAACCCGCAAAATAAAGAAGTTTTTCACCTGTAAATAGCCTGAAACTTCATGTATATTTAATAAATTCATTTCAACTCCTTTTAAACTAATTCTTTCTCTAACTTGTTTATAAAAATGCATATAAAAACACAAATATACAAAATAAATTTTACTCAAATAAATGCTCCTAGATCCCAAGGAGAAAAGGCCATAAAGTCCAACTTCCTGGCTAAATTCCTGCTTCGTAAAAACTCCAAATTCACCAAACTCACTTTTAAAGTTTAAGTTAGAAAATTATCTATACAATGAAAGTGGTTTCATTAAAATCAGAGCTCGTTTGAAAAATATAGATTTTGGGATCTAGATGTACATTGTATATTTTTGTAAATATTCATTCTTTCTTCAATTTTATATCCTTTTTCTTAATCAGTAAAAATCCAAAAATCATTTTTGTGTTGTATTTTATTTCTAGTATTTTATTTTATTTTTATGTTGTAAATATCTTTTATTAAAAATACAAAAAAATTAAAATTAGAAAAGTAAAAAATGTGCATATTGTGGGCTTACTTCTGTAAATTCTCCACTCTTTTTCTTCTTTTTATTTTATTGTATTTTAGTAGACAACTTTTTCTCTTTTATTTTCTTTTATTTTTTACCCCTTTCTCTACACTAGCTTACCTCTTCTTTTCATTCTACCACCAACTCCCATTCTACCCCCACATTTTTCATCTAACCTCCATTCAACTCCACCAATAATCTAACCCCCCATTCAACTCCTCCACCTTTACGCGGGGCCTCACCCAACCCCTCTCTTCCTCCCCGTGACATGTGGAGGGCTGATGTAGGAGCAACCATGACAAAGGCCTCCGGTGTTGACCCCTGGTCCATGACGACCAGGTCTGCGGTGGCTCCGCCCCGCCAAGCAGCTCCACTCGGCTGATGGAGTCCAGCGATGACCCTGAGCGTCTCCCAGATGCTCAATCCCAAGCTCCTCTTCCGCCATATCCTCAGGTAAGCCTTACATACATTCTCCTTTTAATTTTTTCTTTAATTTCTCCAATTTAATCAACCTTCCCTATGCATCATCAATCTCCATTGATCATCTCCTGATCTTCCCTGCAAATCCATCCTTCACGCGCACCCATCAGAGATCAACTTCTCCCCCTTCCCCACACCTGACCACTCCGACCCAAGTTTCTCTGCCCTTCACGGTGGAGGAACACCTGAGCCTCCATTCTCCCCGCTCGCATAGGCTTCATCCTACTCACCGCACTCCATGCACAAGTCTTCGGCTATAACTCTAACTCTGTAGGTGCCTAAATGCTCAATAGCTGGAGCTTCATCGGAAAGGAATGTGCGAGCTCCGCCTTCGGCGTACAGGCTTCGCCCATGACCTACAGGACCTCCAGCCGTTTCTTTGAGTTTCGTAGATGGTCTTAGACATTCCAGATTCCTTCATGGAGCTTCATCGACCATAGAAAAAGGTGGCGGAGCTCAAGGCACCTCGCTGGGAGTTCCATTCTCACCACCAGTCCTGCGGCGGAGAAGGCAGCTCCATGAGCTACAACTGCCATTAGATGTACCCCCCGATGTCCCTCCAACGGCTATCACTCAGCCACGTCGCCTCCTCCGCAGTTCACAAGAGCCACTTGATCTCAAAGATCGAACGGTTCATATGCGTCCATGCCAGCATGCCAAGCCTCTACCCCTTTCCTCCAGGCTCGGGGTGCCTAAGCCTTGTTCGAGCCCGAGCCGCACGCCAAGCCTCTCCGAACCTCCTCCGAGCAGACGTGTCAACCGAACCTCGCCGCCTCACGTGCCCGGTCACATCAGTGCAAGGTATTTTGCATGGAGGCCCCACCGACTTCTCCATATTGCAACCAGGTCAAGAACTTACGTGCTTGCCACACGCACCTGGGGTATTTTGCATTCAAGCCCTTGTGGGTTTTAATAATTGCAAAAATACTCCCGTATGTGTGGGTAATTTATAGGGAAGGCCACGTACTTAATTTTATTATTTTTCTTGCATTTATGCCCCCGACTTCATTTGTGAATATCTTGAGCATCATATCTCCATTTCTGTTGATTTTGGTCTCGTTCAAATCTTGTTTTGTTGTCTTCTTAATGGCATGCTTAGATCTTTGTTTTGACACTTTGAAGTATGATGCATTATTTTAAATAGCCAAGTGTCCATTATGTAGTACATTTATGCCTTGCCTGAATTAATCAACAAGCTTGTTTCATGACTTGAGCCTAAAATTGATTAATGTTTAAATTGCTCAATATTTCATGCAATTAGGGCATAATTGCATTGTATTTCCATGCATCCTGTTTCTTTCTTATAAAAAAATAAAAAATGTCTTTCTCTTATTTCTTTTTTCATTATAGTGTCATCATGGATTGGTTGACCTATGTAACATTACTTCAACACTTAGTTCAAATAATAAGAGTATAAACATTACGTAAGAGGCTCGTGTCCCTGAGTTCGACCGCTTTGCCTTTAATTTGATACATTATTTTGAAGTCGGTTTTTGACGATTCTGATTTTACTCGGTTGCAACGAAAGAGGTTAATTCTGCATAATTAGAAGGGTGAGATCGAGGCTCGTTAAATGGTGTCCTTACCGGGAAGGCAAACGACTTAGCATTTAATTTAGAAAAATTAAATTAGGTTTTCTCTCATTCGAGTAGTCTGACCCCCGAGCCACCTTTTATTTATTTCATTTTTTTCTCAATTATTTTCTACTTATTTTTGTATATCTTTTGTTGTTAATCTCTCTAAAATAAATTTTATTTTCCTTGTGAGGGCCCGGTTGACTTGGAGTGTATCGAAGGCCGACGGACGTGATGCGCGCCGACTGCTGAAAATAAAAAAGGATTAATTTATTTTTGAGAGAAGTTTTTGTAATAATTTAGGTAATTTTCTCTTTACAGCGGCTCTTGTTTGAGAGCTCGTGCTTGTATCCGTATTGGACATTGGACCTGCTCGTGTTCGTGTGGTTGATTGGCGTAGAATAGGACTTGCACTCGCAGCTCTTAGAGCATTTTTACTAGAATATATTTTTATTGCTTGTGCTCGTAATATTTAGGACCACACATCACTTTTAACGAGACACACTTAGACCGCAGAGATATTAGCTCAAATTAACTTGTTCATCACTCGCGAATAGAATTGCTTGTCCAGGAACTATTTTTCTCGTTTGCATTCATATAGTATAAAATTCAATTCTGCCATGCATCCCGCATGTAGAGCGTGAGGATCACTGTAAGTCTTTTGAACTGGGCGTGCATCATTGATTTCACTAATTGCATCGATTTTTCTCGACACCCTTCCCCTTGGTTTTGAAACTTGGGTTAAAAGGAAATCGGGACTGATCGTTAAGTGTGGTTTGTTTGGTGGACTAATCAAGTGATAACCTAACTTAAAATCAGGACTGCTAATCAGAGTTGATCAAAAAAACTGATTAAAGTTAACACGTATTTTTGGGAGAGCAAAACCCTCATTGTATGCTTGGCTATTATGATTGTTGAGTGGTGCGGACGCATCCCTAGGATAGTGCCCAAAACCTACTTTTAAGCCTTGCGTAATTGTCTTTATACATTGATTTTACCTAATTAAAACTGAAAGATAAATGGTCGGACTCTTGCGACCATCACTGTGTTGAGTAGGTGAACTCGGGGTTTTCTCTTGTGTTTGTTTGTTTTGTGTGTTATTCGGTGCACTTGCACACTTTCTTCCTTGATTCGCTTCATTCTCCCATCTCCCTTCCAAGTTGTCAGAATATTGGTCACCATATCCATGTCACACTTCCTCGACCTTATTCCGACCATCTCCACCCTCTTATTCCTCCTCTTACCCACACCCCGACTGCGAAGTCAGAACTCCGACTGACTTCCCCACTTCTTCATCCTTCTCACCTACCCCACATTCTTACACCCCTGACCCACATCCACCCTGGATTGACTCACCATATTCATGTTCGCTTACTAGAATTAAGGAACAAATCGAAGAGCAAGCGACTGCTGAGATGAGTGATTGGCATAATCATTTGCCCCCAAGGACATCATTTTTACCTCGATTTGGGACCGGACAACAATTTACCTATACACATCCCGACTTGACCTTAAGGTACAACATGGTCGACCAAACAAATCGAATGGAGAGGCCTGCATTACATGATCTTCCTAACTTGATTGACTAGAGTGATCAAGCCCACCTTGACCAACCTTCATATCACCATTCGGAGAGACGACATATACAGGGGATTGGATCCATGCGACCGATTTACAAACCCCATTTCTACTTACTCCACCTTATGAGGCTCTGACCAACATTGCCATACATATTGGACATACTCAACCCAGCATTACATGCTTGAGTCAAGGTGTGTTGAGTATACGATCCCGAGTTCTCAGCGGTATCCACCAACTAAGCAGACTTCTCTCATGATGTGTCATGAGAACTTATTGGAGGATGACATTTGTAGACCTATCAAGAGTCCAGGTAGGAATGTGGATCATGGATTTCGCTGATTAAATCGTGAAAACCTAGAAGACACCGGATTGACTACACATCGTGTACATCTGGAGTCCCTTCTACCTCCCTCTTCTACTAACCACGTTTCCTCGAAACTTGAGTCTGTACATTCTCTTATTCCTCCTTCACCTATCAAAAAGACCAAAAAAATGGAAAAACTGGAAAATACCATAAAAATTGAAAAAGGAAAAGATCTAAAAAAATTGGATGATGTAGTTAGGGAAGCACTTAATAGAGAGTTGATTTTTGAGCTTCCCTTAATAATACCATTGAACACTTTCCCGACCTTAAAACATTTGTGAGAAGTAAATTGATGCCTAAAAGTCGGGCAATAAGAGGACAAGGACTGAGAAACATGTAGTGTCTATGGCCACCGCTTTGGTGATAGGGAGAAAAACCAAGAGCCGCAGAGTGAAGCGGTTGCCTAGGTTTGATTGTGAAATCAAAGATACCACCTTCACCCATGCATGAATCGATGATGACTCACCGATTAATATCCTCCCGACCTCTGTGTTTGCCAAGATCAAACTCGGATCTGCCAAGAAGTCAAGAGAGATCGTTCAGTTGGCTGATCGGTCCATTAAACGGTTGAGAGGAACTATTTCAGTCATCATTACTTTCCAAGGTACTCTACTACAGGTAGACTTCACGATCATCTACATTGAGCATCGAGGAGAGTTCACCCAATCTCTGATCATTCTTGGGAAGTCGTTCTTAGCCTTAACTAAGGCCACTATAGATTGCGGGACTCGGGATATCGATTTCACTGCATTGGGAGCACTCTGACCTCACCCGATCTTTGAGGACACACGTTATTCTAAGGTAACCCATAAAGTCGCAGACAGCCGTGACCTCCAAGAGACCGTTGAGTCCCGTCTCTCTACTACACCTAAGAAACAACTGTCCAGATGACCATTGGTTCAAATACTCCCTACACCTCCACAATGCCCACTGCTTGCATCCCCACCACCGTGATAGCTTCTAGAGAGGACTCACAACGAGAAGCTTCTAGAGATGAACCTCTGATCAGCACCTCACTACATCCAGGATCTAAATCAAAAGAGACAACCGGGACCAAATTGACCAATCTTGATAAATTGGTTGCTCCATCCTCTAGTCAGTCATCTGGTAAGAAGAAGAAGAGTATTGATTCCTCAAGGTGTTCCCCCGAACTCCTCAAGACATATCACTCTCCTCTTCTTCTTGATGCTTAAGGTTTTAGAAAATCGGCTAAGAAAGTTACCTTTGACTTACCAGAGAAGGAACTTTCTGAGGAGTCCTCATCAGGTCCGAATGAGGTAATCTATATGAGTGAGCTCAGTTCGGGTGTTCTGAAGCCATATTTGAGAAAGCAGCCGTGTGTCAACCCTTGTTGGACATTCCCTACCCCTCACTATTATTCCTCTGAGGATGATTCTGGAAGTGATAGATGTGTATACTACCCACACCATCACTCCCGCAAGAAGGTCCGCCACAAACCTTCTTGATCATTGTATATTGTCATTCCTCCTTGTATAGTTTTTCTTTCTTTTATTTCCCTCCCTCCCCTGTGATTCGCATCACTCGCCCCAGTTTCGTATCGTTTTCATTTTGTGGCTATACTTAGGATGACTAGATCCTAAGTACAGGGGGGTGAGTGACCCAAGTTGCTCCATCTCTTCTTTTTATTTTCTTTTTGTACATTCTTTCCCATCCTCATAGGTCCCCCATTCTTGTGTTATTTCCAATAATTAGGGTGACTAGAGCCTAAATATAGGGGTGCCGATTGTCGTTGTGTATTCTCCCACACTCTTATAATCTTTTTCACTTCTATTCTTTTCACCGACTTATACTCAGTACGAGCTATGGCTTTTTGTCACCTAGCGTCATGAGGACATAGCGCATGCTAATTATAGGAGGATTTGTATATATTACATATATAGATTACATGTAGCTCGTATTTTGACTTGTTTGTAATTAAAATAAGGGGTTATGGGTAAATTGTTGTAAAAAAGAGGTATAACAAAAAAATAAAAAAACTTTTCAAAATATTTCAAAAATATTTTCTCCTATAAAAAACTTTAAAAAAAATCTCTTTCTTCACAAAAAAAACTTTCAATTTTTTTCTTTTATTTTTCTTTTCAAAAAAATGTGTGTCCTTTCTAATTTACCTTTCTTAAAAAAACAAAATTCTTTTTCAAAAAACTTTTTCTTTCTTTTTCCTTTCTTTTTCAAAAAAATTAACAAAAATTAAAATAAAAAAACTAACTAATAAGTTGATTTAGTCCCCGATACTTTCACATTCACACAAGACTTGTGATGTTCAAGAACACTTGGTTTATAAGGTCTTGTAATTTTGAGTTAACCAGCCTTAGTCATTAGGGTATTTGACTTAATTATTCACATTTCCCTAGTTTGAAATATTTGTGTGCTATATTGCATGCTTAGTCTCTACCTTAAGAATATGATCAGCACCTCGCATACACGACTGCAGTTATGATGAGATGAGTTGAAATTTCACTTGAGGAACTGGGATGAGGGATTTGAGATTGGAACTGATTTGATGATACTCGATGATGAGATAAAATCAATGAAGGCTTCATGAAACCTGAGTGTCAACACCTTTCGCCAGTATAAGAACATAGTTCTTGTACTATCTCTTGACATTTACCTAACAACCAGGGTGTGATAAAATAAAAAAATGTTGATCAGTGTGCGTCAACTCTTGGTAAAAGAAGTGGAGCTAGCCAAAAATAAAGCAAAGAAATATCAATGTTGAAATAAGCTCTCTTTTCACAAAGTCAATTATCAAAAGAGCTTCCACCAAAGGCGAGCGCTCCCAACCATTTCAAAGTATCAACTTGGACCACCACTATTAGGATCAGGAGTCAGGCTCGCACCAAAAAGGGGTCTACAGCGTAAATGCTACAAGTCTGGGTGTATAAAGTACGATAGGTACTCAAAAAAGTCACACCCCAGTGTACTACCGCGAAAACAAGTGCAGATGAATCCAACTTCTCTTGACGGACGCACTGATCAACACCAAAAATATGCATTGAGTAATAAGGCACTCGAGAGGATCCTTGTTCCAATGAGAGGGAGAGAAGAAATGATACAATCCTATTCCCTCCATCAACTGGCCTTCCATCTACACTTTGAAGTCTGATAACTAAAGAGACGGTGGATTGGATGCAAGAAATGATTTATTCTCTAATGTTGAGGACCAGGTTCTTAGGAGAGTCTCTTGGACAGGAACCTTGGGTGATGTTGCGACTCTACTCTTGTAACTGCAGTCCACACTTAATGTCATATCCCTATTATATATGTATATAGAGAGAGTCTAATGATTAGAGAAATCGGATACCTTTTGAATAGAGCTTGGTTCAGCTAAGAATTTTAGGATATTTAAAACCAAGAGTTCTTGAACGAATCAAGTCTTGTATTCACATGCACTGTCAGGGGTTATTACAACTTATTCTTTTTTTATTTGCTCAAGGACTAGAAAAGTTTAAGTATAGGGGGTGATGAATCCGCAATTCATCATCTCAATATATTAATCTTAGCAAAATCCATGAGTAAAGTCTCAGTAAATGTCCATAAAATCAACAAATTAATAAAATGACTCTTGTAAATAAAATACACTAATTATAATATATTATATAGTACAAGATAAATTAACAATAAAAAGCTGCAAAATACAGGAGTTTTCCACCTATAAATAGCCTAAAACTTCATCTATTTTTCATAAATTCATTTTAACTCCTTTTTGACTAATTCTTACTCTGACTTGTTTATAAAAATATATATAAAAAATACATAAATACAAAATAAATTTTACCTCAAATAAATGCTCCTCGATCCCAAAGAGAAAAAGCCATAAAGTCCAACATCCCGGCTAAATTCTCGCTCCGTATAAAATCCAAATTCACCAAACTCACTTTTAAAGTTTAAGTTAGTAAATTATCTATCCAATAAAAGTGGTTTCATTAAAATCAAAGCTCGTTTGCAAAATATGGATTTTGGGACCTAGATGTACATTGTATGTTTTGTAAATATTCATTCTTTCTTCATTTTTATATCATTTTTCTTAATCACTAAAAATCCAAAAAATTATTTTTGTGTTGTATTTTATTTCTAGAATTTTATTTTATTTTTATGTTGTAAATATCTTTTATTAAAAATACAAAAAAAATTTAAAATTAGAAAAGTAAAAAAAGTACATATTGTGGGCTTACTTTTGTAAATTCTCCACTCTTATTCTTCTTTTTGTTTTATTGTATTTTAGTAACCAACTTTTTCTCTTTTATTTCCTTTCATTTTTTACCCCTTTCTCTACACTAACTTTCCTCTTCTTTTCATTCTACCACCTACTCCCATTCCACCCCACATTCTTCATCAAACCTCCATTCAACTCCACCAATAATCTAGCCTCCCATTCAACTCCTCCACCTTTACACATTGCCTTGCCCAGCCCCTCTCTTCCTCCCCGTGACAGGAGGAGAGCTGATGGAGGAGCGACAACGACGAAGGCCTCCGGTGTTGACCCCTGGTCCATGACAACCAGGTCTGTGGTGGCTTCGCCCCGCCAAGCTGCTCCACCTGGCTGATGGAGTCCAGCGATGACCCTGAGCGTCTCCCAGATGCTCAATACCAAGCTCCTCGTCAGCCATATCCTCGGATAAGCCTTCGATTCTCCTTTGCATTTTTTCTTTAATTTCTCCAATTTAATTAGCTTTCCCTACACATCATCAACCTATATTGATCATCTCCCGATCTTCCCCGTAAATCCATCCTTCACGCGCACCCACCAGAGATCACCTTCTTCCCCTTCCCTACACCTGACAACTCCGACCCAAGTTGCTCTGCCCTTCACAACGGAGGAACACCTGAGCCTCCATTCTTCTCACTCGCATAGGATTCATCCCACTCACCGAACTCCATATACAAAGCTTCGACTATAGCTCTAACTCTATAGGCGCCTAAACGCTCAATAGTCGAAGCTTCATTGAAGTGGAATGTGTGAGCTCCGCCTCCAGCGTACATGCTTTTCCAATGACCTCCAGGACCTCCAGCCGCTGCTTTGAGCTTCGTAGATGGTCTCAGACATTCTAGATTCCTCCATGGAGCTTCATCGACCACAAAAGAAGGTGGCGGAGCTCAAGGCACCTCGTTGGAGTTCCATTCTCACTGCCAGCCCCACGGCGGAGGAGGCAGCTCCAGGAGCTACAACTGCCATTGGATGCACCCCCCAATGTCCATCCAACGGCTATTACTCAGCCACATCGCCTCCTCTACAGTTCACAGGAGCCACCTATTCTCGAAGATCTAACGGTTCATATGTGTCCACGCTAGAATGCCAAGCCTCTACCCCGTTCCTCCAAGCTCAGGGTGCCTGAGCCTCGTCCGAAACCGAGCTGCACGCCAAGCCTCGCTGAACCTCCTCCGAGCCGACGTGTCAACCGAACCTCTCCCCTCGCGTGCCCGGTCACATGAGTGCGAGGTATTTTGCATGGAGGCCTTGCTGACTTCTCCATATTACAACCAGGTCCAGAAATCATGTCCATCTCACGCGCGCCTAGGGTATTTTGCATTCATGCCCTTGCGGGTTTTAATAATTGCAAAAATAACCCCTCGTGTGTGGGTAATTTATAGGGAAGGCCCCGCACTTAATTTTATTTATATTTTAGTCCCTCCCAGGGACATGTTTGCCGGTTATCTTTATGTTTTTCTTGCATTTATGCCTCTGACTTTATTTGTGAATATCTTGATCATCGTATCTCCATTTCAGTTGATTTTGGTCTCGTTTCAAAGCTTGTTTCATCGTCTTCTTAATGATAAGCTTAGATCTCTGTTTTGATACTTCGAATAGTGATGCATTTTTTTAAATAGCCAAGTGTCCATTATATGGTGCATTTATGCATTGCTTAGATTAATCAACAAGCTTGTTTCATGACTTGAGCTCGAAATTGATTAATGTTTAAATTGCTCAATATTTTATGCAATTAGGGCATAATTGCATTGCATTTCCATGCATCTTGTTTCTTGCTTATGAAAAATAAAAAATGTCTTTCTCATGTTTCTTTTTGCATTATGTCATGTCTTCATGCATTGGTTGACCTATGTAACATTACTTCAACATATGAAATAAGAGTCTAAACATTACGTAAGAGGCTCGTGTCATTGAGTTCAACCTTGGGCTTGCCCAAGCAAAATATAAATTCGATAACTTTGACTTTTATTTGATACATTATTTCGAAGCAGATTTGACGATTCCGATTTTACCCGGCTGTAACGAAAGCGGTTAATTCTACATAATTAGAAGGGTGAGATCGAGGCTCATTAAATATTGATAAATAAAAAAAAGTTGATCAGTGTGCGCCAACTCTTGGTAAAAGCAGTAGACTAGCCAAAAATAAAGCAAAGAAATATCAATGTTGAAATGAGCTCTCTTTTCACAAAGTCAATTATCAAAAGAGATTTCACCAAAGGCGAGCACTCCCAAACATTTCAAAGTATCCACTTGGACCACCACTATTAGGACCAGGAGTCTGGCTTGCACCAAAAAAGGCTCTGCATCGTAAATGCTACAAGTCTGGGGGTAGAAGGTACGATAGGTACTAAAAAAAGGCACACCGGTGTACTCCCAAGAAAAAAAGTTCAGACGACTCCAACATCTCTTGACGGGCGCACTGATCAACACCAAAAATATGCATTGAGTAATAAGGCACTCGAGAGGATTCTTGTTCCAATGAGAGGGGGAGAAGAAATGACACAATCATATACCCTCCATCAACTAGCCTTCCATCTACACTTTGAAGTTCTGACAACTAAAAGAGACGGTGGATTGGATGCAAGAAATGGTTTATTCCCTAGTGTTGAGGATCAGGTTCTTAAGAGAGTCTCTTGGACTGGAACCTTGGGTGACGTTGCAACTATACTCTTGTAACAGCAGTCCACACTTAATGTCATATCCCTATTATATATGTATACAGAGAGAGTCTGATGATTAGGAAAATTGGATACCTTTTGACTAGAGCTTGGTTCATCTTAAAATTTTAGGATCTCTAAAATCGAGAGTTCTTGAATGGATCAAGTCTTGTATTCACATGCACAGTCAGGGGTTATTCCAACTTATTCGTTTTTTATTTGCTCAAGGACTAGCAAAGTTTAAGTATGGAGAGGTGATGAATCCGCAATTCATCATCTCAATATATTAATCTTAGCAAAATCCCTAAGTAAAGTCTCAAATAAATGTCCATTAAATCAATAAATTAATAAAATGACTCTTGTAAATAAAATACCCTTATTATTATATATTATACTATACAAAATAAGTTAACAATAAAAAGGCGCAAAATAAAGGATTTTTTCACCTGTAAATAGTCTAAAAACTACATGTATTTTTAATAAATTCATTTCAACTCCTTTTGAATAATTCTTTCTCTGACTTGTTTATAAAAATATATATATATAAAATACAAAAATACAATATAAATTTCACCTCAAATAAATGCTCCTAGATCTCAAAGAGAAAAAGCCATAATGTCCAACTTCCCAGCTAAATTCATGTCCGTATAAACTCCAAATTCACTAAACTCACTTTTAAAGTATAGAAATTATCTATCAAATGAAAGTGGATTCATTAAAATTAGAGCTCGTTTGCAAAATATTGATTTTGGGATCTAGATGTACATTGTATATTTTGTAAATATTCATTCTTTCTTCATTTTTATATTCTTTTTCTTAATCACTAAAAATCCAAAAAAAATATTTTTGTATTGTATTTTACTTCTAGTATTTTATTTTATTTTATGTTGAAAATATCTTTTATTAAAAATACAAAAAAATAAAATTAGAAAAGTAAAAAATGTACATATTGTGGGTTTACTTTTGTAAACTCTCCACTCTTTTTCTTCTTTTTAGTAGCCAACTTTTTCTATTTTATTTCCTTTTATTTTTTACCCCTTTCTCTACACTAACTTCCCTCTTCTTTTCATTCTACCACCAACTCCCATTCCACCCCACATTCTTCGTCTAACCTCCATTCAACTCCACCAATAATCTAACCTCCCATTCAACTCCTCCACCTTTACGCAGGGCCTTGCCCAACCCCTCTCTTCCTCCTCGTGAAAGGGGGAGGGCTGATGGAGGAGTGACGACAATAAAGGCCTCCGGTGTCGACCCCTAGTCCACGATGGCCAGGTCTGTTGTGGCTCCGCCCCGCCAAGCTGCTCCACCCGGCTGATGGAGTCCATCGATGACCCTGAGCGTCTCCCATATGCTCAATCCCAAGCTCCTCGTCCGCCATATCCTCAGGTAATCAACCTTACCTACGCAGCATAAACCTCCTTTGATCATCTTCCGATCTTCCCTGCAAATCCATCCATCACGCGCACCCACCAGAGATCACCTTCTTCCCCTTCCCCACACCTGACCACTCCGACTCAAGTTGCTCCACCCTTCACGGTGAAGGAACACCTAATCCTCCATTCTCCCCGCTCGCATAGGCTTCATCCCACTCACTGCACTCCTCGCACAAAGCTTCGGATATAGCTCTAACTCTGCAGGTTCCTAAACACTCAATAGTCGGAGCTTCATCGGAGAGGAATGTGCGAGCTCCGCCTCAGGTGTACAGGCTTTGCCCATGACCTCCAGGACCTCCAGCCGCTTCTTTGAGCTTCGTAGATGGTCTTAGACATTCAAGATTCCTCCATGAAGCTTCATCGACCATAGAAGAAGGTGGCGGAGCTCAAGGCACCTCACTGGAGTTCCATTCTCGCCGCCAGCACCGCGGCGGAGGAGGCAGATCCAGGAGCTACAACTGTCGTTGGATGCACCCCCCAGTGTCCATCCAACGGCTATCACTTAGCCACGTCACCTCCTCTACAGTTCACAAGAGCCAACCGATCTTGAAGATCGAACGTTTCATATGCATCTGTGCCTGCACGTCAAGCCTCTACCTCGTTCCTCTAGGCTTGGGGTGCCTGAGCCTCATCCGAGCCTGAGCCGCACGCCAAGCCTCATCGAACCTCCTCCGAGCCGACGTGTCAACCGAACCACCCCCCTCACGTTCTCGGTCACGTGAGTGCGGGGTATTTTCCATGGAGGCCCCGCCGACTTCTCCATATTGCAACCAGGTCCAGAACTCACGTGCATCCTACGCATGCCTGGGGTATAATGCATTCAATAATTGGAAAAATACCCCCGTATTTGGATAATTAATAGAGAAGGCCCCGCACTTAATTTTATTAACATTTTAGTCCCTTCCATTGACCTATTTGCTAGTTATCTTTATGTTTTTCTTGTATTTATGCCCCTGACTTCATTTGTGAATATCTTGAGCATCGTATCTCCGTTTCAGTTGATTTTGGTCTCGTTTCAAAGCTTGTTTCATCGTCTTCTTAATGGCATGATTAGATCTATATTTTGACACTTCGAAGTGTGATGCATTATTTTAAATATCCAAGTGTCCATTATGTAGTACATTTATGCCTTGCCTGAATTAATCAACAAGCTTGTTTCATGACTTGAGCCCGAAATTGATTAATGTTTGAATTGCTCAATCCTATATGCAATTAGGGCATAATCGCATTGTATTTCCATGCATCATGTTTCTTTCTTATAAAAAATGTCTTTCTCATGTTTCTTTTTGCATTATGTCGTATCTTCATGCATTGGTTGACATATGTAACATTACTTCAACACTTAGTTCAAATAATAAGAGTCTAAACATTTGTAAGAGACTCGTGTCCTTGACTTCGACCTTGGGCTTGCCCAAGCAAAATATAAATTCGACCGCTTTGTCTTTAATTTGATACATTATTTCAAAGCGATTTTTGATGATTCTGATTTTACCCGGCTGCAATGAAAGCGGTTAATTATGCATAATTAGAAGGGTGAGATTGAGGCTCGTCAATGAGCGAGTGCGGCTCCAAGGAAAATCAAGGATGGAACCGGATCTCCAACCACCGTGTGTGGTATAGGTGAGAGATCGTGCGAGGTAGAATGGGAATGGGTAGAGATTGAGATGTGAGATGAAATCAGAAATCAGATTGGGATCTATGATGATGATTAGTTAAAACTGTGTATCTAGATCTACTACAAGTTTGAAAATAGAAATTATGCTACGATTATTCTAGAGAAAGGAGATAAAAATTGGATCTAACCTAACGGAGGCGGGTGCCGTGATGGCCTCAACGACAACTAGTCTGCTTTCACCGGATGGCTTGGGGGCTGGGCTCCTCTATCGACTGACGGGTTTTCGGGATTGAGGCTCCATCTCCACCAATGATTGATCAAAATGAGAAAGAGGGAGGAGGAGCTCAATAAAAAGGAAAAGAAAAATCAAAAAGTAAGTAATTACAAAAAAGGAAAGTCTTTAGTAGTTAATTAAATAAATAAAATAAATTGATAAATTAATAAATTAATTAAAAAATAAATTCGTAATTAAATAAAATAACAAAAATAATTAAATTAGAAAAATTAATTATCCACCTTAATGGTGGTTGTTTAAGGTAGAAAATCAAATCTTATATACATGGTAGGTTTTCAAATCAAATCAAATCAATTAATTAATTAATTATATTTAGTTTTTATAATTATATTAATTTAATTGATTAATGTTAGATATTAATTTTTTGGTGATCTTTTACATAAGTAAATTAGTTATATACAAGTATTATATACATATAGTACAATATACTTATGTACAAATAAGAAAATTATTTTTAAATAATTTTTTATTTTTATTTTTGGTAATGAAGAAAAATATTTACAATTATTTACATTATATATAAAAATAAATATAAATAAATATATACAATAAGTAAGTGGTCAAATTGCGAAAACCACCCTAGAAAATTAGCTTTTCAACCGTAACTCTAATAATTATGAAACCACAACCACTTTAAAGATAATTTAATTTAGAGTACAATGGAGGTGTGTTTGATTCAATTTGAGTTCGTATGGAGCCGGAATTGGTCTTTCAATTGTCACTTTACAGCTTTTTCTGAGTGTGGATACTTTTATTCTATACATGGTTTTACTTTGCAATTATTTTTATTATTTACAAAACACTTTTTTAGAATTTCTATTTAGGAAAATATTTAGTTTGAGGTCAATTTATATATAAATAAAATCGTGTAAGTTTTGTATATATATACAGTGAAAAATATTTACAAATATTTTTAAAATTTTGGATTAAAGACCCTATCTGCCCCTATTGTATTCCTGGTCGATCTGGTCAAGTCTTGACATTCTCACAGGATTCGGGTCAGCCTGCATTTATTTCATAAATGCATCCTTTATTTTTTCTTTTCTTTTTCTTTTCTTCTTTATTTTTTTATTTGAGTATAAAAAGTATTAAAAATGCATATTTAACAAATGCATGCAAAATGGTGATTCCGTGAAATTAGTGGGTATTTACAGGTATTTGACTAAGGAAATAAAGACAAGATAAAAGAATAAAGATGATGAATCGTGGATTCATCATTCCCCTATACTTTACCTTTGCTAGTCCCTTAGAAAATACTTATTTGGAAAATAAGTGAAAACAAAAATAAAGAAAAGAAAAAGGAAAGAATTAGAAAAATGTTGACTTTTAAACTTATTTTCATAAAATTGTAGTATAGAGCTCTGTCGGACCTTTGGGTTATTAGTGTGGCAGAACCTTAATGGGAAATGAATTTAAAACCTAACAGCCTCTAAGTTCCACAAGACTTCTATTCAAGTCTCCTCAACAGTCAGGTCAGAACAAGTCTACATACACAAATTCTTATGACTATGAATCTTTACTTGTATGGTGTAAGTGAAGTATAGCTTCTCATCTCAAAAGTAGCAAAGAAACAACCTCTCTCAACAAGGTAACTCTAGTCCCCTGTTCTAGCAACCCTTTCCTCGAGGAGCGGGGATATTCCCTTCTAAGTTCAAGTACAACCAGCTCAAGAAGAGGTGATGGAGAAGAGAATTGACGGCAACCAGTGTAGCTACCTATCCTTGGATGCATGACCAGTGTAGCCAAGTCATCCACTGCAAGCTTACAAAAATTTGACTTTGAAGCTTTTATTCCTCTTTTTTTAACTTGTATATACACTCCAGTAGGCATTTTACTTTTCAATCAGGCCTGTCCACTTTTGGAGATTCTGCATTTTTTTCTTTTCCCTTTTTTTGAAAATATATACATGGTGCAGCATGTATTTAAGGAGTTTTTCCTCTTGAGCCAGTAGACTATCCCTCTTTTGAAGCATTATCGCAACCCCACAACATCCTGTCTTTAGACCTCAACATTGCTAGACCAGGTTGAGACGCACTTCCCTTCCTAGAGGAGGACGAGATGTTCCGCGTAGATGTACTACCATCGTATGCTACCCCAAGCCAATAGATTCCGCCCCCTCACTACCTCCTCCATGAAGAGCTACGTGTAGAGTGATGAATCTCGTATTCATCATGCTAAAATTCACTAATTAACCCCTGGATTAGTTAATCCAATAGAATCCGCTAATAATTCATTAATTTTATCTTATATTATATTGTACACTCTTAACCTATAATTAATTGTATTTAATTAATGTTAATTGTTTTGTAATAATTTTCCCATCAAAAACCCCTAAAAAATTAGGTGGATTAATAGTCTATAAGTTCCTAACCCTTAAAAAGACTAAAAAAATACAAAAACAATTCAAAACCCAAAATTTAGTGTTTTTAATCCCTTAAAAATACACCCAAAATACTTTATTGTATAAATGACCTCTTTTGGCTTTTCGTCCAACATGAAACTTGTAGATCTATCAAGACGAACAACTTTCATGTTTTAAATTTTTCCTAATTTTACCTTTAACTAATTCTTATTGATTTTTCTTTGTTTTTCTAAATTCTAATTTTTCTATTGGGCCACGTGGCGCCATCTAGGCTGCCCACATGGCCCGGTCCTCCTTCCTCCACCCATCACCTCTCTCCTGGACCGTAAGATCTTCTTCATCACACCTCCATCTCGACTGTCTATCTCCGCTCCATCTCCCGTCGTTTGATCCTATCCATGATACGATCTGAGCCACTCCCTTGCGCCCACTTCTCAGCCACCCGATTGCCTCCTCATCCTACGCCTCTCAATCATCCACATCACCTCTTTGACTCCTCGCGTAACCTCCTTCGACCATCGCCATCACTTCCAACCTTCAAGACATCTGTTTCAAAACTTCGCCTCACCACCTGAAATGCCTCCACCTTCGCCTATAAAAACCCCTCCCTCGCCCCACTTCACTGCCGTCCACCATTCCAGGCACTAGCCTAGTTTCATCCGTCCCTCCGGTGACAGCAGAGGGGCGGATCGACGAGGCAACGATGACTTTTCGCCCTGGTGTCGACCCACAACTAAAGCAGCTGTGTCACGGTGGCTCCGCCCTGCTAGAGCTATGTGCATCGGTCGGGATCGTTGGGCGAAGACATCGAGCTCCAACGGAGCTCGACCACAGGCCTCCTCCTCCGCCAACTGCCTGGCTCCGGTCAGGTACTTGCTACCTCTTTTCTTTCCTATTTCTCTAAATTTTCCTGACATCCTCACTTGATGTCACCGCCATCTGACCCCTCGACCACCTCCACCAACCATCATTCATATTCGCCGACCCCCTTACACCCATCCTTCCCTTCTCCATGACCCCGACACCACACCCACCTTCTTCTATGTCTCGTCGGAAGAAGGCATTGGTCCCCCGCTCCGACCATCTCCACGGACCCCATCGCACTCACTTCATTCACGCAAATCCAACGCACGTTGCTTCGGCTATACATTAACCAATGCAGGTGCTCAATGGTCGGAGTTTGCATCTCCACGTCGATCTCCAGCTCGACCTCCAACAACCGTCCTCCGTCGTGCTACTCCAAGTGACAATGAAGCTCTGCCTTTGCTCCACGATCTTCGCGAGCCCCTTTGCATTCATCCCCAGCCTTTAGGCGGCAATCCGAAGTACAGTGGAGCTCCATATAGGCCATCGGAGCACAGTCTTGTCCGGCAGCCAGCGGCGGAAGAAAGGGAGCAGCTATCGTTCGATCGCTTTGATCGGACGGTCTTGATGTCACATGTGTCCTTACCGAGCCAAGTACAGAACATGCATCCTCAAAGGAACCGAACCTCACACCAAGCCACAGATGCATGCCACGTCAGCCCCACGCATGTGAGCCTACCGAGCCTAGCCCCCTCACATGCCTAGCACGTACGAGGCTGGGTAATTTACGATGAAGACCCCAGAAGTTTTTGAAATTGTGTTTTAGTCCCCACACGCGTGCTTGTACGTGCGCTCCTGGTATTTTATAGGGAGGCCCTCGCGGGTTTATAGATTTATAATTTGGTCCCTGTGCACAATGGGAAAATTACAAAGGACCCCTGCCGATTCTTGGAAATTACAATTAGGTCCCTTTAGGGACATATTTGTAATATTTAACCTTTATTTCCTGCATTTTTATTACATTTATGCCCTTGCATTGTTTTCTTCATAACTTGAGCATCATAGGTCCAAATTGCATGATTTTAGTGTCGTTTTGTTCCTTGTTTCATCATATACTTCATGGCATGTTTAATGTTCTCATCTGTCACCATTTCAAATGAAATGAATTTTTAATGATAGATGATGACTCTTGTTCTAATGCCTTACCATAAAATAGATGTTTTCTCATGATGTTATGCTCAAAGTGACCACGATTTCAATCTACTTTCCATTGCTCAATTTATTGATCTTTCTAGGGTATATTTGTAATAGTCAGTTGCATACAATTAACCTTGCATTATTTTCATGCACACTCTTATATTTGCACTGAAAAATAACTAAAAAATTACATGCATCATATATCTGCATTGTTCTGCATTTTAACTTGTGCATCTGCATGAAGACCTGAAATTGAGAAATAATTCACACATGCTCTTAATTGATCAAAATTCGATAAATAGATAGAGTAGCTCGTGTCCCTGTGTTCGACCTAGGTAGGCTTGCCGAGAAAAATAATCCACAACATTCAAAGTGTGTGGTTTTTGCTGAACCATTTTCACCACCTATACTACGATAAAAGATAATAATTAAAGTGGTGAAAATAACGTTCATCAAATGGCGTCGTTGCCGGGGACACTGCTCACCTTTATTTATTTGCTGGATTTTGATATATTTTTATTGTATAATTTCAAGATTCACAAGTCTTCCTTTCATGCATTATTTTTACGTCATTTCTGTTGATTAATTTCCTCTCTATTTTCTAACACTTCTCTTTTGTGGTAGGGCCCATGAAGATCGAGGACGCTTGATCTCCATGGAGGCGTGGAGTTGGGAGCTCCCATTGAAGAGGCTGCAAAAGAAATTTGGTGCAGAAATTTAGGATTTTTTATCAGTCTACTTACATGTGCATCTTGTAAAAAAATACTTGTTGCATGTGCACTTTTAATAGTACTCATTAGAGGGCTTGCATATTGTAAAAAAGAAGTAGATCACTAGATGATCTACCCCCCCCCCACCCACCCAGTTCCATGCTCATACACTTGCACATATACACTCACCCCTTCCCTCTCTCTCTCTCTGTGTGTGTGTGTGTGTGTACATTTTACATTCCCCCCCATCTACCTCCTAGCCATTTGTGAAAATACAATCCTCCCCCTCATCCCCTTGTAACTTAGTGTAATTACTCCTTCAAACACGGACCCCCCCCCCCCAACTCAGATACTTTACTTAGGCTATCTGTAGCCTAAGTATAGGGGTACCCGTTTATTCATCCATCCCTCGCGTTGTCTTCTTATACTTGGGTCAACTTTTGTCCTAAGTATAGGGGGACCTTCCTCCTCAGTTCCGTTATATCACTCTATATTTAACCGAGCCTTGGATTCATATCACTTGTGCTATGAGGACATAGCAAAAGTTAAGTATAGGGGGTATACCGTATATTACTGTATATTTACTTTAGTCATAGCTCGTATTTGTAAAAGATTTTTTTGAAAAATCTTTTTCAAGCTTGGTTTTAGTAATCATGTGAACTGAGTTTTGTAAAAAAACTGTAAAAAATGTTTTATTAAAATTGAGGGATTAAAATGGTGTAGAAAAACCATTTTTCAAAAAAAACATAAAAATTTGAAAAATCAAAATCTTTCTTTGAATTTGACTTTGACTACTACGCTTAATAGATACTTTCAGTGAGGGAACTTCGGTCTCCCTTAGCAAAGTGGGTGGTTTAGAGGACACTGTATATGGCTTCGTCCTCAAGTAACACGGTCCATCTAACGGTCTGTACTTACACCCATACTGGCTGAGAGTAGATACTTCTATTCATATGAGCATGTTTTGGTCATTGTATCTCCAAAGAATTAAAAAAATTGAAAATTAAAATCCATAAAAATCTGAAAAACAAAAATCACAAAAATATTCACTCACTAGGGAGTTGGTGTATTCCTGACACATCCACATTCACTCAAGGCTTGAGGATTTTGAGGACACTGGATTTCTGTAATCTTGAGAGTTTGAGTTAACATGCCTTAGTCATTAGTGTTTTTAAATTTAATTATCCACACTTTACTAGTCTGAAAGATTTTGAGCGTTGTATTGCACTCTTCATCTCTACCTTCAAAAGAATATGATCAGCACAATCACTTTCACAACTGCATGATTGATGAGATGAGTTGAGCTATCACTTGAGGAACTAGGACTAGATATTTGAGTTTAGACATGATCTAATAATATTCGAGGATGAGATAAAGTTATTGAAGGCTTCACAAAACCTGAGTGTCAGCAAAACCACATCCAGTATGTGAACAAGTTCATATGCTATCTCTTTAATATCTACCTATGTGCCAGGGTGTGATGAAACTTAATAATAGTTGTTGATCAGTATGCGCCAACTTTTGGTGAAAGCAGTGGAGCTAGCCAACAAAAGAAAAGAAAAAGAAATGTCAAAGAAAAGCTCTACCATCCAAAGTCAAATTACAAAAAGAGCTTCCACTAATGGCGAGCACTCCCAAACATTTTCAAAGTGTCAACTTGGACCAAGCGCTAATTAGGACCAAGGAGTCGGGTTGACACCATAAAAGGGCTCTACATCGTAAGCGATACAAGTCTGGGTGTCGAAGGTATATTAAGTACTCAAAAAAGGCACATCCCGGTGTACTCCCAGAAAAACAAGTGCAGACGACTCCAAATTCTCTTGACGGACACATTGATCAACAAGCTAAAAATCTACTTGTGTTGAGAAAAAAGGTACTCGAGAGGCCCCTTGTTCCAATGTGAGGGAGAGAAAAATAAACACAAACTAGTCCCTCCATCATCTGGCCGTCCATTTACATTTCAAGTCTAATGAACTAATGAGACGGTTGACTGGAGCAAGAATAGACTTATTCCCTAGTATTGAGGATGAGGACTAGAGGAGAGTCTCTTGGACTGGAACTCCAAGTGATGCCTCAACTCGACTCTCATGAAATGCAGTACACTTAATTTCATATCCTTACATTATATGTACAAAAAGAGAGTCTGATAATTAAAGAAGTTGGATTCCTTCTGACTAAAGCATGGATAAGCCCAGAATTTTAGGACTACTTAAATTAAGGGTTTTTGAAAGATTAAGCCTTGTAATCTTCACTTTCACTGTTAAAAATTAATCCGACTCCTTCATTCTTTAGATGCTCGAGGACGAGCATAGTTTAAGTATATGGGTATGAAGAATCTCGTATTCATCATGCTAAAATTCACTAATTAAACCTTTGGAATAATTAATCCAATAAAAAATCCGTTAATAATTCATTTATTTTATCTTGCATTATATTTTACACTCTTAACATATAATTAATTGTATTTAATTACTATTATTTGTTTTGTAATTATTTTCTCATAAAAAAACGCCTAAAAAATTAGGTGGATTAATTGTCTATAAGTTCCTAACCCTTAAAAAGACTAAAAAATACAAAAACAATTCAAAACCCAAAATTCGGAGTTTTTAACCCCATAAAAATACCATCAAAAATACTTTTTATAAAAATAACCTCTTTCGGCTTTTCATCCAATATGAAACTTGTATATCTCATTAAGACGAACAACTTTCATGTTTTGACTTTTTCCTAATTTTACATCTAACTAATTCTTATTGATTTTTCTTTGTTTTCTATATTCTAATTTTCCTCTTGGGCCATGTGGCGCCCTCTGGGCCGCCCCACGTGGCCCCGTCCTCCTTCCTCCACCCATCACCTCTCCTGGACCATCAGATATTCTTCATCACACCTCCATCTCGACCATTCATCTCCGCTCCATCTGCCGCCATTTGATCCTATCTCTGATCAGATCTGAGCCACTCCCTCACGCCCACTTATCAGCCACCTAATTGCCTTCTCATCCTACGCCTCTCAATCATCAACATCACCTCTTTGCCACCCTCGAGTAACCTCCTTCGACCATCGCCATCACTTCCAACCTTCAAGACATCCGTTGCAAAACTCCGCCTCAGCACATGAAACGCCTCCACCTCATCCTATAAAAACCCCTCCCCTGCCGCACTTCACCGTCGTCCACCATTCCAGGCACTAGCCCAGCTTCCCCTGCCCCTCCAATGATAGCGGAGGGGCAGATCGATGAGGAGACGATGACTTTTTGCCTCGATGTCGACCCAAAGCTAAAGTAGTTGTGTCGCGATGGTTCTGCCCCACTCAAGCTTCATGCATCGGTCGGGCATGCCGGGCGAAGACCCCGAGCTCCAACAGATCTCGACCACAGGCCTCCTCCTCCGCCAACAGCCTGGCTCCGGTCAGGTACCTATTACCTCTTTTCTTTCCTATTTCTCTCAATTTTCCCTACATCATCACTTGACGTCACCGCCATCTGACCCCTCGACAACCTCCACCAACCATCATTCATCTTCGTCGACCCCCTTATGCCCGTCCTTCCCTTCTCTACGACCCCGACACCACACCCACCTTCTTCTTTGTCTCGTCGGAGAAGAAGGCATTGGTCCCCCGCTCCGACCACCTCCACGGGACCCCATCGTACTCACTTCATTCACGCAAACCCATCGTATGTTGCTTCGGCTATACATTAACCAATGCAGGTGCTCAATGGTCGTAGTTTGCATCTCCTCGCCAATCTCCAGCTCGATCCCCAACAACTGTCCTCCGCCATGCTACTCCAAGCGACAATGAAGCTCCGCCTTTGCTCCATGATCTTTGCGAGCCCCTTAGAATTCTTTCCCGACCTTTAGGCAGAAACCGGAGCACGGTGGAGCTCCATATAGGCCGCTAGAGCACAGCCTCGTCCAGCAACCAACGGCGGAAGAAGAGGAGCAGCTACCATCCGATCGCTTCGATCAGGCGGTCTTGATGTCGACACGTGTCCGTACCGAGCCAAGTACAGAACATGCAGCCTTAGAGGACCCAAACCTCACACCAAGCCACGAATGTGTGCCACGTCAGCCCCACGCCTACGAGCCTACCGAGCCAGCACCCTCATGTGCCTAGCATGTGCGAAGATGGGTAATTTATGATAAAAACCCCAGAAAATTTGGAAATTGCATTTTGGTCCCCAAGCGCGTGTCGCACATGCACGCCTAGGTATTTTACAGGGAGGCTCTCACGAGTTTACAGATTTATAATTTGGTCCCTGTGTGCAATGGGAATATTACAAAGGACCCCCGCTGGTTTTTGGAAATTGTAATTAGGTCCCTCCAGAGAGCTATTTGTAATATTTATCCTTTTATTTCCTGCATTTTTATTACATCTATACCCTTGCATTGTTTGCTTTGTAACTAGAGTATCTGATGAAACTCGATTTCATCTTCTTAATTCTCCATTTTAACCCCCTTGCTTCAATTTAGGTCAATAAAAACCAGATAAAGTCATGTAATTATCAGAGTCTTTAATAAATTAAAAATCACATAAAAATGGTAAAATTAAAATTTGTGGTATTTTTAGCCTTAAAAATACCCCTAAAAATATTTTGTGTCTTCAGTTGACCCCATTTCCATTTTTGGTCAACATGAAACTTGTAGATCTCATCGAGATCTACAACTTTCATGTTTTGAATTCTCTCAAATTTGGCCATTTGACCCTTCATTTTGCAATTTCTTTATCTGAATAATCTGATTGGGCCACGTGGCCCTTTCTGGTTGAGCCACGTGGCCCGGCCTCTTTGTCCTATCCACCCGTGCCCTTGACTGTTGGATCTTCATCTTGATCCAACGGTCTGTTGATCTCCACATATACCCATTATTCCCGCCGTCAGATCACTCCCTGGACTTCATCTACACCGCTCGTTCCCGCCTTTATCCCCTCCCGCCACGTGGCATTCTTTGAGCCATTCGATCACACCCTCGTCTCTTTAATCGCAACCGTCCATCACCGCTTTGATCGCCACCATCCGATCGTTGTCTTGATTTAATCACACCCGTCCGCTCGTGCTTTGTCTCCAGCTTGACACGTGGCGCATCCACCACTCTTCGATTCAGTTGCGCATGATCTAATCTAGACCGATCGTCTCTTCTTGCTTCGTAGCCGTTGGATCATGAGATCCAATGGCCACGAGGTTGTCCCCTACCTCCAGACGCCTTCTCCTCCATAATTTCCACCGCGTAAACCACGTTCCCCCTTTCCATTTTCTCCACCATTTCCGATGACTTTCTCTCTCTCTAATAGACTTACTACATTCCCCCATCATCCATGATCTTCGCTAGTCTCCTCGCATTCCAGGACGCCCTCCCACTCGTGCCATATCTCCACCACAAACCATGACCATCTTGACTGGAACTGCCATCTTTACCCGATAAATACTCTGCCTCCTCCCTCGTTCACAAGTGTCCACCTTTATGCGGGGGGAGGCCCAACCCTTCATCTCCCTGTGACAGGGGGAGGTGGCAGGATTGAGCGATGACGACCCATCTCCTCCAGTGTTGACCCGACGCCGATCATAGCGGTGTTGTGGTGCTTCGAGCCCGCTTGAGCTACCCCAACTGGCTGCAGGGGTCCAGCGACAACCCGGGGCTCGAATCGAGCCCCAGCCCAAGCCTCCGACCGCCATCTCCGATCAGGTAAGTCCCTGCTACCTCCATTGAATTTTTCTTGATTTTTCACAATTAACCGTCAGACGCCCTCACACTCCATTGATCATCATGAAAGCTTCCCCACAGATTCCCCCTTCATGCGCTATATTCCGATCACCCTCTTCTTCCTCCACTCCTCAGATCGCCTCCGACCCCTCTCCACCACCCTCCACGGCGGAGGAGCTAAGAGCTGTCGCTTTCTTCGCCCGCAGAGCTTTCCATCTCACTCCCCTTCATGAAACCCCATGCTTCAGCTATAAATTAACGATGCAGGTTCTCTATACTTCAATGGTCGGGATCCTCACCGGAGATATTTTGCGCAGCTCCACCTCCGTTCTTTAAATATGATCAGTCCTGTCCAGGATGCTCGGTGCATCCCCATCAGCTCCAGCAATGTCGCCAATCTTCAACGGATCTCTGGGGACCTTCAACGAGCAAGCTAGAAGGCGGTGGAGCTCGGGGGGCCTTTGCTGGAGTCCAGAGATCGCCGCCATATGTAGCTGAGGAAGAAGTACATGCTTGTTGGATGCTCCTCTCCGGAGCACATCCAATGGCGCAGAAGCGTCCACGTCGCCCATGAGCACCATCTCCAAGTGCCGTTGGATCCTCGAGATCCAATGGTATACGACATGCCACACGTCAAACCCAGATCGACTCCGAGCCTCAGCGTCCGAACCTTTGGGCTCGGAGCTTCTGAGCCAGCATCGAACCAGAACCAGCTCCCAAGCCTTAGCCGAACCTAGCCGAAGCAGCTGAGCCTCCTTCGAGCCTCAGATCGTCCTGAACCTGGAAAGCACGTGCACAGCACGTGCGATCTGGGAAATTTACATGGAAGGCCCACCAACTTCTTCAATTTGCATTCAGGTCCTGATAGCACGTGCAACATACGCGCACCTGGGGTATTTTGCAGTTATGCCCTTGTGAGTTTTCATAATTGCAAAAATGCCCCTGTGCATGTGGGTCATTTACAGGGAAGGTCATGAACTTTTTCGTATTTTCATTTTAGTCCCTCCTAGAGACCTGTTTGTAGTTATCTTTCATGGTTTCTTTCAATTATGCCCTTGTCTTCTTTTATGCATATCTTGAGCTTCATAACTCCGATTGAGTTGATTTCAGTTTCATTTCGAATCTTGTTTGATGATCTTTCTAATGGTATGCTCAATTTTTGTTTTGGACAAAGTAATCTTGATGTATTCTTTTAGTAGCCATGTATCTATTAATGCTTAACTTTATGCCTTGTTTAATTTGTCCATCAAATCTGTCATCTAAATTAAACCGAAATTGACTCACTGTTACGTTTGATCGTCATCTTACTCTGATTTAGGGCATATTAATTTTTGCATTGCATTTCATCACATTTATTTGCATGATTAAAATAAAATAAAAAATGCATGTTTTATATTGGTTTGTTGCATTGTCTTGTCTTCGTCCTTTAGCAATGTTTGACCTATGTTTTCCAACTCAATACTTAAATAGATAGATGAAAATCTGAATAATCACGAGAAAGGCTCGAGTCCTTGAGTTCAACCTTGGTTTCTTGCCAAGTAAAATAAAAATATGATCATCTGATTTCCTTTCCAAATCCAACTTAGATGGTTTTTGATGAACCTAGTTCAGACTGACTGCAATGACCATTGAATATTAGTTCTACATTATTAAAGGGCTGGATTCACGGTTTATCAAAAGGCACCGTTGCCGGAGACACGACTCATTTTTTGTATTATTTGGATTTCCATTTTTCTTCTTAAGTGTTTCTTTTATATAGGTCAATTTATCAATTTGTCTTGCATTATAAAATTTTCTTCTCGATCGATCTTTAATCGTTGCTTTTGTGACATGGCCCTTGATGATTCAAGGAGGCGAGGAGCAGGAGCTACCCGCTGTGAGGAGCCGCAGAAGCACACTTGGAGCACGTCGAGAAGAAAGAAAAAAATGTCATTTTGCATATCATGTCATTTTGTAATAATCGTCTTTTATAGCAGTCTTCGATCGAAGACTCGCGAGTGTAATCGAACGAATGTGGTTATGTCGGGATCGTCCCCACTTGAGTGTCGACCTAGGACCAGGCACGTAGCTCTCCAAGCTTATTTTATTTTCCAGTTTTTATGTGCTTGCTCGTAGGTAGGACACACTAAAATATAGGCGCACATAATCTCGCTTCACTTAGCCAAATTTAATTGATATCCTTCCCCGCTAATAGAAGCATGATTAGGTGTGGCTTTTTGATCGACTTGCATACATGATTTTTGGTTTTTAAAACAACCCAAATTTTCACGGTATTTTTTGCCAAGTCACTGCATGATTTCTCGCTTAGCTTAGATCGTGGTTTTTATCGAATACATGGTTTTTCTCGATTTCCCCTCCTAGCTTGATCACCTAGGTTAATGGAAAATGGGAATGAACGGTAGACAATGATTGCTTGATTTTTGTGCTCACCTTAATTCAGTGACAATCTAAAATAATTGGGACTGTTAATTGCAAGTAAACCTAAAATGGAGTAAAATATTGTTTTGGGAGAGCAACACCCTCGTGCGCAGTCGATTTCACTTAACATTTTTGTTGCCATGTATAAATAGAATGTTTTAATCACCAATAAAACCGACAAGATAATAAACCAACCTCGATTGGTTTCATGTCTGAGTTGGTGAAATTGAAGGGTTCGTCATGCTTGATTGAGCCATGTTTGCTCCGACACCCTCCCCTAAGCCTTAGTCACTCCATTAATCTCCACATATTCATCCACTCACTTGTATATCCATCCTTCTTCTTCGTTCACCTTTGGTCTCTCCCAACATCAAATTTCCATCTTTATACTTAGGCTAATCTCAGCCTAAGTATAGGGGGGACCCGAGTCCCTGTGATTTTCTTCACTCTTCTTTCCTTGCCTTTATACTTAGGTTATTTCTAACCTAAGTATAGGGGGAGTCCCTCTTAGCTCCCGTATATTTATCTGTATTTAAATGGACTTATGGACTTGTATCATCTAATGCTATGAGGACATAGCAAAGTTTAAGTATAGGGGGGTATACCGTATATACAGTATACTTACTTTAGCTATAATCTGAAAATTTTGAAAAATTTAAAACTTTTTGGCTGAAGTAAAATCCTTTGAACTAAGAGGACTCATTGGTTTTCATGGCTTTCTATATTATGTTACACTATTTTAATAAAATATTTTCGAAAATGATTTGAAAAATGAGTTTCCCTTGTTTTGAAAAAATCTTTTGAAAATGTTTTGAAAATTTTTATTTGTGTGGCATGGTTTTGAAAATTTTCTGTCTTTTTTCAAGGAAAGTTGAGTCTAACCAGTGTTCTAACCTTCTACTAAAATCCATAAACATGAGAAAATTCAAAATTCCTTTAGGAGTCATTAGTGACTACTAAGCCCAATTAAGTAGCCGTGTTCAGTGAGGGTTCGCCCTTAGCAGAGTGGATGGTTTAGAGGACATCGCGTAAGGCCATGTCCTCAAGTAATGGGCTCCGGCCTGTACTTACATCCATACTGGCTGAATGCAGATGCATCTACTTAATTGAGTTTAGTTAGTCCTAATATCTCTTGAAGCTTCAAAAAAAATTTTGAATGAAGGAGTTGGATTAATCCTCTATATTCACACTTCCACTCATGATCTGAAATGTTCAAGAAAACTTAGTTTATGAGGACTTGATATTTTAGGTTAACCAGCCTTAGCCATCAGGGTCGTAGACTTAATTATCCACATTCCCCTAGATTTCTAGATTTGCATGCTATATTTCCATGCTTAGTCTCAGACAATAAGAATATGATCAACACATCACATGCACGACTACGGTTTCGATGAGATGAGTTGACTCTTAACTTAAGGGACTGGGATGAGGGATTCGAGTCTGGACTTGATCTAATGATGCTCGAGGATGGGATAAAATCTTTGAAGGCGTCATGAAACCTGAGTGTCAGCAATTTTAGCCAGTATGATAACTTGGTTCTTATACTAATCTCTTGACATTGACCTAAGAGGCAGGGTGTGAAATAAATAAAAAAATGTTGATCAGTGTACGCCAACTCTTGGTAAAAGCAGTGGAGCTAGCCAAAATACTACAAATAAATAAAATGTCAAAGAAAAGCTCTCATTCCACAAAGTTACATATCAAAGAGCTTCAACCAAAGGAGGGCGCTCCCAAACTTTTCAAAGTATCCACTTGGACCACCGCTACTAGGACCAGGAGTCGGGCTTGCACCAAAAAAGGGCTCTGCATCGTAAATGCTACAAGTCTGGGTGTAGAAGGTATGATAGGTACTCAAAAAAGATATACCCCGGTGTATTCCCAGGAAAACAAGTGCAGACGGCTCCAACTTCTCTTGGCGGACGCACTGATCAACACCAAAAAATGTGTTGCGTAATAAGGCACTAAGAGAGGATCCTTGTTACAATGAGAGCGAGAGAAGAAATGACACAATCCCATGACCTCCATTACTGGCCTTCCATCTACATTTTTTATTCTGACAACTAAAGAGACGGTGAACTGAACGCAAGAGTTGATTTATTCCCTAGTGTTGAGGACTGGGTCCTTAGGAGAGTTTTTCAGACCAAGACCTTGGGTGAAGATTTGACTCTACTCTCGTGAACGCAGACAACACTAAAAATAATACCCTTAATCTATATGTATATCAGAGAGAGTATGGAAAATTAGAAGAATTGGGTGCCTCTTGATTAAGGCTAGGTTGAGCTCTAAAATTTTGGACCTCTAAAGTTGAGTGGACTTGAATAGATTGGATCCTATACTCACATGCACAAGGGGGTTAATCCAGTTTATTCATTCTCTTTTATGCTTGGGGACGAGCATAGTTTAAGTATAGGGGGTGATGAAACTCGATTTCATCTTCTTAATTCTCAATTTTTAACCCCCTTGCTTAAATTTAGGTCAATAAAAACCAGAAAAAGTCCTGTAATTATCATAGTCTTAAATAAATTAAAAATCACAAAAAAAAATGGCAAAATTAAAATTCATGGTATTTTTAGCCATAAAAATACCCCTAAAAATATTTTGTGTCTTCACCCGGGGAGTTAGGAACAGGAACAAGAAGAAGCAAGAACCACTTAAATGGAGGAATCGATTGTACAGTTGATCCCATTTCCATTTTTGGTCAACATGAAACTTGTAGAGCTCATCGAGATCTACAACTTTCATGTTTTGAGTTTTCTCAAATTCGGCCATTTAATCCTTCATTTTGCAATTTCTTTATCTGAATAATCTGATTGGGCCATGTGGCCCTTTCTGGTTGAGCCACGTAGTCAGGCCTCTTTATACTATCCACTCGTGCCCTTGACCGTTGGATCTTCATCTTGATCCAACGGTACGTTGATCTCCATGTATACCCATTATTCCCGCTGTTAGATCCCTCCATGGACTTCATCTACACCGCCCGTTCCCGCCTTTCTCCCCTCCCGCCACGTGGCATTCTTTGAGCCATCCGATCGCACCCTCGTCTCTTTAATCACAACTGTCCATCACCGCTTTGATCGCCACCATCCGATCGCTGTCCTGATTTAATCACGCTCGTCCGCTCGTGCTTCGCCTCCAGCTCGGCACGTGGTGCATCCACCACTCTTCGATTCAGTTGCGCACGATCTAATCTAGACCGATCGTCTCCGCCTGCTTCGTAGTCGTTGGATCATGAGATCCAATGGCCACGAGGTCGTCCCCTACCTCCAGATGCCTTCTCCTCCACGATTTCCACTACGTAAACCATGTTCCCCCTTTCCATTTCCTCCACCATTTCTGATGACTTTCTCTCTCTCTAACCATCTTACTACCCTCCCCCATCATCCACGATCTTTGCTAGTCTCCTCGCACTCCACGACGCCCTCCCACTCGTGCCATATATCCCGCGCAAACCATGACCATCTTGACCGGAACCGCCATCTTCACCCAATAAATACTCCACCTCCTCCCTCGTTCACAAGCGTCCACCTTTATACGGGGGGAGGCCCAGCCCTCCTCCATCTCCCTGTGACAGGGGGAGGTGGCGGGATTGAGCGATGACGACCCATCTCCTCCGGTGTTGACCCGCCTCCGATCATGGTGGTGTTGCGATGCTTCGAGCCCGCTTGAGCTGCCCCCAACTGGCTGCAGGGGTCCAGCGATGACCCAGGGCTCGAATCGAGCCCCATCCCAAGCCTCCGACCACCATCTCCGATCAGGTAAGTCCCTGCTACCTCCATTGCATTTTTTCTTGATTTTTCGTAATTAATTAGGCTCCATCAGACGCCCTCACACTCCATTGATCACCATGAAAGCTTCCCCACATATTCCCCCTTCACGCGCTATATTCCGATCACCCTCTTCTTCCTCCAGTCCTCAGATCGCCTCCGACCCCTCTCCTCCGCCCTCCACGGCAGAGGAGCTAAGAGCTGTCGCTTTCTTTGCCTGTAGAGCTCTCCATCTCACTCCCCTTCACAAAACCCCATGCTTCAGTTATGAATTAACGATGCAGGTTCTCTATACTTCAATGGTTGGGATCCTCGTCGGAGATATTTTGCGCAGCTCCACCTCCATCCTTCAAATATGATCAATCCTGTCCAGGATGCTCGGCACATCCCAAGAGCTCCAGCTACGTCGCCAATCTTCAACGGAGCTATGGGGACCTTCATCGAGCAAGCTAGAAGGTGGCGGAGCTCGGGGGGCCTTCGTCGGAGTCCAGAGATCGCCGCCATCTGCAGCTGAGGAAGAAGTACAGGCGCCATTGGATGCTCCTCTCCGGAGCACATCCAACAGCGTAAAAGCGTCCACGTCGCCCATGAGCACCATCTCCAGGTGTCGTTGGATCCTCGAGATCCAATGGTATACGACAGGCCACGCGTCAAACCCAGATCGACTCCGAGCCTCAGTGTCCGAACCTTTGGGCTCGGAGCTTCCGAGCCAGCATCGAACCAGAACCAGCTCCCAAGCTTGAGCCGAACCTAGCCGAAGCAGCAGAGCCTCCTCCGAGCCTCAGATCGTCCCGAACCTGGAAAGCACGTGCATAGCACGTGCGATCTAGGAAATTTACATAGAAGGCCCACCAACTTCTTCAATTTGCATTCAGGTCCTGATAGCACGTGCAGTACACGCGCACCTGGGGTATTTTGCAATTATGCCCTTACGGGTTTTCATAATTGGAAAAATGCCCCTGTGCGTGTGGGTCATTTAGAGGGAAGGTCCTGAACTTTTTCGTATTTACATTTTAGTCCCTCCCAGAGACATGTTTGTAGTTATCTTTCATGTTTTCTTTCAATTATGTCAGTGTATTCTTTTATGCAGATCTTGAGCTTCGTAACTCCGATTGAGTTGATTTTAGTTTCATTTCGAAGCTTGTTTGATGATCTTTCTAATGGCATGAATTTTTATTTTTGGCATAGTAATCTTGATGTATTCTTTTAGTAGCCATGTGTCTATTAATGTTTATTCTGATGCCTTGTTTAATTTGTCCATCAAATCTGTCATCTAAATTGTCTCCCGAAATTGACTCACTGTTACGTTTGATCATCATCTTACTCTGATTTAGGGCATATTAATTTTTGCATTGCATTTCATCACATTTATTTGCATGATTAAAATAAAATAAAAAAATGCATGTTTTATATTTGTTTGTTGCATTGTCTTGTCTTCGTCCTTTAGCAATGTTTGACCTATGTTTTCCAACTAAATACTTAAATAGATAGATAAAAATCTGAATAATCACGAGAAAGGCTCGTGTCCCTGAGTTCGACCTTGGTTTCTTGTCAAGTAAAATAAAAATATGACCATCTGATTTCCTTTCCAAATCCAACTTAGATGGTTTTTGATGAACCTAGTTCAACCCGACTGCAATGACCATTGAATATTTATTCTACATTATTAAAGGGCTGGATTCGCGGTTTATCAACATCGTAGGTCCAAATTGCATGATTTTAGTGTCGTTTTGTTCCTTGTTTCATCATCTACTTCATGGCATGTTTAATTTTCTCATCAGTCACCATTTTAATTGAAATGAAATTTTAATGATAGATGATGACTCTTGTTCTAATGCCTTGTCATAAAATAGATGTTTTCTCATGATGTTATGCTTAAAGTGACTATTATTTCAATCTACTTTCTATTGCTCAATTTATTAATCTTTCTAGGGTATATTTGTAATAGTCAATTGCATACATTTAACCTTGCACTATTTACATGCACACTCCTATATTTGCATTAAAAAATAATTAAACAATTACATGCATCATATATATGCATTGTTCTGCATTTTAACTTGTGCATCTGCATGAAGACCTGAAATTGAGAAATAATTCACACATGCTCTTAATTAATCGAAATTCGAGAAATAGATAGAGTAGCTCGTGTCCCTGTGTTCGACCTTGGTAGACTTGCCAAGAAAAATAATCCACAACATTCAAAGTGTGTAGTTTTTGCTGAACCATTTTCACCACCTATACTACGATAAAAGATGACAATTAAAGTGGTGAAAATGACGTTCATCAAATGGCGCCGTTGCCAAGGACATGGCTCACCTTTATTTATTTGTTGGATTTTGATATATTTTTGTTGTATAATTTCAAAATTCACAGGTCTTCCTTTCATGCATTATTTTTGCGTCATTTCTTATGATTAATTTCCTCTCTATTTTTCTAACATTTCTCTTTTGTGGCAGGGCCCATGAAGATCGAGGACGCTTGATCTCCATGGAGGCATGGAGTTGGGAGCTCCCACTGAAGAGGCCGCAAAAGAAATTTGGCGGAGAAATTTAGGAATTTTTATCAGTCTGCTTGCATTTGCATCTTTTAAATAAAATACTTGTTGCACGTGCACTTTTAACAATCCTCATTAGAGGGCTAGCATACTATAAAAAAAGTAGATCACTAGATACACTCACCCTTTCCCCCTTTCTCTCTCTCTCTCTGTATATTTTACATTCCTCCCCCCACCAATCTACCTCCTAGCCATTTGTGAAAATACAATCCTCCCCCTCTCCCCCTTGTACCTTAGTGTAATTACTCCTCCAAACACAAACCCCTCCCTAACTAAGATACTTTATTTAGGCTATCTATAGCCAAAATATAGGGGGACATGCCTATTCATCCATCCCTCGCGTTGTCTTCTTATACTTGGGTCAATTTTTTACCTAATTATAGGGGGGTCTTCCTCCTCAATTCCGTTGTACCACTCTATTTTTAACCGAGCGATGGCTTCATATCACTTGTGCTATGAGGACATAGAAAAAGTTAAGTATCGGGGGGTATACTGTATATTACTGTATATTTACTTTAGCCATAGCTCGTATTTTTAAATGATTTTTTTGAAAATTCTTTTTCGGCTTGGTTTTAGTAATCCCGTGAACTGGGTTTTTATAAAAAAAAATCCTGTAAAAAATTGTTTTCTTAAAAATTGAGGGATTAAAATGGTGTAAATAAGCCCTTTTCAAAAAAACCATAAAATTTTGAAAAATTAAAACCTTTCTTTGATTTAGACTTTGACTAATAGGCTTATAGATACTTTCAGTGAGGAAACTTCGGTCTCCCTTAGCGGAGTGGGTGGTTTAGAGGACATTGTATTTGGCTCCGTCCTCAAGTAACACGGTCTGTCTAACAATCCGTACTTACACCCATACTGTCTGAGAGTAGATACTTTTATTCATATGAGCCTGGGCCAGTCATTGTCTCTCCAAAGAATTAAAAAAAATAAAAATTAAAATCCATAAAAATCTGCAAAAACAAAAATCACAAAAACATTCACTAACTAAGGAGTTGGTGTATTCCTCACACACCCACATTCACTCAAGGCTTAAAGATATTGAGGACACTACATTTCCGTGATCTTGGGTGTCTGAGTTAACATGCCTTAGTCATTAGAGTTTTTAAACTTAATTATCCACACTTTCCTAGTCTAAAAGATTTGAGCGCTATATTGCACTCTTCATCTCTACCTTCAAAGGAATATGATCAGCACCATCACTTTTACAACTGCATGACTGATGAGATGAGTTAAGTTATCACTTGAGGAACTAGGACTAGATATTTGAGTTTAGACCCCATCTAATGATATTCGAGGATGGGATAAAGTTAATGAAGTCTTTAGAAAACCTGAGTGTCAGCAAAACCCTAGCCAGTATGTGAACAAGTTCATATGCTATCTCTTTGATATCTACCAATGTGCCAGGGTTTGATGAAACTTAATGATAGTTGTTGATCAGTATGAGCCAACTTTTGGTAAAAGCAGTGGAGCTAGCCAACAAAATAAAAGAAAAAGAAATGTCAAAGAAAAGCTCTATCATCCAAAGTCAAATTACAAAAAGAGCTTCCACCAATGGCGAGTGCTCCCAAACATTTTTAAAGTGTCCACTTGGACTAAGCGCTAATTAGGACCAAGGAGTCGAGCTGGCACCATAAAAGGGCTCTGCATCATAAGCGATACAAGTATGGGTGTCTAAGGTATCTTAGATACTAAAAAAAGACACATCCCGGTGTACTCCCAGAAAATCAAGTGCAGACGACTCCAAATTCTCGTGACAGACACATTGATCAACAAGTTAAAAATTTACTTGTGTTGAGTAAAAAGGCACTTGAGAGGTCCCTTGTTCCAATGTGAGGGAGCGGAAAATAGACACAAACCCAGTCCCTCCATCATCTAGTTGTCCATATACATTTCCAGTCTGATGAACTAATGAGACGGTTGAATGAGCAAAAATAAACGTATTCCCTAGTATTGAGAATGAGGACTAGAGGAGAGTCTCTTGCATTGAACTTCGAGTGATGCCTCAACTCGACTCTCATGAAATGCAGTACACTTAATTTCATATCCTTATATTATACATACAAAAAGAGAGTTTGATACTTAGAGAAGTTGGATTCCTTCTGACTAAAGCATGGATAAGCCCAGAATTTTAGGATTACTTAAATTAAGGGTTTTCGAAAGATTGAGCCTTGTAATATTCACTTGTACTGTCAGGAATTAATTCGACTCCTTCATTCTTTAGATGCTCAAGGACAATCATGGTTTAAGTATAGGGGTATGATGTATCTCGTATTCATCATGCTAAAATTCACTAATTAACCCCCTATCTTAATTAATCCAATAAAATACGCTAATAATTCATTCATTTTTTCTTGTATTATGGTGTGCACTCTTAACCTATAATTAATTGTATTTAATTACTATTATTTGTTTTGTAATAATTTTCCCATCAGAAAACCCTAAAAAAATAGGTGGATTAATTGTCTATAAGTTCTTAACCCTTAAAAAGACTAAAAAATACAAAAACAATTCAAAACCCGAAATTCAATATTTTTAATCCCTTAAAAATACACCCCAAAAATACTTTATTGTATAAGTGACCTCTTTACACTTTTCGTCTAACATGAAACTTGTAGATCTCATCAAGATGAACAACTTTCATGTTTTAACTTTTTTTCTAATTTTACCTCTAACTAATTCTTATTGATTTTTCTTTGTTTTTCTAAATTCTAATTTTCCTATTGGGCCACGTGGTGCCCTCTGGGCTGCCCACGTGGCCCGGTCCTCCTTCCTCCACCCATCAATACTCGCGGACCGTCAGATCTTCTTCATCACGCTTCCATCTCAACCGTTCATCTCTGCTCCATCTCCCGTTGTTTGATCCTATCCCTGATCAGATCTGAGCCACTCCCTCGCGCCCACTTCTCAGTCACCCAATTGCCTCCTCATCCTACGCCTTTCAATCAGCCATGTCACCTCTTTGCCTCCCTCACGTAACCCCCTTTGACCATCGCCATCACTTCCAACCTTCAAGACGTCCATTGCAAAACTCTGTCTCACCACCTAAAACGCCTCCACCTCCGCCTACAAAAACCCCTCCTCCGTCGCACCTCACAGTCGTCCACCATTCCAGGCACCAGCCCAGCTTCAGCCGCCCCTCCAGTGACAGTGGAGGGGCAGACTGACGAGGCGACGATGACTTTTTGCACTGGTGTCGACCCAGAGCTAAAGCAGTTGTGTCATGGTGGCTCCGCCCCGCTCGAGCTCCGTGCATCGGTCGAGCACCCTGAGCTCCAACGGAGCTCGACCACAGGCCTCCTCCTCCGCCAACCGCCTGGCTCCGGTCAGGTACCTGCTACCTCTTTTCTTTCCTATTTCTCTCAATTTTCCTGACATCCTCAATTGACGTCACCGCCATCTGACCCCTCGAACAACTCCACCAACCATCATTCATTTTCGCCGACCCCCTTACGTCCATCCTCCCCTTTCTCCATGACCCCGACACCACACCCACCTTCTTCTCTGTCTCGCCGGAGAAGAGGGCATTGGTCCCCCACTCCGACCACCTCCACGGGTCCCCATCGTACTCACTTCATTCATGCAAACCCATCGCACGTTTCTTCGGCTATACATTAACCAATACATGTACTCAATGGTTGGAGTGTGCATCTCCTCGCCGATCTCCATCTCGACCTCCGACAACCATCCTCTACCGTGCTACTCCAAGCGATATTGAAGCTCCGCCTTTGCCCCACGATCTTTGCGAGCCCCTCAGCATTCTTCCCCATCCTTTAGGCAGCAATCCAGAGCACGGTGGAGCTCCATATAGGCCATCAGAGCACAACCTCGTCTGACGGCCAGCGATGGAAGAAGAGGAGCAACTACCATCCCATCGCTTTGATCGGATGGTCTTGATGTTGAAACGTGTCCCTACTGAGCCTAGTACAGAACCTGTAGCCTCAGAGGACCCGAACCTCACACCAAGCCACGGATGTGTGTCACGCCAGCCCCACGCATGCGAGCCTACCGAGCCTAGCCTCCTCACATGCCTAGCATGTGCGGGGCTAGGTAATTTGTAATGAAGACCCCAGAAGTTTTGGAAATTGTATTTTGGTCCCCAGATGCGTGCCAGCACATGCACGCATGGATATTTTATAGGAAGGCCCTTATGGGTTTACATATTTACAATTTGGTCCCTGCGCGCAATGGGAAAATTATAAAGGACCCCCGCCGGTTTTTAGAAATTGCAATTAGGTCCCTCCAGGGACCTATTTGTAATATTTGTCCTTTTATTTCTTGTATATTTATTACATTTATGCCCTTGAATTGTTTTCTTCATAACTTGAGCATCGTAGGTCTAAATTGCATGATTTTAGTGTTGTTTTGTTCCTTGATTCATCATCTACTTCATGCATGTTTAATTTTCTCATCTGTCACCATTTTAAATGAAATGAATTTTTTAATGATAGATGATAACTCTTGTTCCAATTCCTTTTCATAAAATAGATGTTTTCTCATGATGTTATGCTCAAAGTGACCCTGAATATTAACTTACTTTCTGTTGCTTAATTTATTGATCTTTCTAGGGTATATTTGTAATAGTCAATTGCATACATTTAACCTTGCATTATTTTCATGCACACTCCTTTATTTTCATTGAAAATAACTAAAAAGCTGCATGCATCATATATATGCATTGTTCTACATTTTAACTTGTGCATTTGAAGACCTGAAATTGAAAAATAATTCACACATGCTCTTAATAGCTTGAAATTCGATAAATAGATAGAGTAGCTCTTGTCCCTGTGTTTGACCTTGGTATACTTTCCAAGAAAAATAATCCACAACATTCAAACTGTGCAGTTTTTGCTGAACCATTTTCACCACCTGTACTACGATAAAAGATGACAATTAAAGTAGTGAAAATGGCGTTCATCAAATGGTGTCATTGCTGGGGACACGGCTCAACTTTATTTATTTGTTGGATTTTGATATATTTTTGTTATATAATTTCAAGATTCACAGGTCTTCCTATCATGCATTATTTTTACGTCATTTTTGCTGATAATTTTTCTCTCTATTTCTCAAAATTTCTCTTTTGTGGCAGGGCCCATGAAGATCGAGGATGTTTGATCTCCATGAAGGTATGGAGTTGGGAGCTCCCGCTGAAGAGGCCGCAAAAGAAATTTGGTGGAGAAATTTAGGAATTTTTATCAGTCTGCTTGCATGTGCATCTTGCAAAAAAATACTTGTTGCATGTGCACTTTTAATAGTCCTCATTAGAGGTTTTGCATATTGTAAAAAAAGTAGACCACTAGATGATCTACCCCCCACTCCCCACGTGCACACACTTGCACATATACACTCACCCTTCCCCCTTTCTCTCTCTCTCTCTCTGTAGATTTTACATCCCCCCTCCCTGTCATCTACCTCCTCGCTATTTGTGAAAATACAGTCCTCCCCCTCACCTCCTTGTATCTTAGTGTAATTACTCCTCCAAACACAGACCTCCCTAACTCAGATACTTTACTTAGGCTATCTGTAGAAAAAGTATAGTGGGGACCCGCCTATTCATCCATCCCTCATGTTGTCTTCCTATACTTGGGTCAATTTTGACCTATGTTTAGGGGGACCTTCCTCCTTAGTTCCTCTATATCACTCTATATTTAACCGAGCCATGGCTTCATATCATTTGTGCTATGAGGACATAGCAAAAGTTAAGTATAGGGGGTATACCATATATAACTATATATTTACTTTAGCCATAGCTTGTATTTTATATGATTTTTTTGAAAATTCTTTTTCGGGCTTGGTTTTAGTAATCCTGTGAATTGAGTTTTGTAAAAATCCTATAAAAAAATGTTGTCTTAAAAATTAAGGGATTAAAATGGTGTAAATAAACCCTTTTTCAAAAAAAATCATAAAAATTTGAAAAATTAAAACCTTTCTTTGAATTAGACTTTGACTACTAGGCTTAGTAGATACTTTTAGTGAGGGAACTTCGGACTTCTTTAGCAGAGTGGGTGGTTTAGAGGACACTGTATATGGCTCTGTCATCAAGTAACACGGTCCGTACTTACATCCATACTGGCTGAGAGTATATTATTTTATTCATATGAGCCTTGGCCAGTCATTGCATCTCCAAAGAATAAAAAAATGAAAATTAAAATCCATAAAAATCTGCAAAAACAAAAATCACAAAAATATTCACTAACTAAGGAGTTGGTGTATTCCTTATACATCCACATTCACTCAAGGCTTGAGGATTTTGAGGACACTGGATTTCCATGATCTTGAGAGTATGAGTTAAAATGCCTTAGTCATTAGGATTTTTAAACTCAATTATCAACACTTTCCTAGTCTGAAATATTTGAGCACTATATTGCACTCTTCTGTTGGAAATGTGAGCCCACGGCGAGCCATTATGCAATAAATGTTATTGCGAATATCATTCCCTGATCTGAAATGAAGAATACATAATTTGCATAATAGGTCCCTTAGTACAATTAGGGTTATGTACCATGGCTATCTTGATGATCATACAGTTGTTCATTCAAATATTGAATCATAGAGGCTGGTACTTGGATGAACATCTAAAGAGTTAGATTGAGGACTAGTCAAGCACCATCAAATGATTGTTGAGAGATGATCTCCAGCCTGAGTAGGAGAAGGCAATCCTTTCTCAATTAGGCTGATATCTGACCGACCTCTTGATGCAGGTCCTCTGCATAGGAATAGAGATTCGGAGGTGTCAGATTAGTTAGGTCAAAGAGTTGACTCAACGAGATCGAGATAACCAAAGTCCTATATCATATGTTGTCATGATATAGGCTCGCATCCTCTGACCAGAGACAGATGTTTTACTATATGTTTGAGTATGTACATTTGGCAGACTAATAGGTTGATGACCTAACCAAGGTCTATATACCGACGCACTGGTGTGCATACAAGGGCATATGAGTAATACAATCTCTCAAAGGGATCATACAGGTTCATTACTGAACCGGAAGACGTGAGCTCACTCATGAGATATTGAGAAGAATCAAATTCCGTGCACTGTCGTCTCGCTTTGGAAGCTTGACTGAATTTGTAGGTTTGATATATACTTTAAGAAAGTATATGGTCAAGATCTAGGTATGATATATGCTTTTGGAAAGTATATGATCGATACAGACTCCCAATGATCGAATGAGAAACTTACTGATAAATACTTGAAGTAGACAATGTCAAATTTATCTTATACTTCAGGATTATTCTGAGTCTTCTAGTGTGCAGGATGTACTGGTATTGGGAATACCTGAGGGTGATGTGATCATAAATGATTGTATAACCATGAAGCTTCCATTCCTAGGGAGTGATGAACGAATCTGGATTTTAGTGACTCCTCTTAGTAGAGAAGTAATCTGATCTTAGTCCAAATGTTGGACAATGATCTGAATGTGATTTAGATTCAATGAGAAGATTAGATTTGCGATCTTGATTTTATCAAGCATCTATGGGAGGCCCGAGATCTGGATTTGGGATGTTATCTCAATATCCAAGTCACTATATGTGGAACAATACAATCGTCCTGTCCTTATCTCCTAGTATTCGCGGAGAAAGCACATTATCCTTGAAAGAGTTCGTGGATAATTCTATCGTTGATATATGTATCCGAGCATTGAGAAAATGGATAATTATATATAATTTAATTATCATAAATAATATGAATTTGATTCATATTATAAAGAGAGTTATCTTAGATGATTAAATTTGATTTAATTATCAAAGATGTAAATAATGTGAATGTGATTCATATTATTTGAGCACATGAGAATAAGTTATCCAATATAATTAAATGTGATTTAATTATTGCGGATAAGAATAATGTGGATAGCAATATCCAATTATTCATAATAAAATAAATGTGATTTATAATGTATTAGAGAGAGCTAATTATAATTTATATTTGTTAATTAATTATTGATGTGTATTGGATACACATTGTGTAATAAATTGAAAATGTAAATTATATATTGTTTTGGATTGTGAATGTGAATCACAAATTTCCAATGGCAAGATTGCAATATTCTCAAAATTAATTATGAATTATTTTTGAAGAATAAATCACAATAAAAGTTGTTGGAAATTATGGGAGAAATTCATGGAGATATCGGCTACACAATCCCACAAGGAATGTGGTAGCCCCCCCCCCTTTCCTTATGGGGAGTGATCTCCATGTTAATCTCTCCTTAATTGCTTCATCTAATTTAAGATTGATATATATTTGTTGTGTTGAATATATTTGATTTAAAATAGATTATTAGTTGTTGGTTTTTACCGACAACAATCTTGACCATTGAATTAGACATAAATCAATCTCATCTAATGATTTTTTTATGTCCCATGGATTGAGATCCATAGATCCCAAAACCCTATAAATAGAGAGGTATACCATGCTCTCAAGGTTTATGTTATTAGATCACATCTCTCTCTCTCTCTCTTTCTCTCTACACGCCTACTCTCTCTCCCTCTCATACGGTCGTGCACCATGGATGCCCCAGAGGGAGTCTACATCGCTGCAGCGTCGTAGTTATGTTGCCCGATCGTCTGCTCGTGGTCTTCATCTCCTTCGGTGTGCCTCACTCATGAAGAGGACGTTGGATCTCGTGTGTCGAGATCAGGAGATCCGTCGCTTGGATCATCAACATGGATTGTGAGAAACACGTGATTCATCCCCGCGCTCGCAAGCGTCTCCTCCGTTGGATCGGACTTGAGACAGGAGGTCTCTTCATTTAGAGACTCGATCGCAACCACACTTCAAGAGGTAATCCTATTACTTGTTTGTGGTTTAGACGAAATGATCCGAGAAGTGTTCTTGGATCATGTGGTTTCGTCGCATGAATGTTTTTTTAAATTTCGATGCATAGAACAACTAGTGCGACTAGTCGTTCCTCATCTTATTTGATATGACGCTCACGCTTTCATGATGTGCTTGAGGATTATCCCATATCCTCCAAGTGGTATCAGAGCTTAGGTCAAAGGTTTTGGATATGATACATAAAACCGAAGGCGACTTGGGTTCGTTAGGGTTGCGAAAGTTTTATCGCATTTCATTATTGCATCTCTGTTTAGTGATTATTTTCGGCCCTTTTTAAATTGTTTAAACACGAAAATAAACTTGGATTTTGTTCCACATTAAATAAGGAAACCATAGGATCTGAGTTTACGTAATTTGGATTCCGTTTGCTCGAGATATGGTTGTTTTAATGAACATGTATTCACTGTTGCGGGAACTGTGAATCTTAACATGATTAATGAGTTAATTACTATTTTGATCTACCTCGAAATGCGTGAAATATCACTTAAGTTATGTCCTAAATCAAAATATAAATCTTTGGAAACTGAATTTGTCTAATTTGGTTTTAAATTGATTGAGATATGTTAATTTTAGTAAGTAGGGGTCACTGCTGAAATAACAGTTCTAATCAAGAACCATGTGATTGTCAATTAGTGAAATTAATTGTTAATTTCATGAAATAATTATAGAAAATATTTGAGAAATATTGAATGATGATTATTTCCTTAATTGACTTGGCCTCAACCAATAAATTGATTAGATTTGATCTAGATCATAATTGGAAATACAATCATCAAACTCCTTGCTTGAATAGGATTGGGAATTTGTCTAGCAAATTTCCTTATAATCAAGAATGTTTTGATTATTACTATATGGTATAATTTCAGTTGAAGAATCGATGATAATATCAAGTACAAAGTGATTGACTCGGCATTATTTTTTCCCGAGGCAGATATGGTGTCTAGTCGGGGATCACTGGGGTAGCGGGTTGCACCGGATGCGGTCCGTCCCACTCCCGTTGGTACTGGCCATGACAGCGGGTAGGGAACGGATGATGCCTGAGAGATCATGATGTATTTTCTAATTATTAAAATTCAAATTAATACGTATTTTGATATAATACCATATATTCAAGTAAAATCATGTTTGTTGATTGAATTGAATTGATAATTAATTTAATATGATTAAGTTAATTATATCCAATTTAAAGCACTCTATTATAATAAATGTGTTATTTCCCTTGGAAGAATTAATTATGTGACTATTATTCATGATAATTAATTAGAATTTAAAAATGATATGGAGGATCACATAAGTGACATCCATGGTCTCCCGTCAAGGCGAAGGGTTCCGTCGCCAGGGATTGTATATAGGAGACGCTTGTCCGAAGTGACAGCTCCTATATGCAAGCGCATCTGGATCGGGCTCTTTGCTTCTCGAAAGAGTAAGGTCGTATGCGTAGTGACCCCAATATTGAATCCTCATATTATTGGGGCGATATTGGATTGCGCATAGCGAGTACTATTCCTTTTGACGGTTGGTTCAATTAATGAAGGGTCAACATCACCTTAGGGGTGGTGGGCCCGAGTGTTAAAGACCGAATTGGGAGATGCAAGTTGGACTTGCAAGGTGGAATGTATTCCTGCTTCTTTTTATCCGAGTTGCAGACTCTCATATTATTGGGATGTAACAAAGATAAGGAAGGAGATCCCAGATCTTATTGAGATATAATGGTAAGTATATCTCTTACATTGAAAGTGATTAAGGGAATGAACTTTCACTGTTGACAAGGCAAGACAACTTTGATATAAAAATTCCTAAATCAAAGTAAATTATATATTTATATATGTTTATGCAAATTTCTTATTTCAGATAATCCTTCTTTAATCCCACTCAATGTTATACTCAATAATAACCAGTAGAATATCATGGATTGGACCTATGATCCAGATATTGTACTTGCAATTGGACACATAATGTGTGTGGTTGCAATGTGCAAGTTTCCTCATAATAATGAGGAATGATAATTAAATAGACAATAGGACTAAAACCCTAGGATTTGTATGTCTCTATAAGTCTTTATCTCATCGAATGTACTTTTGAAGTGACATGTCGATATTGATCGTAATTGACCAATAATCCTTATAAAATCTAAGAAGATGTTCTAGCATACGTATGTGCTCTCGACATATAATCATGAATGACATGGTTCTCTGCATTATGTAGAATGGTGGCTCTATAGGAGATGATGTATTCAAATTGTTTGAGTACCTACCTGAACCTAAGTTTTGAGAGTTTAAATGAATGTAGATATGATGAGTGTCATCATTCTACTATCTATACTCTAATCATTCATGAAGCTTCATAATATTCATGAATTGAATGAAACATGTATAAATGTTGAAATACTCTTATATTGAAATTTTTGATTTCAACATAAGAGATCATTTGTCTTGAACAATGGTTGCTTATAGATAAAGGGAGCGTAGTGGAAGCATGGGTTGGACCCAAGTGAGAAGGAAAGTCAAAGAGTTGACTGTACTTCTATGACTTTCATATGACATCCAAAGAGTTGGATGAATGCCAATACTGCAATAAGTTGTGTTGATAGTATGACTATCAAATCTATCAAGAATCCTTAGAGAAGGAATCGGGCAGTACATCAAAATAATCTACATATAATCATTGAAGTTGACTTACTTATTTGATAAGACAAAGTCTAATAATTGTATCTCAATCTTCTAATGACACTTGCAATTGGTTGCATCTATATTAGAATATTAGAAATTTAATCTTAAGGTTTAATGGTCATCCATGTTGGAAGTGATGCAATTGTTGCAACAATTTCCATTGGATCAATAGACATCATATTTTCAGTGAGAGCCCTTAGTCTTAGAGAATGTCTCTGTGACCTGGATATTAGAATAAACTCATAGTTTATTTCTAAATGTTGGAAATAAACATGAATTCTGGAATAAACCTTTCATAGAGAGTTGTGATGGATATATTTCAGATAGTAATCTAACATCTAGTGGACTCCGCTAAATTAGAAAATTAATGAATGGTTCATTAAGATTTCTAATACTTAAAATTAAACCTTTAAAGATCAATAGGAGGATGAAGATCATTTGACAATGATCTGGCATCATGTTTTGGACATATGTCTGTTGATGAGATCAATGGATAAGTAAGAGATGAAACTTTAGAATGTCTAAAATTTCAAAACTTGCATACTTATGAATATTGTATTCAAAGAAAAATGTCCAATACACCTTTCTTTGGGAAAGTTGTAAGATGTCAAGGTATTCAGGATCTCATACATATTGATGTATGTGAATCATCTATATCATAGTAAACATTATGGATATGTGATATCTATTGATGATTATGTATGATATGAGATTTCTTCTCTTCACCTAAGAAACCTTTGAAATGTTCAAAGATTTCACAATTTTGGTTTAGAATCAAAGTTTGAAGGAAGATGAAATGAATTTGATCTAAACAAGGTATCTTGTACCTATTAGATGAATTCAAGGAATACCTAAGGAGATGTGAATATCATTCCTATCTCAATCCTCCTAATGAACCTTAACTCAATAGAGTTGTAGGGAGATACAATTGATCATGTGTGACATGATTTGATCAATGATTAATCTTAGCATAATTATCTCTTAGTTTCCAGGTGTATATATATGTGGTAGAGACTACATTATATATCCTTTATAAGGTTCCATGTGATTAAGCTGGAATCAGGCACTAGAGAGTGCTACTTCATTAGGAAAATAAAGGATGGTATTGGATACCTACTTTATGACCTTGATATTATTAAAAGATCTCATGTTTGAGAATATGATTCTTATAAGCTGACTCTCTTGTGAATCAAGATAAAAATGAAGTAAAGGAACTCATTTAAATGATAATGAGGCTCCTGGAATCAGAAACTGAAAGGACAATTAAAGATGAAACACTAATACCTCTTAAAATAAGTTTAAAGATGGATTCCATGTGTCAGTTGAATCTGACAATGATCTGACTTCAAGTGATGAAGCTTCTGAAGATCATAGCATGGAAAGATGGATGTTAGCAATAAAGTCTAAAGTAGACTCCATATACAAGTGTTGTATATGGACCCTCGAGGATCCACCTATATGGGTAAGACCCATTAAGGTGTAAATGGATCTTCAAGAGAAAGAGGGAACCTGATGAGAAAGGTAGAGACCTTCAAAGCACGGTTCGTAGCCGTGAGCTACACACCGAAGAGAAGACATCGCTTGTGATGAGACTTGCTCTCAAGTGACCTTGCTTTAACCCATCAGAATATTGCTAACTATAGCTACACAACTTGACTATGACATCTTCATGATGTGAGTCAAGATTGCATTCCTCTATGAATACCTCTCTGAGAATATTCATATGAAGTATCCCCAGGGCTTCATGGTTAAGGAAAGCAAGGTATACAAGCTAAAGAACTCCATCTTTGAACTCAAATAAGCTTCTTGTAGTTGGAACATAAGATTTGATGAAATTATAAATGGTATGATTTCAGATAAAATCTTGAGGAACCATATGAAGCTTAGTGGGAGTGCTATTGTGTTCATCGTGCTAAATGTAGATATTATTCTAATCATTTGGAATTATATAAGGATAATAATAAGTGTTTTATAATTTGGTTGTTCCATACCTTGAGATATGATCTTAAGGATACCTCTTAGATCTTAGTTCTAAAGTCGTTCAGAAGCAAAGAGAAGAGGGTATTGGGACCGTCACATTAGTAGTATACCTTGGACTTATTCCATTTTCTGGAAAATTTCAAGAAAGGCTTCCTTCCCTTAAAGATATGGTAGTGACCTATCTAAAGGGATAGCACCTAGAGAGCTAAGGAAGAGAATGCTAAAACTGCTTGCACTTGTGCATCAGTTACGAGAAGCTGAGTGTGTGCTAGATGTGCAAAAAAGCCAGATGTCTACCATGCAGTGAGAGTAGTAAATTGTTACTGATCCTACTATGGTGATAAAACACTTGATTGCAGTAATAACGATATCTTCATAGAAGGCAAAACTTTTGAGATAGTGATCTCAAAGTCTTATCTTCAAGAAATTAAGACTTTATAGATAGTGATCTAAAAGGTCTTAACTACGGATACCTTAGGAGATAGAGATTTCTAGGAATAAGGGTATTCTGATAAGGATTATGGTAATACTGGTTATAATAATTATCAAGCTATAGTGTCAAGGACACTATAATAAAATTTAGTATTGGTTGCATAAGATGCAACATTCGCATTGGATGCGAGCACTGTTACTAGGGGATATGCAAGTACCGTAAAAGGACTTGGCGTAGTCTCTTGGGAACAGAGTGACTGATCAGCGTACCTAGCTATTTTCTAAATAGCCTATGATTGTCACATGAGTGTGGGTTTAAATAATTAGCCCATTAATGGCTCTTTGAGCTAGTGGGAGATTGTTGAAAATGCGAGCCCACGACGAGCCATTACGCAATAAATGTTATTGCGAATATCATTCCCTGATCTGAAATGAAGAATACATAATTTGCATAATAGGTCCCTTAGTACAATTAGGGTTATGTACCATGGCTATCTTGATGATCATACAGCTGCTGATTTAAATATTGAATCATAGAGGCTGGTGCTTGGATGAATATCTAAAGAGTTAGATTGAGGACTCATCAAGCACCATCAAATGATTGTCGAGAGATGATCTCCATCCTGAGTAGGAGATGGCAATCCTTTCTCAGTTAGGCTGATATCTGACCGACCTCTTGATGCAGGTCCTCTGCATAGGAATAGAGATTCAGAGGTGTCAGATTAGTTAGGTCAAAGAGTTGACTTAACGTGATCGAGATAACCAAAGTCCTATATCATATGTTGTCATGATATAGGCTAGCATCCTCTGACCAGAGACAGATGTATTAATATATGTTTGAGTATGTACATTTGGCAGACCAATAGGTTGATGACCTAACCAAGGTCTATACACCGGTGCGTTGGTGTGCATATAAGGGCATATGAGTAATACGATCTCTTAAAGGGATCATACAGGTTCATTACTGAACTGGAAGACATGAGCTCACTCATGAGATATTGGGAAGAATCGAATTGCGTGCATGGTCGTCTCGCTTTGGAAGCTTGACTGAATTTGTAGATTTGATATATACTTTTAGAATGTATATGATCAAGACCTAGGTATGATATATACTTTTGGAAAGTATATGATCGATACTGACTCTCAATGATCGAATGAGAAACCTACTGATAAATCCTTGAAGTAGACAGTGTAAAATTGATCTTATTGATCTAATACTTCAGGATTATTCTGAGTTTTTCAGTATGCAGGATGTACAGGTATTAGAAATACCTGAGGGTGATGTGATCATAAACGATTGTATAACCATGACGCTTCCATTCTTAGGGAGTGATGAAATGGGTCTGGATTTTAGTGACTCCTCTCAGTAGAGAAGTAATCTGATCTTAGTCCAAATGTTGGACATTGATCTGAATGTGATTTAGATTCAATGAGAAGATTAAATTTGCGGTCTTGATTTTATCAAGCATCTATGGGAGGCCCGAGATCTGGATTTGGGATGTTATCTCAATATCCAAGTCACTATACGTGAAACAATACAATCGCCATGTCCTTATCTCCAAGTGTTCACAGAGAAAGCGCATTATCCTTGATAGAGTTCATGGATAATTCTATCGTTGATATATGTATCTGAGCATTGAGAAAATGGATAATTAAATGTAATTTAATTATCATGAATAATATGAATTTGATTCATATTATAAAGAGAGTTATCTTAAATGATTAAATGTGATTTAATTATCAATGATGTAAATAATGTGAATGTGATTCATATTATTTGAGCACATGAGAATAAGTTATCCAATATAATTAAATGTGATTTAATTATTGTGGATAAGAATAATATGGATAGCAATATCCAATTATTCATACTATATTATAAATGTGATTTATAATGTATTAGAGAGAGCTAATTATAATTTATATTTGTTAATTAATTATTGATGTGTATTGGATGCACATTGTGTAATTAATTGATAATGTAAATTATATTTTGTTTTGGGTAGTGAATGTGATTCACAAATTTCCAATGGTAAGTTTGCAATATTCTCAAAATTAATTATGAATTATTTTTGAAGAATAAATAACAACAAAAGTTGTTGGAAATTATGGAAGAAATTCATGGAGATATGCAATCTCATGAGATTGCATGAGATTGCCTCGACCATGAGGACATGGTGGACGGCTACACATTCCCACAAGGAATGTGGTAGTTTTTTTTTGAAGGAAAAGGAATGTGGTAGTTGTCCTCCCCTTTCCTTATGGGGAGTGATCTCCATGCTAATCTCTCCTTAATTGCTTGATCTAATTTAGGATTGAATTATATTTGATGTGTCAAATATTTTTGATTTAAATTTGATTATTAGTTGTTGGTTTTTACCAACAACAATCTTGACCATTGGATTAGACATAAATCAATCTCATCCATTGATTTTTTATATATTCCATGGATTGAGATCCATGGAACCCAAAACCCTATAAATAGAGACGCATACCATGAAGGATATTGTGAATCCTTAAGCGCATCACGGAAGCGTGTCGATCGCATCGTATGCAATCGGAGCGACTAGTCGTACTAGTTGCAAGGTGCAGCGGAAATTAAAAATTTTAACTTTAAAGATGAAACCACATGATCACGAGAACACTTCTCGGATCGTTTCATCAAACCACAAAGTACAAGGAATACCTCTTGAAGCGTGGTTGTGATCGCGAGATCCCAAAGTAGAGATCCTCCTATCTTAAGTCCGACCCACGGAGAATGCGCTTGCGGGCACGATGATGAGTCGCGTCCTTCCCGCAATCCTTGATGAAGATCCAAGCAATAGATCCCCTGATTTCGTCAAGCGAAATCCGTCGTCTTCCTCTACAGCAAGTAGCCACGAAGAAGAAGGAGATCCTCGAGTCGTCGAAGGCGAAGGCGAGAACTTCTCTCCTTTCTCAACAATGGTGGTCGGCCACCCTATGGAGAGAGAGAGAGAGAGATCACGAGAATGAGAGGAAGAGAGAATAGAGTTCTTCAACTCAAGAATGTTGTTTTTGGAAAAGGCTACCCTAGCCCTCCTTTTATACTAGTTTAGGGTCCAATGGATCTCAATCCATGGGACTCATGGATCCAAGGGCTATGCTTGGTCCATGCTAAATCAATGGCTATGATTGTTGTTGGTTAAAACCAACAACATTAATTTTAAATTAAAAAATGTTGCAACATTATCAACATAATTTAATTTAATATAAACTAATTAAGAAATAATATGATAAATAAAATGGAGTCAACCAACCTCCCTAAAAAAAGGGGGGGCGTCACCCATGAACAATTCATGGGTGACGCCACCTATGAATGGTGGTTTATTTTGGCTCCTTTTTATTTATCTTATTATTCCTTAATTAATATTCACCAAATTAATTCCCAATTAATTTTGTGAATATTTCAATCATGCCATTGAATATTATGTGAATCATATTCACAACCCAAACTAGTTAGTAAATTGCATTTCCAATTAATTAATAAATGTGAATCTAATCCACATTATTAATTAACAAATGCTATTCACATTGATTCTCTCTCTTATATATGTATATTATAAATCATATTTATAATACACATATATATCATGGATAGTGTTATCCACATTCTCTTAATCCTTGATAATTAAATCCCATTTAATTATCTTAGATAATCATTCTCTCAACATGAATCTTATTCATATTGTACTTGATAATTAAATCTCATTTAATTATCTTGGACACATTCTCATAATATGAATCTAATTCATATTATACTTTGATAATTAAATCTCATTTAATCATCAAAACCTTCTTGCTTGGATACTAAATTCATCATAGGAATTATTCTTGAACTCCTTCAAGAATAATGTGCCTTCTTCGCAGATACTTGGAGATAAGGACAGGGCGATTATATTGTTCCACGTATAGTGACTTGGATGTTGAGATCTCATCTCAAATCCAGATCTAACGGACCTCCCACAGATGCTTGATTAAATCAACACCGCAAATTCAATCTTCTCATTAAATCTGAATCCCATTCAGACCAATGTCCAACACTTGGACTAAGATCGGATTGCTTCTCTACTGAAAGGAGTCACTAAAATCCAGACCTGTTTCATCACTCCCTCGGAATGGAAGCGTCATGGATATACAATCGTTTATGATCACATCACCCTTCAGGTATTCCCAATACCTATACATCCTGCATACTGGAAGACCAATGATCAACCTGAAGATGAAGATCTATTTTATACTGTCTTCTTCAGGGTTTGATCACCAAGTTTCTCAATCTTGGTTATTGGGATTTGGTATCGATCATATGCTTTCCCAAAGCATATATCATACCTTCAAATTCTTGTCATGCTTCCAAAGCACGACGACCATGCATGGAATTTGATTGGTCCCAATACCTCATGAGTGAGCTCATGTCTTCCGGTTCATAAGTGAACCAGTATGATCCCTTTGAGAGATCGTATTACTCATATGCCCTTATATGCACACCAGCTCGCCGGTGTATAGACCTTGATTAGGTCATCAACCTAATGGTCTGCCAAATGTACACACTCAGACATATAGTAACACATATGTCTCTAGTCAGAGGATGTGTGCCTATGCTGTGACAGTATTCAACATAGGACTTAGGTTATCTCGATCTCGCTAAGTCAACCCATTGACTTAACTAATCTGACACCTCCGAATCACTATTCCCATGCAGAGGACCTGCATCAAGAGGTCGGTCAGATATCAGCCTATGTGAGAAAGGATTGCCATCTCCTACTCAGGCTGGAGATCATCTCTTAATAATCATTTGACGGTGCTTGATGAGTCCTCTATCTAACCCATTAGATATTCATCCAAGCACTAGCCTCTATGATTCATTTAATGAATCAACAGTTGTATGATCATTAAGATGGCCATGGTACATAACCCTAATTGTACAGAGGGACCTATTATGCAAATTATTTATTCTTCATTTCAGATCAGGGAATGATACGTGCAATAACATTTATTGCATAATGGCTCTCCGTGGGCTCGCATGTCCAACAATCTCCCACTAGCCCAAAGAGCCATTAATGGGCTAATTATTTAAACCCACACTCATGTGACAATCATAGGCTATTTAGAAAATAGAAAGGTAAGCTGATCAGTCACTCTGTTCCCGCGAGATTATGCCAAGTCCTTTTACGGCACTTGCATATCCCCAGTAACGGTGCTCGCATCTAATGCGAATGTTGCATCTAATGCAACTAATACTCAATCTTGTCAGTCATAGTATCCTTGACACTACAACTCAAAGAAATATTATTATAACCAGCATGAAATTTCTATTATCCTTATCAGAATACCCTTATCCCTGGAGATCTCTATCTCTTAAGGTATTCACAGTTAAGACCTTTTAGATCTCCATCTAAAAGTCTTAATTTTTTGAAGATAAGACTTAGAGATCACTATCTCTAAAGCCTTGTCATCTTTGAAGATATTGTTATTACTGCAATTAAGTGTTCTATCTCCATAGTAGGATTAGTAACAGTTTACGACTCCCACTGCATGGCAGATATCTGGCTTTTGTACACATTTAGCATACTTTCAGCTTCTTGTAACTGATGCACAAAAGGGCAACCAGTTTTTAGCATTCACTTCCTCAACTCTTTGAGGTGCTATCCCTTTAGATAGGTCAGTACCAAATCTTAAAGGTAAGAAAGCATTTCTTGGAATTTCCAGAAAATGGAACATGTCCAAGGTGTACTACAAATGTGACAGTCCCAATACCCTCTTTTCTTTGCTTCTGAACACCTTCAGAACTAAGATCCAAGAGGCATCTTTGAGATCATATCTCAAGGTATGGAATAGCCAGATCACAAAACACTTATTATCATCCTTATATCATTCCAAATGATTAGGATATTATCTACATTTAGCACGATGAACACAATGGCACTCCCACTAAGCTTCACATGGTTCATCAAGATTCTATTTGAAATTATAACAATTATAATTTCATCAAATCTTATGTTCCAACGACAATAAGCTTATTTGAGTCCAAAGATGGAGTTCTTTAACCAGCACATCTTGCATTCCTCAACCATGAAGCCCTGGGGCTACTTCATGTGAATATCCTCAAAGAGGTATTCATAGAGGAATACAATCTTGACTCACATCTTGAAGATGCCATAGTCAAATTGTGTAGCTAGGGTTAGCAATATTCTGATGGGTTTAAGCATGATCACTGAAAAGCAAGCCACATCGCAATCGATGTCTTCTCTTCAGTGTGTAGCTCATGGCTACGAACCGTGCTTTGAAGGTCTCTACCTTCTCATCAGTTTCCCTCTTTCTATTGAAGATCCATTTACACCTTAATGGGTCTAACCCTTATAGGTGGATCCTCGAGGGTCCATATACAACACTTGCATATGAAGTCTACCTTAGACCTTTATTGCTAAAATCCATCTTTCCATGTTATGATCCTCAGGAGCTTCATCACATGAAGTCCGATCATTGTCAGACTTAACTGACATAAGGAATACATCCTCAAACTCATTTGAAGAGGTATTAGTGTTTCATCTTTAATCGTCCCTTTTAGTTTCCGATTTCTGGAGCCTCATTATCTTCTCAAGATTAAATGAGTTCCCTTACTTTATTTTCATCTTGATTCTCAAGAGAGTCATCCTATAAGAATCACATTCTCAAAGATGAGATATTTTAAGAATCTCAAGGTCATAAAGTAGGTATCTAATACCATCCTTTATTTTCCTAATGAAGTAGCACTCTCAAGTGCTAGATTCCAGCTTACATGCATGGAACCTTATTAAGGATATATATATTGTAGTCTCTACTACATATATATACCTAGAAACTAAGGGATAATTATGCTAAAATTCATCATTGATCAAATCATGTCACACATGATCTAATTGTATCTTCCTACAACTCCATTGAGTTTAGGTGTGTCAGGAGGATTGAGATAGAAATGATATTCATATCTCCATAAGATATTCTTTGAATTTATCTAATAGGTACTTGCTACCTTGGTTAGATCAAATTCATTTAATCTTCCTTCAAACTTTGGTTCTAAACCAAAATTACAAAATCTTTGAACATTTCAAAGGTTTCTCAGGTGAAGAGAAGAAATCTCATATCATACATGATCATCAATAGATATCACATATCCACAATGTTCACTATGATATAGATGATTCACATACATCAATATGTATGAGATCTCGAATACCTTGACATCTTACACCTTTCTCAAAAGGGTGTATTGGACATTTTACTTTGAATACAATATTCACAAGTATGTAAGATTTGAAATTTTAGACATTCTAAAGTTTCATATCTTACTAGTCTATTGATCTCATCAGCAGACATACGTCCAAAACTTGATGCTAAATCATTGTCAAATGATCTTTATCCTCCTATTGATCTTATAAGGTTTAACTTTCAGTATTAGAAATCTTAATGAACCATTCATTAAATTTCTAATTTAGTAGAGTCCACCAGATGCTAGATTATTATCTGAAATATATCCATCATAACTCTTTATGATAGGTTTATTCCAGAATTCATGTTTATTTCCAACATTTAGAAACAAACAATGAGTGTATTCTAATATCTAGGTCATAGAGACATTCTCTAAGACTAAGGCTCTCCCACTGAAATTAAGAAGTATATCAATCCAACAGAGATTGTTGCAACAATTGCATCAATGTATATGTGGATAACTATAAACCTTAAGATCAAATTTTTCTAGTCTTCTAAAACATGTGCAACACATTGCAAGTGTTGTTAGAAGATTGAGATACAATTATCAGACTTTATCTTATCAAATAAGCAAGTCAATTTCAATGATCAAATGTAGATATAGATTATTATGATGCACTATCTGAGTCCTTTTCTAAGGATTCTAGACAGACTTGATAGTCATACTATCAACACATCAAGTTATTGCAGTATAGGCATTCATCCAACTCTTTGGATGTCATATGGAAGTCACAGAAGTACAATCAACTCTTTGACTTTTCATCTCACATGGGTCCGACCCACACTTCCACTGTGCTCTCTTCATCTATAAACAACCATTGTTCAAGACTAAGGGTCTCTCATGTTAAATTCAAAAGAATTCAATGTAAGAGCATTTCAACATTTACACATGCTTCATTAAATTCATACAATGTGAATACTATGAAGCTTCATGAATGACTAGAGTATAGACAGTAGAATGATGACACTCATCATGTCTACATCCATCTAGACTCCTAAAACGTTGGTTCAGGTAGGTATTCAAATATTTTGAATACATCATCTCTTTCGAGCCACCATTCTGCATAATGCAGAGAACCATGTCATTCATGATTAAATGTTTAGAGCACATATGTATGCCAGAACATCTTCTTAGATTTTATAAGGATTATTCGACAATTACGATCACCATCGACATGTCACTTCTAAAGTACACTCGATGAAAGATCAAGACCATAGAGACATACAAACCTTAAGGTGATGTCTCATTGTCTTATTTAATCGTCATTCCTCATTATGTTGAGGAAACTTGCACATTGCAACTACATACATTATGTGTCCAATTTCAAGTACAATATCTGGATCATGAGTCCAATCCATGATATTTTACTGGTTATTATTGAGTATAACATTGAGTGGGTTTAATGAAGGATTATCTGAAATAAGAAATTTGCATAAGGGTATATATATTATATATACATATTTTACTTTGATTTAGGAATTTTTAAATCAAATTTGTCTTGCTATGTCTACTATGAAAGATTATTCCCTAATCATCTTTCAAAGTAAGAGATATACTTACCGCTATATCTCAAGCAAGATCTGGGATCTCCTTTCCTATCATTGTCACATCCCAATAATATGAGAACATGCGACTCTGATAAAAAGAAGCGGGAACACATTCCGCCTTGCAAGTCCCACTTGCATTTCCCAATTCGGTCTTTAACACACGGGCCCACCACCCCTAAGGTGATGTTGACCCGCTGCTAATTGAACCAACCGTCAATAGGATTAGAACTCGCTATGCGCAATCCAATATCGCCCCAATAATATGAGGACTCGATATTGGGGTCACTACGCATACGGACTTACTCTTTCGAGAAGCAAAGAGCCCGATCCAGATGCGCTTGCATATAGGAGCTGTCACTTCGGACAGGCGTCTCCTACATACAATCCCTGGCGACGGAAACCCTTCGCCTTGACGGGAGACCATGGATGTCACTTATGTGATCCTCCACCTCGTATTCAAATTTTGTAATTAATTATCGTGAATCATATTCACATAATTAATTCTTCCAAGGGAAATATACATCTATTCATAATAGAGTGTTTCATAGGATATAATTAATTTAATCACATTAAATCAATTATTAATCCTATTATCAATCAACAAACTTTGAATTTTACTTGAATAGTAGGTATAATCTCAAAGTACATATTATTTCGAATTTTAATAATTAGAAATACACTTTGATTTCTCCGGCATTATCCAATCCCTACCCGCTGGCATGGCCAGTACCGGCGAGAGTGGGACGGACCACATACGTTGCAACCCGCTACCCCAGCGATCTCCGACTAGACACCATATCCACCTCAGGAAAGGATAATGCCAGATAGATCATCATGTACTTTGAGATGCTCATCGGTCTTATAACCGAAATTATACCATATAATATAGATCAAAACATTTTTGATTATATTATAAGGAGATTTGCTAAACAAATACTCAATCCTATTCAAGCAAGAGGTTTTTCATGTAAAAGTTGTCCTACAACTATTGTAGGATGTCCTAGGGTTTTGCATGAAAAAGTTGTCCTACAACTATTGTAGGATGACCTAGGGTTTTGCATGAAAACAATGTTTGTTGATGATTTCAAAGTTAACCAATGATTAAGATCAACTATCTTATCATTATGGTTTAGGCAAGTGTCATTCAATGAAATAATTATTTCTTTAAATATTTCACAAATATTTATCACTAATTATTCCAGAAAATTAACAATTAATTTTCATCACGATAATTGAATGACATATCACAAGGTTCAAGATCAAAAATGTTAATTTCCAGCAGTGACCCCCAATCATTAAAATTAACTTATCTTGATCAATTTAAATCCAAAAAATGCAAACTCAGTTTCCAAAGATTGCATATTTGATTTATTGAAGAACCCAAGTAATAATTCACGCATTTCGAGGCGGATTAAAACCGCAATTATCTCATTAATCACGTTTAAATCCGCAGTTCCCGCAACAGTGAATATAGTCATATTCAAAAAGCCATATCTTGAGCAAATAAAGTCCAAATTTAGTAAACTCAAGTCGTATGGTTTCCTTGTTTAATGGGGAACAAAATCCAATTGAAAATTTCGTGTTTAAATATCTTAAACAGTACAGAAAAATTCAATTAGAAAGAGGTGCGAAAATTGAAATGCAGTAAAAATTTCGCAACCCTTTCAAGAACCAAATCGTCTAAGGTCCATGGATCATATCCAAACCCTTATTCGACCTATGGCTCTGATACCACTTGAAGGATATTGTGAATCCTTAAGCGCATCACGGAAGCGTGTCGATCGCATCGTATGCAATCGGAGCGATTAGTCGTACTAGTCGCAAGGTGCAGCGGAAATTAAAAATTTTAACTTTAAAGATGAAACCACATGATCACGAGAACACTTCTCGGATCGTTTCATCAAACCACAAAGTACAAGGAATACCTCTTGAAGCGTGGTTGTGATCGCGAGATCCCAAAGTAGAGATCCTCCTATCTTAAGTCCGACCCACGGAGAATGCGCTTGCGGGCACGATGATGAGTCGCGTCCTTCCCGCAATCCTTGATGAAGATCCAAGCAATAGATCCCCTGATTTCGTCAAGCGAAATCCGTCGTCTTCCTCTACAGCAAGTAGCCACGAAGAAGAAGGAGATCCTCGAGTCGTCGAAGGCGAAGGCGAGAACTTCTCTCCTTTCTCAACAATGGTGGTCGGCCACCCTATGGAGAGAGAGAGAGAGAGATCACGAGAATGAGAGGAAGAGAGAATAGAGTTCTTCAACTCAAGAATGTTGTTTTTGGAAAAGGCTACCCTAGCCCTCCTTTTATACTAGTTTAGGGTCCAATGGATCTCAATCCATGGGACTCATGGATCCAAGGGCTATGCTTGGTCCATGCTAAATCAATGGCTATGATTGTTGTTGGTTAAAACCAACAACATTAATTTTAAATTAAAAAATGTTGCAACATTATCAACATAATTTAATTTAACATAAACTAATTAAGAAATAATATGATAAATAAAATGGATTCAACCAACCTCCCTAAAAAAAAGGGGGGCGTCACCCATGAACAATTCATGGGTGACGCCACCTATGAATGGTGGTTTATTTTGGCTCCTTTTTATTTATCTTATTATTCCTTAATTAATATTCACCAAATTAATTCCCAATTAATTTTGTGAATATTTCAATCATGCCATTGAATATTATGTGAATCATATTCACAACCCAAACTAGTTAGTAAATTGCATTTCCAATTAATTAATAAATGTGAATCTAATCCACATTATTAATTAACAAATGTTATTCACATTGATTCTCTCTCTTATATATGTATATTATAAATCATATTTATAATACACATATATATCATGGATAGTGTTATCCACATTGTCTTAATCCTTGATAACTAAATCCCATTTAATTATCTTAGATAATCATTCTCTCAACATGAATCTTATTCATATTGTACTTGATAATTAGATCTCATTTAATTATCTTGGACACATTCTCATAATATGAATCTAATTCATATTATACTTTGATAATTAAATCTCATTTAATCATCAAAACCTTTTTGCTTGGATACTAAATTCATCATAGGAATTATTCTTGAACTCCTTCAAGAATAATGTGCCTTCTCCGCAGATACTTGGAGATAAGGACAGGGTGATTGTATTGTTCCACGTATAGTGACTTGGATGTTGAGATCTCATCTCAAATCCAGATCTAACGGACCTCCCACAGATGCTTGATTAAATCAACACCGCAAATTCAATCTTCTCATTAAATCTGAATCCCATTCAGACCAATGTCCAACACTTGGACTAAGATCGGATTGCTTCTCTACTGAAAGGAGTCACTAAAATCCAGACCTGTTTCATCACTCCCTCGGAATGGAAGCGTCATGGATATACAATCGTTTATGATCACATCACCCTTCAGGTATTCCCAATACCTATACATCCTGCATACTGGAAGACCAATGATCAACCTGAAGATGAAGATCTATTTTATACTGTCTTCTTCAGGGTTTGATCACCAAGTTTCTCAATCTTGGTTATTGGGATTTGGTATCGATCATATGCTTTCCCAAAGCATATATCATACCTTCAAATTCTTGTCATGCTTCCAAAGCACGACGACCATGCATAGAATTTGATCGGTCCCAATACCTCATGAGTGAGCTCATGTCTTCCGGTTCATAAGTGAACCTGTATGATCCCTTTGAGAGATCGTATTACTCATATGCCCTTATATGCACACCAGCTCGCCGGTGTATAGACCTTGATTAGGTCATTAACCTAATGGTCTGCCAAATGTACACACTCAGACATATAGTAACACATCTGTCTCTAGTCAGAGGATGTGTGCCTATGCTGTGACAGTATTCAACATAGGACTTAGGTTATCTCGATCTCGCTAAGTCAACCCATTGACTTAACTAATCTGACACCTCCGAATCACTATTCCCATGCAGAGGACCTGCATCAAGAGGTCGGTCAGATATCAGCCTATGTGAGAAAGGATTGCCATCTCCTACTCAGGCTGGAGATCATCTCTTAATAATCATTTGACGGTGCTTGATGAGTCCTCTATCTAACCCATTAGATATTCATCCAAGCACCAGCCTCTATGATTCATTTAATGAATCAACATCTGTATGATCATTAAGATGGCCATGGTACATAACCCTAATTGTACAGAGGGACCTATTATGCAAATTATTTATTCTTCATTTCAGATAAGGGAATGATACGTGCAATAACATTTATTGCATAATGGCTCGCCGTGGGCTCGCATGTCCAACATACCAAGCTCTCAATGGCTATGCTATTGGATCACATCTCTCTCTCTCTCTTTCTCTCTACATGCCTACTCTCTCTCTCCCTCTCATACGACCGTCCACCATGGATGCCCTAGAGAGTCTCCATCGCCGCAGCGTCGTCGTTATGCTGCTCGATCGTCTGCTCGTGGATCTCCGTCTCCTTCGATGTGCCTCTCTCGTGAAGAGGACGTCGGATCTCGTGTGCCGAGATCAGGAGATCCACTGCTTGGATCATCAACATGGATTGCGAGAAACACGCGGTTCATCCCCGCGTTGACAAGCATCTCCTCCGTCGGATCGGACTTTAGACAGGAGGTCTCTTTGTTTAGAGACTCGATCGCAACCACGCTTCAAGAGGTAATCCTATTACTTGTTTGTGGTTTAGACAAAACGATCCGAGAAGTGTTCTTAGATCATGTGGTTTCGTCGCATGAAATTTTTTTAAAATTCCGCTGCATAGAACAACTAGTGCGACTAGTCGTTCCTCATCGTATTCGATACGATGCTCATGCTTCAGTGATGCACTTGAGGATTATCCCATATCCTTCATCTTCATCTCTACCTTCAAAATAATATGATCAGCACAATCACTTTCACAACTGCATGATTGATGAGATGAGTTGAGTTATCACTTGAGGAACTAGGACTAGAGATTTGAGTTTAGACCCGATCTAATGATATTCGAGGATGGGATAAAGTTAATGAAGGCTTTAGAAAACCTGAGTGTTAGCAAAACCCTATCTAGTATGTGAACGAGTTCATATGTTATCTCTTTGATATCTACCTATGTGCCAGGGTGTGATGAAATTAATGATAGTTGTTGATCAGTGTGCGCCAACTTTTGGTAAAAGTAGTGGAGCTAGCCAAAAAGAAAAGAAAAAGAAATGTCAAAGAAAAGCTCTATCATCCAAATTCAAATTACCAAAAGATCTTCCACCAATGGCGAGCGCTCCCAAACATTTTCAAAGTGTCCACTTGGACCAAGCGATAATTAGGAACAAGGAGTCGGACTGACACCATAAAAGGGCTCTGCATCGTAAGTGATACAAGTCTAGGTATCGAAGGTATTTTAGAGACTCAAAAAAGACACACCCCGGTGTACTCCCAGAAGAACAAATGCAGATGACTCCAAATTCTCTTGACGGACACATTGATCAACAAGCTAAAAATCTACTTGTGTTGAGTAAAAAGGCACTCGAGAGGCCACTTGTTCCAATGTGAGGGAGAGAAAAATAGACACGAACCTAGTCTCTCCATCAGCTGGTCGCCCATCTACATTTCAAGTCTAACGAACTAATGAGACAGTTGACTGAAGCAAGAATAGACTTATTCCCTAGTATTGAGGATGAGGACTAGAGGAGAGTCTCTTGGAATAGAACTTTGAGTTATGCCTCGACTCGACTCTCATTAAATGCAGTATACTTAATTTCATATCATTATATTATATGTACAAAAAGATAGTATGATAAATAGAGAAGATGGATTCCTTCTGACTAAAGCATGGATAATCCCATAATTTTAGGATTACTTAAATTAAGGGTTTTCATAAGATTGAGCCTTGTAATCTTTACTTGCACTGTCAGGAATTAATCTGACTCCTTCATTCTTTAGATGCTCGAGGACGAGCATGGTTTAAGTATAGGGATATGATGAATCTCGTATTCATCATGCTAAAATTCACTAATTAAATCCCTAGCTTAGTTAATCCAATAAAATCTGCTAATAATTCATTCGTTTCATCTTGCATTATATTGTACACTCTTAACATATAATTAATTGTATTTAATTACTATTATTTGTTTTGTAATTGTTTTCTCATCAAAAACCCCTAAAAAATTAGGTGGATTAATTGTCTATTAGTACCTAACCCTTCAAAAGACTAAAAATATACAAAAAATTCAAAACCCAAAATTTGGTGTCTTTAACCCCTTAAAAATACCCACAAAAATACTGTTTGTATAAATGACCTCTTTTGGCTTTATTCATTCACGCAAACCCATCGCACTCACTTCATTCACCCAACCCATCGCACGTTGCTTCGGCTATACATTAACCAATGCAGGTGCTTAATGGTCCGAGTTTGCATCTCCTCGTCGATCTCTAGCTCGACCTCCGACAACCATCCTCCGCCATGTTTCTCCAAGCGACAATGAAGCTCTACCTTTGCTCCATGATCTTTGCGAGCCCCTCATCGTTCTTCCCCGACCTTTAGGCAGAAATCCGGAGCACGGTGGAGCTCCATATAGGTCGTCAGAGCACAGCCTTGTCTGGCAGCCAACGGCAGAAGAACATGAGCAACTACCATCCGATCGCTTCGATTGGACGGTCTTGATGTCGACACGTATCCCTATCGAGCCTAGTACAGAACCAGCAACCTCAGAGGATCCGAACCTCACACCAAGCCACAGATGCATGCCACGTCAGCCCTACGCCTGCGAGCCTACCGAGCCTAGACCCCTCACGTGCCTAGCACGTGTAGGGCTTGGGTAATTTGCGCTGAAGACCCCAGAAGTTTTGAAAATTGCATTTTTGCCCCAGGAACATGCCAGCACGTACGTGCCTAGGTATTTTACAGGGAGTCCCTTGCAGGTTTACAGATTTACAATTTGGCCCCTGCATGTAATGGGAAAATTACAAAGGATTGTTGTCGGTTCTTGGAAATTGTAATTAGGTCCCTCTAGGGACCTATTTGTAATATTTATCCTTTTATTTTCTGTATTTTTATTATATTTATGCCCTTGCATTGTTTTCTTCATAACTTGATCATTGTAGGTCCAAATTGCATGATTTTAGTATAGTTTTGTTCCTTGTTTCATCATGTACTTCATGGCATCTTTAATTTTCTCATCTGTCATCATTTTAAATGAAATAAATTTTTAATGATAGATGATGACTCTTGTTCTAATGCCTTGTCATAAAATAGACGTTTTCTCATGATGTTATGCTCAAAGTGACCCTGATTTCAATCTACTTTCTATTGCTCAATTTATTGATCTGTCTAGGATATATTTGTAATAGTCAATTGCATATATTTAATCTTGCATTATTTTCATGCACACTCCTATATTTGCACTGAAAAATAACTAAAAAATTTCTTGCATCATATATCTGCATTGTTCTGCATTTTAACTTGTGCATCTGTATGAAGACCTGAAATTGAGAAATAATTCACACATACTCTTAATTGATTGAAATTCGATAAATAGATAGAGTAGCTCGTGTCCCTGTGTTCAATCTTAGTAGACTTGCCAAGAAAAATAATCCACAGAATTCAAAGTGTGGTTTTTACTGAACCATTTTCACCACATGTACGATGATAAAATATGACATTTAAAGTGGTGAAAATGGCGTTCATCATAGAGTGCTTGTCCAAGATAAGCCACGATTTGAAAGAATCTTACGTGTGTTGTTAAATATTCTACTTAGACTAATCAAGATGACATGTGAACGTCTTATGGACTCAAAGAATTAAGTCCCTAGGACCTGAAAAATCTTAACTCCAGTTCTTATAAGGTTCCTCTGAAATTAAGTGGATTAAGGTCCAACTAAGCCACATTCTTCAATTTTATTCTAGGCTTAGTTTAAATGTCAATATTATCCTGAAAAATGCACATGCTAATGCAAGAAATATGTGCAATACAAAGAAAAGAAAGCAAGATCTTTTTGTGAAATAGTTTTCGAATTTTGAACTTTTTATGGATTTTTGAAATATGATGCACATGCAAAAAAGTCTTTTTTAAATGTTAATTGTGCAAATTTTTAAAGAGTTTTGATTTTGTAGTTTTTAGGGTTTTTTAATGAAAAAGAGTTAGTAATATATACAAGTATATACAATATTTTTTTGTTTTAAATAAGGGTTAGGATTAGTAGATATGATATACATATTTATACGGGAGTGAGTTAATTATTTACAGGAGTTAGGTAGATAAGTAATTTATACAAGTATATATATAGTTTTGAATCTTTATTTTTTTGTGTGATGCATATATTCCTCAAAATACTTTTACAAATAATTTTGAAAACTATAGCCCAAAATATTTTTTCAAATAATTTTACAAACATTTGAAAACTATTTTGCAAACATTTTTCAAACAGTATATATAGATTTTTTCAAAATAATTTTTCAACCATTTTCAAAACATTTGCAGATAGTTTTACAAACTAATTTTATTTCACACAAAGGAAAGAAAGAATTTTTACAAGCCTAACTATTTTTACTAAGGTTGAAAATATTTTTCAAACATTTTTCAAATAGTTTTCAAAAAATGTTTCAAATAGATTTTGAAACTACTTTCAAAATAATTTTCAAAATATTTTAACCTGACTTGTTAATCAGTATATACAAAAAGAATTTTGAGGAAATATCTGCATCTCTTTATTAGTTGATTTTTACTAAATTTTACAAGTATTTATATAATATTTTAGCCATATTAGAAATATGAAAGTATGAGTTATGGCTAAATTATATATACAATATATACGACACCCACTATACTTAGCTCGAACTATGTCCTCATAGTGATCAGAGAGCGACAAAGGAAGACAGAACTCGTGCTACAAATAGAAAAGTGAAAAAAATGGCTATACTACAATGAAGAATGAAAGAATATAATGAATGGAAGTCGGTGATCCCTCTATACTTAGGATCAAGTAATCCTAAGTATAGAAAATTATACACAAGGGAACTACCGAGTGATAGGATGTACAAATATTACCCCCCCCCCCATATTTAGAGTAAAATATCCCTAAGTATAGGCAACAAAATAGAGGTAATATAATCAAATAGATAATCACAAATCTGACACCCCCTATACTTAGGGTAAAGTACACCCTAAGTATAGCATAATCATGAGACGAAGATGGGGTGCTTAGATAGAAGGGATGAGTGATATGGACGGAATGATCAATACAAGTATGAAAATGTTGAGGTGCCTCTCAAAAAGCGCTAGATTTTACGCCCCTAGCTGGATATAAAGGCTAGGACAACACAATATCGAGGTTCAAGACGGCATCTGTGAGGCAAATACTGTACTGTGGTCGTAGTCTCGATAGGGGAACAATGATGAGGTCAACAGTGTAAACTATGACACCCAAGTAAATAATCAGGCGGGTGTCTGCTACAAGGTAAAGATATGGGAGAATGAAATTGGGCTCCGGTAGCACAAAAGAAATCATTGGCTCAAGGTCTGAATGGAGTGATTGGATGGAGCCGAAGAAATCGAAAGTGGAGAAGGAAGGATCTGTCAGGGAATCCTTCACGTCAATCACCGTCTCAAATAGATAACGAAGATCAAGCTCAGGAGACGTACTAAGTAAGATGATATCTGATGCATGTAATGTAGAGAAATCAGCAACATCATCAAATATCTCAAAGATCAGATCATCCTCGCGAGGGTCATCGAGGTGAGAAAACTCATATTTATGATCAGAAACATCAGAAGACTTGGTCTCATGATCTGATAGGTCGGATACACTCTCAAAAAGTGAAACTGAGTACGTAGGGTATGTGGCATCCTCTCGTAGATAACCCTCGGGGTGTAATGCAGAATCATCAGTGAGGACAAAGGAATCATAATCGAATTGAGGATCTATGCTACCAAATATCAGGTCCTCCGAAAATGTATTGACCTCATCAAATGGGAGGACACACGGCTCAAAGATGGGACTACATAGGTCTGTTAAATTAAAACGGTGTCCCTCATCAAGCTCTCTTTGCTGAGATGGATCCAAATATGAATCTGAGAGGATCTTTTGAAGAATGGACACTGAATCAGCTGGATATGGATACTGAATGACTGAAAGGACGGTTGAGATGTGGGCTCCTCATCCATTTCTTGGGATACTAGCAGATCTAGAATCCAAGAATCTGCGACGTGAAAGGCAGAATTGGCTCAAAATCTGGTTGTAAAACCAACGAGAACTTGATCAATGTTCGACTTTGGGAACTCACAGTGGTGGTCAACACGTCCATCATATGAAATGTAGTAAAATCCACATCCTCTGATTGGTATGTGCTGTCTAAATCGACATGAAGCACTACACACTCAACTGGTGTCATATCTCCCTCGTGTGTTGTCTCGAATAAATCATCTCGTGAATATGGAATGTCTGAAAGTGTTCCCAAGATGGTCTCAAATAAATCCATGTCAAGAACATGGTGTGAACCACAACACGAGGTAATGACTAATGCAATCTGCTCGGCGGTCATCCCCCTCATGGAGATCTGAACAAGGTTAGATCTCGAGATTCCAAGATCTGGAAATCTCCTCAATATGCCCATAAACCTAAGCCATGAATCTCTCAATGGCTCCTGGGGGTCTAATGAAAAATCTCGAATGCAAGACCGCATCATATATGCTCTACGTTGGGGGTAGAATCCCTGCAAGAACAATAATCATAAATCTCCCCGTGTAGCAATCTTCCTTCCCAACTGTCGGTGCCAACTCTTGGCTCTGCTCTGAAGTGTAAATGGGAAGTTCATCAGCACCAACTCCTCATAAGTGATATCTAGGTATGTGCGGTTCACACAAAAATCGTCAAACTCGGATATATGAATATATGGCTCCTCATGCGCTCCCCCTGAAAACTTCGGCAGTAGATTAATGAACTCTAAATCCAGAATGAAGGGACTCAATGTACAAGTAGACTGTGCTTCCTGATCTGGGTACTCATCCATCATCCCAAGATAGAAGTCATCTAAAATCCGTAACTGCTCCATGTGATCTCCTATGGAATGCACTCTCATCTCAACAAGGTGATCACCCATGTCTCGTATCTAGTCAATATGAACTCTTCGAGTGTCTTCTCTTAGGACAACATGCCCAGAATAAGAAGAATGGTAGGGAGAAGATGGGATGTCGATCGGAGTTCCGACCTCCCAAGAGAGTGGGCGAAAATGATAGGAATGAAATGAAGTAGCCGCAAAATCTAGCTAAAATGGAGTATGGCCCATCATGAAGAGAGGGAAATGAAGGGAGTGAGGGTGGGATACTAGAGACGGAGTGAAGGTAAGAAGGGAGACATGACTGGTAATGATCCAGAGAAGATGATAGTAACCAACTCATACCAATGACATACAAACACAATGCAAACCCCAAATTCACCTACTCAGCGCAATGTGAAGACCGTGAAGATCTAGTCTTTTATCTTTTCAATTTTAGAGTTAGGTGATCAAACAAAAGTTGTACAAACACTTAGGAGGCTTAATGGTATTTGGACATTACTCCTTAGTGTGTACACGAGCAATTAAAATAGAAGACAATGACGGAGTTGCTCTCCCAAAATAATGGTGAATCAGTTACGTTTTATTTTGTGGTCAAGTTCAATTAGCAGTCCCAATTTTAAATTTTTGATTTTTATTTTTTTGGGTATTTTAAATAAAACATCAAACGAATTTTCTGATTTCCTTTATTCCTATATCCACAAAACAGAGGGGGAAAATGTAAAAGCCAATGCACGAGAAAATATGGATGCAAATGCTAGAGATAGAGGTGTATACCTGACTCCAGCGCTCTACATGCAATACGATCCATGCAGAAAAATTAAACTAATCTAAATGAATGCAATACGAGAACCGTCCTAAACAGAAACTTCTATTATCGTGAAGCAATGATTTATTTGACTAAGTCCAAGCGAGTTCTTTAGGAATAGATATTCTATTAGAGGCTTTGGACCTAATGCTACCTGACTCAATCAAATAAAAACCTAAATCTAGAGGCTCAAGCACAAAAAATCCGTGTGAAACAAATACAAAATAAAATCGAGAAAACAAAACACGAAAAACAGCGGTGAGGTCCCCCAAGTACACCTGTACTCAGCGAAACAGACCCCGAAAAGTCCAAGTATCCAACAAGTCCAAAGTCTAATTATTACAATACAGATAATTGTTCTCTAAAATAAAATAATTGTCTTCTATCCTTCCCTGCTTCACCTCATGTGGTACTCCTCAAAAAGACTCCAAGTCATCCTCCAAGTGGTTCCTCGCACAAAAAGCAAATCAGAGATGGTCAGAAAACAGTTATATTATATATAGAGACAAGTAAGGCTGAAAAATGACTACTAAGTCGTGCTCCCCGGCAACGACGCCATTTTGATGAGAGACCGATCAACTAGGGTTAAGTATGCAAATATATCAATGGTCGTTGCGACCCCAATTAATCGGCTAACTCAACAAGAAAAATATATATACAACCACTTAAGAGAAAATCAATCCATGAATAGTAAAATAAAATGTATTTAATTTACCTGGTATAGCGACCAGGGACGAACACAAGGAGCGCGATTGAAAAACTCAGTAGTCAAATTCCAAGTAAAATAAAATGAATTTTTAATGGTTTTTTATTTTCATTTTTTTTATTTTCAAATGAGAACAATATGCATAAGGGAATAAAAATACACACACCACACTCTTTTTATATTTTTTAAAATAGTCAAAATGCTCAGAAAATTGTAAAGAAAATATTTTTTGAGTTTTAAATCTTTTTAAATGTTTTTGGTCACTTTTTCAAATTTTATGATGTTTTATGATTTTATAAAAATCAAATAGTGGCAAAAAAGGAAAACAGTGCACAACCTGAAGTAATCTGCAACTTAAAATTATTTTAATTACCCAAAACTCCTAGAAATTATTATTATGTCAAACAATAGACAAATATCTACACATAAAAATTTAAATCACTATTTTTGGATTTTTATAAAAATTTTTATGATTTTTTAAGATTTTTGGTATTTTGTAATTTTTGGGTTTTTAAAAATAATCAATGCATGAAATTTGGATAGAAAATAAAGGACAATAAAATACACCTAATCTATTTTTTTTTTGAATTTTCCAGAAAATATTTGATTTTCAATGATTTTTCAAATTCCAGCCATAGAAATGACACTATTTTTTATTTTTTAATAGTATCAAATGGCAATGTAATGCAATGAAATTTTTATACAATGATTAGGGACACAGCAGGAGTCTACACAAATTTTTGTAGAATTTTCAGAGCAATAAAAACATTTATTTTAGCAAGAAGAACATGCAAAATTAATGTCTGGAATACAGGGATTGATTTGCAAATAGTGATTGTCTCAGCATCAAAATATAACAGGTAATAAAACAAGGGAGAAATTTTGCAATTTACCTAATAGGGGGTGTGCGGTGCATGTGGCTATTTTGGAGATGGTCTTCTTTGTAATATTCAGAACTTCTACGGTATAATTGTAATTTTTCCAAAAAAAATTATATTCCCTAGGGTTCTTCGTTCTCTAATGTTCCTTTCTTGCAACACCAAGGGGCGGCCGCCACCAATCTTACTTGACATCCAAACAACGGCAGCGGGCGGCAGCTTAGGAGCGGCGCGATGGGTCGGCAACGTAGGCTAGATGGTGACGGGAGGAGAGGGATACGGAATTGGAGCAACTGGCGGTTAAAGGGCGCTCATGGGGGAGATTCTCCATGCAGAGGTGGAGGGCGACGAAGGCTCCGCCCAAGGCAGAGGAGGAGATGGGTTGACACTCGTGAGCATGCGACCGACGGTAGGGGGTGGTGACGCTATCGCTAGAATTTTTATTATTTTGTTTTTTTGTTTACCTGTAGGAGATAAAAATTGTATTTTTTTTAAATTTTTAATTTTCCTTATTTTTTATTTTTTCCTGCAAAACAGGTGTTAGATTAAAAAACTATATGTTTTTTATTTTTTATTTTATTATGCAAAAATCAGTGAGGATGCGAACACAACGGTTTGGACCCGATTATTCAAAATACGAAAAATAAATAAAATAAATGCGTGAGCGAGTGCGACTCCAAGGAAAATGAAGGATGGAACCGGATCTCCGACCATCGTGCGTGGTCGGAGGTGAGAGATCGTGTTGCGAGGTAGAAAGGGAACATTTAGAGATTGAGATGTGAGATGAAATCGGAAATCAGATTGGGATCAATGATGATGATTAAATAAAAATACGGATATAGATCTACTACGAGTTTGAAAATAAAACTTATGCAATGATTATTCTAGAGAAACGAGATAAAAATTGGATCTAACCTGAGGGACGCGGGCACCGTGATGGCCTCAACGACAACCAGTCCGCTGTCACCGGACGGCTCAGGGGCTGGGCTCCTCTAACGACCGACGGTTTTTCAGGATTGAGGCTCCTTCTTCATCAAAGATTGATCAAAATGAGAAAGAGGGAGGAGGAGCTCAATAAAAGGAAAAGAAAAATAAAAAAGGAAGTATTCACAAAAGGGAAAGTATTTAGTAGTTAATTTAATAAATAAAATAAAATAATAAACTAAAATTTAATTAAAAACAAAATTCGTAATTAAATAAAATAATTAAAAATATTAATTTTAAAAAAATTAATTAGCCACCTTAATGATGGTTATTTAAGGTAGAAAATCAAATCTAATATACATAGTAGGTTTTCAAATCAAATAAATAAATAAATTCAATTTTCATAATTATATTAATTTAGCTAATTAATGTTAGATATTAATTTTTTGGTGATCTTTTACATAAGGAAATTACTTATATACAAGTATTATATATATAGTACAATATACACGTATACAAATAAGGAAATTATTTTTAAATATTTTTTTTTATTTTTTTTATTTTTATTTTTAATAATTAGAAAATATTTACAATTATTTGCATTATGTATAAAAATAAGTATGAATAAATATATACAATAAGTAAATGGTAAAATTGCAAAAACCACCCGAGAAAATCGACTTTTCAACCGTAACTCCAAAAATTATGAAACCACAATTATTTTAAGATAATTTAATTTAGAGTACAATGGAGGTGAGTTTGATTCAATTTGAGCTCGTAGGGAGTCAGAATCGATCTTTCAATTGTCACTTTACAGTTTTTCTGAGTGTGGTTACTTTTATTCTATACATGATTTTACTTTGCAATTATTTTTATTATTTACAAAACATTTTTATTTACAAATTCTGTTTAGAAAAAATATTTAGTTTGATTTCAATTTATATACAAATAAAATCGTGTAAGTTTTGTACAAATATACATGGAAAAATATTTACAAATAATTTTTTTGATTTTTGGATTAAAGACTCTATCTCCCCTTACTGTATTACTGGTCGATCATGTCAACTCTTGACCTTCTCTCGGGGTTCAGGTTAGTCTACATTTATTTCATAAATACATCCTCTATTTTTTGTTTTCTTTTTTTTCTTCTTTATTCTTTTATTTGAGTATAAAAAATGCTAAAAATGCATATTTAACAAATGCTTGCAAAATGGTAATTTTGTGAAATTAGTGGGTATTTACAAGTATTTGACTAAGGAAATAAAGCTAAAATAAAAGAATAAAGATGACGAATCATGGATTCATCACCGGCCTAGGCTAATTCCTCCACTGAGTTCCCCTCTCCGTCGAGTTCTACTTCTTCTGTATTTTTCTTTAATTTTCTCTTAATTTCCCCGTCACCTCTGAACACTTCCACATCCACCTGACCATCCAGTGAGCTTCACTAACCAACCATCATCCTTGTCGTCTACACCGACCCCCCTTCCCTTCTCCAGAAACACCCCCACTCCAACCCACCTTCTTCCCCGCTCTGCCAGTAACGAAGCTCCTGGCCGCCACTCCCGTCGCCTCCACGACCACCATCTCACCTCTCAACACTCACAACACCACATGCTTCGGCTATCCTAATATCTACAGGTACCCTAGACTTCAATAGCCGGAGCTCTGCAAAAAGCTCCATTCAAGAGCTTGTTCTTAGGCGAGGGTTCATCATCATCCCATTCCTGGACCTTCCACGTCTCCTCCTCCATCGGATCTTCATCACTAACGCTCCAGGCATCTTCCCGAAGCTGCAGCATGCACGGAGGGACGATGTGGAGCTAGATCAAGGTCGTCGGATCCCTGCCTCCTCCGGTGGCTCGCGACGGATGAAGACGATACAGTTACTGTTCTATCATCTAGATTGGACGGTTGAGATGATGACACATGGCATATCCAAGCCTCATAACGAACCTCCAGGCTCGAGTTCCCCAAGCCTCTCATTGAGCCATCGTACATTGCCACGTGGGCAGAACCTACGACGCGCCCGGAGCATGGCCCCCTCACGTGTAACATGAGTGAGGGCTGGGTAATTTACATGAAGGACCTTAGAAGTTTTGATAATTGCATAATGGTCCCCAGGCGCGTTCCTCACATGCACACCTGAGTATTTTACAGAGATGTCCTCACATTTTTTGGAAACTACAAAGTAACCCCACGCACAACGGATAATTTACAGTGGGACCTAGGCGGTTTTGCAAAAATTACAAATAGTTCTCTCTAGGGACCTATTTGTAATTATTTATCGTTTTATATCTTGTATTTTTATCACATTTATGCCCCTATATTGTTTTCTTCATAACTTGAGCATCGTAGGTCAAAATTGCATGATTTTAGTGTCATTTTGTTCCTTGTTTCTTCATCTATTTTATGGCTTGTTTAATTTTCTCATCTCACATTATTTTAAATATGATGAATTTTTATTGATAGATGATGTCCTTTGCTTTATATGTCTTTATTATTAATAGATGACTGCTCATAATTTTATACACAAAAAAAACTCTGAATTTGAATCATATTTTCTATTCATTTTGTCTAGGGCATTTTGTAATCCATTATCTGCATGATTATCCCTTGCATTTATTTACACCTTAAGCATTGTATTTCTTATGATTACTTAAAAAATAATTAAAAAATTGCATGCATCATATATTTGCTTTGTTCTGCATTTTATTATGTGCATCTGCATGAAGAACTTTAAATGAGAAATTATTCACACATACTCTTAATTGACTAAAATTCGATGGGTAAATTAAAGTAGCTCGTGTCCCTGTGTTCGACCTTGGTAGACTTGCCAAGTATAAATTTTCCACAACATTCAAATGATTATGGTTTTTGATCGACCGTTTTTCACCTCCTATACTACAATTATCTATTATTGAAGAGGCGAATTCCACGATCATCAAATGACGTCGTTATTGGGGACACTGCTCAACTTTATTATTTGTTGAATTTTGATATATTTTGTGTTGAATATTTTAAAATTTGCAGGTCTTCTTTTCATGCATTAGTTTTGCATCATTTCTGCTGATTAATTTCCTTAATATTTCTAACATTTTTCTTTTGTGGTAGGGCCCATGAAGATCGAGGATGCTTGATCTCCATGGAGGTGTGGAGTTGGGAGCTTCTGCTGAGAAGGCCGCAAAAGAGTTGGCGAAGAATTATAGGAAGTTTTATCAGTCTGCTTGCATCAACATATTGTAAAAAAATTTATGTTGCATGTGCATGTTTAGCGGTCCTCATTAGAGGGCTCGTGTGATGTAAAAAAAAGAAAAAAAAAGAGAAAAGAAGTATATCACTGGATGATCTACCCCCCCCCCCCCACACACACACTTGTACATCTACACTCACACCCCCTCCTCTCTCTATATATTTTGCACAACCACTCTTTCCCCCTCTCACATCCTAATCTGTACACAAAGCACTCCCCTCATCTTCTGTAAAAATTCATCTTAGTGTAAATGCTCCTCCCAACACACACACCCCCCCCCCAAATCAGACCCTTTACTTAGTCTACTTTTAGCCTAAGTATAGGGGGACCCGACTCATTCATCCATCCCTCTCCCTATCATCTTATACTTAGGTCAATTTTTGACCTAAGTATAGGGGGACCCTCCTCCTCAGTTCCGCTATATCAACCTATATTTAAGCGATCTATGGCTTCATATCATTTGTGTTATGAGAACATATCAAAAGTTAAGTATAGGGGGTATAGCGTATATTATTGTATATCTACTTTAGCCATAGCTCGTATATTTTTAAACTTTTTGAAAAATTATTTTTGGGCTTGGTTTAGGTTGTGAATCGAGTTTAAAAATTCCTGTAAAATCTTTTTTTTTTTAAATTGAGGGATCAATATTTTGTTGCAGAAATTAACTTTTTATAAAAATTAAATTTTTGTAAATTTAACCAATTTAAAAAAACTCCATAAAATTCTTTTCTTTGGTTAAGACTCGGACTACTAGGCTTAAAAATGAATAGCTACTCTTCAGTGAGGGAACTTTGATCTCCCATAGTGTTGAATCCCTGATTCTCACTCTTTTATTCTTTTATTTTAGCAACTTATCTTAGCAAAACATCATGTAAATACCTATAAATACAATAACATAGCATTCAACATGCATTTGTTAATATTTCATAATTAGCATATTTTTGTGCAAAAATAAAATAATAAAGGAAAAGAAAAAGGAAGGAGGTATTTAGAATAAATACAGAGTGACACAAATCCCAAGAGAAGGTCAAGCCTTGACTTGATCACAAAATAAAATAAGTAGAGAGAGATAGGGTATAGTTTGTGTTGTAGAGAGTACCTATGTATATTGATAATTATTTTTAAGAAAAATAGAGTTAATTATTATTTTTACCTAATTGTATATATTCCTAGAAATAAAATAAAAATGGAATAAAAATCAGAAAAATTAAATAAAAATAAAAATAAAATCCTCCTCACTTGTACAAAACACATGTATATATACTAAATCCCATATTTATTTTATACTTATAAACAATTTGTAAAAATAAAACAAAAATTATTTTGTACTCTAAAAATATGTTGAAAATAAAATAAATATAAAATTAGAATATATATATGTAAATATAATAAAATAAAAATTATTTTCATAATACATAGGTATATTATACATGTATATAATACTATATAATGTAAATACACTAATTTATTTTTCATAAAAATAATTAAAAATCATAGAAAATTCTTTTAAAAATAACAAACATTTTATATTTTATTCATTTTTCCATTTAAATTCATTTATTATTTTTTATGTAATTATCTTTATTTTTCACATCTATTTTGTCTTATAGTGTGTTTTGTCCTACTCTCCGCCCCTTCTGATTGGGCCACCTCAGATTGTTGACTCCGGTCAACTGGTCCCCTCGGGTGTCCTTTCTCGTCGAATCGGGTTTCCCACCTATTTCTCTCATTTTTACCTACTCGATTCGACTGCCTTTTTCCCCGATTCCTAGCTCCAAATACGAGCCTTGGATTCATAACCTTCGCTCGGCATTCTCCCCCTCGATCCGTGCCTCGGTTCGTAGGCTGCACCTCCATCTTCTCGGACCCTCACGCCTATATAACATGCACCACCTCCTCTTTTTCCTCCAACTTTTGGTTGCGCCACCATCTCCTACCTAACCGTCCACCTTTCCCAGAGTGACAGTGGGAGAGAGGGGGCGTGGTAGCCTTTTCGAGCGTGTTATCCCTAGGACCGGCGAGGTGCAACCTCAGTTTCGTCGTGAGGAGCAGAGCCTCTGGTTGCGCTAGCCATCGAGGCCACGACCACCGTAGATTGTTGCCTACAACCCCAAGCATCTTCATCCACCTTCAGGTACTATTTTTACCTCCTATCGTCCATTGAATCCATCTCTTCATCCCCGAACAGAGTAGCGTTGATGGTACTTTGTTCTTCACATTTCCACCTTATTCGGACCCATCGTACGCCCATCTCTGACTCCCTATCGCTTTTACATTCGCTCTGCAACCCCCCACAAGGCTCCAACCATTGGGTTGGAGACCCATACAGGTCGAATCCTTCACATGTACCCGAGACCTGCCCGTTCACCTCCAGCTCCCGCTCTCGATTACTCGTAACGCTCTAACCCGTGTCAGACCGACCCTCCGAGCAAAAACCTTCCTCCTGCAGGGTTGTAGCACATCAAGACCTCATCTGGAGGTCCAGACCACCGCAGAAGAGCTCCAGGTCGACTGTGAACCCCCAGGGCCCTCTACTTGGTCTTGGGCCCTACTGAGCTATATTGCCGCTGAGGAGTGACATCACCGACATCTCCCATCTTCCAACAGCTCGAGAGGACGTCGGAGCCGCGCACAATCGACGATTTCAACTCGCCTCCAGCGAGTTCTTCCCCATTCTTCATGATGCCTCCTATGTCATCCGATCGAAGGTCTTCCCAGTTCTGATCCGAGTCGTTCACGTACGGGAGGCTTCCGACCGTTAGATCCATCAAAGGATCTCATCTGCACCCTCCATCGTCGAAGGGGTATCCAAGCATCTCAGCCTTTCGATCTTAAGTGAACGCCTCTGGACATTGGATCACGCCAAAAAAGGGGTAATTTCTCCTTAGGCCCCTCTCTATTTCGCTTTTATCATTTATTCTTGTAGTTATTTGTTGTAGTTTAAAATAGTTTGGTTATTTTGCATGTGGACCCGTGCTATTTCTAGTATTTGCATTTTAATCATGTTTATATGAACTCACGTCCTGTCCCACATGCTTATCTGGTGTTTTTGCATGTTTTATCATGAATTTCACATATGTTATGCTTTGAATAGAAACTTTTTGATAATTGCATTTATACCCCTTGTACGTGGATTTTTGAGCAAGTATATGAATAATCTGGGCTTTTTTCATCTTTAGCCCCAAGCTTTTTATCTGTGTTATTAATCAGCCCCTGAACTTTCTCATAATTGCAATGAGGTTCATGTGAACTATGTCTTATTTTTTTATCAAATAAATATCCAAAATTTGATAAAAATTACTGTTACCTCCTGGTAACACGTAAGATTTATGGTAATTTTTGTGAATTAGTTTAGTACTTTTTGATATTTTCTAAAAATCAAAAACCATTAAAAATTGTTCTATCTATTTTATAAAATTTATAAAACCTATAAAAATTGTGCTAAAAATTCCAAAACAATTTGTGTTTGTTTGTTTATGCTATACCTCCAGTAGCATTTTTGTTTTAAAAATCATTATAAAAACTGTAAAAACCTAAAAATTCTTAAAAACTTCTAAAAATCATAAAAAAATCTAGAAAACTAAAAAAAATATAATCTCATTCTCTGTTTGTTCCTCTTTTTATCTATTTTCTCATAAATTTCATAACCATGACATTAAGACACTTTAATTATTTTTAATTTGTAATTTCATCTTGATTGTATACTATTTCCTTTTTTACCTCTTATTTGATTTTTTTATAAATCCCATAAATCAGAAAAACCACAGAAAATTACCAAAAACACCTTAATATTTGAAAAATACAAAAATATTTTTATTCCCAATTTTTTAGTCTTATTAGCGTTCAATAAAAATCCCAAAAAGCTTGTTTTGTGCTTTATTTTTTTCATTTTACTGCTTTTAGTCTCTTATTTAAAAATATAAATATTTGCAAAATCAAAAAATAATAAAAATATGCATTTTATTGTCTGATTCCAACTACTTCGAAGGTTTCTCATGCTCCTTGAGTTCGACCCTGATCGCTATACCATGTTAAATAAATAGTAGAGACCACTAACACCGATTTGAGTGCTTTGATTGTTTTATTTATCAGCTTAATTTGAGTGGTTTCTAGTTTTCTTGTTGAGCTTTGGTATTGTGATCCGGGTCGCAACAACCCTTTGTCTTTATTTCCTAACCAGTATCACTCGAACCGCTCTTCCGAATGGCGTCGTTGCTGGGGAGCATGGCTTAGTAGTTTTTTGCAGACTTTTATTTATTTTTTATCTCTATCTTATATAATTGTTTTTTGACATTCTTCCTACTTTGCTTTTTGTGTGAGGGGACCACCTGAGGACATTGTAGCTTTCTGCTGGAGTAACCACACTTGAGGAGGAGCAGGAGTGAGCGGAAGAAATTTAGTAATATTAGATAGAGTAGATTAGATTAGTTTTTCATTTCAGTAAACTTAGCATTTATTATTGTAATAATCTGGACTTTGGACTCTCTTAGACTTATATCGGGTCTCTTTTGTCGAGCACTAGTGTGCTCGGGGAACCTCACCGTGTTTTTCATCGATTTTGAGTTTGTCGCATTTTTTCTATTTGATTCTCGAATATTTTGGCCCCTAGACTTAGGATTTCTCTTGATTGTGACGTAAATAACTTAAGGCCCAATCCCTAATAGATTGCTTACACCTATAGTTTGTAAGTGGACCTTATTAATAATTTAGAATAAAAAGTTAACTTGATTGATTGAGAGGTCACGTGCCGCTAGAGGTCATATACATCGCGTGCAGGATCTGTTGTGGCGGACACCGATTGACATCCGAGACCGGCATCGACCTCTCTTTCTAATCAGTTAACTACAGTTCTTCACGATCTTTAGAAATTGCTCGTCTGAAGGCCATTTTCTTCATGCATCATTTAGATTAGTTTTAATTCTGTATTTTAATTTATGTGCGGATTACCCTGCATGTAGAGTGCTGGCGATATGCACGCATCTCTTACTTTGCATGCATCATCATGTTTGATCACGCATCAGCTTTTTCGACTTCTCCCCCTGTTTTTGGACTTAAAATAAATTAGGAGATCGAAAAATTTGTTAGGCATTGTTTATCTTTGAAAATTACATAAAAATGGTGAAAATCATAAAATTGGGATTGTTTAAGCAAACTTGACCCTAAAACCCACCTCACTTAAAAATACTTGTTTTGGAGAGAGTCATCCCATCATTGGTTGGTTTGCTTGAGCGAGAGAATTCGTACACTAGGATAGAGCTGCACATGAACTTCTGTTAGACTACTAGTCTTGGGATTAATCATTCTCTAGTGAGAATCTCTCAGGTAACCGGTAAAGCGGACCATGACGCCCTTAATAGAGTGAATTGATCAGGTAGCCGGTAAACGGTCCGCAACTCATACTCGCTGGGAAAGATCTAGCTTTGGGATTGGGCAGTCTCTTGGGAGCATCGGGTTCTGTTAATCGAGGTTTGGCGAGGGTCTAAAGTAGTCCGCACAAGGCGGGACCACGATGTCGCTGAGCGACCGCTCACGAAACCTCAATTAATCAACAATTAACCCACAACAAGTAATTCAAGCAATGAAAGTAAATGTGTGGAGTTAAAATTTATTATAACTCTACAACAAGATGTGTATAGGTGCAAGTATGTGTAGAGGTTGAATACAGAGAGCAAACAGGTGGAACGGGGCAATAATGCTCAAAATGTGAATGTGATGTATTTGCCTATTTATGCTATGTTTTTGTGGGTTTTTAATTTTATATTTTTTTATTTTAATTTTTGGATTTTATATTTTATATTTTGATTTTTCATTTTCTGATTTTATATTTTTCTTTTTATATATTATATTTTTTATATTTTCTTTTTCTTTATATAGAATATATTTACAAAGTAAAGAGAGGAATAATGTATTTATAAAAATAGGTAAAAATAAGGGAAAAATCAGGAAATAAAGGGTTTTTAGTTTATTTATATTTTTCTAATGTTTTTGTGATTTTTCTATATTCTTCCTAATTTTTTTGGTATTTTTAAAGTCAAAAATACTAAAAATAGTGAATAAAATAAAAGGCTGGAATTAAAATGGGAATGAAAAATAGTAAACAGCGACAGAAATTTTTCAAATTAATTTCAAAATAAAGATAGCAAAGTGAAGAAAATTCAAGAAAAAGAAAACACAATTTTTAGATTTTTATGAATTTTATAAATTTTTATGAAGGTTTTTAGAGTTTATAATTTTTAGGAGTTTTCTTTTGTATTTTTTTAATGATTTTTGGACTGAAGTTAAAAGAAACTAAAAGACACAAAATCAATATTTTTTGGGAATTTTCTGAGACATGTTTATAATTTTTATGGATTTTATGATGCAAACAGTGCTGAAAATGTGTGTTTTTGAATTTGATAAATAATGCAATAAATATGCAATACAAAAATATGTCGTGATACTATGATGCAACAGGAACTTAAGTTGATTTTTGTGGATTTTTTAGAGATTTGTAGATGCATGTAAAAAATAGAGATAACAACAAGAAAATTCAATCGGGTAGGGGCATTTCTGTAATATGCAAAAAGTTAGAGGGCCAGCGTGCAAATTGTCCAGAAAGTATATGACTATTTAAAAAATACGCTGGACTAATTATCAATAGCCAAAATGCCCGTGCTAATCATGCAACATGTTCAAGACGTACGTGACGAGCACGTGCGTCTGGCAAGGACCAAAGTGGAATACCCAGAAATGCAGGGGGCAGTTCACAATTTTTACAAAAATATTAACATGCAGATGAAAGTTTGCCAGCGCTAATAATTAAATACAAAAATCGACAGGATACAAGTTGCAAAATTTCCACCTGAAGGCGCGATCCGACGGTGGGATCTTTCCCACTTAAACACGTGTCGCTCAGAGGTGCGCCGATGACGGTTGGGCTCCGACGGCCTGGATTAGATCACCTAACGATGATCAACGGCTGAAGACTCTCAAAATCTGACGGTTTCTACCTCCCTGGAAGAACGCCCTTGATCGAACGATGGAAAGATGCTGATGAAGAACAGAGAAGAACGTTGCGCTGGGCGAACTTCTCAGGCCTCGCAGCGCCTACTCTGCGGTGTTTGGGGCTCCAAAATGGACTGGTGCGGCTCCTGCGGGTGTTGACAACTCGTCTGGGGCGTCGAAAGTGGCCGCGTACATTGGAGCTGACCTGCGATGCCAAGGTCGAGGATGAGCTCCAGGTGGTCTGGCGAGATCCAAAATTCGCCTCCAGATGCCCTTTTAGCTCCAGGAATACCTGCGACAAGTCAATAGGGCCACAGGCAAAATGCCACGACCTGCGAGTGGTGAAAAGGTGGACTGTGGGTGGAAGATAACGGTGGAAATGGAACTCGCCGGAGCAAGCTCCGGCGAGGGGTAGCATGGAGAGTAACTGAGTGATAATCGAAAGCGAACAGGGAAATGGATCCTATGATTATGGCGAAGATAATAAAGCAAAAAAATGAATAAAAACAACAAACCTCAAGCCCAGAAAAAGGCAAGATAGGTACCTCACAGCATACGCCGGAGATGGGTGGAGACCATCCTCGACCTTGCCTAACGCCGCGCCACTTGGCCGGAGGCTAGCCTGTCACACTCGTCGGTCCAGGGCACAAGTCGGAGGGGAAAGGCTTGGTCAAAAGAGGTTCAAATTCGTAAAATGGAGGAAGGGGTCTTTTGAACAAGTGGTCGAGTGGGCGTGAAGATCGAGGTGGACCGAGCTATTCGTGGCTTCAAAGACCTATCCAAGCCATGGCCGTGTATGCTCAAGCCACGAGGAAGAAAAGTCGTGAAGAACGCGACATGAAATAGTGAAAGGCGTGACCTCCAAAATTTGGAGAAAATGCCAAAAAAACTCAGATCTGACACTGTACAGACCTTGGTCAGAGAGATGGTCAACACGGCCCAAAGGACGAAGAAAATAAGGCACATACGTAATCCAATGCTCAATATGATGCCTGGGCGTGTACAAGGAATGTATGGGAATAAAAAGTTGTGAAGGGCACAAGGCCAAATAATGAAAGATGCAGCCTTGAAAAATGGGAGAAAATCGCTAAAAATGCAGTTCTGACGAGCTGCAGGAGTGGGTCAGAGAGTTGACCCACCGGTCAACTCTCCAGACCCCCTGGTTGGTCAACGTGGACCAACCAGGAAAAATCCTAGAAAAAACATTTGTAAAATCGATTAAAAATAGAAAATGAATTAATTAATTTTTTGATTATTAAATAAAAAAATGTTCATTATTTTATGAATTATTTTATTATGATTTTTATTTATTTTTTAGAGGTATAAAAATGTAAGTTACCATTTTAGGCCTATATAGGTATATTTATCTATGTATTTTAATATTTTATTTTTACTTTGTGCATTTTATTTATTTTTATTTATTATTTTAGAAATTTATAAAGTATTTTATACACTTAAAAATATTTTTTTATTTTTTGAAGTGTTTTATATATTTAATAAAATAAAAGTATGGGTTTTACAGGTATACTTATAGGTCTTATACCTATGTATTATATATACAAGTATTTTATTTTATATTTTCTTTGTATTTTTACTCTAATTTTAGTACACATATTTATTATAAATAATATTTACAAAATTATAAAAATAATGAATAATAAATAAAATGATTATTTTAATCTGTACAAGTATACAATAGGAGTCCAAAACTCAACTTTCAACCGTAGCTCCGCAAAAGACGAAACCACCACCATTAAATAGATTATTTTAAATTATATACAATTAAAGGTGAGTTTAGCGCATTTGGAGTTTTCATTTGAGAGATACAGGTCTGGGAAGTTGGGATTCTGGAATTTTATTCATATTATAACTTTTTATCTGTATATTATTTTTGAGTGAAATCAATTTTGTATTTTTGTTTATTTAATTATCTACAATGTCATGTTCAAAGTTTCTTTATTTGAGGTATAAAATGTGGAACCAAAAATAGGTCCCAAAATGAATAAGGACTGAATAAAATAAAAGGAATTTGTATTGTATTTTTGGCCCTTATCTCCCCCTACTTTATTCCTTGTCGACCTAGTCATTGAGATGCCTAGGTCTCGGGGTTTTGGGTCATAAAATATTTACAATATTTTATTCTTTTTCTTTTCTTTTCTTTATTCTATAATTTTGGCTTTAAAAACTGCATTTTATACACTATTTACACAAATATGCATGAATGCTAAAATACCTAAATTAAGCCTATTTACACGCATTTACTAGGGTTTTTAAGGCCAAAATGATAGAATAAAGATGATGAAATGTAGATTCATCATCCCCCTATACTTGCCTTTGCTAGTCCCTAGCAAACACTTATGCAATAAGTGCAGAAAAGAAAAATAAAGAAAAGAAAAAGAAGAAATGTGGATTAAGCTTAATTATCAAACTTGTCTTCACAAAATCAAAGTTTCGAGCTCAACTCGGACCTTTGGAATTTTAGTGCGGGCGGAACCTTAACAAGAATCGAATTTGAAGTCCAACAGCCTTCGAGAATCCCAAAACTCTGTTCAAGTCTCCTCAATAGCCAGGTCAGAAATATTTCAACTTATATGCAAACCCTACTATGAAGCTGACTCGTACAGTGTAAGTGATTGTGGCTCTCCCCAACTAGAATGACAAAGAGACTGACTCCTCCAGTACGAAACCCAATAATTCCCCAATCCAATAAATCCTTCCTCGAGGAGCGAGGTATTCCCTTCTAAGTTCAAGTGGCAACAAGCTCAAGAAGAGGAGGTGAAGAGAAGAATGGACGGTAGCCAGTGTAGCTACCTATCCTAGGATGCAAGACCAGTGTAGTCAAGGTCATCCATCTGCAGGCTCACATGATATGACTTTGGAAATCAAGCTTGCTTATTGATTTTACAACATATGCACATACTTTGCAGGCATTTATTTTTGTACAGGCTTGTCCACTTTTTTTTGAATTTTTTGTTTTTTTTCTTTTTTTCTTTTTCCTTTTTTTTTGAAATACTATATACAGCAGCATTTACATAGGGAGTTTTTCCTCTTGAGCCAGTAGACTATCCCTCTTTTGAAGCTTTATCGCAACTCACACTCTCCTGTCTTTAGAATTCCTCATCACTGGACGGGTTGGGGTGCACTTCCCTCCCTAGAGGAGGACAAGTGTTTCCACTTGTGTGCGTACCGGCAAATCCAATCCCCTCACCACTCCAACTGAGTTGAGCCAAGTGAAAGGTGCAGGTGTCCAAGTTAGGTCATTATCAACAAGAGTCGTGTGTGTGCTCTAAAATACTCTACTTAGGCGGTCAAGAATCCATTGAACCAAGTCTCGTGATTCTCAAAGAATTAAGTCAACTAGACCTGAAGTACCTCAATTCCAGTTCCTATAAGGTTCCTGTTATTAGGTAGATTTTAAGGTCCAATCAAGCTCCAATCTCCGGATTTTACTTAGACTTGTTCAACTATCAAACTCAATCCGAAAAATTCTCATGGTATGCAAATGATATGCAAAATGCAGAAAAATATTTTTGTGATGCAATTTTCAAGAATTTTGAATTTTTTATGGATTTTTGAAAAGATGATGCATATGCATTTTTTGTATTTTTTAAAAGGATTTTTCAAATGTTTTTGGATTTTAATTTTGCAAATGTTTTTGGGATTTTTTTTTAAAACAAAGATTCTGGCTAAAAACTAGGTTAAAATATTTACACAGGAGTGCTTCTTATATCTACAAGAAGTGGATTTTAAGAATTTACAAGGGTAAGTGATCAATTTTATAAGTATATATAGTAAAGAATTTTAGGTGTGATGTATATATTCCTCAAACTTATTTGATACTGGTTTTTCAAAAAAATTTGAAAACTATAGTCCAAAATAAATTTTATAAACAATTTTACAAACATGTACACACATTTGAAAATCATTTTTGCAAAGGTTTTCAAACAGTATAGATAGATTTTTCAAAAATATTTTTACAACCATTTTTCAAACCATTTGCAAATCATTTTTCACAAATTTTATTTCACACAAATAAATTTTACAAACCAAAATATTTTTACAAAGGTTGAAAACATGTAACAAAATATTTTCCAAATAGCTTTCAAAAGATTTTCACAAAGATTTTCAAACTATTTTTCAAACATTTTGCAAAAAACATTTTCACATAATTTATTAATCAGTAAATATAAAAAGTATTTGAGGAATAATAACATCTTTTTATTGAGGTTTTTATAATGAATTTTAAAGAATTATTAGCCATATTATTAGGAAAATACGAAAGTATGAGTTATGACTAAAATATATACGTAGTATATACGACCCCCCTATACTTAGCTTGAGCTATGTCCTCATAGATCAGAGAAAAAAGAGAAGACATAACTCGTACTAAGTATAGAAAAGTCTAAAGAATAAATGAATAAGAGATGAATGAACGAATGAGAAGTCGATCGTCCCCCCTATACTTAGGATCAAATAATCCTAAGTATAGCAAACTATACACAAAGCAGGGAGGGTCAAGGGTGGGAATGAATGGATCGTACTCAGACTATCTCCCCCTATACTTAGGGTAAGATATCCCTAAGTATAGACAAGAAGAGGAGACAATGGAGAGGATCGAAATGAATGGAAGGATTCGGGGTGCACACCCCCTATACTTAGGACAAAGTACGTCCTAAGTATAGAAGACTGCCAACAAGGGGCGACACCTTTAGATACCAAAAGAAGATAGAAAAGGAAAAGAAGAAAAGAAGAAAAGAGATCAGTCAACGGAAAAAGATAGGAAGGATGTACACATCACTCCCCCTATACATAGGGTAAAAGAAGCCCTAAGTATAGGCGACAACAGGAGTAATGAAACGGAACGAAGAAATAACACTCGGCTCGTCAACCCCCCTATACTTAGGACAAAGTACGTCCTAAGCAAGGCAAACACGAGAATGGGTGTACGAGCAATACAGAAGAGGGATGAAGATGAACAAAAGCGGATATACAACATAGGTGGATGTACACATGATCAAGAATGTAGAAAGCGAACCTTCTTGCGGGACCGCTGAGGAATAGATCTAGCATGGTGCAGGTCGACATCGGGGTCCACAGTGGACGGAAGCTGATCAGTTGACATAGTGAAGATCCTCAGGGGTCCTAGGGTGAAGAGGCACAGACGGATGAGTGTAAGAAGTGTGGTCAGATCGGGCCTTGGGAGTCTCGCTGATGTCAAAGTGGAATGGGACGAACTCATCATCATCGGAAGTAGTGTACTCGGAGTCATCCTGCGAGGTGTCATCTAGGTCAAAACCAAAAGGAACGAACTCATCGGTGGAAGTAGTCGAACTCTATTCGTCCTCTATAATCTCAACCGGATCATCTTTCTCATCAAAAGGCTCGAATTCTTGAATAAAAGCAATCTAATCAAATTCGGCCTTTGGCTCATCAGTATCTACATGGATAGGAGTGGACCCATCAGTGGAAGTAGTCAAAACATGCCCGTCCTGTATAGTCTCTACATTTGCCCTCTGTTAAATGGTATTGATCGTGTAAATCCCGCGGATGTCATCAACACATCACCAATCACAGGAAGCGGAAACACCAAGGTCTATGCTTTCCGAGCTTTCCTCCCTTGGAGAGGAATTCTCGGGTCTCATCATCGGTCACGAAGAAGGTCTCTCTGATATCCTCATATAGATCGTAGTCCTCGGGGTCAGCCAAGATAGGTGAAGTCGCATCAGGTGCAGGTCTCTGGTCGGCAGGGGGTGCGGTGATCAACACTTCGCTCCCGTCAGCAAGACGAAGCGAATCTCTCTGATCCGTAGTCAATAACGACCCTCGCGGAGGCGAGGAATAGTCGTCCCAGGATGATTGGAGAGTGCTCCCAGTGGAGGTCTCCATGGGCAATACGACAAAATCAACATGGTAGCTCGTGCCCTGAATCGAGATGACGGTATTTTCTAGGATACCCCTCGACCTCTTTATTGATCCATTAGCAAACTGTACGATCATCCTGGTCTTCTTGAGAGGCCCTAAGTGAAGAGACTGTACCAGCGAGAAGGGTAATATGCTAATCGAAGCATCGCCGTCGAGGAGAGTGTGATCACATGTGAAGTCAGAGATGGTGCAGCTAATGAAAGATGTGGCAATGTTCTTTTTCCTAGGAATGGGACGGTGTGTGATGGCGTGGGCAGTGGCCATGGTCAAGATATGATGCTTAGATCTACTCCTCTGCTTTCTCTTCTTATGAGGAGCAGATAATTCAGTCATGGTCTGCTGAAGTGGGGCACGGATGATCTCATGAATAGTGGCCACCACTTCGGGTTCAGTCAATATTGTTTTGAATTTTTGGACCTCCCTTCATACAAGGGAGGAAGTCGGAATCAGCATATACACGAGGCATGCCAAGAGCAGTCTGTACAGCGGCATCCTCGGAGTCGAAGGTGGGACATGGTGTGAATGGATGTGTGTCAAATGATCTGACAAATGTTCCCTCTCCTCACAGCTTGAATCGGCCAAAGGTCTCCAAAACTCTTTTTGGATTTTTAAATTTCTTTCATTTTTTTGTATTTTTGGCGATTGCAAGCTCTCATGGAAATCCGCGAATGAGCCCATATCATCAAATGGTGGAATATCATGGTCGCTCTTATTGGTACTAGTGAGGTGATCAATCCTCTGTCTCATATGATCCATCATCTGGGTCAAGTGCTCAAGGGTGGACTCCATGAAAGGTGACTCCAACATATCAGTCTCGGGTGGATGAAAAGGTGGATAATACACAGGTGGAGGTGGAGGTGGGTGTGGATAGAAATACGAGTCATGATACTGTGGCTGAGGTGGATATGTACAAAAATCAGAAAAAGTAGGAGGACGATCCTCCTGATAAGAGGGAGGTGGACCGGCTGGAGTGAACGAGGGATCTGCAAGATCCGGATAAAAGATGCTCTAGGGGCCCATCTCGAAACAAGAGAAAAATGATAGTCGGGAGAGCACGATGGTCAAATCAAGAGAAGCGAGAAAAAGGCGTAAATGCACAGAAGCGATCTAGAACACACACAAAACAATCACAAACAAAAATGAAAAGAATACAAACCCTCAATTCACCTACTCAACTCGGTAGAGACTGTAAAATGCAGTCTTTTTATCTTGTTTGTTTTAGAGTTAGGTGAGAAGTCAAAGAATTGCACAAACACTTAGGGGGTGAATAAGATTTGGGCACTAACCTTGGTGTGTGCGCGAGCAATGTAAAACGAAGACAATGAGGGGATTACTCACCCCAAGGCAATGATTTTCTTTTTGGTTGTTTTTAGGGTCAAGTAATATTAGCAGTCCCAATTTTATTGGTTATCACTTTTTTGGATTTTTAATAAGAATGCACGATCCTATCGGGGATTCAATTCTTTTAAGCACCTAGGTTGGTAAAATCAGAGGGAGAGTCGGAAAAGCAATGCAAACGACAAAAACGATGATGAATGCTAAAGCGTAAATGCTCACCTTGCCTCCAGCACTCTACATGCAAGGATGCTCAGCAGAATTGAAGCATATCTATATGCAAATGCAAAGCCGATGAAATCGCCCTAAGTGTGAGAAGATTTTATTAGCGTGAAGCACCACAAGTCGGTCACCAATCTTCAATCCAGGAGTCTGGTCTAGGCTCACCCCTCCTCCTCTCGACACATCGAGTTCAGGAGCAGCGCTTGGCAGGGTGGGCTCGTGGCACGAAGGTTCGAAGATGATGAGGCGAATGTTTGAAGTTTTAAAACTAAGTCCAAAGCGCACTATAGGTACATGCAAGATATTAAGTGTTTGGCCTTAGTCTATCGCAAGCAACTCCTATGGCTATGGGCTCAATCACACAAAGTAAAGAAAACAAAACCGAAAAACAAAATCAAAAATGCGAAGGAAAAGCCGACAAAACTGCAGTGAGACCCCAGGTGTACAAACACGTGAAATTAGGCCCGAATGTCCAGAGTTCGAGTACTTGTATTATTACAAATTAATGACTCTCTCTCACTACAAATTACAAAAATAAATACAAGGAAATAAATGCTAGAACTAAAGTAGAGTTCGATCTTCAAAATTTCTCCTTGTCTCCTTTGGTGCAAGGCAAGCAAAGCAGCTTCACGTGGGTGCGTAGGCGCCTAGGGTGGAGTGCCTCCCTCGATCCGTGGTTCCTCACACAAAGTCAACAAAAGAGAAGGTTAGACAGCTCAACAGATATATCAAAAATAAAGAAAATAAAATAAGCACAAAAAACTGTGAAAACAGACAAATAATCACAAGCACAAACAAAAAGCCGAACTACGCGTTGTTGCTTTCCGGCAATTATGCCATTTGTTTAACACGAAAAATCGGTGATCCTAAGTTCCACACAAGGCGGGAACTCAGTCGTTGATCGACCATGCGAAATTCAGATTAAAACAACAATTAACCCACAATAATGATGAAATAATGTAAAGCAATATGTGGAGTTAAAATTTATTATAACTCTACAACAAGATGTGTATAGGTGCAAGTATGTGTAGAGGTCGAACACAGGGAGCAGACAGGTAGAACGGGGCAATAATGCTCAAAAATGTGAATGTGATGTATTTCCCTATTTATGCTATGTTTTTGTGGGTTTTTAATTTTATATTTTTTATTTTAATTTTTGGATTTTATATTTTTATATTTTGATTTTTAATTTTCTGATTTTTCTTTTTATATTTTATATTTTTATATTTTCTTTTTCTTTATATAGAATATATATATAAGTAAGTAAAGAGAGGAATAATGTATTTATAAAAATAGGTAAAAATAAGAAAAAATCACGAAATAAAATGCTTTTAGGTTTTTTATATTTTTCTAATGTTTTTGTGATTTTTCTAGATTTTTCCTAATTTTTTTGGTATTTTTTAAAGTCAAAAATACTAAAAACAGTGAATAAAATAAAAGGCTGAAAATAAAATGGGAAATGAAAAATAGTAAACAGTGACAGAAATTTTCCAAATTAATTTTAAATTAAAGATAACAAAGTAAAGAAAATTCAGGAAAAGAAAACACATTTTTTAGATTTTTTTATGAATTTTATAAATTTTTATGAAGGTTTTTAGAGTTTTATAATTTTTAGGAGCTTTCTTTTGTATTTTTTTAATTATTTTTGGACTGAAGTTAAAAGAAACTAAAAGAAACAAAATCTATTTTTTGGGAATTTTCTGAGACGTTTTTATAATTTTTATGGATTTTATGATGCAAACAGTGCTGAAAATGCGTGTTTTTGAATTTTTATAAATAATAGAATGTAATAAATATGCAATACAAAAATATGACATGATACTATGATGCAACAGGACCTTAAGTTGATTTTTGTGGATTTTTTAGAGATTTGTAGATGCATGCAAAAAATAGAGATAACAACAAGAAAATTCAATCGGGCGGGGGCATTTATGTAATATGCAAAAAGTTAGAGGGCCAGCGTGCAAATTGTCCAGAAAGTATATAACTATTTAAAAATTACGATGGACTAAATATCAATAGGCAAAATACCCAGGCTAATCCTGTAAAATGTTCAAGACGTGCGTGACGAGCGCGTGCGTCTGGCAAGGACCAAAGTAGAATACCCAGAAACGCAGGGGGAAGTTCACAATTTTTACAAAAATATTAACATGCAGATGGAATTTGCAGCGCTAATAATTAAATACAAAAATCGGTGGGATACAAGTTGCAAAATTCCCGCCTAAAGGCGTGATCCGACGATGGGATCTTTCCCACTTAAACACGTGTCGCTCAGAGGCGTGCCAATGACGGTTGGGCTCTGACGGCCTAGATTAGATCGCCTAATGAAGATCAACGGCTGAAGACTCTCAAAATCCGACGTTTGCTGCCTCCCTGGAAGAACGCCCTTGATCGAACGGTGGAAAGATGTTGATGAAGAACAGAGAAGAACGTCATGGTGGACGAACTTCTCAGGCCTCACAGCGCCTACTCCGCAGTGTTTGGGGCTCCAAAACGGGCTGATGCGGCTCCTACGGGTGTCGACAACTCATCTGGGGCGTCAAAAGTGGCCGGCGTTGATAACTGAACTGACCATTAGGGTATAAGGTGCTAAATGGTCGTTGCGACCCAAGCAATCAGACTCGATCAATCAAGAAAAAGAGACCACCAATATAAGATAAAATCAAATCGAAATCAATAGCGGTCTTGCTAATTTATTAACCTGGTATAGCAACCAGGGTCGAACACAAGGAGCACGAAATGGCCTCGCGGCCTACGAAGTAGTCAAAAAGAAAAGAAAACGAAATAAAAGGGTGTTTTTGGTGGTTTTTAAGTCTTTTTATATTTTTTTGGATTTTTAATGTATTAAGAAGATAAAGAAAACAAGAAAGCAAAGCAATTTGACTATTTATTTAATGCACTAAAAATCAACCAAAAATTCAAATAAAAATATTTTTGTGTATTTTATAATTTTTACTGTTTTAGTGAATTTTTGGGATTTTTCTAATTTTTACTTAATTTTCTAAAAATGAAACAAAGTAAGAGAAGAGAGGTACTATCCAGCCGAGCTTAAGGGACCTAGATAAAATATCTAGAAATCCCCAATAAGCCTGGAGGTAATTTTCCTGTATAGGGAAATAAGGAAAATTTGAGCACCTAAATTATTATTTTTGGGTTTTTAGTTTATTTATTAGAATTTTTATGAGGTTTTAGGTGTTTTGTAATTTTTATGAGTTTTAGATAATGAAAAATAGCCAAAATTGGCTAGAAAATCAAGCACAACAAAAGAAACAGTAGGTAATTTTTTGTAATTTTTAGATAGGTTTTATATTTTTTTGTGATTTTCAAAGCCAAACAGTAACGAAAAATAATGTTTTTGAATTTTTAAAAATATCAAATCAAAACAAAAATGTCTCCAAAACTCCAGAAAATTTTACACTGTGGGAGGAGCTATGTATCCAATTTTCGTTGGATTTGGAGTTAATTTGCTATTTTATTCAAAAATAAAAGTTAGGTACTGTGCACAGGGACCTAAGTGCAAATACCCAAAGTTTTGGGGGGTCTGTTGCAAAATACCCAGGAAAACACGCGCGTCGCGCATACCTGGGGCACTCAGGGACCTAAATGTAACAAAAACTAAGTCCTAGGACTATTTGGTAACAGGTACCAAAAGTCTGAGGGCTAGTTTGCAATTAACCCACGAATAAAAGCACATGCACAATTAATTCACGCACAGGGGTATAAATGCAATAATCCAAAAGTTTTCATTCATCTCAGAACTACAAGGTATAAAGTGCAAATAGCCCAGAAAACCACGTGTCGAAGCACGTGCTACACCATACACATGGGCATAAATGCGAATAAAATAAAGTGCAGGGTCCTCAATGCAATTGTTCCAGAAACTAAAGAACTAAACTATATATTTACAAGACTAAATGTTAAATAACAGAAAAGAGAGGGGCTAAGGGTAAATTACCCTTTATTAAGTCGAGTCGATGGATGAGCGCCACGTGGTGGATCAACGGTCAGGATGCAGGTGGCGCTTCAAAGCTGGGGCTCCTCGCGATGATCGGATGGTCGGGGCTTCGCCACGTGCTGGATCCGACGGTGAAGGCGCGTCGCAGCTCAGCCTCGCTGGATCAACGGTGGAGATCGACCCCCGAAGGATCTGGCGGTCAGGGACACTCCTCAAATGGACGGGCACGATCAAATCTGGAGCACGGGGGTGATCGGACGGCGGACAGGGATGGAGGACGAACTGGCCTCCGGCGAACTTCGTCGAGGTCGTGACGGCGCTGGCCTCCTCCTGGGAGCCCTCTGATGATCGGAAAAGGTGCGTGGAAGGCTTCCACGTCTGTTGGAGGTCTCCGATGACCCAACCGAGCTCTGAGGAGCTCCGGCAAGGTCGGCGGAGGTGGAGCTGCTGGACCTGATGGTCCAAGCCCTCAGATGGGCTTGAATGAACCTGCACAGTATGCCAGACAACTCGCGGGTCGAGGGCAAACTGCCTCGACCCCGTTAGGCGGAGTGAAAGTGATCGGGGAGTCGGTGCGGGCGAGCTCCGGTGAGGGGATGGACGGAGGAGCTCGAACCCCAGCTCCTGTGCGAGTTGAGTTGAATGGAGGGGTGCAGAACGTGCGTGAGAGGAAGACGGAGGCTATGGTGCAACCTGATGGTCGAATGGATGGGTGGCGTGATCGGAATCGACGGTGGTCGGCGGAGCGACGAATTGGGGGTAATCTGAAATTAGCGAAAAGGAAAGGGAGATGGGTCTACCTGGGTGGAGGAATCGACTATGGGCGAGCTTGCGCAGCTCTCGGTCCTTGCCTCGAGGAGCGTCGATCTCCGAGGCTCGAGCTCCTGCTCTGGGCGGAGCACGGCGGTGGTGACTCGCCGGATCAGTGGTTCTCTGCCCCTCTCCTCGCTGCGACAGCACCTGGAGCGAGCTGTCACTCTCACTCGAGCATTGGAGGTCACTGGGGGTGGAGCGAATGAGCCAAAGATGGAAGAATAGGTGGCGGAGCTCGAGCTTTATACGGTGGAGGGTCTGGGAAGATGAGGTCGGGTAGGGCAATGGAAGGCGCGGATCTCGAGGCGGGGGCTCCGGTGAGGGTGTCGGATGTGTAGGGATTGACACGGACCCGGGGTTTGGGTGATGGATGATCGGGTTTGGATGGGAAAAGTCCGAGAAATCGGGTTACTGATAATCTCGGAATTCGATGCGGTTATGTCGACTCACAAGGCGAGTCAACAGTCGGTGTTTGACCACACAAATTCTGAAATTAATCAACAATTAACCCACACTAAGATCAATAATTAGAAAGAAATGTGGAGTTAAAATTTATTTTTAACTCTGCACAAATGGTGTATAGTGTCAAGTATGCAGAGAGTTCGAACACAGGGAGCAAACAGTGTAGCTCAAGCAAATGTATGCAAGTGTGTGAGTGTGTGAAGTGTCTACACTAAGCAAGCAAACAAAAGAAATGTTTTTGTGGGTTTTTAATTTTTAATTTTTTTTATTTTTATTTAATTTTTAATTTTTGTATTTGATTTTTGATTTTCTGATTTTTTTATATTTTATATTTTATATTTTTGTATTTCTTTTTCAATCTTGGAAAGTAAAGGCAATATAAGAAAAGGCAAGGTAAAATATTTATAAAAATGTGCAAAAATAACCAAAAATTCAGAAATAAAATGTTTTTGGTATTTTTATAGTTTTCTACTGTTTTTGTGATTTTTTGGGGTTTTTCAAGGTGTTTTTGGTATTTTTAATTACTGAATTAAGGCAAAACAGTGGAAATAATGCTGGCTGTGACAAAAATAGGAATTAAAAATAGCAAACAGTAGCTCAAAATTTTCACACTATTTTTCTAATAAAAAGAACAAAATAAGGGATAAACAGAAGCTGAGTTTATATTTTTTGGATTTTTCTACTATTTTATATATTTTTTTGAAGTTTTTAAGTGTTTTTAGATTTTTTAGTGTTTTTCTTTTGAGATTTTTAATGATTTTTGGACTGACACTAAAATATGATAAAATAGACACTAGGTGATTTTTTGGGATTTTTGGAGGTGTTTTAATATTTTTTGGTATTTTCTAAGGTAGATAGTACACAAAAAGGTTGTTTTTGATTTTTAATAAATATGAAAATAAAATAAATCAAAAACTAAATAGGTGGCGTGAAAGTACACGTGTCCAGGAGCTTAAGTCTATTTTTGTGGAATTTTTGGAGTTAAAATGATATTTCAAATAAATACAACAAACATCCAATTAATAATCAGGCCTGGCAGGGGCATATGTGCAACATCCAAAACATCCAGGGGTACACATGCAATTTTCCACAAAAATATACACTATATATTCAATTTTTAGCACCAAAATACAATTACAAAACCCGCCTGGGCCTCCTGGCAATTTACCCACCAGGGCGCGTGACTTGCACGCGCCTGGGGAGGACTAAAACGCAATATTTCAAAACTGGAGGGCCTACTTGCAAAATGACCAAAAATATTACACGTGCTTCGAAAGTTTTAGGACTAAAACGAAATAAACAAACAACCGAGGGTCCTTCTGCAAAATGCCCCCACCTCACGTGTACAGGTCACGTGAGGTGACGTGGCGGAGGACCTAAGTGCAAATAAGCAAAGTTCGGGGGTCTCGATGCAAATATTACAAAATATTTACGCTACAGACGAAAGTTTAAAAACTAAATATTAAATACAAAAGGCGCGAGGGTGTAGATGCAAAATACCCTCGACGCGACGCTCCGATGATGACGCGTGGCTCGCATCCAACGGCTGGGCAACGGGGCGCGATCCAGCGGCTGGAGGCGATCCACTTATCCACATGGCGTGTCCTGGGCGCGCGATGACGGTTGGCTTGTGCGGCCTGGATGAGATCCTCTTGGTTGATCTGACGGTCGAGGCTGAGGAAGATCCAACGGAGGCTGTGCGATCTGCGGAGGGCTCCTCGATCCAACGGCTGGGAGGCGATGAGGAAGAACAGCGAAGAACGCCGGCGAGGCGAACTTCGCCGCTCCAGATCTTCGTCCTCCGACGAAGTTAAGGCTCCAAAATGGCCGTGGAGACTCCTGGGGTCGTCCTCTACCTCCTGGGGGCTTCAAAAGTGCACGGCGATGGCCGTGCTGCTCGCGGACGATCGGCGGAGCTGGAGAGCTCGGCTGAGCTCCGGCGAGCTTCAAAATCGCTCCCAGGCGCGCTTCAACGTGTTTTGACCCTGCAAGAATAGTCAAAGGGTCCAGGGCAAACTACCTGGACCCTTGGATGGTCGCGAGGGGGTGCGAATCGACAGGTGGATGCACGGCCGGAGGTGCGCTCCGGCCAAGGTGCGTGATCGGGCGAAATGGTTGATGAAACTTCGAATTTTTTTGGGGTTTTGATCTTTAAGCTAACAGGAATAAGATGCAAGAAAGAAAGACGCGGGTGGAAGCCCTCAATGGCCGGAACCAGAGGATGAAGGATACCTCGACGCCGGCGGTTGGCGGAGGTGCTGGAGTCGTCCTCGACCTCGTTCGCCTTGGCTGAGAAGCTCGCGGTGGAGCTGTCACCTCCGGCAAGGCTCAGAGCACTGGAGAGGCGGAGAGGGGTGGACCAAGGGGACTCAAATTCGAATGGAAAGAGGAGGGCGTCATATATTTGGTTTGACCCATGACCAAGATGCTCCAAAGATCGAGCCAGATCTGGTGAATCGATGGCTCTGTCCCCAAAAAAACGTAAGGGCGTGATAGACCACTAATCGAGGGACAAAAGTCATGGAGGGCTCGATCTAAAAAAATGCAAGATGGATGCTAGAAAAATCGACAAAGAGTGGGTCAAACCGAGGTCTGACAGCGGCCACAGGGGTAGGTCAGACTGTTGACCTAGGTCAACAGTCCTGGCCTCCTGGTTGGTCCACGTGGACCAACCAGGAAAAAACCCTGGAAAAAGATCTTAATAATTCTATTTAAAATACTAAATGGTCGAATTAAATAAAAGTTATAAAATAAAAAATGTTTAGAATTTTATGTAGTATTTTATTTTGATTTTTATTTATTTTTATGACTTATATTTTATAAGTTGCCTTTTTAACCCTATATAGGTATAATACCTATGTATTTTGATATTTTTATTTTTATTTTTGCTATTTTATTTTTATTATTTTTATTTAGTATTTTATAACATTATAACATACTTTTATATACATAAATATATTTTTATTTTATTTTTTCTGAGTTGTTTTGTGTGTTTAATAAAATCTAAAAGTATTCTATACAGGTATAAGTATGTGCAGTATACCTATGTATTCTTTATACAAGTATTTTTATTTTATTTTTCTTTGCATTTTATTTCAATTTTAATGCACATATATATTATAAGTAATATTTACAAAATTATAAAAATATAAAAATGAATAAATAATGAATAAAGAATAAATTGAATATTTTATTCAGTACAAGTATACAATGAGGGTCCAAAACTCAACTTTCAAACCGTAGCTCCGCCAAATGCGAAACCACCGCCATTGGATAGATTATTTTATTCTATATACAATTAAAGGTGAGTACACTGCATTTGGAGTTGTCGTTTGTGAGATACGGGTCTGGAAGTTGGGATTTTGGATTCTTATTCAGACCATAACTTTTCATCTGTACATTCTTTTTCTGTGAAATCAATTTTGTATTTTTCTTTATTAAATTATCTACAACTTTCATGTACAAAGTTTCTTTATTTGATGTATAAAAAGTGGAACCAAAAATAGGTCCTAAAATGAATAAAGAATGAATAACAAGTATAGGTATTTTATCTGTATTTTGGCCCTTATCTCCCCCTACTTTATTCCTTGTCGACCTATTCATCAAGATGCCTAGGTCTCGGGGGTTTTGGGTCATAAAATATTTACAATATTTTATTCTTTTTCTTTTCTTTATTTATTCTATAATTTTGGCCTTAATTACAGTAATTTACACACTGA